>JAPQWN010000012.1:20880977-21547136 GCA_028538565.1 Umbellularia californica | reverse complement strand
GATCATACAATGCTGATAGTTTCAAGCAGTAAAAGCTTATAAATGCATGTTCCACATGAACCTCACAAATTGTCATCATAAGAAGCATTACATAATGCCCATAGTTTCAATCAGTAAAAGCTTATATATGTATGTTCCACATGAACCACACAAGTTGCCATCTTCAAGATGCATTACACAATGCCCATATAGTTTCTATCAGTAAAACATTATATATGTATGTTCCACATGAGCCTCACAAGTTGTCATCTTCTTCTTTTTTCTGCTGCAGCTCTACTGCTTTTCCTTTTATTTTCTCCTTTTTTTTAGAAGATGTGCATTACATGTCAGGCTAATTTCTTAAAAATTTGCATCTTACTACAAAAGCAGGTTCATACAGATGCAGAGCCCTTAGTTCCATAAAACTTATACACGATACATGCCTGTTCCGCAAGAACATAACAAATCATCAGAATTTGCATCTCATGTGTTGCAACAACTTATACATGATACATGCCTGTTCCGCAAGAACATAATAAATCATCAGAATATGCATCTCATGTGTTGCAACAACAAATGCATAGATACGACACTCACCATATTACCAAAGTGAACGGCACCGTTACGGTGAATAATTTTCATAGCAACAAAATTATATTTGACAGCATCAACTGCAACCTTCTCCACAACTGAGAAATCAAAGAAAGGTATCATCTTTGATAGCACCTCAATCTTCATTGTTTGGTAAACCTGTGAAACCTGGAGAAGTATCCAATATCTTACAAACAAGCAAAAGGTGGATAACAAAAATGTAGCAAAATAGTAAATTAACAATGGTAAGAATTTTTTTTCTTTCTTTAATTACACAAACCTGCTGCAGCACTCTCAAGGTGGTGAGCTTCTCCAAAGCAGGTGCATACTGAGATAGTTGCACCTCCGGAACAGAGGAGGCTGAAGAAAGCTTGCCCCCAAGCTTCGAGATCTTCGACAACAATGGCTGGACTTTAGATGCAAGATCTAATGGGAGTAATTCATGTTCTAGAATATGATACAGGTCTTTCACTTCTTGTGAAACACACGTCATTACACCTTTTGAGGCCTGCGAATGATTGATTATCCATAGATAAATGTTGAGAAGATGTGTGACACTATACTGGAAAGCACACAACCACTAAACTAAAGCAACCACCATCCTTTAAAAAAAAAAAAACACACCACATCCAAATAAAAATAATTTAAATCCATCTAGGCTCTAGCATTTAGTTAACATGTAAAGAAGCTCACAATACTCACATTTAAGGAATTTTCAGCATTTCAGGCATTTAGAAGGAAGGGGTGATAGAAAACAAACTTCAAATAAAAAATATAAAAAAAAGATAGAAAAGCATTTAAAGATTCCTTGAAAACAACTGAAAATTTAAAGTTTGAACATGTAGCTCTAATTCAAGGTTCACATTTCAGATAAACAGAAACTCACATTGGCAACATCAAGCAATTCAAATATCCAAATCCACTTCCAGCCTTTCACTAAATTGGCAAATAAACCACACTGTAAATATGTAATTATGTATCAAGAGGTTCATCATATCTCACCCACTTCCATACTTTGCTATATCTGAACCTTTGTTTGGTTAAATTGTTAAATCTAACTCAGGAAGAACTCATTAGATACGACAACCAGATACTTGTACATGTCCAACTTACTGGTGTCAAATCCGTAAGATATGTACAGGTCTAGATACTGCACCAATACTTCTAGAGTACAAGCTTAATGTATCCTGCTAATTTTCAATCCAAAAGATGTTATGCAAAAAATGATCATTTCATTAACTTAGATATGTATAAAAAAAGGGAAAAAAAGGAATGCTTCCTATGAGAATCTTAAAATAATATATAAAATTTCATGTTCTGGATGGGATAGCTGTACTGTATGTATCTATATCCTAGAATTCAAAAAGTTCAGTGTCGTATTCCAAATACCAATATCTATGCCCGTGTCTGTATCTGTACCTGGGCATCATAGCCGAGAATAAGAATAGGATGCAACCTTTTTTTATTGGTGATTCTAACTCCATTTCAAAAAAATATATATATTAAGAGAATGTCTAAAGAATTTAAAAAAAAAAAAGATGCATTAACCATGGGAAAGGAAACGCCAATCTAAAGGCAAAGACAATCAACACTTCATTTAGCTAAAAAAAAAAAAAAAAAAAACCTGAATGATGAAAAATAAATTGAACATTAAAACAAAAGGAACCAGAATAACAATTCAAACCTTACCAATTCTGAGAGAAGTGATGTTCGCGAAAGCTGGAAAAGAAGACCAAATATTAGAAGGATTCACTTGAATAGAAAATACAGGAGCTTAACCAAAAATAGAAAAAAGAGGAAATCACAATACCACTTCTCTATTGTCTCGTTTTGGGTCGAGGTTAAATCCTATGAGGCTAGCCATCCTCAAGTTGTGTTCCTTTTCATTCATGAGCTCCAGATGCGATGCTCCATGCTTGTGGTCATAGGGGTTTACTGAGAGTGCAGCTAATAGAACAGATGAAGCGATCAACTGTAAATCTTTCTGGGTTAAGTTCTTATTATAAGTCTTCTGAAGTGTGAACAGTTTTAACCATGCATAGGCATGATATAAGTGGCTATCTGAAACCCAGAATATCTCTGTCAGCTTGGCATAATATATAACCATCAGGGACGCCTTTGGGGTTTTCTTAACCATGCACATTAATCCATGGATATCTTCGACAGAACGAAAAGCTTCCTGTGTGCAAAAGCAGGCTAAACCCTCAATAAGGAGCAGGAGTGGCTTGAGAAATTGAAAACAGTGATGTGTATATTGGTAGTTCACGAACCTGCCAAAGTTCAAGCTCAGTTGCAATCTTAAGCTGCTCAAATCTTGTATCTAAGTAGAGCTGCAGGCTTTCTGGTGCTGACAAATCGGGTCTATCCCTTTGGTCTCTATATTTGTTAAGATTGGCCAGGTGGTTCCTAATGATTTCACAGAGTCTACGAAACTCTGTTGTTCGTCTGTATTGCTTACAGAACTGAAAAGCTCGATGTGCTGTCATCTACACAAGAAAACATCGGAAAAAAATGGGAGCATGAGGTAAGATATAATTATTCAATTAATAAGCCAGGATTAATATCTAGACATAAATCAATAAAATATGTGGGCAACAAAGTTGTCCTATCTGAAACATTTCAAAATATGCAAAAGCAGTAAACTTGGAAGGCCACACTACAGTTTAATGCAGCACCCAGAACCTACGCAGAATTAACTCATCAATCTTGACCTTCAAAGTTCAAGTATACAGAAATCTCATCTTTCTAATTGGTTAAGAAGAATCATTTTCCAAAGCTAAAGTTCAGTTAATATGAATATATATATATATAAGGCCAAGCACTTCCATCTCTGACAAAACCCATTGCATTGGAATAACAATCAGCTCCTAGCAAAATGACCAAAACCAAAGTATACACCAAGTAAAAGCAATGTTTAGAAACCAAGATCTGATCATAAGCTACAAGTGGGATTAGAATCAAATTTAACCATTTTTGTGCCCAGACTTTCATGTTTGATTTCTTCCTAGTTGTTTTTTTCCTCATTGGCGCTTAATATAATAGTGGTTGTCATTAAAAGATTAAATGAATTCCAAAAATTGAATCATGGATCATATGATACAACCAGAAATCAAATGATATTACTGATATGAATAGTTTAAGATACAGCAATTCATATAATGAGTTGTGCTATTTTAACAGCAATAACTACAGAGCATTACTAGATCATCAGCACAACACTTAAGGTCACACAATGGCAAAAGGTTGGTACTTGCTACAGTAATGCCATAACTATCTCTATGAAACTAAGATTGCAAAACAGTCTTGCTTAAGTGTCTAACTAAGTGAGCAAAAAGAAGTTGACGAGAGTCCAAAACATCATCAATGCGACAACATAGCCTTATTCCATATATAAATCCAAACCTCAACCCAAAAACAGAGATCAATATCGTTTAGTGAATAATGCATTAGTGATGCAATACGATAAACCAATTCAATCATGCAACTGAGATTATGGTTCCATAGCTCACCGCATACAGAGCTTCTAACTTGGAATTGTTACGTAATATTTCGAGCACTGTTCTATAGGTCTCCCACAAAAACTTGAACCATGGAGTTACAAGCTCCCGGTCAGACCTATCACGCCCTTTCTCCCCACTGACATAACTCAGCATCAAGTCTTCTGGCCTTTTGTCAGCTTCTAAGTCTTCGACATCAAGAGCATCTTCCAAGGCCTGAGCCTGGCTTCGAGCTTGTTCTGCTCTCTCAGTGGACAGATGCATAAAATGCTTGATGACCTCCTCCAAAGAGCTCACGTTCACTTGCTGACAAACAATTCGATATTGTATCAGGCCATCCTTGGCATAACGACCCCGCCTCATGTCTACACAGAGTTCCACATACTTGAACATGATTCTTTCAAGGGTCTTCTGCCATGCCCTGTACCTCTTCGAGGTAATCAGGTCATGTAGCGCTTGTAGTGCTGCTTGCTTCTGACCCACATTTATCAACTCTGCAACCAGTACACAATTAAAATCAATAGCTGCTCCACAATCGCATGATAAAATATAACATTTCACACCAGGTAAATGCAATGCAAAATAATCTGATGCAAAAACCAAAATACCAACCAAATGACCAACAATAACAAACCAATGTAAGAATCAAGAGGGTAAGATACTGACCCTCAGCACGCTTCAAAGCGTTCTCTGGCTTTGCAAAAGTCGCCATGATTACAGAAGGTCAGATTATGGCCCGCTCTATGAATGAGCAGGCGCCGTCGCAACTAAAAAAAGAAAAGAAAAAAGAAAAACAAAAAAGGTTAGCATCTATTATCAATAGTGAAAAAGAATATTTACACTGCCATTACTTCCATACTGGTGATGGCAAGCAAGTTAATTGAACCTTTGCAGAATCACGTATTCTTTATACAAACAGCTCATAAAATAGGCTCCTTTAGTATCAGAAATTGCCCAAATTTCACGCCAACCACTTGTATCACATGTAGAAAAAACAACTAAACATTTTACACATGTAAATCAACAGTTGTATCACTTCGCTGTGTCATAATTCGGGGAATTACCTATCCACCGAGATGCTATAATATTCGTGGGTTGGATCGCCCACCACATGTTAAATAAGGTGGTTAGCAGGGAGAGTAAGATCATCATCTCTAATCAACAGAAACCCTCCAATCTTTGCAAAAGAAGCACCCAAAAATCTCATTTCTTGGAAAGATAGTGCAAACAATCAATCATGGTGCTTTTCCCAGAAAGAGACAATTTTGCGAAAAATCAAAAACCGCCCGTTCGAAAAACCTGGTGAATTTGGCTCCACTTACTCCTTCCAGAAACCCCAACTCATGTAGTTTATGCTGTGAGTGGGATATCAGTGATGGGTCAGATAGATTACCCACTAAATTGAATATATGCCACTATTAAAACAGTGCAATCATTGAAAAAAAAAAAAAAAAAAACCCAATACAGCAAAAGGCCCTTTTTTGCTAGTGGAATCCTGAAAACTGATGATTCCTTGGATTCTATAATGGAATCCCTGGAATCATCATGTTCATATATGATGAGGAATCCCACACCAGCCCTAAAAACCTGGTCAGCAATCATCTTGTCCATGGATACCAAGATCTATCCATCCATCCATCCAAACGAGACTTAAATATTTAGCGATTGAGGAAAGTTTTGACCTTTTTGGGGTTTAGAGAGGGTAATCTGAAGATGAAGAATCAAATTGATTTTCACATGAATGAATCAATAGATACACAGATAGACAGATAGATTGAGAGAGAGAGAGCGAGTTACTCTTCTAGAGCAAGATCTAATAAGAAAAGAGATAGAGATTTGAGAGAGTGCATACACAGAGTAGTGGGATCTTCTCCTACTGTTTCGATGGCTGTTTTCGTCGCAGCAAAGAAGCCTCTGGAGTTGCCGCTCGAGTGTGCGTGTGGGGTAAGAGAAGACGAGATTAAAACCCTAGGATTCATGGCTAGGGCTGAAGGGCCGGGCCCAGGTTGGGTCAGGTTGGGTTAAGTACTTAACCCCACCCTCTCACATGTGGGTCAGGCCTAGGGCCTGGATTTGGGCTCGCCTACAAGTTCTTGGCCCTTAGACTACTCTTTAAGGGCTGGGGTTGGGCCAGGACCAGGCTAGAATAGTACAATACAAGGATAATGTTATGTTAGAAAATAATGCCACAAAAGTTTTTATCATAAATTGACAACCCACTTTGAAGCATATTTTGGTTGGGTGTTTTGCTTGGACAAATGGACTCCAAAAGAGGGATTTGGAAACATTTCAATCATGATTTTATGAGCCATATATAATAAATGAAAGGCACAGATTTTTTTTTTTTTTTTTTGTTAGTTTTGCTGCAAATATGGAACATAGTACCTCAAACTCTCCAACATAGAAAGATTTTTCACCTACTTTGGTAGTGTTTGGTTCGCGTGAATGGAGGTCGGAATGGAATGGTCATTCCAACGGAATGACCATTCCAGCGTTTGGTTCGCCAAAAAGGGGCGGAATGGCCATTACCTCCGGAATCCAATTCCTTTATGTGAGGGAATCACCATTCCATCCAAGAACGGAAGGAATCACCATTCCATTCCTTTCTAACTTTTTGTTGAGACCAAAATACTCTCGCTTGTAATAATATTATTATATAATAATAATAATAATATAATATCTTTTTCACCCAACCATTGTGGGGCCCACCTAAAATATTATAATAAAATATAATAATATATTATTATATCATAATAATAATAATATAATATCCTTTTCACCCAACCATTGTGGGGCCCACCCAAAATATTATAATAAAATATAATAAAATATTATTATATCATAATAATAATAATATAATATATTTTTCACCCAACCATTGTGGGGCCCACCCAAAATATTATATCTATCTATCTATCTATCTATCTATTATTATAAAAGAGGCTATGTTGCATGGTTTTTTCAACCAACCATTGTGGGCCCACCCCCAAATATTATAATATAATATAAGAATATATTATTTTGAGAAATTGTAAGATTTTTCACTACACCTTTGTGGGGCCCACCCCAAAATATTATAATACAAACTTTTTCACTACACATTGTGGAGCCCACCCCCAAATAATATAATATAATATAATAATATATTATTATAAGAAATTACAGACTTTTTCACTACACTTTTAAGGGACCCACTCCCAAATCATCCACCACAAACAATGCAAATGTGATAGTAGAATCTAACAAGAGTATTTTGGTCAATCTTATGTAAATTTGATTCCATTATAGGCAGCATTCCAGCGTACCAAACGCAGAAATAAGAATCAGAATTCCATTACTGGGTTGATTCCTCAGCGTACCAAACGCTGGAATGGAATTGACTATTCCTGCATCATTCCATTCTATTGTTATTCCGGTCTCCATTCCATTCCTACCTATAACCATTCCAGCGAACCAAACGCTACCTTAGTACTTTAAAAGGGACATGTTGTTGGTCACTTATTTGACATTGGTAGATTCTCAAAAGTTAATGGATCAATTCAAATATTAGACTAGAATTTAAAAGTTTATAGTGTGACAATTGGTTCCCTAACAATTGGTTCCGTCAAAAGATGGACCATTTGCTTCTTTCTCACTGAATTTCTATGCTACTTGCTTGCATCTATTTTTTTTTTCTTCCAATATGATAGAAAGTTTACACATCATAGTTAAAAAAAAAAAAAAAAAATTTACATAGTGTAATGCACATGGAAGATTCATGTCTCATTTTTCTTTTGGCGTGTGGATGCATGAATTGAGTGTCTACCAAATTTTTTTTTTTTAAAAAAAAAAGGAAAATCATCCAAGACCATTTCAGGAATCATATAACAAACTTTGTGGTCAAATTCTTCAGGTTTAGTCACATATAAATTTAAAGTTGTCTGCCAAAAAATCATTTATAGATATAGAAATCCAATCTTTCATCCCTTCTAATGACGAAATAAAGCAATGGTCCTTCATTCGTGTAATGTTTTTGTCACATCCTGGTCCCGAATCACCCTAGCTAGGGTAATTCCCGAGGTGCGACACACGTACTCCGTGATGCTATACCTGTTTCGAGCCAAATACAACACACGAAGGAAAAAAAACAAGTTATTCCACACGAGAGTCGAGTTTACTTAAACATATCAATAATAATTAATCAAAGCGGAAGCTGTAATTCATACACAAGGGGTATCATTTCTCATTCAATCCAAATAACTGTTCAAGTTGATACAAAAGAATTATATAATTAGATATATTATTCTACAAAAGAGGGTATATAAAAAAACCATATACAACTCTACTAAAAATATAAGTATAAGTATAACAATCAACAACGTGTGACCCACACAAAAAGGGGCTAGCCACACACTATTGAAGCTCTCAAAAGAACATCCACGCGCTCCTAGGGAAGAAAGATCTACGCTAGCTCCGGCCATTCCTCTAGTCCTGGAGGAACCTCTTGGGTAACCTCCTCTCCCTCCGAGGCCTTTTCAAGGCCAGGAGCTGAATCTATGACTGTAACACCAAAAGTAGTATCTCAACACGACGATCTAGCAAGTATAGGCAATAATAAGGAAATACATAATGTAACAAACTGAATTTAAAAGACATTTAAATTGACAGATGTCAATGATAAGTAATGACTAGGCAAGTTGTGCGAAAATCGAATAATTCATGCTTGTGAATCAAAGTAAAATGAAAACATACTGATTGGCTACTACATTGAGCTCATTCTCTCAAAAGAGAGCGAATATAGTTGGGATGTTACCAGCGGCTCAACCAAAGGCTAATTAACTACCCGGATATGGAGTTCTGGTGCTCAAGATGACTTGCTATAGCAGTCGCGAATAATTTAACCAAGTTCAACCCCGTCGGGTATCACAAGGTCAAAGCTAAGTAGTGCCGACTTGATCGAATCAAATAATAAATTGAATTTGAGTAAGTCTGTATTCACTTGTTTGTTATCGAATCGAATAGTAATCACATATCACGAATACTTACTCAATCCACATTTCCAATGAATATTAAAAGCGGATATCCAATAATTAAATTACGAATTGAAAGTTGGAAATCGAACCATAAATTAATAATGGGAAGGCAATCATTTTTATCAATTAGGATTAGATATCAATAAAGAAATTGGACTTCAATATGAAATTCAATAATTCAAAGAATTCAAGGTCTTTTTACTAGCCAAACCTAATCTAATTCTATTAGTCCTTCACCGTCCATTACAAGATAGGCTCGGAAAGTCAACGTACTACTAGACCAATTATTGTCCAGCGGAAATGAAAGAAGAGGGTAAGGTTGTATATAAAGGGATAAAGATATCCTTTTTGCAAGAAAGTCCACCAAAATATTTTAGGTCAAATGATGGCCCACTCGCTCAATGGTTGGTCAAATGAAGTAGGGTCTAATACGAAAATCAATGTGCTCGATGAAATACACGTGATGACACCAAGATGACATGCAAATGATGCAAAATGTGAAAATCGATGATTACAAAAAAGCCCTTGACTCTACCCAACCGAGTAAAATTGGTTCCAACTCACCTATCCAAGGCTCAAGACTTAACTAACTCAACTTATAAAGGCTAATTAATACTAATTACCATAATTAACAACTAAGCACAATTAATTTAGCTAAATCACCGTTTATTAGTACTAATCAAGGTTAAATTGCGTCGGGGTGTAATAGTTATGTTACCAAAGTGTTTAAGGGCAAATACTAGTTGGAATTGTCCAACAAATTCACTCACCAATGGAACACAAATGAAAGGGCCTTGCTCTTTATATGATATATGTATTATATATCATATATATTAGCAGACAATGGGCCAATCCCGGCTTAGCTTGCTTTAAGCCCTAGCTCGGCCCTTAAGGTTCCAAGCTCTTCAAAATTAAGCCATACCCTACCCTTGAGCTTTCGTATAAAAGAAAAGTTCTCGTTTTTACTAGCTTTGGTGGGTCCAGCCGGGTCAAGCCCCTTAATAACCATATTATTGACATTGTCCCTAATCATTTAATTGGGCATGGGCTAAGTCGTGCAAGTTGGGTTTGGGTTAGGTCAGGTCATGTCAAATGATTCATATCGAATATGATTTATGTGTGCTAGTTGAGTTGACTTAGATCAGACGCCAGTTTTACATCAACCCTACATCATAGTTGTCAATTTCATTTCGTTTTGGCCACAATGGCTGGAGTTTTTCATTCTAGTCCTCCGGCCGAAACGGAATAAGGAAAAAAAAAGAGTGTAAATTCCGAACCATTTCAATTATCCATTCTAGTCCATTTTGGTTTATAGCACAATTTTCACATTTTTTTTTCTTAATTTTCATATCAAGAAACATGCATAATTTATATTTTATTTTTATTTTTCTATTTTTATGTAAATATATATTTTTTAATTTTTTATTATTCCAAAAAATTAATCCGAAAAGTTTTGTCTTATTTCCAAAATACCGAAATATTCCGTCTTCGATGCTAGACTGAAACGATGATCGAAACGGAATTGACAACTATGCCCTACATGCTTAACACCTACGTTCCAAACTTTAAAAGGGATTTATATCGTCTCTCTTGCTCCCTCTCTGTGTATTTTTATATTTCCATTTTTATTTTCTTTGATTATATTGAAATGATGTGGGTTTCTTTTTCCTCTCTATTTTTTTTGGGGATTTTTGCATATTGTAGGAATTCCATACATATTGAAGATGTTCTTGACAATTAAAAGATTCTCATTTGATATCAGAAGTGGGTTCTTGACAACATAAACAGAATTCTAAGAAATGTTTCAGTTTGTCAATGATGCTGATAGCAGCCTTTATCTTCTTTTGCTTGATTAGTTTTCTATTCAGGCATTGATTATTGAATATCCTAGTAGAAAATATGTAATTAGGTATGTAATTTGGTGCATGTTTAGGCACACATACCATTCTTCAATAGAGCTTTGATTCCTTTGTTGACTTGAGTGTATGTGTTCTCAATGGATGGAAATGAGATTGTGGCACTAAAAGAATACTATGCACATCATCGACTCATATAGAAGCTCTGTAAAAGTTCAATAGTGTTCTTGAAATGTTTGAGTTCATAGAGGCTTCTTTAATCTGACTGTATTCCATTTATGCATGCCAATACATGTTTCAGTTTGAGTTCTTTCTTTTGACAAGCTTTTTAGAGAGGAATGGATGGAATGGGAAGGAGAAGGCAACATTCATATTCATTGTTGATTTGACCCCAACAAACTGCATTTTTTTCTTTTTCCAGAATCACATTAATATCTTTTGTTCCAACAAATCCTCCAAGTGAAATGCAAAAGCAATAGTTATAGCAAAGCTAGCCAATTTATTTCAACTGCATGTGTTCTTCATATCCACCTTATAAAAATCTGTTGAGGTTCATCAGTCAGACAAATGCCAACATTGTTGATTTACATTATACAATGGAGCTATATTTGTATTTCATGCTTTGGAAACTCGTACGACGAAGATGATAAACCTCCATCATATTAACATTGCGTAGAGCCATCAGTCTAGACATTTCCTTATACACTTCTTGATCAACTCAAGAGTTGTTCGTAGGTTCCTTGCTGCTAGGACCATATGCAACACTGACTCATTTGATTGCTTGTGGAATGAGTTATAATGCATGTGAGACTGTTGAGTGGGTGAAGAGATAGGATCGTGCAACTCGTTGGCTATGATTCTTTGGAAGAACATATCCTATATCAGATCCAACCAACCTCTTAGCCATTACATCAATCCAAGCAGTTGTTCTTTTATGTACATTTATGTATTTAGATGCATTTTTTGTTTTATTAGGCGTGATTAGTTTGCTAAAATTTATAGATATGTTGTCCAGTTTGTTGGGCAGAGGCCTGCCACAATGTCCTTCCTGGTGACTATTCTAAAAATAAGCTTGTGGGTGCAATGTCGAATGCCATATAAAATATTGAATTATGCCTCTTCCATCACCAATTGGTTTTGGAAGGAATGGTAGCTCAGCGGGTGCATAAGATCCTACAAGTGGTATCAGAGCTCCAAGTTACAGATTCGAGTCACAAGAGCGCCATCATGAGGGGGGGATTGTTGGGCAAAGGCCTGCCACAATGCCGCTCCCTGCTATTGCTCTAAAAATAGGCCCTTGAGCGCGATGTCGAATCCAATATAAAACATTAAGTTGTGCCTTTTCCTTCACAAATTGGTTTTCAAAGGAATGGTAGCTCAGTGGGTGCATAAGAATCTAAGATCCTACAGAGTTTATGTTGTGAAATAGATATGTGAAATAGATATACGGAATGGGAAGAACCATATTTTATTTTTTTTATATTTCCTTACGTGGTTGTAGACATTTTCAAGGTTGTAAGAGTTTCTGTTGTGATACAGACATATGGAAAGAACAATATTTCATCTTTTTTTTTTTATTTCGTTACATGGTTGTAAACATTTTCATGTCATTTTACTGGGCATATTGAATTTGTGGTTGGTTTCAAGGAATTCACGGTGAATTGAATTAAAGGTAACTTGAATACAAGGCATCAGTTCTTTTAGGATAAAGTCTTTTGCAACCTAAATGCAGTAATTCAGTTTGGTAACCTAAATACATTTGGTAATTAGTAACCTAATGCACCAATAAGGTTGTAGTGCTCATGTGCACACTTGTGTGTTGCATAACTGAACAAGATGTCAAGGATTGTGGAATGGAGGTTTCTTTAACATAAGAAAATTCTTTAGGACAAGAACAATAATTAAATGACAAAGGAAAAGATAAATGGTCTTCTCTTTTCCAATTAAGATTAGGGCCTCCAGTGAGGTTGAAATCTATCAACTAGAGAAGCTTCAAATGTCTTTATTAAGAAGCCATATTTGGGTATATTTATTGTAAAAAGTGATTCTTTGAATGTTATTAACTGGTGACAGTTGATAAACCTAAGAGGTATCATTTTATTTTGAAGGAGATCAATTCTAATTTGTTGCAGAGTGACTTGAGAGGAGGCATTGACCTAGTGGATGAGTTGGCCAAATAGTGAGCAGAGAAAGACTAAATACATGTTTATAGATCCTTGTTGCCACAACAATGTTTTATGCTTTTATACTTGGCAAACTTTACACCCTCTCTCTGTTTTTTTTCCCAAAAGGGTAAAGACAAGTAAAGAAAGTGTGTGTGTGACATTTTCTAAGAGTTGCATATGGGTCATGGGTGTCTATCTTCGCAAGGGAGTTGTTGCTTGCACATTGTCTATTTTCCATTCATTCAAAGAGTCACCATGCGATAAAAAAAGCAGTCGATCACTTGAGTGGCCCACTTTCATGGTACAATTTTTTTGAATAAATCACCAAGTCCAACATTCTACCACACCACACTTGAGTGGCCCACTTTTTCGGTATATTTTGTGTTGTGATCTCGGGCCTACGAGAAGAGATCAATCACCCACAATAAAGAAGACAGAGATTTTCGTGGTTCGGCTTTTGGCCTACGTCCAAGGGGAAGATGGGAGAATTCACTATGCAATCAGAAGAGGTTGTACATCCTAGAGACTCTAGGTCTCTATTTATAATATCAGCCCCAAACCCTGTTACACCCAAACCCTACTTCTAATCACAGTAGACCTACTATAATAGACCTACTTCTAATGACGGTACAACTTGGGCAATCCAGGGGCCCGGTTAACCAAAACTTACTAATTACCAGTGAGCCATACTAATTAACAAATCTCCACCTTGGCGAACGTTGAAGCTGATCCTCATGCACAAAACACGACTCACCGTCTCCACCTGCGCTGAGGGCACTCAGGTACTGATCCATTGATCAAATCCAAGCAATGCTTGAACTTGATTGCTGGAATAGTCTTGGTCATCATGTCTGCTGGATTATCCGCCGTAGCAATCTTAATGATTACAATAGCACCCTCGACAATGACATCTCGAATGCAGTGTGCCCTAACATCAATGTGTTTGGTCTTTTCATGATACTTAGGATTGTGTATCAGATCGATCGCACTCTGACTGTCACAGAAAACAGTAGTCAGCTTCTGTTCCAATCCCAGATCTCCAACCAAGTCTATCAGCCAAATAGCTTCCTTCACTGCCTATGTAGCTATCATATATTCTGCTTCAGTGGTAGACAAGACAGCTTTGTATTGTAATGCTGCCTTCCAATTAATGGCATCACTAGTAAAAGTGACGACATAACCTATCAAGGATCTTTTTCTGTCTAAATCTCCAGTAAAATCTGAATCAACATATCCAATAACACTTTCAGAAGTGTTTTTGCTGTTATACACTATCCCAACATCAGTAGTACCTTTCAAGTAACAGAGTATCCATTTCACTGCCTGCCAATGGGCCTTCCCGGGGTTATCCATGTATCTGCTAACTACACTAACCGCATAAGAAATGTATGGCCTCGTGCAAACCATGGCATACATGATACTCCCAACTGCACTAGCATAAAAGAACATTAGACATGTGCTTCACCTCTTCCTCAGTTTGTGGCGACAAAGTAGTGGAAAGTTTGAAATGGGCTGCCAATGGAGTGTTCACAGGTTTCAAATGTTGCATACCAAAGCGCTCTAGAACCTTCTCAAGGTATCCCTTTTGTGACAAAGACAATTTGCTCGGTTTCCTTCCCTTCAAATTTCCATTCCAAGGATTTTCTTTTTAGCACCTAAGTCGTTCATCTCAAATTCACCATTTAATTGAACCTTTAACCTGTTGATCTCAGACATGTCCTTTGCAGTAATCAACATATAACAGCAAATAGACATACGAGCCATTTGAGTGCTTCTTGTGATAGACACAACTGTCGTATGCACCTCTACAATAACCGTTTTCAACCATAAAGGTATCGAGACGCTTGTACCACTGCCTAGGAGACTGCTTCAAGTCATATAACGCCCCAATTCCGAATACCGAAGTTACCGCTAAGGTACCCGAATTTGGCGCACTACTTCCCGGAAAATCCGAGGACTTCCAAGATCATAGTCCGCAGTGAGGTCATATTTTTAAAACTTTTTGAACAAATAGATAATCAACAGTTAAATTGCGGAAGCATAAGAAAAGATAGCGGAATCAACATGTATCATATAAAATAGATCAAGTAAGGCAGAGCTTAAATCTAACAAAATCTCAAAGAGTGAATAACAAATATATATAACATTCTACTTCCCGCTCACTACAAGTTCACTCAAAATCTCAAAATAAAACTACTCTCAGACACCCGATGCAGGCGCTTCATCCTCCGGTTCAACCACCTGGTCAACCGGTCCCCACTCAAAATCGCTAGCTACAGGTGCCTCATAGTACGCGTCATCCGCGGGGTCAAGGTCGAGACCTAAGCACCAAAGATGAGTCAGATCCAAGGATCTGGCAAGGCACCATATATAGATAACACAGGATGTATGCATCAAAGAGAATGAAGACGATCATTTAATCATAAGAATAACAATGAAACATAAATTAGGCAATTGTGCAGTAAATAACAATTTAGAATCAGAGATATCAAGTAATCTAATCTAACAGATATCAAAATGACACACTCACACAAGCTGGATACCGCGGGATATTATGCCGCGGCCCTCCCATACTGAATACAGTTGCGGTGAGGAAAAGTAAAGTAACAATGTAAGGGATAACGGCCCTACTAATCATAATATATAAATAACACCGATCACACCCCTTTATCGCACCAATCACACCCCATTATCAGGTTAGACCAGACTTGGTATCACACCGTCCATCTAATCATAGCTCATCATGATGGCTCTAACATAACCAATATAGCTCCTACCAGTGATGATCAGTCAACAGGCTGAGCTTAGATCAACTGAGTGAATGTTTAGTGCTGACCCGGGGAACAAGTATAAGTCTGTGTCTGTCTAGGCTTATCTCGCGCGAGCGATGTCCTAACCAAGTCTCTAAGAGGTTCAAGTACAATTCCTTAGGATATAATCCAAATCCAAGTCCAATCATCATTGGATCCAAAATAGGCCCATAAACCCTGGCCCGAAACAATATAAGTACAATACCATGTACATTTAACAAGTAACTAATCCATACTCATACACAATGAGTCATCGATCCATCATAACTGACCTCTCCATTCTAGGGTACCACACACCCAACTTAGGCCGTATGAGGGCCCGCCTAGCCACAGACACGGGTCATTTATCTCCGATTACATCACCAGGTCACCACTACGTAATCCTAGGTTTAGGTCCTCCAATTTCCATTTAATTAACAGGTTTATAATAATAACAGGATATGAGAGAAGTGCAATGAATAATAACCTCCAAGCAATAGAATCAAATGGAATAAAGCAAGAGTCCAACCTAGGTAATGGTCCACTCTCAGGTTCAGGGCCTCATCAGATAATTGGATCCCTAACTGCAGTCTCAGATGCCAAAATATTATATCTGGTGCTCCTAACGTTATGGGCATCTTTGACTACATTTAAGGGTCGAATCACTGACAATTCTAATCCCTAAAACCTACTTGGTGGTCCCCGCGAGTCAAGGTCGAGCCACACCATTGACTCGTGCTTGGCACATTGACGGAAGTTCATTTGGATGGTCAATGGGCCCCACAATCGATCAATCACAAAGCATAAACTAAACTGACAACTTACTGTTCATAGTGTGGCAGGTTGACATGGCGAAGGTCAGGTCGACCTGCTCCACAGGAATCAAGGTTGGGACTTGGTTTGGATTCTGGAATTTCCAGTGTACCCGGTCGACCTGGTACACAGGTCTACCTGAATCAACAGATTTCAGGCCAAATCTCAATTTCTGCGTTTTCAGTGTGTCCGGTCGGCCGGTACAAGGTCCGCTCGACCATGCACACTGAATTCTGGGATTGAGGAAAAATCCAGGTTTTACACAAAAATACCAACTGGGTTCAATAAAATACTCAGGGCCTATTTAATTCTAAAATCTAATGTAATTCCCAAAAGTATAATCTTTAAGGGTCCTAACTTAATTTAGGTACATAAAAGAATAAAGGGGTATTATATTTCTAATTTCTAAAACTAATGGGTCATTTCCTAATTTCTAAAAAAAATAAAACTAGTGGGCTAAGGTATCACACATAACTCCCTCACCCCATTTCCCACGTCAGTACACCTGAACCCATCCTCCCCCTTTGTTTGGTTTTTAGTTCTCTTATTTCCACTTTTCTTCACATCGCAAGTCCACCATTACTCATGCTCTCACAAACCACTAAACCACTCAACCCACTTTATCTTTTTCTTCACTTATCCCCACGTCAACAACTTATCTCCTTCTTCATCTAATCAACAACTGACGTTTTCTGCAACAGAGACTATAAACAGTATACAAGTCTTGCCTGGGGTCATTTTGTTTCTCAAAATCGTGGGCCCCACTGACCCAGGCCCAGATCAGACCTCACCATTGAGGTCGCCTAGGGTCCCTCTACATGATGTACAGTTCGGATTTCGAAAGGTGGCCCACCTGGGCCCCACAGATAAAGGAAAATGGAATCCCTCTATTTTTGGTCATTACCGCAATGCTCCCCTCTGGGTCTTTGGATGGGGGACCAAATGGGGTCCACCTCACATGGGTTCACATCCCTACCGTCGCCCCACCATTTCCAGCCCGATGGACGGACCAGATCGGCGATCGGATCAACCAATGGGTCCTACAATCATGTACTGCAAAACTGATTTATTTCCCAAAAACACATCCTCTGTTGATCAAGCTAATGGATAGTGGGCCAGGGGTGTCCACTCCCTATGGGACCAGTCCCTTTAGGGTCGCCCGTGGGTCCTCTATCAGATACACGGATCAGATCGATCATCGGGTGGCCCACCTGGGTCCCGGTCTCAACGCAACAAACAACCTAAATCACTGTTTCCACTCCGGGTCTGTTACAGTAAGTAAAAATCTCTGAATTTCTCCTCAACCCCTCTACCATTCATCACATAAACATCAACAAGTATCAAAATCACTTCTATAATCATCCATCAATCATCAAACTGGGCCATTGATCTTCCAAATGGGAGAACCCATCCATCAAATGGCCAAAAACCCATGAAACAAAGCTCAAATGGTAATTCTAGACAAATGCATACATCAATTGAATCAAAGTTGCAGAATCAACATAAATAAATCATGCATTCTATGATATTAGTATAGGGTACTTGCCTTAATCCGAATTTGTAGAGAGAATTGACAAGAAGATAAGAAATCCAAGCTCCTAGAAGGTTGATAATGCAATAGAGGGAGGTCTTCTACTCTTCTTATGCTGGGATTTGGGGAATTAAGGTTTCTTGAGGAGAAAGATAGGGGAAGATGAGAGATGAGAGTGAATTAGGTTTAGGGTTCATGTTATTGCAATAGTTAGTATATATGGTTAGGGGTGTAGTGGTTATTTACTAGAAAGCCCTTAAGGTTAAAATGAAAAAGAGGTTTAGGGTAAGGGTAAGTTGGTCAAACTTAGAAATTCTAGAAGGTTCTCTCAAGTAAAACCCCTCCTAATAATACTAAATTACTAACAAAGTCATATTCTAACTAAAACCCTAATTAAACTACAAAAATCACCCTATAACTATAGAGAAGTAAATAAAAAGCCTAATCTTAAGACTTAGGAATATTAATAAACTATTCTAATAAATCCTATTAAATAGTATAATAAAATAGCTATTAATATAATAATAATTATTCAAATCAAACTGAGGGCCCACAAGGGGTGGGGCCTCACAAGCCATACAACGATTTCTTCAGCAGACATACGTGGTCTTCCTTTTCATGAATTCCAAACTCCTCTGGTCGATGCATATAAATCCGTTCATCTAGCTCGTCATGTAAAAACGATGTCTTGACATTAAGCTGCTCTAGCTCTAAATTCAATTTAGCAACCATAGCAAGTAGCACCTGGATAGAACTGTACTTCACCACAGGAGAGAACACTTCATTGAAGTCAACACCCTCCCTATGAGTATAGCCTTTTGCAACCAGTCGTGCTTTAAACCTAGCATCTTCCATCCCTTGAGTTCCTTCCTTTTTTTTGAAGATCCATTTGCAACCAATAATTTTCTGACCTTTCGGAGGTTTCACCAGCTCCCAAGTTTAATTCATGTGAAGAGATTCAATATCCTCACCCTTGGCTACAGCCCATCCTGCTGATTCTTTGCTCGTAACTGCATCCTGGTATGTAACCGGCTCTGACTCAATACTCTCAGCTGTATTAAGATCATAGGCTACAATATCTTCATACCTGTATCTCCGAGGTTGCTTAATTTGCCTCCTCTCTCTGTCCCTGGTAAGCATGTAATCATTTGGAACTACAGTTTCCTTGAGCTTTACATCTCCTTTACATCCCGCCGAACTGGGACATCTGCTTGCACCTTATCCTACAAGTTTTCTGAAGCTTCTTTCTCAAGCTCCACCTATTTACTGATACCGTTTTTATCCTCCACCTTTTTACTGACATCGTTTTCCTTTCTAGCATCATGGCACTCCTTCGGTTTGAACATAGCAGACTCATCAAAGGTTACATCTATGCTTATAATGCATTTGGGAGATTTCCCATCTAGGCACCACAGCCTATATCCTTTCACACCATCTGTATATCCTAGAAATATGCACTTTTTTTCCCATGGTTCAAGCTTTCCATCATTCACATAAGCATAGGCAGGACAACTAAATATCCGCAAGTTGGTATAATTAGCAGGAGATCCAGACCATACCTCTATATGAGTTTTACATTCTATAGATGTTGATGGAGACTGGTTAATCAGATAACAAGTTGTGTTAACAGCTTCCACCCAGAACTTCCTAGATAACCCTGCATTATAGAGAATACACCGGGTCTTCTCTAGAATAGTCATGTTCATCCGTTCTGCAACTCCATTCTGTTGCGGTGTATTTCTGACTGTGCAATGTCTCACAATCCCTTCATTCTTGCAGAACTCATTAAAAGCACTATTATAGAATTCCAAGCCATTGTCAGTTCTTAAGCGCTTGATTTGTTTACCTATTTGTTTTTCAATCATAGCCTTCCATTGCTTTAAACTGCGCAAAAGCTTCATGTTTGTTCTTTAAGATATACACCCAGACCTTCCGAGAATAGTCATCAATGAAAATCAACATGTATAAACCACCACCAAGAGACAGAACACGAAAGGAACCCCAAAGATCAGAGTGGATGTAATCCAAAGTACCTTTGGTCTGATGAACAGCTATCCTGAACTTGACCCTATACTGCTTTCCGAAGACACAATGCTCACAAAAGTCCAGCTTTCCTGTTTTTTGACACACAGTAATCATTTTTTAGTCAACTCATCCATACCCCTCTCATTCATATGCCTAAGCCGCATATGCCATAACTTGGTAGTTTCTGAATTTAAATCTGAGGATGAGACAGCTGCAGCACCTATAATTGTACTACCTTGAAGAAAGTAAAGGCCATTCTGCTTTAGTCCCTTCATCACTATAAGTGCACCCTTCAAAATTCTCATAACTCCACCTCCAGCTTTGTAGGTACAACCGTTGGAGTCAAGCGTACCCAAGGAAATCATATTTTTCTTCAACTCTGGAACATGCCTAACATCTGACAAAGTTCTCACAATACCGTCATAGATTTTGATTACACCTATCTCAACAACCTTACAGGCTGCATTATTTCCTATGAGTACTTTATCACCATCAATAGATTGATAATTGGTAAACTAATCTCTGTAAGAATACATATGATAAGAACACCCCAAATCAAGAATCCACTCAGTAACTGAGTTACCAACAGTAACTGAAAGAACTTCTGCACCATCAGAATTACTCTATGCAACTTCGGTTACAACTCCGGCAATTTCTCCAGAATCAGATTTCTGTTTCCCTTTACGCTATAGACAATCTTTTCTAAAGTGCCCTTCCTTGTGATATTTGAAGCACTTTAATTTTCTAGTATTTTATTTTGACCTAGATCGGCCTCTTCTATTCTACTCTTTCTTCTCTGTTTTGCTACGCCTACCAGACCCTCACCGGAACTATTAGTGTTTTCAGTTGCAAACTTTTTCTTCAACTCCTTAGAGTTCAAGGCTGACTCAACATCTTTCTTAGAAAGAGTTTTTCTACCATACATCATGGTATCAACAAACTTCTCATACGAGGGTGATAAAGAGCATAGCAACATGATGGCTTGGTCCACATCATCAATGTGAACATCTATGTTTCAAGATCCATAACAGCTTTTGTAAAAGAATCAAGGTGGGTTAAAACAGACGTACCTTCCTGCATTTGTAAGGTAAATAATTGCCTTTTCATATACAAGTGATTCGTGAGAGACTTCATGATGTACAAGTTCTCTAACCTCTGCCATATACCAGTAGTAGTTCTCTCTTAAGCAACTTTCCACAGTACATCATCGCTCAGAAATAGCAGAATTTGGTCGTACGCCTTCTCCAGCAACTCTTCCTTCTCATCATCTGACAGTTTGTCAGACAAAGTATTCTTTCCTTTCAAAGCTTTCTGCAGCCCATTCTGAACTAGCAAAGCATGCATCTTCAAACGCCATAGACCGAAGTCATTATTTCCATCGAATTTCTCAATCTCAAATTTAGCAGCCATTTCGCAATTCTTTCACCACACTTGCGTAAATCTCATTGAGATGAATCCGCAGGTTCAAACGGATCTCAAATTGGACTCTGGATCATCAAGATATTGCGCAAATAAATTTTAGCAGTTGATCCGGTCAAATCAGGCTTGACCGTACGGATCAGACGTATCAAGTTGACGCCAGCGCCTATTCTGTTTCTGGGCTTCTTCTGCACGGGTCAGGTCAACCTGGACTGGACCCAACCCAAACTGGTTGGCTACTGGGCCTCCGTAAACGGGTTGGGCCGAACTGGACTTGACCCGGACTGCTACAAGCCCACCTTTCCTTCTTCTTCAATTTGTTCTAGTTCAGAAACCAGAACCTACAACGGAACAGCGGCACAGCGCAATGTCTCCTCTGGCCACAGCAACAGCGCTAGCAGCAGCTGGTGGGGGGCCCTCTTACTTTGGCGACTCGCAAGGCTGCGACGACGACGATAAGCTCCTCCGATAACCGCCCTCTTCTCCAATTTCCTGCTTCTTCCACGGCAACGGGACGACGGCAGCGGCAACCTTCTCCGTTTCTAGAAACAACAGTAGCAGAGCGATCTTCTTCTTTAGTGATCTTTTTCTATAAATTGCTCCAGCAAAGAATAAGGCAGCAGCGGTTTCGACGTGCGTGCTGTCCTCTGCAATTTGGGGCTCAACCGAAAAAACAAAGAACCAAACCAATCCGCCTCTTCTCCGATAAACACTCTCAAATCCGATCTGTCAGATTTCTTCCGATCACTCCAAAAAGCTCTGATACCAGTTTATTGTGATCTAGGGCCTACGAGAAAAGATCAATTACGCACAATAGAGAAGACAAAGATTTACATGGTTCGGCTTTTGGCCTACGTCCACGGGGAAGACGGGAGAATTCACTATGCAATCAGAAGAGGTTGTACATCCTAGAGACTCTAGGTCTCTATTTATAATATCAGCCCCAAACCCTACTTCTAATCACAGTAGACCTACTATAATAGACCTACTTCTAATCACATTATAACTTGGGCAATCCAGGGGCCCGGTTAACCAAGACTTACTGATTACTAGTGAGCCATACTAATTAACATTTTGGATGAACATACGTTGCTGAGACAAGCTAAATGTTAAGCATCACTATTTTATCATCGAAGCTTGGTTTCACTCAATTTGTTTTACAATGCAATGACCGGGGAGGGGGGGGACCAAGCCTTTAGTAGTATAAGCTATAAAAGATAAAAAATCCATACAGATTAAAAATCCAACATCAATTAAAACACACTGATTAACCAAATCAACGCAAACCCATAATACACCTAAATCAATATTAACAAACCAATTCAAACATGTCACATGTTCCCTTTCAAACCCAAAATGTTATAAATCCATCTTTCCAGCTGCGTTTCAACCCCGTAGTAAGCAACCATTCTCAACATTTCATTTTGTCAAAAAACCTGTAGAATAAAGTAATTCACCCTTTTAGGGATTTTTAGTATGAAATTAATATTAAATGAAAATGATGTTTCTGAAATGAAAATGCATATCTAGAAGAAAGTCTATGTCATAATAAAGTTATTTTCCATTTAACAAGAAATATCAAGCTTTTACTGGTGTAGAAAATGCATATCTATAGGGAAGTTTCATCGTTACCTGAAGAATTAGGCTTCTTCGAAGCTTGATCTACATTGAATGTTTTAGACACGTGATTAGAAGCCTCGACGGTGTCACTGAAATTTAAAAAAAATAAAAGGTATTGAATTAACCTTTATGCGAACTTAAACTATGAAACAAGATATTTACTTTTTGAATTCTAGACGAGAGAGGCAGACAATTGCATTTGTCATGTGAAAGTTATGCTTTCCACGTCCATGACAAAGTCGTGATTTCTCTTATGTCTTTTCTTTTGAGGATTTAATTATTTTTGGACGGCCCTTTGTTCTAACTTGCTGCAGTTTGGGATATTCGAAAACACGAGAAACTAATTTACCTTTTCTACTTGAGTCGGAATCTCCTGTTAGTTATAGTTCATTCATCTCACAACACATTTTTTTAAAGTTTAAACGAATGTTAATTGCATGTTTATGAGTCCTCTCAGACATACATGCCTCATTTGTGACCATTGTGGCCCAATAAGACAAATTGGTATACCGTCCAATCAAAGAGTCACTACTAGAAGGCATGTGGTAAACTACATACTTGTCATAATATACCATTCCCTCTCATGAAAAGAACATTGAATATCAACAAAATGCATCAAAATGGAAAAAAAGAAGGAAATCAATAACCAAATGCATTTATAATTGAAGAACACATTCACTCAAATGATCCATGGAGAAACATCAATTTTCTTTTGCATGACTACGGGCGAGGAGATCACGGGGAAGACTAGGTCAGAAAGAAGTTTCGTAGGCTAAAGAACTTCGAAGACGTCTCCCGTTGTGTTTCCTAATAGGAATGAAAATGAGGTTGCATGTAGTGGGACAGACAGTATTGTGTCTTAGGTGGACAACCTGCATTAAACGTGCCCACATATAGCTTGTACCATCTAAACGGGTCCATGAGTTGGAATGGACTGTCTTATATACAAGTGGGCCTAACAAACTGATTTGGATGTTTATCAATAGATGGGTTGTCAAGACCCCAAGATTAGGCCGAACCCCGACCCGATTTTAAGGTGAGAATCGGGGCAAATAAAAAATTTCTCTCTAATTGCAAGTGTGGCCCCAACTCTGGGTGTATCAAAGTTCGCAGTGAGGTTATGTTTAATGATCAGTCATCATAATCAAATACGAAAATATCGACTCAGACAACTTGCACAAATTGTACTATAAAATAACCCGTCCGGCGGAACCTCCAAGATCACTTAACCCTCTGGCTGAATTAGTGTAAGACCCAAACTCATAATTTCCAGGATTAGTACTAATTAAGCTGTAGTTTAGTTCTCTAAGTAAGATTAGTGGTTGTTTGGCTAAGTTTGTAAGTTAGAATAGCTTTCCATGGCCTTAGGGAGTTCTAAGAGCCTTTGAACCTAACTTGATACCCGTAGGGCCCTATATGTTATGCGTGATTAGCATGGGGAGGTTATTCATGATTTCAGAAAATTCCCATTTTAGCTTTGACTGGTCTCATCATTCCCTATGACTTTTGCGTTCACTTCGTCCCCATTCGAAGCTTTGAAAACTAGTTTTTCTATCCTTGGGGGCAAAATAGTCTTTTCACGTTGAATATGAGCACGAATCTCAAGATTCCATAACCATGCATGTCAAATTTATACTTTTTGGACACTAGATTTTATAAGGATCATTTTTCTCGTCAAATCCATCTGAGGCTCGAAAATCAAAGTTTTAACCCCGACGAGTTTTAGTTGTGGTGGGCCCCACACCCACCCATTATTTAAACCCCACTCGCCCTCTCCTTCTCCCTTTTCGTTCCAGCAGAGAGAGAGGGAGAGGAGCTCCAACTCTTTAGGGTTTTTCCCCATTTCTTCTTCTTCTTCTTGCTTCTCTCCCCAAATCCACTCTCAAACCATGCCAAAAAGGGAGATTTGATCTCAACTTCTTCTTTTCCATTACCTAAGCTCTCCATTGATGCTATTGAAAAGGAAATCTAGTTGAAACAACATTCTCTTTGAGCAACTTTCTCTCATTTCAAGCCCCTACAAGTAAGAAATCTTACCCATCTTCTAGATTAGGCTTTGGTCTTTCCCTAAAGAGTCTTTTTCTCTCTTCTTGCAAGCCGCATGCCTTATCTTTGATGAATTGCCCTTTTTGGGTGTTCTAAGATGGGCATTTTGGGATTTTTGTGTTAGGTGGTATCTCTTGGAATTGGATTGATTAGAGGCTTGTTTGGGAGCATCGGAGACCAAGGCAAGTGACTAAAATGTATTTGTTTTGAGGATGCCAATATCCATGGATTTTTCAGCATTTCATATGCTTTATTTGATTTCATGGTTGAGCTCCTTCTAATTTCATGGTGGATTTGCAATTAGTCTTTCAAATTCTAGTGGAATTTGTTTTCTATTATGCATATGATAGCTTTCTTGGTCTTCCTCAGTTTTATTTTCTCTAATGGAAAATGGGT
Organism: Umbellularia californica; assembly: GCA_028538565.1. Lineage (NCBI taxonomy): Eukaryota > Viridiplantae > Streptophyta > Magnoliopsida > Laurales > Lauraceae > Umbellularia > Umbellularia californica. Next base: position 21,521,397 of record JAPQWN010000012.1, on the reverse strand, counting down.
GGAAATGTATGGATTGATTTAGTGATTTGTTTATATGTTGGAATGGGTGTGGATTATAGAGGATAAGTATTGGTTTTAAAGGGGTATTGGAGGCCTGATTTTTATGCAAGAAGTTTTGTCGAAAGAGGCCAGAAGGTTGGAAGGAAATGGCCATCGAAAGAAAGGGAAAGACCAAGCAGGTTGTTGCCTGGCGAGCAGGGCCGCTAGGAGCGTTGCCCAGTCCAATGAATAGGCTTGCTTAAACGAACCCACTTGATGTTCCATGCCCTGTGAGATGTCTGAAAATTGTTTTTTTATCATTGGAGAATGAGTTATTTTGATTTCTAATCCCCACTCATTGATGATTAGACGAATGAAATGATGTACCCCTGCGAGAATCCAACCCAGAAACATGTTAAGACTCTGTTAATTGGATAACATGTATTAGATGCTTGGAATGCTACCGAACTTTAGGAGCACCAAATAATACAACAATCCGGCATTCGGGATCTACGTGCACGTTGTGCAAAATAGAGCGCTCACAACATGGAAATGAGATGTATATTTGGGAATTGATCGTGATGCCTAGATTCGCTCGAATATGGCCGATTTACCTTTATTATTCGGTTTTACTCGTCCATGCTTCACTTTTACGCTCGTTCATTTTATAATTTGTCAGTTTTACCCGTTTTGGCTTTCATTGCCTGGTTTTAGATCATTTTGATTAAAAACAATCAGTTTGTTATTTAGTTAGTCTTGACTAAAAACAATCAATTTTGTTATTAAGTTCGTTTTGACTAAAAACGACTAGCTTTGTTAATTGGTGTGTTCCAATGAGCTTTTGTGTGTACCTCGGGAGGACTACTCTTTTATGTACATGTGTGTGTACTTGACTTAGCCTGTTTGAGTAGTTTCTCACCATATTATGTGTGTTAACTTTGAGTTGACACCACACAGCTTAGGCCACCTTGTCGGTTTGATCCACCGGCTTGGGGCCCTAATCTATTTCTTAGCCAACTACAGCTTCGATTTTCTTATTGTGTTTTTTGCCTAATTCCATGGCAGATGCCTGGTGTGATGGCTAGCTATACTGGTCTATTATATGTATATGCTTAATGTCCTCCTGTCACTTTGGTGATGGAGAATTTAACTTTGTGTGGACATGAATTTTTCAGTTTGCATTGTTATCAGCTTCACTACGTTTTCTCGCTCGTTTTATTAACCGATTGGTGTCACACTATATTAGCCTGATTTACACTTGCTTTTACCTGCAACTTTTAGTGTGATACCACGTCATGTTTTTATGTATACGTTGTGTTTTATATGCATGTTCCGTTTGCTCATAGCCTTTATTTAAATATCCTGATTTGTCAGATATTCATATTTTGTACTTGTTTTAGATACATGCAACTTTTAACCAAATAACATGATTTATCACTGGTTTATTAATCAAGATCTTGCTAGCATATTTATTATCCATCTCAGTCACCTACTAGACCGTCGTGCTTGACCCTCTATGTTTGGTGCTCTAGGTAGCAGGTCCTTTGCCTCGAGATGGAGTGCATATAGCTGGCTATGGAGCCATTTGTTTTGGTAAGTTGTCATGCTGATGATGTCATTTAGGCATCGTCCTTAGGACTGGAGTTATGTCTCACATTTTGGGATAGTATTGTATTTAGCCCTTTTATTTGCATGGCTTTTATCAACCTGTCTTGGGATTCTAATTAATGCATCTTTGTAATTGTAACTTGTACATATGTGGGAAATGATTTATCCTGCTACTGTCAGCTTTGCACTTTGTTGTTATGGTTTGTTCCAGTCTTATTATGGGCCTTAATATGATAGCTTTATGTTTGCAGTTGAGTGCGACGCGGTGTCAGATGGCCACGAGCTTCGGGTAGCAACGCCACATAAGCTTTCGTGAAATTATTCAAGTTGTGTTGTAATCATAGTTTAAAATCGCGGTATCGGTCTTGGTATCGGCCGAGACAAAAACGATATGATATCGGTATCGGCCGCGGTTATCGGTCCGTCGCGGTCGTCACAGTGTGAATTTTTTTTATCCAATTTTTTTTCAAAAGTATCCAAAAAATCCAAAATATTTGAAAATACTGGAAAATAATTTTTTTTCTATTAGTTACAACAAGAAATCAATATATCGGTCACCTTAAGTTATGAGTCCTGTCTACTTCTCAGTTCGTTGTCTTTTCCAATATTTCATATAATGCAACTATTATTTTAGCTCATGGTCAATTTATTAGTGTAAAATATAAGAAAATAAAGATAACATAACAATTATCTATAAATTATTAATAAGCTATTGGTATTTTCTATTTTGTATCATAAATACTCCAATATTTTTTTTTAAGTAGAAGATTAAAAAAAAAACTATTTTTCTACACCAAAATCATGTTAATAAGTAGATCTAGCATGAAAGTGTGTAGATCTAAATGAAGAACACAACACAAACCCAAAAATGACATGCCAATGATCTTTTCATTCATTTCTATGCTTAATCTAAAAATAAAAAATAAAAAACACATAATAGTAAAAATAAGGGAGTTAAGTTTACTCTCTCTTACTAAATAAAATGATTTCTTCAAGAAATAGTGTTGGAATAGAAATATGTAAGAGAATGAGCTATGGAGACATGGTTGCTCTTAGGAGATGAGGGGAGAGGAGAAGAAAATGGAAAAATAGGGAAAAATTTACGAAAAATTAAGGTTTTTGACCATTACTCTATCTCGGCTGATATTTTGAAAATATCGGCCGAGATATCAGTAATATCGGCCGAGATATCGGTTAAACTGATATTTTGACCATATCGGCAGAGATTGGTTGATATTTTTGGGATATTTTACCTGACTCAGTATCGCAACAACATGTAATTGCGGTATGAACCGATATCGGTTCATATCAACCGAGATTTTAAACCATGGTTGTAATTTTGATATCCTCACACATGCGGATATAATTTTTACATAATTCCAAATCACGCTCCCCGAAGTCAGACTACTGGAGAAGTCCGATTTTGGGGCGCGACAATTAGGGCATTTGTATGACGGTACCTAGGCATCAAACGTAGTATCATCAGATCATATAATATGGCAGGTAAATAAGTGTGATTGATAATTTAATATGCATCAATAAAGAATCGAGATATAGAAGATCATGTGAGTAACAATAAGCAGAAAGCTAGGCAATAAGCATGAGAATAATTGAAAACAACATGAATCATGTAAAGCCAACACCGTAGCTACAACAATAACAACGGAGTACAACACATAGGCCTAGAACAATGTACACGAGCGAACCCGTTCATAATAATAAAATCCAGGTGAACATGGTTAGCACCAATTGTACAACAAATCACACAATCCATGCTGAACACGATGGAATACACCCACCACCTAATCTGTAGACGGTCAATATACACATGCATGCATAGTTTTGAAAATCGAAATCGTATCGCGAATCGTTTTAAGTAGGGGTGTACAAAAAAAAGGGCTAAACTGATCCGGACTGACCCGAACCGGGCAGATAAATTGTCCCTTTTTAATATGGCATAGATATAGATTAAAGCAAAGTAAAAATGATGCTCTCAAGGGTGCCATGTCAACAGTGTAGAGTTTTCTTTCAATAAAACACAGAAAAAATACACATGGTTTTTATGTGTTAGGGTCCTAATTTAACTCCATCAAATTCTTAACTTTCCTTAACCAACCAATATATGTTCCTCATCCTAAAATCTCTTTAATTTAGACTAATCGTCCAAATAAAGCTTTAAGTCAAATTATATATATATATAAAGAGAATGGACTTTTCTTGGGAGAGCGCCAAGTGGCGGAATGAGGCTTCATGGGAGGATGACACGTGGCAGCACTCTCTTTTAATCTCTTTTTTAAATCAGCCTAAAAAATCTCTCTTTTAAATCAGCCTACCCTTAAAAATCTCTCAAATCCCTATTACCAACCATCTAAAATCTCTCCATTGGGATTCCTATTACCATTCTAAAATCTCTCCATCTATTACCAACAAAACAAGATCTCACCAACCATCTAAAATCTCAGCACTCTCTTTTAATCTCTTTTTTAAATCAGCCTAAAAAATCTCTCTTTTAAATCAGCCTTCCCTTAAAAATCTCTCAAATCCCTATTACCAACCATCTAAAATCTCTCCATAGGGATTCCTATTGCCATTCTAAAATCTCTCCATCTATTACCAACAAAACAAGATCTCACCAACCATCTAAAATCTCTCCATCGGTGTGATTCCTTTTAGCATGCTAAAATCTCTCCATCGGTGCCATAGGTGTGATTCCTATTACCAACAAATTAGGATCTCTCAATAAACCCTTCTACTCCCCAAGCAGCCGACGCCCATCTTCTCCCTCCATCTAAGTCCACGTTCCAAACCAATTCCACAATCTCCAGCACCGTCTCCCCCGGCATCGCTCTCCCTGCGCAACACCGTCTCCCCCGGCATCCCTTCTACTCCCCAAGCAGGCGACGCCCGCCCATCTTCTCCCTCCATCTAAGTCCACGTCCCAGACCCATTCCACAATCTCCCTGCACAACACCGTCTCCCCCGGCATCGCTCTCCCTGCGCAGCACCGTCTCCCCCGGCATCCCTTCTACTCCCTAAGCAGGCGACGCCCATCTTCTCCCTCCATCTACGTCCACGTCCCAGACCCATTCCATAATCTCCCTGCACAGCACCGTCTCCCCCGACATTGCTCTCCCTGCGCAACACCATCTCCCCCGGCATCGCTCTTTCAGTCTCACCACCATCTCCATCATCTCCCTGGAACGCTTCCTCCCTGCGCAGCACCGTTGCAGCCCTCTTCCCAACCTGGTACGCCCCTTTCTCCTCCATTCCCTGCACTTTCACCTACACCCATCGCACACACTGCACCTGCGCCTCTCTCAGCCTGCACGCAACCACCTGCATCACCTCCCCTCTCTTTCTCCTTCTTCTTCTTTTCCTCCTTCACTGCACTTCCACCTGCACCCTCCCTTCCCTGCACTTCCATCTTTTCTTCTTCTCCATCTTCTTCTTCCTCCCACTCTCACCCTGCACGCAGCCACCTGCATCACCTCCGCTCTCTCTCCTTCTTCTTCTTTTCCTCCTTCCCTGCAGTTCCACCTGCACCCTCCCTTCCCTACACCTCCATCTTTTCTTCTTCTCCATCTTCCTCTTCATCCCATGCTCACCCTGCACGCAGCCACCTGCATCACCTCCCCTCTCTTTCTCCTCCTTTTTCTTTTCCTCCTTCCCTGCACTTCCACCTACATCATCTTTTCTTCTTCTCCATCTTCTTCTTCCTCCCACGCTCACCCTGCACGCAGCCACCTGCATCACCTCCCCTCTCTTTCTCCTCCTTCTTCTTTTCCTCCTTCCCTGCACTTCCACTTGCGCCCACCACACACACTGCACCTGCGCCTCCTTCCCTGCACTTCCACCTACACCCACCGCACACACTGCACCTCTAGCATTGTTGTATCCTTCTTTTCTTTCTTTTTTTTCTTTTCTTCTCTATCCTTCCTCTCCTTTCTTCTTCCCTGTCACTACTTCACATCCCAGCCTGCACATTGTCACCACCCCATCATCACTGCACTCTCCCCTTTCATCCCACACCAGTGCACCCACCTGTACACCAGCACCTCCCTCATCCTTCCCTTCTTCTATCTCTCTTTTCTTCTCTCACTGCACCTTTCCACTCCGCCCACTACATCTCCCCGCTCTCTCTCCTTCCTCTCTCCCCCCTCTCTTCTCCTTCCTCTCTTTCTCTCTGTCCCTTCTTCACCCTCTATCTCCTTCCATCTCCTTTGTTCCCCTCCGCCCTGCAACTCTCTCTCTCCTTTTCTCTTCTCCATCCTCTGCTCTCAATCCTCCCTTTCTCTCCCACTCCCTGCCCAACCCACGTTCCCATCCACCCTGCAACTCTCTTTCTCCTTTCCTCTTCTCCATCCTTTGCTCTCCATCCTCCCTTTCTCTCCCACGCCCTGCCCAACCCACTTTCCCATCCGCCCTGCAACTCTCTCTCTCCTTTCCTCTTCTCCATCCTCTGCTTTCCATCTCCCTTTCTCTCCCAAGCCCTGTCCAACCCACTTTCCCCTCCGTCCTGCAACTCTCTCTCTCCTTTCCTCTTCTCCATCCTCTGCTCTCCATCTCCCTTTCTCTCCCACGCCCTGTCCAACCCACTTTCCCCTCCGTCCTGCAACTCTCTCTCTCCTTTCCTCTTCTCCATCCTCTACTCTCCATCTCCCTTTCTCTCCCACGCCCTGCCCAACCCACTGTGTAGTCAACCATCACCTCCTCCTCACTTTCCACTGTCCCTACACAACTCACACGTTCCATCACCTGCACACACGCCATCTCCTTCTTTTTTCCACCCTGCAACTCATTCTCTCTCTCCTTTCCTCTTCTCCATCCTCTGCTCTCCATCTCCCTTTCTCTCCCATGCCCTGCCCAACCCACTGTGCAGTCGACCATCACCTCCTCCTCACTTTCCACTCTCCCTGCACAACCCACACGTTCCATCACCTTCACACGCCATCTTCTCCATCTCCTTCTTTCTCCCTCATTCTTTTTGTTTCTTTCTTTTTTTTTCTTTTCTTCTCTATCCTTCCTCTCCTTTCTTCTTCCCTGTCACTACTTCAGACACCTACACCCACCTGCTATGGGAAATTGTTGTAGAGCAATTGTGATAGCTTAAGTTTGAAAAGGAATACAATCATCTCTATATTAATATCCTTTTGCATCGATCTCTTTGTTATGCAAAAGCTACAGTCCATCTCCCTTTCTCTCCCACGCCCTGCCCAACCCACTGTGCAGTCGACCATCACCTCCTCCTCACTTTCTACTCTCCCTGCACAACCCACACGTTCCATCACCTGCACACACGCCATCTCCTTCTTTTTTCCACCCTGCAACTCTCTCTCTCTCATTTCCTCTTCTCCATCCTTTGCTTTCCATCTCCCTTTCTCTCCCACGCCCTGCCCAACCCACTGTGCAGTCGACCATCACCTCCTCCTCACTTTCCACTCTCCCTGCACAACCCACACGTTCCATCACCTTCACACGCCATCTTCTCCATCTCCTTCTTTCTCCCTCATTCTTTTTGTTTCTTTCTTTTTTTTTTTTCTTTTCTTCTCTATCCTTCCTCTCCTTTCTTCTTCCTTGTCACTACTTCAGACACCTACACCCACCTGTTATGAGAAATTGTTGTAGAGCAATTGTGATAGCTTAAGTTTGAAAAGGAATACAATCATCTTTATATTAATATCCTTTTGCATCGATCTTCTGTTTCCTTCACTCTTTGTTATGCAGAAGCTACAGATTTGCTCTAGAAGTTTTCAATAGATTCTCAAACCAATACCCTTGAAGTTCCTGAGCGTACTAAAAAGGTAATTATGAACTCCTGTTCATATCTGTGTTTTTTTTTTTTTTTAATTATCTCTCATTAGATTTAATTTAATGAATCTATTTCATTGCATTAACATAGTATGATGTTTACCTAATTTATTTCTAATAGTTTTAGACTTAATTTATTTCTAATAGTTTTTCCCAAGCCATTGAGATCCATTAGTTAATGTTTGGATAGTTTACATTTTACACTTTATTTACATGGTTAATATTTAAATATTGATGTAATTTTTTTTATTCTATCTGTCTTTATTTTCCCATTTTAAATTTATAACAATCACATATTACTCCCTTTTGTTTATTAAAGATACTAAGAAAAAAAACATCTTCCTCTCTTATCTTTAATTAAGAATGGAACATCAAGATGATATGAATCATTCCAAGAATGCAAGGCAATGTCGAACTCAACTGTTACGGTTGAAAAGACTAGCCATTGAGATCCATTAGTTAATGTTTGGATAGTTTACATTTTACACTTTATTTACATGGTTAATATTTAAATATTGATGTAATTTGTTTTATTCTATCTGTCTTTATTTTCCCATTTTAAATTTATAACAATCACATATCACTCCCTTTTGTTTATTAATGATACTAAGAAAAAAAACATCTTCCTCTCTTATATTTAATTAAGAATGGAACATCAAGATGATATGAATCATTCCAAGATTGCAAGGCAACGTCGAACTCAACTATTACAGATGAAAAGACTACATCACAATCAAAAATCAATATCATCTACAGGTGAAAACAAATACACATAAATTAAGTTAGTTTACTAAATATTATTTTAATTTTATATTAAATTAAGTTACTTTATTGATAATTGATATAAGTTGTTCTTTGAAAATTTGTCATTCAACAGATACACATAAAAGCCAATATCAACTTTCAAAAATAAGAAGAATGACTGAATTAAACTCCCAGCATTTAGATGCGCCAAATGGATTTCAATCACCTTTTTCAAATGGACATCAAAGCAACGGAGAGACAAATTTAACCAGCCAGATGGAAGTTTCTAGAGGTATATTATTAATTATTTACTTATAAAAGGATCTAATTGGAGAATTTCATTTTATTTATATTGTTTACTATTATCGTCAGTCTCAGGACATATTCATCAAGTCTCGACACAGCAGCGTGAGATCCATAATCCAATTGTTATCAATAAACATTATGTGTATAAACTTGCTCGAAGACAAAGAATTATGAAGTTACGACATCGTCGTTCGTCAAATCGCCTAGATTTATCAACAGTGTCAAGTGCAATAAATTGTCATCTAGGAAATTAGGAGAGTTCGGCATTTCAGGATAGAGTCAATGACAAAGAACCACATGCTTCATTAGTGAGCTCGAGATGTTCATCGAAAAGGAGTATGTGGACGTACTAAGCCAAAGTGATACTTAACATTTTCCAATTCTTCAATCAAGTTTGTCAATTTGATGTTGCTAACCTAATATTATTATGTAGGACAAAATGTTGGAAGGAGAGATTTTGGCCCTCCAAGTGAAGCATGTATTAAATGTGGTGCTTTGATGTGGAAACAAGACGGAACTAAAGGAGGAGCTAATGATCGAAGATATATTTTCAATAAGTGTTGTAGAGACGGGAAGATACTGTTACCCCTCTTGGAACATGCTCCTACATATTTGAGATCACCGATGGAAAACTCTAACACTCAACTATCATCTAAGTTCAAAAAATCCATCCGAGCATACAACAGTGCATTCTCATTTACTTCATTTGGGGCAGATATTGACTACAATGTAGCAAGTGGAGTGGGGCCGTTTACATTCAGAATACATGGTCAGGCTTACCATAAGATTGGATCATTGTTACCAATGCCAGGAGCAACTCCAAAATTTGCCCAACTTTATATATATGACACCGAGAATGAGGTTCAAAATAGAAATATTGCATTTACACAGCATACATAATCTGAAGGATTGAATTATTTGATCATAGAAGCATTAAAAAAATGAACTAGATGGTGTCAATCCATATGTAGGCTCCTTCCGATCACTAAAAAAAAAAACTTGGACGTGAATATCCACGAGATCTAAAGATGAGAATACTGTATGACAGATATAAGGATCCAAGGCAATATAACCGTCCAACATCAAATGAGGTAGCTACATTATTAATTGGTGAAGGATCTTCAGAAAATAGTAACCGGGATATCATCTTGGAAACTGTATCGGGATCTTTACAAAGAATAAGCGAAGTACATCCAAGTTACATGGCATTGCAATACCCATTGCTATTTCCATATGGAGAAGATGGTTGGCATCCAAATATATTATATAATCAGCCTTCACGATTGTCAAAGTCGTATGTGTCAATGAGAGAGTACTATTGTTACAGGTTGCAGCAAAGGCATGATGAAGGGAAGACGAGTTTATTGTCTGGTAGACTTTTCCACCAGTTCATTGTCGACGCATTTGCATGCATTGAGCAATGTAGAGCAAAATACGTCAGAAATAACCAGAGTACATTTAGATATGATTTATTCCAAGGCGTCTCAGATGCAATAGTTCAAGGAGATACAAGAGCATCAGCAATTGGTCAACGCTACATTTTACCTTCTTCATTTACAGGAAGCCCGCGTTACATGATCCAACAGTATCAAGATGCAATGGCAATATGCAAATGGGCTGGATGCCCAGATATTTTTTTAACATTCACGTGCAATCCAAGATGGAAGGAAATCCTGCACTTTTTAGACTTATTTCGAGGTCAAAAAGCAGAAGATCGTCCTGACGTTGTTGCTAGGGTATTTCATATAAAATTGAAAGAATTAATGGACGAGGTAAAGGGGAAAAGGCTTTTCGGAAGAGTTATTGCAGGTAATTGGTTTTTCTAATGCAAAATAACTCATTTTCTTAATTATTAATTTCTATTACTAATGTATCTCACTATTTCATTCACAGATATATATGCAATTGAGTTTCAAAAAAGGGACCTTCCGCTTGCACATATATTAATAACACTGGATAAATGTGATAAGATATCTACAACTGAAGAAATAAATGATATTGTCTCAGCTGAAATTCCCGATCTTGACACAGATCCAGAGTTGTATGAAACAATCAAGCGATGTATGATGCATGGTCCATGTGGTCAGCTAAAACCAAATTCTTCATGTATGGTTGACGGTAAATGCAGCAAAAAATATCCAAAACGTTTCAACCAACAAACCTCACTCGACAATAATGGCTATCCCACATATAGGTGGAGAAATGATGGAAGGACTATTAAAATAGGATATGTTGAACTAGATAATAGATGGGTAGTTCCTTACAATCCTTTTTTTATCAAGAAAATATAATGCACATATAAACATTGAAATTTGTAGCCAAATACGAGTCATTAAGTATTTGTACAAATATATTCACAAAGGCCCAGATAGAGCAACTATTGTTATTGAGGAAAGCACACAGTCACCTGATGAAATTGGTCGAATGAGATACCGACAGATTGATGAAATCAAACAATACTTTGATTGTCATTATGTTTCAGCTTCGGAAGCATGCTGGAGAATATTTGAATTCAACCTTCATAGTAGAAATCCAACGGTTGAGCGTTTACAGTATCATCTTGAAAATCAACAAATTGTTGTTTTCAATGATTATGACAGTTTAGCATCTGTATTAAATAGACTTGGAATAGAAGTTACTATGTTCACTCAATGGTTAGAAACAAATCGTCAATATCCTGATGCAAGAGATCTAAGATATGTTGACTTTCCAACAAAATGGACTTGGAAAACGACTCAGAAAGTGTGGAGCAGAAGGAAAAATGGAAGATGCATTGGAAGATTATATTATGCGCATCCAACGTCAGGTGAGAGATATTATTTGATAATGTTGCTTCATATAATACGAGGTGCCACATCTTATGGAGATTTAAGAACTGTAGATGGAGAAACATACACTTCTTTTAAATCAGCATGCATAGCACTTGGCTTATTAGATGATGACAACGAATGGGACATAGCATTAACAGAAACATCAACGTGGGCGACGGCGTATCAATTAAAAAACATGTTTGTAGAGATGCTTATGTTCTGTGAAGTATCAAATCCATTGCATGTATGGAACAAACATTGGAACTCACTTTCTGATGATATAGAGATGAGGCTACGTAGGCATGAAAACTCAATTGGTCTCAATTTATCAGACCATGACATACAAAATCAAGCACTTATAAAGATTGAGTCAATCCTAAATAAAAATGGTAGATCGTTAAAAGAGTTTCAAGATATGCCATTTTCGCAATATGAACATGATGATTTTATATCAAACAACCTGCTACATGAAGAAATGTCATACAATATCGACGATCTTGCATCTGAATTTAATGTCTTACATTCGAGACTAAACTTGCAGCAAACCATAGTGTTCAATAAGATCATTGATTCATGTCTGAATGGCAAAGGTGGAGTTTTTTTTTTTTGTCAATGGCAGTGGTGGAACGGGAAAAACATTCTTGTGGAAAACAATAATTACAAAACTACGAAGCGAAGGAAAAATTGTTTTAGAAGTAGCATCATCGGGAATCGCATCTTTGTTGTTACCAGGTGGCCGAATTGCACATTCGCGCTTTAAGATACCATTACAGACTCATGAAGCTTCATGCTGTGCTGTTGGGAAAAAAATTAAATTTGGCTAAGGTAATTCAAAAAACATCTTTGATCATATGGGATGAAGCACCTATGATGCACAAGAATGCATTTGATGCAGTTGACAGGACTTTACGCGACATAGTGAGTGCTTCTGATAATACTGTCAAAAGCAAAATATTTGGTGGCCTAACTGTTGCATTGGGAGGTGACTTTAGACAGATTTTGCCGGTTGTTAAAAGGGGGAAAAGAGAAGATATAGTAGCTGCTTCACTAACAAGATCTGAAATTTCAAAATATTTCGAAGTCCTAAACCTTACGGAAAATATGCGTCTACAGAATTTATCTAATAATGAGGACAATGCAAACTTTACAAGCTGGGTGTTGAAAATAGGCGATGGAGATTGCAATAGTCTCTGTCCAAACATGGATTTAGATGATGATTGGATTCAGATTCCAAGTGAATTGCGAATAGATGCTGATGATGATTCCATTTCACCCTTAATCAACTTTGTCTATGATAACTTAAATGTCAACATCAATAATCGTTCATATTTTAGAAACATAGCGATATTGACTCCATTGAATGACTATGTTGACAAGATCAATGATGAAATTCTTAATATGCTTTCTGATGAGCTTCATAAGAAGACATATCTAAGTGCAGATACAATGGTTGAGGTTGATGATAGAGAAACCAGTCAAGATATGTTATACACCACAGAGTACTTAAACACTCTTAGATTTGTCGGATTGCCGAATCATTCATTAGAACTAAGAGTCGGTGCCCCAATTATGCTTTTACGTAATTTGGATCAATCTATTGGATTATACAATGGAACGAGATTAATTATCACTAGATTGGGACAGTGGACGGTAGAAGCAGAAGTGGTCATAGGGACAAATGCTGGTGAACGTGTATTCATTCCACGAATAGTGATGTCAACTGCCAAAACAGATTTGTCATTCATACTTAAAAGAAGACAATTTCCAATTAAATTAGCGTTTGCAATGACAATAAACAAGAGTCAAGGGCAAACCTTGCAAAAAATAGGGCTTTATCTCCCAAAGCCAGTTTTCTCGCATGGAAAACTTTACGTTACTCTATCTAGAGTCACGGATAAATCAGGGCTGGAGATCTTATTGAAGAGGAATACTACCATTCCAATTGGATATACTAAAAATGTTGTATACAAAGAAGTCCTGAATGAAGTGAAGAGACATTGCACAAATTAATCTTATAGGTATAGAAAATTCCTAATGTTCTAATTAAAACCAATGTAATACGGAATAGTTGTGCTACAAAGTTCTCATTGCATTTTACTATAAATAATTTCTATGTAAACCGATGTAATACGGAATAATTGTACTACAAAGTTCTCATTGCATTTTACTATAAATAATTTCTATGTAACAATCTCATATGATCAAAACACTTTCAATACTATTAAAAAAAAATGATCACTGTCAAAATTAAAATAAATATGAGACTAACAATAATTCGCAATTTTCATCTTTAGATTATCAAGGAATCATCAATGACGTCCACAAGATTTCATCGTCTCGAGGAGCTGCATCCTTATAATGACAGGTGGTGCATTAAAGTAAGAGTAAACAGAATAATTGAAGATAGACATTACAACAATGCTAGAGATTCGGGGTGAATCAATAAATTAATGCTTATTGATATAAAGGTGAGCTTTTAAGTTTAAATATAATTCTATTTAAAAATGATTTTTTAATACATGCCAGTTATATTTATTTTCTTTGTTTTTTAACTTTCAGGGAGATCAACTACTTCTCACACTATTTAATGATGAGATACCAAAATTTGGCGGTGAGATAATCGAAGGAAATTGTTATATGATTAAAAATGTCAGAGTCAAAGCAGCACCAGAGACATATAATGTTGCCCATCATCAATATCAACTATCATTAGCAAGAGATGCAGTTGTTTCACAAATTACAGACAAATGTGAAGATATTCCTCACTACGTGTATTGCTTCACTTCACTAGATAAAATGCCTTTATTTCTAAACAAAATTAAATATTTGCAAGGTATTACAACTCTCATAACCATTTATATTCTTAGAGTTACAAATTTCTTCAAAGGTTTGTTCATTTGCATTAATATGATACAGACGTCATTGGAGTTATCGAAGATATAAGTGGCATATCATACATTAGAAAACACGATCAAACGGAGCTTGCAAAGTTAGATATCACACTATGTGATGAAAGCTATTTTAAATTGAATTGTACTAAATAATTTATATTTTTCATATCAACTAGATTCATTATTAATCTTATATTCTTCTTTTGTAGTCGAAAGAGGATGAATCTAACTCTATGGGGAAACTTGGCTTTAGACAATTTTTACTCCTTAAATTCAAGCATAGAGCGAGTTATTATAGCAACATCGATAATGGTTAAGCAATACAACGGTAAAAATATTTGTTTTAGATCGGTAATAGTTTTTTTTTTCTTTTTATATGCAACTGATACAAACTTCATGAGTTCTACGTAGGAACCATTTATCTCAGTCATTCGGTTGCAACAAAGTTACAAATCAACCCTAATATTCCATTCCCAAGACGTTTGCTTCTATGGTGAGTGATTAACTTTTTCATTACTTAATTTAAATCTCCATTTGTTAATACTAACATCTTTGTCAAACGTTGAATTACAGCAATGAGCTTTCGTTATTAGATAATTCAAGCTCTATCAGATTGTCTTTACAGGAGTTATTTTCATTATTGAAAAATGGAGTCAATGAGGTAAAGTTAAACTTCTTAATTGATATAAATAATTTTACATACTATGTAGTGCAATCTAACTTCTATTTTCCTTTTATTAAAAATCTAGGTTAAATTTGTTGCAATAAAAGCCACAGTTGTAATGTTACATATGGAAACCCCTTTGGCGCAACTTTGCTGCAGTAAATGTGATAAGAAAATTTATGAAACTGTCAACAATGGTAAATGTGTTCGTTGTAGTGATTCAACAGTACCAACAAAGATGAGGTACATATATAATACATTATAAAAATAACATATCTGCAAATATTATAGCACAATTAATTTTAATAGTCCTTTTTATATACTCAGATACATTGCAACTATAACAGTCGAAGACCACACTAATCAAGCAACATTACTTATGCTTAATGAAATGCTAAAGACTTTCATAAATGCAAGTGAAGAAGCATTTACAGACTATGCGGATAAGGTATTTTAAAATTTATATGCATATAAATAAATTATTTTCTTTATTTTAAATGTCACTATATATAAACATTATGTTTGTATGTGTATACATTGACTTTTAAACTATTTTGCAGATTAACTGGTATGATCTATTGGCAATTGAAATAAAAAATGCAATGTTGAAGCAATATTTATTTCATATAAAAATAGACTCAAGTGTGAACATACTGACGTTTGAAAGTGAAATCCCGGTCAAGAAAATAGAAGAAATACATTACCAAAAGGAATCGGCATTTTTGTTGGCAGAAATTGAAAAATGTAAGTTTTATTAGGATATCTTCACCACTATTCTATGAAATAGCATTAACATCTCCTAATTCATGTGGAAATTGAACATGCAGTATCGAACAAGCCAGAAATTCGTACAAGTGAAGAAATCGGACCAAATACTTTGGAAGCAAGACCAAATAGAAGTCATATTGCTGAGACAAGCGCACATACTGACACATGTGTAGGTGCTGATACAAGTATAGTTGCTGACAAAATAATGGATGCCTCAACAAGTCAATGTGCAGAGACAACTTCAGCCGATGAGACAAGTGGATAGGGTGAAACAACTACATGAATTAAAGAAATTGATGGACACAATAAATATTATGAATTGAATAATGGAGACTTATAAACACTATTCCTGTTTTATTTAAATACATTTGCCCTTCGTATCGTATTTCTTTCATATGCTTCTTTATAAACACATTTTATTTAATAAATCTTTAAAAAATTTCATTATAAACATTCATGCATGGTATAAGGAACCCAAGGACTGAGGAGGAGAAGCCTTTGGAACAAAAAATTGGTGACTGTTCTTGAATTTTTGTTATAATTGTATTAAATGTATTTTTTTTATTTAATTGTTGTCTACTTTCACTTTAAATTGTGATTACCTCTCATCAATTAAAGGCTCGCGTTGGGCGCCGGCCCTGAAGCGCTAGTTATATATATAACGACTGCCGTTTCGCGATAGTGTGACACGTGGCGCATCCTCAAATTTTTTTTTCTAGGGTGCTATGTGGGCATCCAAAAAAAATGACACGTGGCATCACAAATAAAAGTCCTAAATCTTCTTCAACTCCCCTAAAATTCCTCTCATTCAATTTTAAACTTTCCTTTAATCATATCTAAATGTGATTCTTGAATAAACGAGCTTCTCCAACTCCCCTAAAATTCCTCCCATTCAATTTTAAACTTTCCTTTAATCATATCTAAATGTGATTTTGAATAATCATAGCCCTTCCTCAACACAATCCAATTTTCCACTAAAATCTCTCCTTCTACACAAAATTCTTATAATCAATACTCACCTAAAATCTCTCCATCTCTCCATACGGATTGCATCCCTCTACACACCTTCCTTTTCTCCATCCAATTTTCCACTAAAATCTTTCCTTCTACACCAACATTTCTTTTAATCAATACTCACCTAAAATCTCTCCATCTCTCCACACAGTTTGCATCCCTCTGCACACCTTCCTTTTATCCATCCAATTTTAAAGTTTATCCCCTAAAATCTCTATCCCTTAATTTCGTCATTACTATCTTTTTTAATAATGAAAATGAAATAGCCTCTTTCCACTTTAAGATAAGACTGCTCTTAAAAATCTCCCTACTCTCCCTCCCTCCCTCCCTCCCTCTCCCTCTTTTTAACTTTTTTCCATCACCATTCTTTGTATTTTTACCCTCACCTTTTTCTATCTCCTTGCAGGTCAACATTTAACCATTCTTTGTATTACATCATCTCTCATTCTTTGTATTTATTTATTTAGTTTTGTTTTATTTCTCCTCATTAATGACTTTTTTTTTACCAGGTTTGAAAACTCTACTTCTAATGATAAAGGTTGTGGCTACTGAGGCACTGTTGCTGGAGCCCTTTAACTTTTTATTATCATCAAGACATCCCATTGTATTATCAATTTAAACCATGTACAGCTGCTTATTCTAACAATCAACATTTCTAAGTATATGGAAACTTATGATTCTATGAGTCTGTGTATAGAGACCCATTCAAGAGTTTCCAGTTGCTAAGAATACTTCTAGGGGGTAAGGGGATAAAATTTCTTTTTCTTTGTTCTCTTTGGTTCCTAAAACTAACTTTTACTTTAAGAAAAAATTTAGGACTTCAAAGTTGACACTGCTGGGATTATGGGTCAGATCATGCATATATGGAAAAGGATGAAATAATTCCTAACTAATAGGAAGTTGTCGATCATAGGCATCTATGGATAAATAGCAACAAAGGCCTGGGTATATAAAAAATTCATTTATTTTAAAATAGAATAGAATGTAATGCATTTTTGTTTTTTCAATGAATAGACACTTTGCAATATGATTAAATATGGTATTCAATCTATAACAGTGGTAACTATAAAACATTGGCCACTCAATAGTGGCCCATACCATCTATCTATAGATATAAGTGGCCATTCAATAGTGGCTTGGGACATAATTATAGCTTATACAATAAAACAGTGGTCAAGGCTTGAGAATGTTATGCCCATGCCACTTACATCTAAACTATAAATTATATGGTATGGGCCTATGTGGCTAATCTCTCAAAGGAAATCTTCCTAAACCTCCATCCATTTCCACATACAAATGTTGTTCTCTCTCAATTTCTTATGAGCTCCACCTATAACATTACCCACTTTCCACACTCGTTTTATGAATTAAAGGCTCGCATTGGGCGCGGGCCCTGAAGCGCTAGTCTCTAATAAAACTTTACCTTAAGAACTCCTTGAATTTTTGTTGCTTAAATCGTTGAATGATTATTCCTTCCCAAAATCTATATGATTCAAAGTTTTAAACCTTTTTAGTGAAATCAAATTTAAAAGGCGGGCTTTATTAAGCTCATTTTTCTCAGTATCCCATTCCCTAATGTTACTATGATTCCTCTCTCTGACACGACCATGGCCATTTCAAAATTTTCTCTTCTTTTTTATTTTCCCCATAATATGCTTTTGGTTTTTTTTATTTATTGTATGTATAAAATATGGAATAACACGCACTCTCTTTCGTTCTCCATATCTTTGTCATGTCCACTTCAATTTTATTTTCTTTTTGTTGTAAAGATATGTAAATGCTCTTTCACATAATTTTTTGTTCCAAAAGTTAATCTCTCTCGCGCGCACCCAATGATAGCAATATGATAAATATCATCGACTCAAGCCTCTCTCTGCCACACCATATTTTTCATATTTTTCCTTTCTTCTGAATGAATAGAAGATATTTTTAAGTGCATATCTTATTTTATTAGCACCATTGCAGTTTTTTATACTATATTCTAATTTTTCTTAATATCTTTCTCAATCCAATCAGTTTCAGACTTTCTTATTTTTTCTCCAACTATTTTGTCTTAATGGACTCTTCCCACACTAATAGCACTCCTATCTTAATGAGTGGTCAAAATTTTGGGACAGGAGAAAAAATTTAAATGACACCATTCACAAGTGGCCCATCGATCAATTGTACCATCATGCTATGCACAAATATTAATGTTGATATGTGGATCGTTGGTTAAGTAATATTGAGAGTAATGCCGAGGGAGTGGAATGGATGGATCATGGCTGATTAATTGTGTCTGGGTACCATTTTATTTCCTCATTCTTTATTTCTCTTTGATTTTTATCTTGAATTGTAATATTATTAGATTCTATTTCTTATTATGTAGTTGTTAATTTTGGCATATTATTATTATTATTGTTGCAGTAGTTATTATCATCATCATTATATATAATTTCTTTGGATATTTCGGGGTTATAGAGATGCGAGAGCAGGCAGGGGACTTCTTGGGAGGATGACACGTGGCGCATCCTCAAACTTTTTGGATTGCCATATTTCGGAATTACTCTTTTAATATAATCTTATCACCTAAAATATCTCAATGCAAATCTAAGATATTCTTGAAATAAGATACTTTTGTTACCTTCAAAGGGCCCCACGTATTATTAAGCTAAAAAAAAGAAGAAAGACTCTTTGGCTATGATTTTAGTGATCGGTGAACATTTATGTATTAAATGTTATTGCATATCAATTTGTGGGACCCTCATGTCAGATCTAAGTTGCAGAAATTTGGGGCACTTTCTAGACAGTATTTTGTTACTTTTTTTTCTTATTTTTTCTTACAGTATTTGGCAATCTGTGGGGACCATTGTGAAAGCCAGTTAATTTCAAAATTCACAAATAATATATAATAATTTATATTTACTAATTTAACCAAATAAATTTTCAAGACTTCTTTATTTCCAAACTCATAATTTACGGGGGCCACTTTTTTTTTTATACTAACACATGAAGAGGTTTTTTGATATCGGGGCAAGTGCCAATTTCATTGGCTGTATTCTGCTACTTTTTTCTCCTTATTTTCCTTTCAATAATTAGTAAGATTAATCTGAGGAGCCCATTATGAACATTTTTCTAATTTTTTTCTTTAAATATTTGGTAGGATTAATTAATCTGTGGGGCCCATTGTGGAAGCCAATTAATTCCAAAATCCATGTTTAATTCTGAAATGGCACTCAATTTATGGCTAAGCATGAATATAATCAAATCAAGGTCCTAAAATCTTTACTATTTACTTGATATTTCCCTAAATATTTCCAGCTACCTAAAATTTCCCTAATGAGTTTTGATCTTTATTATGAATTATATATTAATATTTATTTATAATTTATTTAAATGTTTAGAAATATACCTAATTATAAATTTTAATGATTTTTTAATTACGCAGGCCTATTGCACTAGTTTACAAAGTGTAAATTAAAATCATCAAGGGAACCACAGAGCTGGTCCCACTTGATTTGAATGCACAAGGATAGGGCCCATTATATAGTGTTTACAAAGGAGAATGAAAAAAAAAGGGTAAATTAGCCAACGGTCCCTAAGCACGGTCTTCTAAGGCATCAAATCCAACAATTTTTTTTCTAATGTTTAGTCTAGACAGCTGGAGATTTCTTGGTGAGAGGTTCCTAATACGCCACGTCATATATTTTCATGACTAATTTGCCCCTTTGAACCCTCATTCCTAGGCCAAGTTCTCTTTTATTATCTGTTGTCCCGGAGAACTCCTTCCGTCTTATTCTCTCTCATTTTCCATTTTCCGTTCCTTTCCATAGTTATGGAGTACTGTTGCAAAGTACCTTCCGTCGCCACCATAAATTCCAATTCTCTCTCTTTCATTTCTTCAAAGATAGAAACGGTTTTACTTAGGGCTATACAAAAAATCCGATATCACCGCAAAACCGAACCGAACCGAACCGGGCGGTTCGGACCGGTTTATAGTAAATCGGTTCGGTTAACGGTTTGAAAATCATAAAAATCGCTTACATCAGTCGGTTATCGGTTTGAGGCCATGGTTAACCGCTTAAACCGAACCGACCGTATGCAGTAACTTAATATTACTTTTTTACTATTTTTGCCTTAGGGTTTCGTTTTTGACTATTTTCAAAGTTGCATTCTACAACTTCATTCTTACATGAACTCAACCGTCAACACTGCCTAAGTGCATCTCATCTGATTTCTTAAATGCTTTTTAATATTTAATTGCAGATGGAGAGATTATTGTATAGGGTGTTTTTCTTCCATTATAATTTCTACCTCGTTTCAATAAAGTTTTTATCAGAAGGCTGCACTCTTGAAAATGCTAGAAAAGCCAGTAGAGCCTAACCTTTTGATAGTTGGTTTTGGTTTCTGAAAAATACAATGGGTTCTAATACAAATTTCGTTTGTGTGACTTTTCTTGACATGAACTATTATTCTATTATAATTCCAAATGGTATGATGTGGAATGAATGTATTACTGCAAGCTAGTTATTTTTTATTATTTTTATTTTTTTTTGCGCTTGCGTTTAGTCCAAACTCTCTTTTTGGAGTAGAATTATTTTTTATATGCGTTAGTCCAGTCTGGAATGTTGGATTTTTATGTTTGCACTAAACATTGGAATAAATGCAAAGGACGAGGTATCATCATTTTAAATTTTCAATGTCTGATTTTCAAAAAAATAAAATAAAAAACAATGGTTTAACCGACCGAACCGAACCGAACCGTTTGGTTAGGTTTGGTTTGGTTTAAGCCCTCTCTATCGGTCAGATTGGATCGGTTAATTAAAAAACTGACAGGTTCGGTTTGATTGTTGGTTTTAGTGTTAAACCGATCCGAACTGCCCATGTGCAGCCCTAGTTTTACTTTCTCTTACTCTTTCATCTGAAGCATCTTCCAAATCTCTCTCTACAACTGATTTGAAAGAGAGTAGTTTGCTCTTTTGCTTATTTTCCGTTTCTTTCTTTTTTCGACTAGATCATGGTCATCAAGTGTTTTTTTTTTGGATTTTGGTTTTTATTATAATATGATTTTTCGTATTCTGACTTTCGGTGTCGTTGAATTCAGATAAATTTCCCAGGAACTTTGAAATATTGGACAAAAGCTCAAATAAATTTGCTAAAACTCAAGTAAATTTATCTGAATTTTCGGCAAACTTATATGAATTTCTGGCAAAAATCAGATAAATTTGACAAAACTTAGACAAATTTATTTGAGTTTTGAACAACTTTTCTAAGTTTCGAACAAATTTATCTGAGTTTGGACCAAAACAAATTTATCCGAGTTCGAAAAAAATTATCTAAGTTTTGCCCAGTCCCATTTTCAGATTCTTTGGATGATTTCTCCTTCTCAAATAAATTTATTTGAGTTTTGCCCAGTCCCACGAGTAGATTTTCTGGATGATTTATCCTTCTTTGAATTAGTTTCACCCATTTTATTTCTCTTACATGTCGTAATCTTTGATTTGTGCAATCAAATAATCTTCATGAAATTGACGGATTTTCTCCCTTTTTTTTCTCCAAATGAAACTCTTAACGAAATCAGATTTTCTTTCTTTTTTTTTTATACTACTGAGAGTGTATTAAGATGGGCATTGTAGACTTGAAAAAGGACTTTTTTGGCTTTACGGAGAAAACACGTGGACTATTTGCAATAAAAACCAAAATTAAGTAAAAGCCCCAAAAAAAAACTAAATAAATAAAGAAAATCTCCAAACCCTTGCTAGAAAAGGAATGGGTTTTCACACAAACCTCTTATAGCCCTACTGCATTCATACGTCACAGCCTTTTGAGATATAGAGAGAGTCAGAGACAGAAGAGGAGGAGAGGAGGAGGAGGAGGAGGAGAAAAGCAGTATTAGGCCTTCTAGTTTGGATTTTCATCTCTACGAATTGCTTTAGAAGATCAAACAAGGCAGATAAGTAAGTTCTCATCTCAATATATTCAATTTCTTCCTAATTGGATTCATTCTACGATGATGTTTCATGGTTTTTTTTTTTCGTTGATTCTTGAGATCCTACATCCTATTGTTCTTCCTAGGTTTTGTTCTAGATTCAATGGGATTATATTTCTGGTGTTATTTTCATGTGTTTTGGATCACTGGAGGAATGATTTTAGTGGTATATACCTGATCGTGTTTCATTATATGGGTTTTTTTATATGGGTTTTCAACTCTTATGCAATTAGATTACACCAATCAATTGATAATCATGAACAAGGAGGTTCTGCCAGCATGAGTTCAAGAACCCATTTAGTGGTTTGGGTTTTTGGGATCATGAAGAGCTTCTTGAAGCCCTTGCCTCAGAGCCAATGACTTGGCTCTGTTAATGGAACAGAAAACCAACTGGGCCTGAGAAAGACATAATAAGCGAATCATGGGAGGCCCTGATAACTGCTCCTTTTTTTTTTTTTTTTTTTTTTCTGGACCCGGATTACATTTTGCACTGCCATAAAAAACTAGTTTGGAGATGCCTTCCATTGGGAGGACACCATTGTGGGTTGTCAGAAAAGAAAAAGGCCACTTTCTTCTAATTATGCGTGAGAATTTCTATGGAGAGATCCCGAAAATTGTCTTTGAAAAATTCCATTCATTAAGCTTTGAAAGGTTGAGGAAGCACCTGCAACTCTGCAAGTCCATGGGCATGCATCATTATGAATTCATAACACCCATCATTTGTTTGAAATGTGGTTTTTGGAATCGCCACCTATGCCCAAATATAATGATAGGCAGAGCAGAGATCGTGATTTGGGAAATACATGTCTCATGAAGTTCATTAAACAACTCATCAACCACTGATATGAGTATCAGATATTTATCCTTGTAATAGCTTTATTCAAAACCCAATAATCCACACACATAGGGCCGGCATCTGTAAGGTATATTCCTTCAATCTTTTTTTCTCCCCTTGAGATAAGGCCATCTATGTTCTAATTTAATGCATTCATCATGAGATCTGTGATGTGGCAGCTGCTGCTTGAAATACATTGCCAAGCCAAGCTGATCAAGTAATGTTTGAAATTCAAGAGGAACCGCAGATTGAGATTTTATCATTTTCAACAACCTTTAATGAACTTGCATTTCTAGACTTCCTTTGTGTAATAGTGTGTCCCTTTACTAGATGTTTTGTGGAGATCCAATTGGGGCTATATAGAAAGTCTTCCTCCGCCTATAAGTAAGCCACATTGCAATAGGGAGCAGACATAACCTATGCATACACATTGCAGTAGGGATTGGACATAACCTATGCATATACTACTACATAATGCATGGTGTTAAAAAGGTGAAGACATATCACCATCTTTCTGCAAACATAAATTTCTCATTTCCCATATGATTTTTCCGCTTTCTGAAGCACTATTCTCTATCTTCTCTGTTATTTAGAATTTGGATTTTGGGGAAGATTTTCGCATGCAATTTTCATTTGTTCTTTTTTTTTTTTTCGTTTTTTATTTTTTACCTCCCTCTTTCTTTGATTAGTCCATCTATCTTTTTTCCCCTATTCTTATTTATCTATATGCGTACGTACCTGTATTCCTCCTTTGTTGGTAATTGGTGAAGATTTATGAGATCTCCTGCAACCTAAAAACTGAAATCTGTCCTATAAACCTTTAGCGCTTGTTTGGATGAATTAAAACCTGATGCCCATGGACAAGAGGATGGCTTTTATGAGGGCTGGGGGGATACCTCAAAAGCTATGGACCAAAGGATTCCATAGATTCCATTTTAGAATCCCAAGAATCACGACGTTCACTTTCTTTCAAGTTAGGATTCCACACAGCAAGACAAGGTCTTTGTTGAAATTGGTTCTCTCTCTCTCTCTATATATATATATTTATTTATCTTTTGCTCTCTTTTCACATATCTCATAATTATTGGGTAACGTATTTGAGCCATCTCACAAATTATTTAACCAGTAGTACATTCATCGTCGAGTCATGTCATCTACTACCTGAACTTAGATTTCTATTTTCTAGATAGAGTGAGTAGAGGCAATTTCACTGCATTTTCCAATTTGATAAGTTATTTTTCTTTCTTTCTTTCTTAAATCAGTAATAGTTGGAAAAATGGACTCTTCCTGGGGAAAAGAAATATAATTAATTTAATATTTTTCTTAAAATTTTTATGATTGCCATTTATATAATATGTAACATTTGTTTGTCTCTCCTTTCCAAAAATTGAAATTTGTGGATGCTTCTTTTGCAAAAACCGAGGGTGCTGTTCACGAGAGATGATCCTACACTGGCAACTAATTACATTATTTTACATGTGTGGTGGGCGGTCCTTACTTTATCCAATCCGCTCATATAGTAGCAATTGGTTGTCTAGTTCCCAAACTTCAGACCAATCAGTGTCATCATATAAAACTGCTGGATTACATTTGTAAGGAGCATGTAGCAGTGTTTTACATGTTAACATGTATGTCAGTCTGTTGGAATAAACCTTGGCTTTTGATACAATGGGACATGTGATATGAGCTGGTTGGATCACCATAGATGACCCTAGACATGTTAAATTAAATTACTAGCCGCATCAGTACAGTACTGACAGCAGTATATGACTTTTTGTTTATGATTAATGGCTAATCATATATATATTTATATGATTTCATATTTCAGTTGCTTGCTAAAACGCCTGCTTGTTCATAGAGTGGGAGATAATCTGACCTTCTGCAATCATGGCGACTTTTGCTAAGCCGGAGAATGCTTTGAAGCGTGCTGAGGGTTAGTGTCGTCTGCCTATCTTGTTGTTCCTTCTATGCGCAAAAAAAAAAAAAAAAAAAAAAGAGAATAAAGAAGCATTTGTTGCTGCAAAAATAAATGTTACCCAACTCTTGATATACGTTATTTTGTTATTGTTAGTCATCTGGTTAGTCTTTTGTTTTTGCATCAGATTATGTAGCATTGCGCTTGCTGTGAAATGATCTACTCTGTTATTATGCTATTGTGGAGCAGCAGTTGATTTCAATTGTGTATTTTTTGCAGAGTTAATAAATGTTGGGCAGAAGCAAGCAGCACTACAAGCACTTCATGACCTGATTACCTCTAAGAGGTACAGGGCATGGCAGAAGACCCTTGAAAGAATCATGTTTAAGTATGTGGAACTCTGTGTAGACATGAGGCGGGGTCGTTATGCCAAGGATGGCCTGATACAATATAGAATCGTATGTCAGCAAGTGAACGTTAGCTCTTTGGAGGAGGTAATCAAGCATTTTATGCATCTGTCCACCGAGAGAGCAGAACAAGCTCGAAGTCAGGCTCAGGCTTTGGAAGATGCGCTTGATGTTGAGGACTTAGAGGCAGATAAAAGGCCAGAAGACTTGATGCTGAGTTATGTCAGTGGGGAGAAATTACGTGAAAGGTCTGACCGGGAGCTTGTAACTCCATGGTTTAAGTTTTTATGGGAGACCTATAGAACAGTGCTCGAAATATTACGTAACAATTCCAAGTTAGAAGCACTGTATGCGGTAAGCTATGGGACCTCCTCAGTTGCATGCTTGAATTGGTTCATTGTGTTGCATCAATACATCTCTTCATTGAACAATATTTATCTCCAACTTTATTTGTTGAGCTTTGAATTTATATATGGGATATGGCTATGGTGGTGCGATGATGATGTCAAGCTTCGGAGTTGCATCATCTTCTTTTGGCTGACTTGATTTCATACTTGAGAGCAAGACAGATTCATTATCCTATTTTATAGAGACATTTCATTATCTTTTCCACAATTATATTAAAAACCAACGAGAACTCATACAACTATGAAAGAAAGCAAAACAAAAGATGGTATAAGAGTCCTACCGAATGTTGACCTTAAAAGAAGAGAGAGAACGGACAGGCAAAAAATGGTCTTGAGGAACAAGGGAAGGCTAACAATCACAAGAATTTAGAAATAAGAAATAACGTTGGGAAGACATTGAAAAGTCCTAAAAAAACTACTCCCTATGTACCTTTCTTTAGCCAATGCACCTCTTATTGGCCACCTTGGAATGACCAAAAATTGGCCTCCCCTATCTCTTGTTATCCATCTATAAAATGTCCTTGATAAAATATCTGAATCTACGTCACCCATGCAAATACATTCGACGTGTCATTTTCCACAACCAATCGGCTTGAAAATGAGGAAAAGCACCTCAATGCTTCCCTGATAGCCTGAACTTTTACTTCCTTTGATTCCTCCATTCCTAGCTCAGAGACTTCCATTAGTTTACAGGAGTTCCCCTCTCAAAAGTGCCATCTATGGTGGCCTAACCTGGCTTCTCTCTAGTTACACATTCAACATTGACCTTGAGAACACCAATGATGGCTAGTACCATGATTTTTAATTCTTCTTTGAAGCCCGTCCACCACTCGTACATGCTTCTCAATGGACAAGGAAATCATACAACTTAAAAGATTTGAAATTCTTTCTTAGATAAAGTTCACTAATCAGCTTTCCACTTAATGCAATCATTTGAAACTTCCAGAGAAGGTTCCTTTTGATTGAAAATTCTATCGTTCCTCTTCTTTCACTTAACAAAATCTTTTTTTAAGCCTCTCCACTCTATATGTTCTTCCCAACAGGAAGGAATCATTCAATCTGAAATGTTCAAGTTCTTTCTTGTGTAGAGGTCACTAATGAACTTTCCACTCAACAAAATCAATCACATCTTTCAGAGATAATCCCTTGTTATTGAAAATTCTATTGTTCCTCTCCTTCCATGATGGCCAAAGAATTTCTGCAAAAGACAAGCTTTGTTAAAGTTGCCCCCTCTTCTAAAACAGAGCACTTCGCTGATCACTTCATTTTTATGATTCTCAATGTTTTTTTTTTACTCTAACATGAAATAGAGATCATGATTTTCTGGAAATTATACTCTAGAAGTTTGATCTTTTGCGCCTTTTTTTTTATTTATAGTAAAAAGGTCTTTTGTTTCTTTTTTCTTTACAAAATGGTACATTTTCAACTTCTAGAGATGTTTGGAGAGTTGGAACTGTTTTGGACATACACCACAAGGAAAAGATAATGTTATAGGTTATAGATAATGTTATATAAAGAATGGCAACATCCTTTTTATTGAAAAGTATACCATTCAAAATAAAGAAATAAATAAATCAATGAATAGGATATATGTATTAGATAATGTTATATAAAGAATTATAGCATCAAACATCAAACTCTTCAGAAATGTCCATTAGCACTTTCAGCTCGGCTATCATTTGCATTCCCTTAATATGACAAGGGCACTACCTCTCTGCACCAAGTGCGTGGATCTCTTCTATCCAATCCGCTGGCTGCCATGGTAATGGACAAAATCTTTTGATGAATATGTTATGATTCACTTTTGAATTAGATTCTACTCTCACTTGTAATTATGATGAGATGATTCAGATATTGTTTTATAAACGTTGCTCATATTTGGTGGAGTCTAAGTTACACCATTTTATGCCATTTTATTGGAAGTTTGGAACTGATTGTTATTTTAATACGATGGGTTTTGTCGGAGATGGAAGTGCTTGGCTTTGTATGTTCATAGTATCTGTTCTTGAGCTTTGAAATTGATTCTTCTCAACGAATTAAAGGTTCTGGGTGCTGCTCTAAATCATAGTCTGCTTCTCAGAGTTCACAGATCTTTTACATATTGTGAGATGTTCTAGATGGGGAGGCTTTGCTGCCTCCATTATCTTACTGATTCTTAAGTAAAACATTAAGCCCTCATTATTAATAGAATAATTTTATCTTTTCTTTACGTCATGCTACCATTTCTCTTTTTTTTTTTTTTTTTGTGTGTAGATGACAGCACACCGGGCTTTTCAGTTCTGTAAGCAATATAGACGAACCAATGAGTTTCGTAGACTGTGCGAAATCATTAGGAACCATTTGGCTAATCTTAACAAATACAGAGACCAAAGGGATAGACCCGATTTGTCAGCACCAGAAAGCCTGCAGCTGTACTTAGATACAAGATTTGAGCAGCTTAAGATTGCAACTGAGCTTAAACTTTGGCAGGTTTGTGAACGACCAATATACACATTACTGTTTTCAATTTCGCAAGCCACTCCTGCTCCTTATTGAGGGTTTAGCCTGCTTTTGACAGGAAGCTTTTCGTTCTGTCGAAGATATCCATGGATTAATGTTCATGGTTAAGAAAACCCCAAAAGCGTCCCTGATGGTTACATTTTATGCAAAGCTGACGGAAATATTCTGGGTTTCAGAAAGCCACTTATATCATGCCTATGCATGGTTAAAACTTTTCACACTTCAGAAGACTTACAATAAGAACTTAACCCAGAAAGATTTACAGTTGATCGCATCATCTGTTCTGTTAGCTGCACTGTCCATAATCCCCTATGACCACAAGCATGGAGCATCCCATCTGGAGCTTGAAAATGAAAAAGAACACAATTTGAGGATGGCTAGCCTTATAGGATTTTGCCTTGATCCCAAACGGAACAGTACAGAAGTGGTAACATGATTTCCTTTTTTTCTAGCTTTTAGTTCTTGTTATTTTTTTATTCAATTTATCATTTCGTTACATTTTTTTCTTCCTCTTATTAGTTTTTATTCAGTTCGATCCTTCTAACACTTAGTCTTCTTTTCCAGCTTTCACGATCGTTACTTCTTTCAGAACTGGTAAGGTTCAATTTGTCATTATTGTCATTCTTTGTCTTAAGGTTTAATATCTTTCCATGATTTATTTATTTATTTGTTTGTTTGCTCATTTATTTTTGTCTGATGGAAGTGTTTCTATGCCTTTCCTTTGGATGGGCAACTTCTTTTCCCGTGGTTATTGGATTTTCTTGTTTTTTATTCTTGATACCTAAGTCTACAAACTTTTTTTCTCAGCTGTATTTTTATTGTGTTAATTAATGCTTAATGAGTCCTCACTGAGATAAATTTAACAACTAATGAAAAAGGGACAAATTTAGAAAATTATGGAAATGGGTGAGGTAAGGAACCTCTTGATCTATAATTACATATTTACAGTGTGGACCATTCGCTAATTTGGTAGAAGTGCTGTAGTGTGCTTAGTTATTAGAATCTTTTGACATGTGGCCAATGTGAATTTTGGTTTTTCTGAAGCTTGAAGCTTGAATCCATAACTATATGTTTAATCTTTTTGACATCATGTTTCAGTTGTTTCCAAGGAATCAGGAAATGCTTTTTATCTGTTTAATCATAACTGTGCTTTTTATCTTGTTTCTATTAACCCACCGTTGCCAAATACCAGACGTTTTTTTATTAAATGTGATTATCATTAACTTTACATGTTATGTGAATGCCCTCTTGATTTAAATTATGGTTTTTGGAGGGTAGTCAGTCTACTTTTGTGGCCAAGTGCTTCCTTGTTTGGCATGTCCCACATCTTCTCAACATCTTTTATCTGTGCATAATCACTCATTTGCAGGCAACCAAAGGTGTAATGACATGTGTTTCACAAGAAGTAAAAGACCTATATAATCTTCTAGAACACGAATTTCTCCCATTAGATCTTGCATCAAAAGTTCAGCCGGTGTTGTCCAAGATCTCAAAGCATGGGGGCAAGCTTTCTTCAGCCTCATCTGTTCCAGAGGTTCAACTATCACAGTATGTACCTGCTCTGGAGAAGCTCACTACCTTGAGAGTGCTGCAGCAGGTTTGGTGTATTTAAAAGAAAAAAAGGAAGAAAAATTGGTTCTTTTGTTACATTTGTTGTAACATCTTGTGCTTGTTGGTAAGGTGTTTTGTACTTTTCTAGGTTTCACAGATATATCAGTCAATGAAGATTGAGGTGCTATCAAAGATGATACCTTTCTTTGATTTCTCGGTTGTGGAGAAGATTGCAGTCGACGCTGTCAAATATAAATTTGTTGCTATGGAAGTAATTCATCGGATAGGTGCTGTTCGCTTTGGTAATTTGGTAAGTGCCATATCCATGTATCTGTTGTTCCAAGTGCAGATAAGAACACATGAGATGTATCCTCTGATGAAAACTTTGAGGTTTATGTGGAACACGCATGTATAAGATTTGACTGATTGTGAAACTTAGGGCGTTGTTTAGTTCACGAATCACGATAGGTGTAAAGTTTTGAGAAACAAGCCCTGTCATGTAAATAGACCGACATGCAAGGAAGCATGCAAATACACATCATTCTCATACTGTTGGGATATTCTGCATATAATGGGGGGTCAAATTCTTAGGATCAACCTGGGAAGTAATGAGCTTGTTTGTAATTTGTTGTATGAGAAAATCTATATCCAGTCTCGTTGGGGTTACCTTTGGAGTTCTATTATTACGTTCATCTAGTTAGCGTTGCATTCACTTATAAAAGGGCTACATTCTCACTACAATTTTCTATGAAAATGTTCCCAATTTACAACAGTAGTTACCATTCATGAAAGAAATTACAATGGTAGTCCTGTAGTGTGCGGCTAGAGTAAAGTTTTCTGTGAGAATAATTTACTATCCTTTTGTAACCAAAGTACCTCTGTGAAGTTGAAATTTGTGGTACTGGTTGGCTGTAATGTTTGAACTCTCTTCGTCTCTTCCTCTCTCATATTGGATTCGGCTAGAGTAATTTTTTTTTTTTTTTCCTTCTTTCATGTTACTCCGTATTTTGCTGTTCAATTCTGATTATTTCTGGTCCTTGCTTTTCTGGGTTTGCTCTGCTTTGGATTCCGATGGTATTTTTAAGTTGGATCTATATAATTACTTATGATTTTGTATGCATCAACTTATTGGGATTGTATACTTGTACCTTCTCTGATTTGGCTTATGCAATTTTTATTGCCAGGATCTTGAATCTGATAGGCTCCAGGATCATATGACTGTTTTCACAGTAGGTCTTAATAAAGCCAGGAGCTTAATTTATCCTCCAGTGAGTAAAATATCTAAACTAGGAGATGCTCTTGCTGGATTGGCAGAGACTGTGGATAAGGAGCACAGGAGGCTTCTTGCCCGAAAATCAATCATTGAGAAACGGAAGGAAGAACAAGAACGAAAGATGCTAGAAATGGTAAGTGCCTGATGCTTATGTTTTCACATTCAAACAGATATGAACAACATTTAATCAGCTTGTTAGGGAATGTTTATCAATAAGACTTCTTTTCTTTATTTAGTACTATTTATTGACATTGTTTAAGCATTATCCTGGGATAGTTTTTTCTTATTTGTTCTTTGTTAATATCAGTGTCATTGTTGTTGTTGTTCTACTGCTGTTGCTTATCTTAAAGACATGCTTTTCTTTATGTTTATATATCATCACTTTTATAGGAGCGTGAAGAAGAGTCAAAAAGACTGAAACTGCAAAAAATTAATGAAGAGGCAGAACAGAGAAGACTTGCATCTGAGTATACCCGAAGGGAGGAACAGAGGATTCGTAGAGAAATAGAGGAGAGAGAACTTGAAGAAGCCCATGCTTTACTGCAGGAAACACGTGGTAAAAGGAATGGTCGAATGAAGCCGAATGTAGAGGGGGTGAGTTCTTTCTCTCACACTAAAACTTGCACTATATTTTTCTCATAATATATCAGCAGCTGAACTGGTAACTAAAAAGTTTCTGTTACATTTTCCTCCATTAGGTTTTCATTTTCATACTTATTATTCCATTGTCATCAATGTAATCTCTGTATCTTCATTGGTGGGAAATACTATCTGGTGTGTGCCATTATGTTAATTATGAGGAGTGTTCGGTGAGAAATAATCGAAACTTTATTGTTGGTTCTTTATTGTTCTATGTACTCATTGAGAAAAATAAAATTCTATTTAGTTCCATTGAATTCTGTGTGGAAGGTGTAATATTGAGTCTCCCTTAGAAGGAGACTAGTGTGTTTAGGATCAGGCCGACGGAAGATTTTCAGGGTTCTTCGGCTCTCTGATATCTTTGTTGAACCGCAATTTTCCTCCGATTCTGCTGCCCAGGCTAGCTTTATTTATTTATTTTAAATTCTTGTTTTCTCGGCTGATGTTTCTATTTGCTTCTTTCTCGTTAAAACTCAGGCACCTGTAATAAATGAAAACATTCTTCCGAGGTCTGTCTTTGGAGGTGAAATGTAATCAAAGCATGTGAAAGGGTCAATTTGGACTAGTTTTGACCTATGATGCACGAATACTTCAAAGTAGACTGTGTATCTTGTCGTATCGTATCAGATACGTCACTTTTTTCCATGTAAAATCTGTGTCCTTGCCGTGTCCATGGTGTGTCCTTGCGGTGTCAATGCCGTATCTGGGCATCATAGGTTTTGACCCAAGTTATGATTGTGGGTGTTACAACTCTACTCAGCTGCTACAATTATATTTGGTCGTCATCAGTTAGTATTATTAGACAGTTCTTCATTATTTTTTTCTTTCATGATTCAATTTTGATTGGATTAAGCTACACTTCGAAACAGTGATTTAATTTCTTGAATGACGTATGAAGTTTCTTATAAGGGCCAACTCGATCAGATTAGAGTTTCTGTTTCTTATAACATTTGATCCTCATCTTTGCAGGAAAAGTTTACAAAACAGGCCCTGATTGAGTTGGCTTTGAGTGAACAAGTCAGAGAACGTCAGGAAATGGAAAAGAAATTGCAAAAGTCAGCTAAGACTATGGATTACATGGAAAGAGCAAGAAGGGAAGAGGAAACGCCTTTAATTGAGGCTGCATATCAGCAGCGGTTGGTAGAAGAGAAGATTCTCCATGAACGCGAGCAGCTGGTTTGCTACAAATTCTTCTTGGCTGAATAAATGCTTTATGCACGTCCTAATATTTTCTAGGCCATTTAGACTCTAACCTTTGTCTTGTGTGCTAATTTGCAGCAAGCAATTGAGCTCAGCAGAGAACACCATGAAGGAGACCTTAAAGAGAAGAATAGGCTAGCCAGGATGTTGGACAACAAGGTTTATTTTATTTTACTTTCAACTAATGACATCTTCAAACATGATGAAAAATTGAATACAGCTCAACATATCACAGCATGTGATAAAGTTGAGCATCTGCATTTGTGTGGCCCACAACTTTTCTGATCCAGGTTTCCACACTGCATTCAGAACTTCTAGACTGCATTAAATTTAAGACTTGGGTTATAGCAAATTGTATTCAATTGTTCTTCATCTCTCTTGCATTTGAAGAGCAGGTATAAATTCTGAAGTCTAACTCACAGTAGGCACTCTTTTTGCAATCCTAACTATTTGTTTGGAAAGGGCTGAGAAAAACGGAAATGTGTGATTAAGAATAAAATATCAACCAAAATTTCTTGGATTGTCCACCTGATTGTTTTGAAGATTGGAATCACATTGCAAATCATTCAAACCCATGAATCGAATTGTATCGTGAATTATAGGATTTTTAAAAATTTTCTAAGAAAAATGAAAAATAATTTAAAAAATTTTGACAGAAAAAAGAAATGCAGTTATTCATAATCTATCCATTTCCCTATCCACAGCAGTATAAATACAGTGACAAATAAGTCGATGATACAATCATATAATAAACATCATGACATATTTGTGTTGTTTAATTGGAGAGAAGTAGTATCCTCTTAATTTTTGGTTTCTCTTTTTTTGGGGCCTTAGGCCTGCTTGGGAGGCCTCTGCTTCTCCCCTTTTGCTGTTTTGGATGGTTTCTTTGTCTCCCTTTTTTTTTTCCAGTATATATCTTTTGTATTGCTCTGCTTTGATTAATACAACTCACCATTCAAAAAAAATAAAATAAAAATAAATTAATATATAATAAATGAAGTGTAAATAGTTAAATATGTTTAAGATATCAACGCTCATGCTGCGATGCTTTTTTTTTTTTTTTCTTATCTTTAAATCAAAATATAAAAGTAAAAATAAAACCCAAAATCATCAATCTTACACAATAGGATATCTTTTGAAGTTCAGAATCACAAAGAAAAAAAATAAAAAAAAAAAGATATAGAAGAGTCCTATACATACACTCCCAACACTTTAGTCAAATGCATGAACTTTATTCATCTCTAAAACCTCCTTAAACTGCAATATTCTTAAAAAGTTTTGTTAACAACTAACCTTTTAAAGGTAAAAACACTATAAAAAGAAAGAAAGAAACAAAAAGTAAAAGATATGGGATTTATTTTCCTCAGGATTCAATATGAATCATAAGATTTGGGATGTGAGTTGTAGGATTTTGATAACAATGGTCTACCTCACTTTTTACCCCCTTCAATGAAAGCATGCCTTGGGCTGTTGTCCATTCATAGTTACACAAGGAGTCCTGAATTTAACTAACATTTGCCTAGATAGACTTGAGGATTTTCCTACTCTAGTTTCCCCTACATTTCTGTTGGAAGTGATTGTTTAAAGGTATTGTCTCAGCAGGTGCATTGTAACTTGTTTCATATGTATATGCACAGTCCAATAATCAATTCAGTAGCATATACTCTGTCTGCCATGATATTCATAGGCTGCTCTAAACAAAGATTGGATGATTCTAATTGTCAAAATGTCTTCCTTTCTTGCTCCAACTAGTAGACTAAAAGAAAGTACGACATCCTGGAAATGCTTGAGGGCTGGTGATGGAGTTTAAATGTAGGTTATGTTGTTCCCTAATGTTGCTCCGAGAAACATGAGTTATGTTTGGACTTTGGAGTTCTAATCATCTTCTGCGATCTGGATTCTTTCCAGCAGATGGTGGAGGGTGTCCTCACTGTGGCAATTATTTGTCAAAACCAACTCTTATGACATTCGCAATGGCTTTTTCAGTAGTGTCATATATGTAAGTAAAACCCTAAAGAAATGCTGAACCCAAAAATAATAATAAAAATAAATAAAATAAAATAAAAGGAACTTAATGAGAGAGAGGGAGTTCATAGTTCTAGGCGTATGCCTGAGAGGTGTTACAAGACCACAACTCTCTCAACTCTCTAGGTCTGAGTGATAAAATTGTATAACATGAAATGTTTCTTAATTTCACAATATGAATGTGTTAGTCTAGTCATGTATTTTATGATATGGTTAACTGCAGCTTTCTTTGGGTTGACGAGATAACAATAAATTTTTTTTTAATGGTTGATGATAACAATAATGTTCTTAATGTTTCAGATAATGTTCCAGAATAAAATTGTCAAACAACGTGAAGATGAGTACAACAAATTGAAAAAGGAAACGGAAGAAAAGATTAAAAATCTTATAAATGCAAGAAGGGAAGAGAGAGAGAGGCTAAGGAAGACGATCTTTTACCTGCAAACAGAGGAGGAGAGACTGACCAAGTTGCGGGAGGAGGAGGAAGCTCGAAAGCATCAAGGTATTTCTTTAATTTCAAAACTTTCTGTCTCTGTTGTATATGATTGTTGTGACAGCTTATCAATTTTATGATTCAGTAAGCAAATATTTGAGAATTTTATTATGATAGGGTATTCATTTGCATTTGGACGACCGACAATTAAATGCGTTGATAAAGTTTGTTCACCAGTGAATGTTGGGTCCACCTGGATACATGCCAAATAGAGTTGGTATGGGAATGGGTTTCATCACGGTATAGAATTGGGCGAGATATCAGGGCCATCAGATTATCTCAACTTTTGATTTTAGGACCTATTGTATATTGAACGTTCAATCAAATAGTGAATAGTGGTCTGGTGACTGGTGAGAGGATTGAGCATTGTCAGGTTGTCCTGATAGGGTCTCCTGTGAGATCCTTATTTCAGTTTAGTTTAGCGTGATGGTCCCGTTTCAGGAGGTGATTGTTATGTAGTTTCTATGGAATATCCCCATTGTTGGTGTTGTTCGTCAGATGACTTGTCTGAATCTCTCTGTGGGCCTTAGAAAATCACGTTACCCATGACATCTGATGGACATCAAGATCATACCTCTTGCAACTAAAAATTTATAAACCATGAGTGAAACCTTACAATGACTGTTGGTACTTTGGAGTGATCTTTCTTATATACCTATCATTTCTTCACAATCTGATTTTATTTTATTTTATACACTTTGTTGGGTATTGCAATGGTGCACTCCACTCCAGAGGCCGAAAGGAGAAAGAAAGAAGAAGCAGAGCGAAAGGCAAAGCTAGATGAAATAGCTGAGAGGCAGAGGCAGAGGGAGAAGGAACTAGAAGAGAAAGAGAGGTTACGGAAAGAATCTCTACTGGGAAGGTCCTTGGATATGCCCTTGCGGCAGGTTGAGCATGCCAATGGGGCTGGCCCATCAGAGCCTGTGGCCGATGCTGCTTCTGCTGCTGCTCCCACTTCTGGAAAATATGTGCCCAAGTTCCTCCGTCAAAGGGCAGAAGGCCCTGGTGGGGCTCCTTCACCAGAACCGGACCGCTGGGGTAGATCAGACAACCGCCTGCCTCAATCCAGTGACAGGTGGCGCAGTGATGACCGTAAGCCATCTTTTTCTGGCACTGGCGGTGGATCAAGGTCCTCATGGTCTTCATCCAGGAGGAGTGGGTCAGATCACTGATACTTGTCCTTTTGCATTGTTTCCTTTTGTCTGCTTGATATGTTTGGAGAGTCAAATGGGTGATGATTTGCAGCTTAGAGAGAGCATTCAAGGATTTGAGGTAACCTCAGGATTTTTTGTGTTTTTGGACATACAACATCTTTTATGTTAATTCCATATCTGGGGCAGGCAGTTTTGTCACACAAAGCTTATTACACCAACTTGTATTTTCTGTTTTACTGGGATGACTGCAGTTTCAACATTGGATAATATAAAAGATTTGTGGGCATTAGTTGTTTGGCTGCTGTTTATGTAAGGAGCCTGTAGACAGTGGCCTGAGCTAGCATCTGAGGGTGGGGTGCTAGCTTTATTAGCTTGTCATTTTATTATTATTATTATTATTATTATTATTTTATTTATTGATTTCTTCTGACATGTCCCATGTGTCAGTTTTGGTCCATTCCATCTCGTAACTAGTGGACGACCTCAATCTGGTCTATAGTGTTCTTTTGCTTGCGACCAATCTGGGTACCGATCATTGGTCTGCCTATGAACTATCAAGTGATTTGTGCTATAACTGAAGCCCTTGAGTTTTTTCTGATGGACTTGAGACTTGAGAAATCTGGATGTAGCCCATTTTGTGGGCCTGTTAATAGTTGCGTCCCACATCTGAATGTGGACCTTACCTGATTAATGGGTGATTGTATGAACGAATATGGCCCCGTTTGGTTCTTATTTAGCACCTCCCTGTGATCAATGCAACTCATAGTGGGGCCTTTGTTTCTTGTTTGGCAACTCTACTAATAGGGTCAAATAAGGTAAAGCCCCCATTTCTCAAAAAAAAAAAAAAGAAAAAAAAAATCTCATCAAAAGCACTTTAATTCTAATTTTTCACCATATTTTTTTAAAAAAAGTAAAAAAGTAACCACATTTCTCCACTTACAGACAAAAATACTCTACAATCAATAAAAAAAGGTCAAAAAGATTTCATAATAAACAACTAAAAATAAAATACTAACATAACTAATTTATATTTTATTCTTTCTTCAAAATAATCCTTACTCTACTCAACTCGTAAAGCCATTAGTCAAGCCCCATGGTGTAGGGAGCTTCCACATGAGGTCGCTAGATGGGGCCCCCCTAGGGCCCATTGATGATGAGACCCGGGGGTAATGGTCCATTTGGATCTGTGCCTAAGCGGGCCCCACATGCTGCACTTATTGAGGGTCAGTGTAGAGCAGACTGGATATTGCTAAAATCCATTCCAGTTCATGGGGCCCACAGCCCACTCAGTTATGTAACTTGGACAATTAAGCTCTTAGGTTGGCCCATGTGGGCCCCGTAGAGCCAGAGTGCACATGCAGTCAACTCGTTGGAGAATGCTCTATTGAGTACTCAATTAAATGTATATATATTAGGAGCACTAGAAAACTTCAGGGGAGTTGTTCTTTTTTTTTTTTTTTAAAGATAAGCTCCTCTCAGTTAGGCCTAATATGGTGTATAACAATTATGGAATGTTGCTGGATGGAATAATTTATATGAGATCTATATGTCTGGATGGAATAATTTATACGAGATCTATGTGTGAAGATTTTCCACTTCATTAGACTACTCTAACCCCTTGATTGAGGGGTTCAAAGTCTAATAGTTTTAAAGCATCACTTTCTTGTGATTTCAATCAAACGGTGAGTAAAAAGTTGGATGAGTGTCAAATTTGGGCTTTATACCGTTTTATGGGGGATAGTATGTGTGAAATGATTGGACTGACTCAAGGTGGGCTCCACGCTCTAAAATATAAGGGAGAAAAAGGGGGAGTTTTTAAAATATATACATGTAAAGGTTTCTATGATTAAAAAATAGGCCCCCATGATTTTAGTATTAAGTGATACATCCGTGCTTTATAATCTTAATACCTTTCATATCTTAAAATTAATAATGCAACTACTGTTTGTTTTTAGAGTATAATGACACTTTTATCCATCTCTTTATTCATTTATGCATAATTTCGAAATTTTCATTACAAAAACCCCTCTCTTTCATTGAGGCAAATTTCATATTTTTTTTTATTTTTCTTAAAATAGAGACCTTTTCTTTTTATATTTTAGGGACATCTACCGGAAAAATCCCTTAAATAGGGTAACCACAATTGAAGACTCTAAACTTTTATAATGACAACCAATGACCTCCAGCCCAAATCATCATTTTTTTCCCGTTTTGCTCTTTTTTTGTTGATGTCAACATAACCCTAATCACAGGTTAAGGTTATTTTATGTTGATGTCGACAAATTTTCTGTCGACGTTAACAAATTCCATGTATAAATGTTTAACATGTGCTGTGCATAGAAGTCACTTGATTGTGCTAACTGGGCCTTTTTTTTTTTTTTTACGTCGACAAAAGTTTATGTTGATGTCAAAAAATCTTCTGTCGACGTCAACAAATTCTATGTATAAATGCTTAACCTGTATAATGGTCACTTGATTGTGCTAACTGGACGTTTTTATTGACATCGCCAAAAGCTTATGTTGATATCGACAAATGTTTTGTTTATGTCAACAAATATTACTCATGACAGAATATGCGACTTTAGTTTCTTTCGATTTGGGTGAAGAGACCGATTCTTGGGAATAGGGATTATGGTTTTTATTTTTTTTATTATAACATGAATAGGGAATATGGTTATATTGACATCAACAAAGAAATGGCAAAAGGAAAAAAAAAAAAAGATAATTTGGTGTGGAGGTCCTTGGCCCTCATTATAGAAGTTTAGGGTCATCGACTATGGTTTCCCTATTTAAAGGGATTTTTCTGGTAGATGTCCTTATATTTTATTAAAATATATACGATTTAAAAGCTTTAAAGGGCTACGAGACCAGTTAAAAATAGTCTTCTTGTATGTGGTTCCACCACTTACTAGAGAACAACCTTGATCTTACCAAAAAAGAGATGTAAAAAGGATTTTTTCGGCTTGCTTATATATGACATGAAACAATGACTAAAATAGTCTCTTATGTAAACATTGTAAAGATATTAGTCTAATTGTATAAAACTAAATCATTTAACCTACAAACAATGTAAAGTGGGAGTTAATTGATGATACGTATTGGTTTTGGGCTGGTAGGATTCTTGATTTTGACTTAAGTTTGTGGTGGGTTCACATAGCCCTGTTTTGCTTTATATTATTCAATAATTTATATGTAACTCCAAGGGGTAGCTCAGTTGGTTTAGGACCACGGTTTGCGCCTGGAGATTGTAGGTTCGAAACTGCACTACCACACTGAGGTTACAGGTGAGTTTAACGGGCTTCCTTTTGGGCTCGGAGGGATTAGTCTAGCCCAAAGGGTTGGGAACCCTCCGATAGCAAAAAAAAATAAAATAAAATAAAATTATAGAGGATTTTACTGGTAAAATCTCGGAATACTGCCATTTATTATGAAGGGTCCTCGCCATTTGTGTAGCACCAATGGGTCTTCCTGCCACATTTCCTATTGACAATAGCGTCACTCAAAGAAATATTGAGTGACGCTATCGTCATCGTGCGCACCCTTTATAACTTCCCTTCGTCCCCTGGTATCTATTCCTTTTCTATCCGATCGTTCCCAAAAGTTGTACTTCGTCACCATCCGAAGGTAGATACTTTCTCTGGCCTTGTATACCTACTTTACTGCTCCTTTTGATTTCCTTTTATTGGTTGTTGATTTCCATTTAAGAGGTCTGTGCATTTATGCCTATTTTGCAGACTTACATGAAAAAAATCAATATAATGTCTCTTTTTTTATGCTTTTCCTTTTATTTTGGTATAAAAGAAGTTAGACAAGCTCACAGACATTTGTTTTGTTCATTGGTATAAAAAGTTTGTTAAAATGGGTGATGTAGGTTATTTGCTTTTGTTGTTTGATAAAATTCTAAAGTTAAAATAAAAATCGCATCCTTGTACCATATAGAGACCCTCCTAATAAGGATCAACTAGTGTCCCTCTTTAGCCCCTTGTAACCTCACACTTCTTTGGTTAATGATGTGTTATTGGCATTTTTCAGTATATGTTTGTACAGTAATAATGCCTAAATATTTGTTTTTTGTTTTTAATTAGGATGTCGGGTGGGGAGTTGATTGTGATTTTCCGTTATGACGGGGAATTTAAATTTGACATGATTCACCCGATATACGAAGGAGGAAAACTGAAGATGAGGTCCATTCAAAGCGACATAAAATTTCCCGAACTGGTGAACATAGCTCTTGAAAGTTCACATTGGGAGGAAACTTGCGAGAACTTAAGTATACATTATCTCTATCACAATAGTCACGTGTTTTCATTGGTTGCCATAGAAAATGATAGTGACATCAAGTGCATGTTAACACTGGCAAACCACAAAACAAATGGGATATATTTATACATTAATAGAAGACCGGTTGGTTCCGCTAAATATATCGAAGAACATACAAGGTACATGAGTTACTACTTGTAAGGTATTTTAAATAATGCATAATACTATTTCTTTCTAGTTAATGTCTAATGTAGTTCTTGACATCTGTCTTTCTTGAAGGTCATTTGGGATGAACTTCCGCTCTTTAAGAGGCAAACAAATTGATTGTTAGGGGAGCAATCATAATGTGAAGTGCAAAGTACCTCCCGTTCAATGTCATGAAATTCCTACTGTCAATCTATGCAAAGACAACGATATTCATTTCTCAGAAAGGCAGAACATTGCTAGCGATGAATTGGCAAAAGAAAGTTATTGCGTTCCCATTGATCGTGTAGATATAGCTAACGTGCCTGATGACAGCAAGTTTGTTACAAATCAAATTGAATCTGGAAAAACGGGAGCCAATCTTGTAGGGAGTTCAAGTATAAGAGGCAAAAGGCTTCCGATGTTGAATGTCGGAGAGCATAGCTCGCATAAGCAGAAAGTTATATTCGAACATGAAATGGTCCCGGATGAATTTGATACAGAGTGGCTTTTTAATGTGGCTTTTTGTGGAGTTTTCTAACCTAACCCCTAGTTGGGG
The DNA here is from genome assembly GCA_028538565.1 of Umbellularia californica. NCBI lineage: Eukaryota > Viridiplantae > Streptophyta > Magnoliopsida > Laurales > Lauraceae > Umbellularia > Umbellularia californica. The sequence goes on along the minus strand of JAPQWN010000012.1, from coordinate 21,479,437 downwards.
TGTGGTCGGAAGAGCTTTGTAGTAGTTTTGTTCACAGGTGTTTCTGAAGTGGGTTAGCTCATTTTGTGGTGATCTCATTCCCAAGAGAACCTATTTCAGGGATTTTGGGATCATTTTGGCATTAAGATGATTAATACTAATAATCTTAACCCTGAATTTTCATCAATACACAACTACCACTGAGTTACTAGTTAGGATGAAAATGAATTAATTGAGAGTGAAGAAACGACACTCAGCTTGTTAATAAGAAGATTGTAATGAAAATGGTGTATGTATTCCTTCACTAGTGAACATGGTAGGAGATAGTAGGTCTTCTGCCATGATAACAAAGGAGGACATCCAATGTGACATTTCATCAAATAGATAGCGTGCATGAGTGCAAACTATGTGGAAAACGAGTAAATCCTTGAATAAAATGAACATAATTCCTTACAAAATAAAAAAAAAAATGAAGAACTCACACTCCAAACATACATAATGTTGCGAAATCACACAATACACATTTCATACCTAACACAATGCATCAAGAACTCCAAACATACAACATGTTCCGCAAATAATGTGAAAAAACATTGCTAATGTGACGTACCTTCATGTAGACGTGCGATATCGGAAAAAGGTTGGTGGATTGTGGAGAAGGAAGAAGGTAGTTGTAGCGGCGTTGTCGCTTAGGAGAAGAAGGAGAAGTTACAGATAGCAAAATGAGACTCGTCGGCTTAAACATGGAGTGGAGAACAACGACGCTAGCGTCATTGTTGGCAGAAACCCAGTGACGCTGGTGTCACTCACCCCAGGCATTAAAAAAAAAACCCAAAATAGTATTGAAGGATCCCATTGGTGCTACACAAATGGCGAGGACCTTTCGGGATAAATGGCAGTATTCTGGGATTTTACCGGTAAAATCCTCTAATTTATATGTAGAGAACCCATTTGTATTAGTGGTGGTGGGGAATGACATTCTTCTACAGGCCATAACTCTAAATTATAAGGGTTACTGGATTTTTTTTATATAATAGACTGAATTTGCGATTTGTATGGATTACTGGTACTTGATTGGACTTTTTCTTTAAAGCTTGTAACATTGATGGTAACTATATATAGTATATTCGGTGGGAGAGAATAATCTAATATAAATCCATTTTTATCAATACAATGCTCATTTATTCAATCTAGATGGATGATATTGACAATAAATGCTTGTACTTAAAATTAGTTATGGTTGACCACAATCCATCTATGACCCATCGTTAAATTTATGAAAGTTTCAAAATACATGATTAGGCTTCATGTGCTTGAGAGAGTTATTGAGAAAGAAACCGTAAGGCCTTGGGAGAAAACAATGATAATTTTCGTAAATAATGACATGTCAATCTTTGCTTAATGAATTTAAGGGCATACTATCAATTTCATAAATATTCGGCATGAACATCACAACAGCTGTGCATTACCATCAAACTTATCAAGTATAAGATATGAAAGGTATTATAATGATAAGTAAGGGACGTATCACTAAATATCGAGTAGAGCCTTATTTCTAAATCTCAAAACCTTTTAGTGAGTATATACAAAAGAGAAACGCTAGGGATATCTAGAGGAATTTGATGAAATACTTTCAATCATGGAGCTCACTAGATGGATATCTAGATGAATTTGATGAAGAAGAATACATAAACTACTCAATTCAATGATTATATAAGATAGTGGGGGTGAACCTAGAATTGAGATTCCTTGAGAGTTGAATGGCTTCTTGAAGCAGGGCAGACCTACATTGGAGCGATTCGGGGCTCAATCTGAGGTAGTCGCCCCAAGTCAAAATTGAAATCCTCATGAAGTTGAATTAGGCATTGGAACATGCCCCACATGTCAAGCTTGTGGTTCCACATATGTTTAAAGATAACCTCATATATGTAAAACTTCGTTGGTGAAAAAAAGAAAAGAAAAGAAAATGGTGTGGCAACACAAGGCTCCCTCTTCTTTCAAAACCTCTTTCCTCCAATTGTCGATTGAGCTCCTCGTCACCGGTTCCTATACTCTGTGTAGACTATTATATCTCCATCTACCAAATATATCTAGTATAATCCTTCCTAATCACTCTGTATCTAAATTAATCTCCAAATCATAATTCTAAGCCATGAATCCACAAATTCTAATCCAAACTCTAAGTCCTAAACCACCAAATTTGAGCGTATCTACAAAAATTCAAAGATGACCAAATCTATTCCCGTTATCATGTCTTCTTACCCCACTGTGATTCCAATATGGAATTCCACTCTCATTATCCGAAGGTTGGAGGCTTTGAGAAAGTGAAACGGGAAAGGATGGGTGTCCTCAAAATGTTATTGCATTTAGTTTTTCTCACACGCTCACTCACCTTGAATTTGCAGTGACATCCATTGGGCATTGATTTTGATTTTGACATATAAATTTAGTGAAACAGATAACATGAGTTGAGTAATTAAAACCAAGGTTAGAATAATTCTTTATCCATCTAATGGTATTTAGTACTTATTATTAATATCCTAACCTCTTTAGTGTCCAATCTTAAATAACTCCATGCATCTAGTTGAGTTCCACGAGAAAAACACACAGGTGCTATTTGGTAATGTAAAAATGTCTATCAAAGTCTAATATTTTTTTTTCAAATGTTAAGTCTAATAAAACTTTAGCCCCATCTAAATGAAAATCCTGGGTCCGCCATTGTTAGATAGATTCTATGCATTTAATGTGCTTTTTTGGACTCTCTTAATTTAAGTTTCTGTTAACGATAAAAAAAGGTGCTTTGTTGGACTAGTGTGTGTGCAACGGCCTTGGTCCTATTTTATAAGATTTCTACTAGCAATGAGTCATTGACTGTAAGGTCCCCGCCTTAATAGGGTGTTTAATTCCTAATATTGGCAATTAGCCTAATTAATTGTGATTCTAGCTAATTAAGTGGGCTTAGTGGCTAAGCGAGTTTCTTTTATCATTCAAAAGTGACTTGCGAAGTGTCGATTGATTCCGAGTGCGATTAGTCTTAATAGGGGATTAGGTTGTGATTTATAGGAAAATTAGTGATTTTTCCGGAAAATTCCGTTTTCGTTGAATTTGGATTCGTTGGAAAGATCTCGTCATGTTCGTCATTTTTCGTTTTTGACTCGTCATGATTTGAAGCCCCAAAGTCCCTTAAATAATTAGATTTTTCTTAATTCACTCAAATAGGGCATTTGAGTCATTTCTCCCTCCATCCCTCATTTTTAAACTCAAATCCATTCCATTTCATACGTTTCTTCCTCCTTCATTTCAGAGTCCAATTGCTGTAGCTTCTTCTTCTTCCTCCTTCACTCTCTTTTTTTTTGCATGGGGAGCTTAAGAGCCTTTCCAAGTGAAACAAATTACACTATTGTCTTCCTCTCCTCTTCCTCTATCTTTTGATCCAAATTTTGGTAAGTTTCCTCATCTCCATCTCTTCCAATTTCTCTTTTTTTTGCTGTTAACTAGCTGCATGTTAGTTAAATTACCTTCTTTTCCTTCCACTGTGTTCTTTGAGTGTAGGAGAGAGCTTTGGGAGAGCTAGTTTGGCTATAATGTGTGTAGGAGCTTTCTTCCTCCTCAATCCTCTCAATTCTCTCTAATTTCACTCTCTTTGGTGAAGGCAAGTAGATTCGCTTTATATATTGAGCATGCATGTATTATTATTGTTTCTTGTTAACTCATTGTTTAAATTTTTCCTAAATTCGAAGCTTGTTTATGTTATGTTGGATTTCACATGTTAATTAGGAAAATTTTGCTAATGGACTAAATGGAATGGGATTATGGGATGGGTGTTTGGTAAATGAAATGAATGTTTTTAGGTGCTGGAAATGAGAATTCTGATGCAAAAAGGGGTGTGCCCGAAATTTGAATTGTAAAAGAACTCGGGTCAGAATTTTGACGCTTCACAGCTAGCCGGGAAGGCTTTTATGGCTAGCCGTGAAGGCTTCTACGGCTCACTGTGAAGCTAGCCATAGACCTTGGGATGCCTGCGTATTCTAGGATTTATTTACAACCCTGGCCTACGGTGAGCTCACGGCTCGCCGTGCTCACCGTAGAAGACTCACGGCTAGCTGTAGAGTGGCCTGTTGTACCTTTTCAAAGGGATTTCTTTCCCTGGTTTGGACGTCAGGTGTGGGACCCTATGACCCTACTCTTGCATGACCGATTTGGGAAAATGAAAAAGGAGCACGATTGGCTTGGTGTGCTACGTCGGTTATCTGGGATTTTCCGTGTATTAACGTAACTTGGCCGAATGTGTGCGGGATTGAGTTAATTAGTGCCAACAACTTCCGTAAACCACGGGCCCGCCAAACTAGGACACCATTGACTCATCCTCCATACGTACTCCGTTGAGGATACGTTCGGTACACGATGGACAACTCTTGACCTAGGATTGAATCGTTCTTCACTATTGACTCGCGAATCTTGTATCCATAGCCTGTCGTACCTTGTACACTCTATCTTGTATACTTACATAACTTGTAACTTAACTTGTAGAAATGAGATTTGACCGGATTTAGAGTGACCTGTCGTACCTTGTACACTCTATCTTGTATACTTACATAACTTGTAACTTAACTTGTAGAAATAAGATTTGACTGGATTTAGAGTGTATCCGTAGGTACCTTGTCTTGTATTGATAAATACGTGTGGATAGACTTGAAAGAGGACTACTCATGGAACTTGGAACTTGACTCGTATCTTGGCTTGACTTGAGGTAGCCCTCGACTTATTATCTTGTACCTGGAAACCTATCTATGTGTATTTGTCTTGGAACTTGTGTAGTATAAAAACCATCATCATCATCTTGCATTCATGACCAGTTGCAGACTGATGATTACAGAGTGGACTAGATACCGGACAGTAGGGTGGGCAGTCAGCTTTGGACGGCGTCTATAGCGCGAATAGCTGAGAGCGGGCTAAGACTGTGCTGCTATTCCTAGGACCGGGAGCTAGGATCCCTATAGAGTTGGACTTTGGGTATTCGTAGTCAGCTCGGACGTCATTTATACCCCCGTGAGATGGCTAGGACATCGATGGAGTCTCCTCTTGCTTGACATTGCATTTCATGGATGGTTATTCTAGGTTATTTTGCTGGGACTTACATTGTTACTTGACTCTCGTATTACTCATGCTTTATGCATAGGTTGTACCTTGCTATCTTATAATCATGTATTTGTCTTTATTTTCTTTTGAAACATGTTATGAATAACGTATACTGCTTATCTTCTTGCCAACATGTTGTTGATCCTTTATTCTATGGTGTGCAAAGGACACCTTGTACTATTACGTCGACCCGGATGCCTAGGCAATCCCAGAGGATCCTCAACTGGGGGAGGAGGACGAGGTACGAGAGTGGGGTGTTGAGGACGTAGCTTAGTGTCATCGCTCCTGGCATAAGTGCGCGTTACACGTGGATATCTATCATCATGCCACCTCATTTCATCTTTTGGTTTAGATCTTTTGGACTTGTCTATCTTAGAACTGTATATCTTTTGTACTAGAACCTAAGTTTATTGGGATGGTCCTGATGTTTATACACTTTATATGTTTTATCTTTTAAAACTTGAACATATATATGTATATATAATGGGATGAATACCGTACTTGCTTTGATATGTCTACAGGTTAATGTTGTGTTCACCGGACAAGTCCTGTTGATTAATTTGTTAATGAGGCTCAACTACACAATTCTCACAGCGGACTTCGATCCTTGGGCATTAAGGGGAATTTTTTTTAATTAACCCTAAATTTCACACCCCGAATCCGGTTTAATCACTAATTGGGTTTGGGGCCATGACATTGACCATGTGCAGTGCACGAGAAAAATGAATGACTGTACATTTGTACTCACAGCTAGAGAACACTTGATGACTCCAACAAGCTCTGTCCAACTATTTCATGTGTAGGTTCGCTCTAGGGGTGCACAAAAAAATCCGTCAATCCGAAGATCCGATTCGATTCGATCCGCGGATTTTTAACAGATCCGAAGGTGAATGGATCGGTAACGGATTGAAAATCTTGTAATCGGTTTGCAACGGATCGATGACGGATTGCACCCTCAATCTGCGGATTCAATCCGATCCGTTGACATTAAATATGAATAAAAAAATTGATGGGGTCTAAATATAAAATCAGAAAAAAAAAATTTAAGGGGTCAAATATGAAATTTTTTACAACATGTTTGATTTCTTTTTTTTTTTTTTAGCATTAGATTGAACAGATTGAATGTATTAATCCGATCCGATCAGGTCCTCCATGGATTGGATCAGATCGGTTTTTAACCGCCATGGATTAGTGACGGAATCCAAATCCATTAATCCGTAGGTAACGGATTGGTGATGGATTTGGCTCAATCTGCACCAATCCGATCTGTGTACACCCCTAGTCCTCTCCATTGCTGACATGCAGCAGAAAAGGGCCATACCAAGGCATATCTAGCCCTAACTCGACTCCAGAAAACAGACTCATATCTAGCCCAAGTTTGACATGGGTTGTAAATGCGTAGGTCAATCCAAGCATGCCTTAGACATGTTAGGTCCTTGCCTGCCCCCTTAATAAATCGAGCCCAAACGCCTGATTAAAATGACATAAATATTTTAGTTTCAAACACACAAATATCTATATATTTTTTTTTGGTACAGGCCTGACCCAAGTACTAAAACCTAAGGCCTAACTTGGCTGGCCCAGCCCACGAGCACCCCTATTACGTGAATCCCAAGCAGGATTTGGCAGTAGGTTTCCACAAAAGTATGGGTTCCTGTTTCATGGAATATGACCATTACTATAATAGGAGTTGGTCCCAGCATGATATTGAGCATAGTCTACATCATAACCATCTTGTGGGGGGTTCTAAATTTTGACAATATTTATTTGCCTTAAATGGGATGGCTATCACCGATTGATAGATATCTTGATAAATGACTGGCCACAAATATATATATATATATATGGGTAACGGTCTTGTAAGGACCGTCCTTACCCATTTCTGTAAGGACCGATCCAATGCATCCGATTTTCCTCCAGATCCAATGCATAGGATGACTCATATTTAACATATGAGAGGGAAACGAAAATTCCCCAAATGCACTCGCCCGCTCTGTTCTCTCTCGCACCTCTCTGTTCTCTCTTCTCTCTCTCCTAGCGCTCGATTGAAACCCATCCTCTCTCGTGATCGCAGAACTCCTCTCTGTTCTCTCTCGCACCTCTCTGTTCTCTGTTCTCTCTCGAACCTCTCTCTCTCTCCCAGCGCTCGATTGAAACCCATCTTCTCTCGCGATCGCAGAACTCCCTCTCGGCATCCCATTTCTGTCTAATCAAAGACTGACGACCGAACTCTCTCTCGGCATCTCATTTCTGTCTAATCGAAGAGCGACGACCTGACGGCACGACATCACATTTGGACATCTGTCTAATCTAATCGAGGAGCACGGAAAATCCCCAAATCGGAAGAAAAGCCCCAGCCGGCGATCTCTTCCTCCTCCTTCAAAAGGTTGTGTGTTTTTTTTTCCTTTGCTTGAACACATGTATTTCCCTTTGGTTTGGTATGAAATGATGGTAGAAGAAAGTAGATTCAAGGTCCTGCTTCCCCCCTTTTTTTTTTAAAATTTGAAATTTTGGGTAAAACCCAAATGAAATCCATTAATGAGTTGGATGATGAAGATTAAACGATGCTTCTCAAGTATTCTCAAACATGCCTGCATTGGATCTGGTTTCTTGGAGCAGCATGGTAACAGCTTATGCCCAACATGGACATGGTGAAGAAGCTCTAAAACTTTTCTCAGAATTTCACGATGAGGAGACCACAATTGATGAATCCATCTGATCTACCTGCCTTTCAGCTTGTGCCAGTTTAGTAGCATTGGGTATGGGCAAACAAGTCCATGCTAGAATCATCAAAAGTGGATTTGAATCTCATTTACATGTTGGGTCTGGCATCATTGACATGTATTGTAAATGTGGAAACATTGACGATGCATGCAAGTTTTTCGATCTGATGAGAGGACACAACGTAGTTTCCTGGACGGCATTGGTGTGTGGATATGCCCAGCACGGGCTTGGAAAAGAAGCACTTGACCTGTTTAACAAGATGGTAGAAGAAAGTAGATTCAAGGTCCTGCTCCCCCCCCCCCCCCCCCCCCGACCCACCTCCCCTTTTTTTCTTTTAATTTAAAATTTTGGGTAAAACCCAAATGAAATCCATTAATGAGTTGGATGATGAAGATTACTGCCGTGGAGAGTTGTTTATTCATATCTGAACTGTAGTGAAAACAATACCTGTGGATGCTTCTTGCTCAAGGAAAAATAAGAAAGATAAAAGTTTGAACTGGCAATGGTAGTTTATCCTGTTGTGTTTTTTGTTTCTTGATTTTGAAAGATCCTTAGAAACTATCTATTTTGTTCCCATATATTCTCTTCTATTGTTTTTATACTTCACTAGTATCGAGGTGCAAATGAATCCAATGAGTTCGTCTGCTCCCAGAATGTTAATTAATCTGTGATAGTATTCCTTTGCATGTTTTCTTTATGATATGATATATGAAATGTACTCTAGTGTTTTATCCTGTTCACTTATAACTGTTTACGTATATTGTGCAGCGAGTCTGCCACTGCCAGCACTGTTGTGGGAGACAGAAACACCGTATTGTTTCTTCAAATTTCCTTCTTCGAATTTATCCCAAACTGCTTGTGCATTGGCTTTGTTTCTTTCAGCTTTCACATTAAAAAGGGTGGGGAAACAAGAGAGCATATTGTATGGTTAGATTTCTCAGATTTGTTATCCCTTTCCAATTGAAGATGATTCAATTTGCTGTTGCAGAACCAGAGGCACCAGGATTGAATAATCACATTTTCTAATTGTTTGTATTAGTTTCCTTCATGTAATACATTTTTTCTTAATCTATATCTACCTGAATTTTTTTTTCTTTTGTTCAGAATGTCATCTTCCAATACAATCCGTTCTGAGTGTACTCCAAAATGCCGATGTGGAGCAGGAGACGTGAAATTATATATTTCTCGTACGCAGTTGAATCCAAATTGAAAATTTTGGAAATGCCCGAATTGGAATGTAAGGGTGTTTAGGCTACCTCATAGATCACTCAATATACATTTTTAAGGTTTCAAATCTAGCATTAACTATTTTTTAAGTGCGTCAATCCTTATGCAGAATGAAAATGGCTGTGGTGCGTTCCTTTGGAAAGATAAAGTAGCAAATTGGCAGCAACCTGAAGCCAGTTCATCAACTTGTGAACGAGAAAACCGAAGAGAAGAAAACAACAATTTGATAACAGTCGTTGAAAAGTTGGAAAGTTCACTGCGCGTTTTTATTGAAGTAGAGAAAATTCGAAATGTGTATCTGCAAAAAATTTATCATGCTATTATAGTCACATGTTGTATAATAATTTTAGTTTTCCTGTTTAGGTACGCATGAAGTAAGATGAACAACATGTCTTTTGTAAGATGAACATTCACTTCAAATGTCACTGTAGCAATTAAGCCAAATGTTACTCTTTTTTCTTACAATTTTCCATTTCCATGAAAGTTTTTCCCACCCTCTAATTGGACCAAGTGTATGTGATTAGATTCTTAAGTTTGTAGCTCTTCTTGGATCATTGCTTAGTGAAAAAATTCTGATGGAAGTTGGCAATTCCTTATACTATTGCATGCTAGTTTTCTACTGCAGGAATCTCCATGCAGCGTTTTGAAACAGCAAAGTTGGCAATAGCCACTGTCCTAATGGATTAAATATGACTTTGGCAAAGTTGGCAATCACTTTTAAAGTGTGCTCATGGACGGCCAACCACTGTTCCTATTGTCAACATGGAGGCATTGCAGAAGCAGTTGGCACTTCAACAAAATCTATTTTTATGCCTTTATTCATTGTAAATGCATTCAACAAATTCTTTGTACATTAATATCACTTGATAACTAATAATAGAAAAAAGAGAGGCAATTTATTCTTGGTTTCACATAATGCAAATATTCTTTTAAAGGTCAGATGATGCCCTGGGTTCTACTCCCATTTAAATGATACATACATTTGGACTGATGGAATTATGGAAATGGAATCCCACTTTAACGTATCTATCAACCCAGTAGTGTGCATCACTTCTGAAAGATTAAAACTCAAGCCAAGGTATATACATTCATTGGAAAGTACTATATGATGATAATGGCTTGAGATAACGAACAATGGCATGCTTGAATAGAAACTCCCACATTGGCATCATTACAATTTCATTTTTCCTTATCCATTGACAATTGCTCACAAGTAATTCATTAACCTGATGTTACGTCAACCATGTTGGATGGGAGTGTGTGTTTGTAGAGTCTAGTAGTGGGTAAGTTGTTAGGAACTGTTTGTTTGTGGAGTCTTGTTAGTGGGTATGTTGTTTAGAATAGTCATGTGTTATTGGGGAAGCCGTCAAATAGTTGTGAATGAGTGGGACGGTGAGTGGAACGATGGCAACAGAGGTGTACATTTTCTTTTGTAATCAATGAAAGAGGCATAGAAAGCTTCATTCACAGAATTGTCTCAGGAAAGCTTCATTCCCAGAATTGTCTCAGGAGGTTGACCCCCACCTGATTTCACAAAATGTTTGTGGAGAATGACCCCACCTGTTCCATCCCCCACCTGATTACAAGCATTGTCTAACTTCCAAACAAATGATCCTTAAAAGCATAGGTGGAGAAAAAAAAGCATCACATAAACCTGCAAAGAAGCATCAAGGATAACATTCATATAGAAAACCAGTGTGTGTTAATCAAACTGCAACTTCTGTAGGGCCTGAAACTCCACAGCACGCTATCAGAACTCAAGTTGCAGCAAAACCATGGTCCAAATGGGTGAATATCTAAAACTTTACACTACCCAATGAAGAAACAACACACCACCACAAATGCTAACTACCCTAATACAACTGTAAACTCGAACCATGTTATATGTATATTTCTGCTCAGTCTTTCTCTGGATCATCAGTTTCAACATTCAACATACATCAACATATCTTCAACATTCAACATACATCAATCAACAAGACACACATCAAATCTAAATCTAAATTTGACAAAGGCAACTTGGCCATTCAACATCAAATATAAACCTAATGTCATGGAAAAGGGTTGACATCGGAACCAGACCCATCCGAAGAGCTTCCTTCAACATGTGTATTAGATGTTGCTTCTGGCATTCTTGGAATGTCCACATGTAGATCAACAATCCCCCTGAAGAAAAAACACATGGTTTGCGATTAGTGATGTAAAATAAGAATAACAACATTGAACAAAAAATGAGGCAAATCATTACCTATTCAGGAGAGCTGGGCAATTCCGTTTGTCATGTGAAACACCACGCTGATTGCATCCACGACAAAGTCGTTCTTTCTTTTGAGCTTTCTCCTTTGATGACTTTAGTCTCTTTGGACGACCCTTTGTTGTAGCATGAGGTGGTTCAACCAATTGCACTGCTTCACTAACTGCGTCACTAACCATTTTGTTTTTTCCATTGGATGTATGTTCTCCTCCAAGTTCAAGTTGATTCATTTAGCGACACATTTTATGAAGATCAGTCAAAACACTTATTGCATATTCGTATGTGTTTGAACACATACTTGCCTCATTAGAAACCATGTTGCCCCAATAAGACAAATCACCATGCCGGACAATCAACGAGTTACCACCAGTAGTATTCCCCACCATCACACATTTGCTATACTCCGTACCATCTCTCGCGTGATGAGTCCATCTCTTTAATATAAAGTGCTCAGGCAAGGTCAAAATCAGCTCGTGTTTCAACGCAGCAATGATATGACTGCAAGGAATTCCTTGAAACTCAAATAGTTGGAAAGAGCAGTTTGCACATTTAGAATCTTTTTTGAAGATGACCCTTTCAGAAGTTTTGCATTTATTTTTCATGGAAAAAACATCATAGATGCTCTCTGCCGCATCTTCCTTTACAAGTTTTGGAATGGATGATACCATCGCCATGAATTGTACCTGAAACTCATGGAAAATTTTTCTCGAATATATTCCGGCCATTTGTTCTTCCATCTCCAAATCAGTATGCAGCTTTGGCCTCGTTTGCAAGTTTTCGTGCTCCGCTTTTAACTCTTGATACCTTTGACGTGTGATGGCACATTCAAAGCGCATCATAAAGTCATGCAAACCAACTTATGTGTTTCAAGCTACTTAAGGAAGGCATTGAAACTTTCACTTCTCTGCGATGATGACATTCCCGCAAAAAACATGCCCTTTAAAAAGATTGGTACCCACATCTCACGAAGCGTGTACATGTCTTCTAGCCAACTGTTTTCTTTCAATTTATATTCATTTCGAATGCTAGCCCATTCCTTCTCAAAAAGATCCTTTGAGACACCATTGTAAACAACTTTATTTATTGCATCCATAAGACCGTCAGCATGAATTGCAATTCCACCTAACTTGCTGGGCAACTTTTGCATAATGTGCTAGAGACAAAATCGATGAATTGTGGAAGGCATAACGGTTTTAATTGCTTTCCTCATCGCTGGATCTTGGTCTGTTACAATTGCTTGCGGTGGACCTGCAGGCATAGCTTCCAACCAGCGTTTAAATAACCACACAAATTAATCAAAACTCTCATTTGATAAAAAACCACTTCCAAAGATCACCATTTGATCATGGTGATTTACTCCCATAAATGCACCGAAGATAAGATCATATTTATTAGTTTGATATGTTGTGTCAAAAGTAACAACATCACCAAAAACAATGTATGAAAGCCGACATAGGTGATCTGCCCAAAATACATGCTTAATTTGATTGTTCTCATCTGCCTCTAGAGAATAATTCAAACCAGGATTCATTACTTTCATGTATTCAAAATACTCATACAACATCTTACCATCTCGCCCCTTCTTTGCTTTTTGCTTATCTCGATGGTGATTTCTCATGTCCTGCTCATTGAAATCAACTGCTCCTGAACCACCAGCTTGTGTGCTTAAGAGTCCCATTTGATTTGCAGGACGAATGCTATTTTCTTCAAATGTATCTATTAATTTTTTATGAGCCGGAGTAATCATACGGTGTGAACGAAACATATGTGTTTTACGCGGAGTAGATAAGACATGAGTATGTTCTACAACCAATTTGTTAACAACCCAGTGACCGATTGTGATTTTTTCCACAATCATCTCTGCTCCACAATTTTCTCTCGTATATGGAACACGCTTCTGTGCCACATAACCTCGTTCTATTCTTTGACCTTGTTTGGCGCACATAAACTGCTTCCAACATACTTCACCCCTCTTCTTTTTATCTGAACCACGCCTAACACCAAAACTAGCAGCCCTCGCATAAGTATTATAAAATTTGTAAGCTTCTTCCAAGTCATGAAAATACATTCCGACCTTTGGGGTTTTATCATCGTCTACATCAGGTATGAATATTTTACTCATGGAAGATGCAACTGATTCCATCTTCTCATCCATAGCCAAATGTGAACAGCAAACCAAGAATATACATGAAGAAAAAAATTTTCAGGGATAAAATAATTACACATCATATATTCTCAACACAAAAATAAATAGATAAAATAAATTAAATTAACTCCCAAAATATTTCATTTGAGAGATACTTGATTGTTTCCATAGTGGTTAGGTGACCCACCACCATGGTCGAAGCTGGAGAACTCTTCTACCTCATTACCGGCAGGTAAGGTCTCAGAGAACAGAGCCAGGTGGAAAGAGATAAGGTCATCCATGTATAGCAAAATTGTATCCTTCCTGGAGTTGGTCCCGCAAAATTTTTTTACTGCATCAAGTTTGAAAGAAGTATCTGATCATTAGAGAACAATTCATGGGTTCATACCACCTGCCCAGCACTTGACAGTATTCTATTGCACAAGAATCAGATGATGAGTTTCACTAGTTTGCTTTGAAGCATTTCATCTGGAAGAATCAGATGATGGGTTTCACTAGTTCCATTAGCAAACTTTCATCTAAAACACTAGAGTACATTTCATATATCATATCATAAAGAAAACATGCAAAGGAATACTATCACAGATTAATTAACATTCTGGGAGCAGACGAACTCATTGGATTCATTTGCACCTTGATGCTGGTGAAGTATAAAAACAATAGAAGAGAATATATGGGAACAAAATAGATAGTTTCTAAGGATCTTTCAAAATCAAGGAACAAAAAACACAACAGGATAAACTACCATTGCCAGTTCAAACTTTTATCTTTCTTATTTTTCCTTGAGCAAGAAGCATCCACAGGTATTGTTTTCATTACAGTTCAGATATGAATAAACAACTCTCCACGGCAATAATCTTCATCATCCAACTCATTAATGGATTTCATTTGGGTTTTACCCAAAATTTTAAATTAAAAAAAAAGGGGGGGGGGGGGGGGGGGGGGGGGGGGGGGGGGGGAGTAGGACCTTGAATCTACTTTCTTCTACCATCTTGTTAAATAGGTCAAGTGGGGGGGGGGGGGGGGGGGGGGGGGGGGGGGGGACTACCATCTTGTTAAATAGGTCAAGTGCTTCTTTTCCAAGCCCGTGCTAGGCATATCCACACACCAATGCCGTCCAGGAAACTACGTTGTGTCCTCTCATCAGATCGAAAAACTTGCATGCATTGTCAATGTTTCCACATTTACAATACATGTCAATGATGCCAGACCCAACATGTAAATGAGATTCAAATCCACTTTTGATGATTCTAGCATGGACTTGTTTGCCCATACCCAATGCTACTAAACTGGCACAAGCTGAAAGGTAGGTAGACCAGATGGATTCATCAATTGTGGTCTCCTCATCGTGAAATTCTGAGAAAAGTTTTAGAGCTTCTTCACCATGTCCATGTTGGGCATAAGCTGTTACCATGCTGCTCCAAGAAACCAGATCCAATGCAGGCATGTTTGAGAATACTTGAGAAGCATCATTTAATCTTCATCATCCAACTCATTAATGGATTTCATTTGGGTTTTACCCAAAATTTTAAATTTAAAAAAAAAAAAGGGGAAGCAGGACCTTGAATCTACTTTCTTCTACCATCATTTCATACCAAACCAAAGGGAAATACATGTGTTCAAGCAAAGGGAAAAAAAAAAAAAAAAACACACACACACAACCTTTTGAAGGAGGAGGAATTGATCGCCGGCTGGGGCTTTTCTTCCGATTTGGGGCTTTTCCTCCGATTTGGGGATTTCTCGTGCTCCTCGATTAGATTAGACAGATGTGCAAATGTGATGCGGTGCCGTCAGGTCGTCGCTCTTCGATTAGACAGAAATGAGATGCCGAGAGGGAGTTCGGTCGTCGGTCTTCGATTAGACAGAAATGGGATGCCGAGAGGGAGTTCTGCGATCGCGAGAGAAGATGGGTTTCAATCGGGCGCTGGGAGAGAGAGAGGTGCGCTGGGAGAGAGAACAGAGAGGTGCGAGAGAGAACAGAGCGGGCGAGTGCATTTGGGAAATTTTCGTTTCTCTCTCATAAGTTAAATATGAGTCATCCTATGCGTTGGATCTGGAGGAAAATCGGACGCATTGGATCCGTCCTTACAGAAATGGGTAAGGACGGTCCTGTTACCCTATATATATATATATATATATATGTGTATACCATTTGTATTTCTACTTGAAACATTTACATTCATTCATTTTTAAAAGGTAGCATGATAGTTAAGGCTGTCAATCGTGTCGTGTTAACGAATTCGACATACGAATTAACGAATTCATGTTAAAATCACTTCAACTAGTACACGGCCCATTAACTTAACGAGTTAAAAAATCCAACCCGAACACTACCCGTTAATTTAATGGATTACATGACTTAAACCATTAACCCGTTAAATAATTAAGTCATTTCGAAAATTAAAAGAAAATCTATATAAAAATATATAAGGAGAAAAATATATAAGCCACATGAATCTATAAGTGAGGATCTCGAGTGGATCCCACCTAAAATCCCAATATAAAACAATAAATTTTAATTTTTTTTTTATGAATATAAATTAATTTTAGCTACACTTAGGGACTAAAAATTTTTTAACAGGGTAAGCGGATTGTTAATAGGTTATTGGTGCAATTCGTAAACGACCTGTTAACTTAACATGTTAACCGATCCAAACCAATTAAGAGCCTATCCGAATCAGTTAATATCGTGTGGGTTCATACCGTATTAACTGTGTTGTGGGATTTTTTCAGCCCTAATGATAGTGTGTCCTTCACTCAGACATGCATCGACGTAATAATAGAATAATGACAGTGATCAAAATTTAAGACAAAAATCAAAATTGTTTGGTAAGGATCCTCATAGTGGATTCTGCTCCGGTTTTCCTCGATGTTTGGTAATGCAACGGTTTCCTCACAGTGGACTCTAGATTGTATTCACATACTCGCCATCATCTTCCTCGACGCCGGTCGCCTCTCCATCTCTCTCTCGCTCTACTTCTGATATGTTGCTCACAAGTCCTCTTTGCAAACCCTTTTTGCTTCGGATCTATTCTATTGCTCATAGATTCTATTGGTAGCTCTCCATGATGTTCAAACATGGTGATTCTAAAAACCCCGAAGTCCCATTCGAAAACCCTAAAACCCCAAAAAACTGACTACATCCATCTCATCAAATTAGATGTTCCACTCCCTCCCTAAAATGCTACAAGAGACCCAAAACTCCAAAATGCCACAAGCATAACCCACTCCAAATTATGCTTACCAATCATGGAATTGCATAAATCTTCTCCCATTGAATCCTTACCCAGGAAAGCGTAAATTCTGGCAGCACCAGGGAATCCTCTGAAGAGAGGATACCTCTCAAGTTACACACCAAAGAAACCCCTCTCAGAGATCCTTGATGAATTCATGGAGAAGGAGAGGCATGGAATGGAAGTTTCGATCAATACAACAAGCTTCAAATCTCTCTTTCCACCTCAGATTTATTAGGTACTTCTACTACTACTCTTCAAACCCAATCTCTCTCTTCTCAAATCCTAAAACCCTAAACCCTAAAACCGTATCTCCCTCTTCTAACCCCAACCCTAATTTTTGTATCAGCAGGAACCCTAATCATCGTTTCCCTATTTTGCTTCTTCATCTATTTCGACCCTTTGCAATCTCTTGCAGTGTATTTAATGCTAATTCTTCCCCTAAATTCCTGCATTCAGTCGCCCATCAGCTATCTTCTCCCCAGTGCTCAAAAACCCTGCGATTTAGTGGAAACCCTAGTTCCCGAAATCGGGCTTCTCATTTCTGGAACAGAAGGCAACGACCCAAGTTCGATTCTCAAATTCCTGTTGTGGGTTCGGATCAAATTGAAGAAGTTATCGAGTTGATCAAAAGAGGGGACACTGATATGGAATTGAAGCTGAATCAGGTGCACCCGAACCTTTCTATTGCTTTGGTTTGTAAGATAATTGGTATTTTGAATGATCGTTGTATTTCGGCTCTGCGATTTCTTGACTGGGTTCAGAAAACCCAGACAGATTTAATCCCAGATTCTGAGACTTACAATCTGATTATAGATAATACTGGTCGAATGAAAGACTATGAATCAATGTTCATTGTATTAAGCAAGCTTTCGATGAAGCGACATTGCCTAACAGAAAAGGCATTTGGGTTTCTGACTGTTTGTAGTGCTGCTGGAGATGGGATCATGGATTCTGTTGAAAGAGTTGTAGAAACACTGAACAGAGTAAGAGGGTCCTGTCATAGTTCTGGAATATATGCATTGATTAAGACGCTTTGTGTAATGAATTCCTTCGATGGGGCGATTTTTGTGATGGAGGAGACTGCTAGGAAGACATCCTACTACAATGTACTCGTTGCGGCAAAGTGTCGAAATGGTGATTTTCAAGATGCACTGGATCTGTTTGATGAAATGAGGAGATTTGGATGTGATCCAAATACCAAGTCCTATAACTACTTGCTGGGTAGTCTCTGTAAGAAAGGAAGGATTACTGAAGTTTGTGAGCTTATTGAAGCAATGGAAAAGTTGGGTTATCTTCCTGATTCTGTGACCTTTGAGATAGTCATAGTTCATGCTTGTAGGCTTGGGAGCATGGATTTTGCAATTGAGTTTCTCTACCACATGATGTCGGTAGGACTCGAACCGCGAATAACAACGCATGCTGCCTTAATTAAGGGCTACTTTTGGTCCGGGCAGGTGGGCGATGCTCATAAGTATGTGGTTGATATGAGCAGCAAGGATAAGTACTCGGCCAATATGAATTACAGTTTGCTTGCTAGCCTTTTTCATAAATCAGGGAGGGTAGTTGAAGCGCGAGATGTTCTTATTGAGATGATTGAAAAGGGGATGAAACCCAACTTTCCTGTTTTTATGAAAGTGATGAAGGATCTCTTCAAATTGGGCAAGGGAGATTTGGTTGCAGATTTAAAGGCCAAATTTGCAAAGTTTCATTCAAATACAGGAAATGGTTGAGATTTATCTCAAGTTTGCAATAGCTTCCTCAATGTGTTACATGACTGACGTTATTTCTTGTGTCAGATCTGGCAAGATGTGATGATGTGGATAGAGCAAGATGACATTTTTGTAGGTTATTGTTGTACATGAGCAGCAAATGGCTGCGAAGAGAGAAGGAATTGTTGAAGAAACTACACAAATGATAAAATGTTTCATATACATCATTTTGAGTTTGAGCGGAAACTTTAGTTTTTATACCAATTGTTGAAATCACTTGGACCACACATTTGGCATTTTGATGAGTTCAGGTGAGTTTGGCTTGGGAGAGTTTTGGCATGACAGAGTTTTATTTCTTTGTTTATGAAGAGATGACATGTTTGTACGCTATTGATGTTTATGAGCAGCAATTAACAACAAAGAGAGAAGGAACTGTGGAAGAAACTGCACAAATTATTAAATGTTTCGTATACATCATCATTTTGATTTTGAGATTACAAATTTTGTCCGTCTAAGTCTTAGTTTTTATACCAATCGGTGAAATCACTTGGATCAGACATTTGGTGTTTGATGAATTCAGGCAGGTTTGGCTTCGGAGAGTTTTATTTCTAGGTTTATTCAATTCCTTTTGTAGTCCTGGTGGTGTTGGTGTATATGTATGAGAGAGGAAGAGGTGCACCCTATGCTTAGTGCACATGAGACACCAAATCCCACCTGGACGCATGACAATCAGGGAATGAAACAATATCCATTGTGGATAACGGTTGGGCAAAAAAGCAACCTGAATCATTCTCCATGACCATCAGATTATGGCCCTTTAAAAAAAAGACAAAAGTTTTGCAGATTTATTATTATTATTAGTGGTGGTGGTGGTGTGATTCGTTGAGTTTTGCTCCAATACATACATTGTGTACCATATTACAGCACATGGTAGTGTAGTATGCTAGACTCATGTATCACTAATCTGAACCGTCCACAGACATAGAACCCCCTTAATTATATTGGATCCCATGGGTTTGCACCCATCGAATTGACTGGACCGTTGGATTGAGGGTCATATTTTTTATTTTAATATAAATCCTTTAAACTTGTGGGCCACGGATCAAGCATTTAAAGACAGGGATTGACCCCATTTTTTATACATGGGCCTACTGAAATGGATCTTTTCATCCCCCTAGTCCTGCTATTAGTGAGGTCCCAAGTGGGCCCCATCCAGCTACCTCGTCATTATATATATTATAGCTTTTTTTTGGAATTGGTGATTCTGACAGATAGAGATGAAATCATGGGGATATTATAGAGCGTTTAAGCGTTTACAAGTTACTTGATAGTAGCCTTGCTTATTCATTAAAACCAATGCAGTCCATGCACTGAAATGGCTCTAGGATCATTTCTACTGCTGAGTAATGCTTCTCTTGGAACACACATCAAGAGAAAGGGACGAAGAAGCAGATTTGGTCTCTAAACCTGGATGGTGATTGAATCGTCCCTTTTTGTTAATGTCGAAATCATGGGTTTGCCGTCTAAGTTAACTCTAGCATTTGTGATATTGAAAAGTTTGGCAGGCATTTTCTGGCACCTTTGTGGCTTTGTCTTCACCTTTCCAAAGAAGCACTTTACTATAAATTTCAAAAGTTCCCTCACTTTGCATCTTTGAAAGAGTTTTTTTTTTCCTATATTCTTCTTTTAGATGTTTTAATACTGTTTGAACCTCTATAGTGTTTGTATCATTTGGGTGGCTTTCATCAATAGGGGCGCAGCCTCTTTTTTTTCTTTCCAAAAGTCCCAACTACGATTTCAATCATTAATTTGCGTATATGCTTGATTGAAACTAATTTGTGTGGAAGGCATATGTTTTTAAATAAATAAGGTTATTTTGTTTTTCAATATAACATATTAAAATACACGCAGGAATCTTCTTAAAAACAAATCAAAATAATTGACTGGTTTCCCCATAAGGTTTTGGAACATTTCAACAAAGGGCAGGTGGCTTATACAGTTAGTTGCTTTTTAGGGGTATCTACAAGTAGACAAAAGCACAAGGTGTAAATTAAAAAAGATCAGAAAAAAAAAAGGTTCTCATCAAATCCTTCAACCAAATCGTTGACTTGCAATCTTAGAAGATTTCAAATGATAAAGGGTTCAGGCATTTGGAGATGCCTTGTATCAATATGTTACCTCAACATTGCCATTCATGGCTATCCTTCTTCATGGTTCTCTTCCATCTCGCCGGAGCTGACGTCGGCACTGCTACATTCTACAACCCTCCATACTTACGTAAGTGCCCAAAAATCTTTACACTGCATGTGTTTTTTCTTTTTTTTTACCCTCACTAAGGGTTTGGGGACCCATTGAACCCAAGCCAGTGGGCGAGGGGAGGTGAAATATGTGAGAACTGATGCCTCACTGAGGCAACAGTCTCTTCTCGTTACGCTTAATATATTCAAGTGTCCCTGTAGGATAATCCAAAATATTAATTTTGTGAATTGGCAACATTCTATGGCACCAACTGAAAGATTAAAGAGATTGGTGTATTCAGAAATCGTTCTCTTTTTTGCTGCAGCTTCAGCTTGTTATGGCAATGATGCGAGTCAGTTCCCTTCAAACAATCTCTTTGCAGCTGCTGGTGAAGGGATATGGGATAATGGGGCCTCATGTGGGAGACAATACTTGGTAAGGTGCCTGAGCACGGTGGAGCCAAAGAATGCTTGTGTTGCTGGCCGGACAATTCAAGTCAAGATTGCTGATAGTGTGAATTCTTCTGTTTCACGGCCTTCCCGGGCGGGGACTACTATGGTCTTGTCCATGAGCGCGTTTGGTATGGTCGCCAACAGATCTGCTATGGAGATCAACATTGAATTCCAACAGTAAGCTTCTTCTTGCACTTCTTCTGCCAACTTATGTGTTTTTTTTTTTTTAGGTTATGTGGGGAACTAGAAGTCTAGAACTCAAACACTCTCACACAAACGCATGTTCCTAACTAGCTGAGCAACAGGCGGGAATGCTCAATAGTAAATTTATTTATTTTAGTGGATTGCATTAATTTGACATACCCAAACCACACTTTTTCTTTCTCAATTGTTTTTTCAGAATGTTTTTTATTGTACCTCAATTTGCAGTTTGAATGTCTTTCCATAACAAATGGTTGTTGATTGCTCCCACAATCTACAGACTCAATGAAATAGTGTGATTACGATTATCTTAATTTTATTTCATCTATTTGCGGTTGGCTTTATGCATTTCACTTGTAAACAAATAAATAAGTTATGATCATATGTTGTATCTAAAACCATAATTAGGTTCAACACTGTTTGAACTTTTTTACAATTAGGTATAGATAGAGAACAATGGGTTGCTCAGTTGGTTGGCAATCCCACTTCTCACGTGGCTGCGCAAGGATCAGTCCTTGAGTATGTTGCTCTTTCCATATGTGTGGGCTCTCTTTCTCATGTGTGTGTGGGCGACCTCTTCTCATGTGTGTGGGCTTTGTTGGGTCTTAGTCCACTTGGCTGGGGTAAAAAAAAAAAAACTATGGCTTGTGGTTTGGTGCAGAGATTTTTTAAAAAGAGAATATTGTTATTCTGTCTAATGTGAATATTAGTTTTCCCACAAACCCCATGTGTTTTACCAGATTTATTAAACCAACTTAATTTATACACCTCTTTTGTTTTTGTTTTTGAGTTATGGTGATTACAATTTCATGGTTTTCTATTTTCTTCCTTTGTGTTTTATGTTCTATATTATGTCTACCTTCCTATTCACAAACAAAGAGATGTCATTTCTTCTATTCATTGTCTTTTCTTTTCTTTTTTCCTTGCTAATAGTCATTTCTTCTATTACAGAGTTTCACTTTTATATGGACATGGAAAGAGAGAGATACTAGCTCAATTAAAAGAGTAGAAATGATGTGATCCTTGCTTCTAGATCTTTCTGGAGATAAGACTTTTCTTGGGGGATTGGTTGATTTGGCTGGTGTGGTTGATAGCCTGTGAAGTGTCGCTTTTGCATGGTTGTGTAGATGGATTGGATGTAGCCTTTTTCACGCGTTTTCAGTACAAAATATCCCTGTTATTGCCTTGTACCATATTTCCATGACTTTAATTCTTGCTCAATTTTTCAATGACAGGTATAGAAAAATCTTTAGGAAGCCACCGAATTGCTACTATCTGTCTTTAGGACTTGTATTTTGTCAACTATGGAAATTTGATCTCAAATATTCCGCATATAAGAAAATTGTTTTTACAAAGTCAGATTGCATATTTAATAAATTGTGCTTACAAAAGTTTGATTGGTGAGCATGGCCCAAATAGTCAAAAGACCTAATATGTTGGTGAAGTGGTGAAAGTTACGGGGAAATCAAAGGTTTTGGTGAAGGTATGACAAATTGACAATGGATTTTGTTTTTTTATTTTAAAATCAAATAACATACACAAAGCTATTGTTCCTTGGATGGTTGGACCATGTTCTATTGTTCTATTGCTATACTTGTCCCACAAGGTTTACTGTTTTTGTAATAGCAATTGTGAAATCAAAATTTTTTGAAATTAGGCTAGGCAGATTCTGGGTTGTAGGGGCGAACATTGCTTTTACCATTTTCCGAACTTGGTTCATGTGTTTTTTGAATATGTAAATAGAAAACAATGGCAATAATTTTGTTTCTTTTCTATTTGTATTATGCTTTATCACATAAGAGTAATGTGTGCAAACACAAGGATGTTATGCTGCTTGCATATCACAACAAATATGAGGGCTTGTCATCATCATCACCATCACCATAAAAAACAACAGCACCATGTTTTAATTGCCATTAACGAATTGAAGTAGTTGCCGGCGGCCGTGTTTGGCTTTGACTCAATTGTTTATTGTTGTTATATATATATATTTTTGGATGAATAGTATCTTGATCTTTGAATCCTTGGATCTTGCAAGAACATGGCCTTGATTTTCAAAGCGCACCACAAGTGCTCCCTAGTCTCATGCCCTCTCCAAACGAAAAAACCGGGGAAAATAATCCTCAATGAGATTTTTGAAGAGTCCAAGATTTGGCTCATAGTTCACCCAAGTCAACACTTTCCTCACTAGAGGACTTGACCAATATGCAGTGGGCTACCCAATTCCCATAGGGCCGAATCGTGTTGTATACAAATGCTTGCATCAGTGACAGTGAATCAACTCAACTTATTAGGCTTCTGCTTGGTGAATGTTTGAGATGACTCAAACTCCACCAATTGGTTTAACTTAAAAGCTATTGTAGTACTTCGAATGCATACCTGGTGTCTGTTTATTAAGCTAAGCAGTGATTAGAATACATACTAATTGTATATTACTTGATCTGTTACATTTTTGGGGTTCTCCCTGAAAGGCTAGGTTTCAGTTTTTCAACTCTTGCATGAATCAAAAGTTGATTTCTTCCTCATTCTAGAAATAAGTTGCCCTCACATCTCTGCTTCTCCACATCTCCCAGTCCACACCACACAACCCCAAGCAACCCCTCCTATTGACACACAAACTTTCCAAGCACAGTTCTAATAGGAATATAGGATAGAAACTGACAGGAAATTTGGATTCCAGTTTTCTTTGTATAGGTTAAAATCATGCATATGCTCTTAGATCTTGATATTTTCCTGGGAAATTTTGCAGTTTGAAAACCTCTGATTAGTACTGTGTTTGAAATGATGCATTTGACGCATTGAACTGTTGTTCTTTGCTATTTGAGCTAATTTTATCGTACTTCTGCTGTTAATTTGTTGAATAAGTAATAGTGCCTTTTACAATTAATCTTTATTTCTAGGAATTATAAAATTCCTTGTTTGCAGGTTCATCCTGAAGGTAAGTATATTGTTGACATTGATAAGAACATTGATATAACAAAGATAACGCCTTTGACTAGAGTTGCTCTTCGCAACGACAGCTATGTGCTTCACTTGATATTGCCTAGCAAGGTAGATCCTTTGGTGAATCTTATGAAGGTTGAAAAGGTTCCTGATTGAACGTACGACATGATTGGTGGACTTGACCAGCAAATTAAAGAGATAAAAGAGGTTTGTGGGCTTAAAAGAGCTTAGTTTTTAATTTTTCAGCATATCCTCATATTACATAATGTGTTTCATCTTTTTGGTTGGCATACTTCTTTGGTTTGTGTGTCGTTATCTTGTTTTGACCTTTTGGGCATCAATTCTTTATGTAGTTGCTGTTGAGCATCTAAATCTGTTCAGGTCATTGAGCTTCCAATTAAACATCCTGAATTGTTTGAGAGTCTTGGAATAGCTCAACCAAAGGTACTATTCAACTGCACAAATTTTTCATGTTTTCTATCCTCCTCTTTTCCCTTTGCTGGTTAGAAGCTTTATTATTCTTTTGCTTCATTGATCTGGGAGTCTTGCTTTATGGGCCTCCTGGCACTGGGAAAACTCTGCTGGCAAGAGCTGTAGCTCATCACTCTGATTGCACCTTTATCAGAGTTTCTGGTTCTGAGTTGGTTCAGAAATACAATGGAGAGGGTTCTCAGATGGTCCGAGAACTCTGTTATGGCCAGGTTTGTTTTGATCTCTCTTCTTTTTGGAAGTTCTTTAGCTGTTTTAATTTTTGAGAAGAGCTTTTAGAAGGGATGTTAAAAGCATTGTAACTGTATAATATTGACTCTCTCTCTCTCTCTATATATATATATATATAGATATATATATATATATATATATATATGCTTCCTCACTGTATTATTGTGAGGGCAACATAGTGGGGCCCACCTTATGGTCCATCTGAACCATCCGCACTTGTCTCCGCCCCCACGAATTATAGTGGATCTCATGGGTTTGCACCTACCCGAATGGACTGGACTGGACCGTTGGATCATGTGTCATTTTTTTATTTGATATAAAGCCGCTACGCTTGTTGGCCATGGATCAAGGGGTTAAAGACATGAGATTTGCTTTAAACTTCATATCTAGGGCGGTCCCACTTGAATCTTTCGATCCCCCTATTATCCCATGATCTTTCTGGCCCTAGGTGGTGCACATGGTGCTCCAGTGAGCACGTTTCTCACAGGAGCAAAGCATATCAATCTATATATATCTAACTATATGGGGGATATTCAAGTGCATCCATCCCTCACCATTTGTGGTGAGGGACACCCCTTTTGGGGAAGTTTCAAATACTTCTCTTTTGTACTTGAAACTTCCCCAAAAGGGGTGTCCGTCACCACAAATGGTGAGGGATGGATGCACTTGAATATTATCCCTATATTGAGTCATTGTTTCTTACTTATTTACAGTGAACATGCCCCATCAATCATCTTCATGGATGAGATTGACAGTATAAGTTCTGCCCGTATGGAATCTGGGACTGGTAATGGTGACAGTGAGGTTCAACGTACCATGCTTGAGCTTCTCAACCAACTTGATGGTTTTGAAGCATCCAACAAAATCACAGTATGTGTTCCACTTTTGAAATTATTAGTAGTTTAGCGTTTGCAATCATGTTTTGATGTCATCACTTTTCTTTTTTCTTCTGCTTGTCCTTCAGGTTTTGATGGCTACCAATTGTATTGATATTCTGGATCAGGCCCTCTTTAGGCCTGGTTGGATTGACAGGAAGATTGAGTTTCCAAATCCAAATGAGGAGGTTAAGTCTACCATACACTTCCTTTCATCATAAATGAACATAATTCATACTCCATTGTGTAAATCTTCTCCTCGAACCTTCTCATCATCTAATGCATCCTTTAATTTAGTTTTCTTCCTTTTTTTTTGGGATATGGATTTAGTTTTTGTACTTACACTATCTTCATGCTCATTTATCTAGTAAGCATAGTCATTGTTACTAGATATGGAAAGACCATATTAAAACCGGTATTTTAGGTTCTTAATTAGTGATTCTGTACACGACATGTAAACTGGTCATGTTGAGGTTGGGTCCATGGTGGACCAGAATCAATTAAGGTCATCAGACTGGAGGCTGGCATTGCTACTGGATGGGTCTCATAAAGGAGGAACCAACCCAAACCTGAGTGCCAATCAGGTCCAAGAATAGTGTTCTTACCCAGCCTGAACAAGTTGGGTCCTTCTGGCAGAAAGGCCCATTGTTATCTCTGGTTCATCATTTGGTTAAAAAACACTTGGACCAAGCCCGACTGTGCATGCAGTACTGCTGAATTCCTTCAGCCATTTGGCTATCCGAGTCCTACTACTAAAATCAGGCCACATTCAGTGCCTATACCCATCCTTCAGGTAATGGGTGAAATGAGTGCCTATGGACATCCTTGATAGCAAACACAAGATCTGAGCGAGTCTTTTTGTAGGTCCTGTCTTATAATGTAAGCACTCTGAAGATGAGACGAACTGGGAATCCCAACCATTAATGCGGAGTGCCTAGAAATTTCAAATTTCTTGTTAGAAAATCCTTGTTTCTTCAGCAGTACTTGGAGAATTTATAAATTCTAGAACATCCAAATGCCCAATATCAAGCATTTCCAAATCCCAACCTAGCATCGAGGATTTTTTGAATTCCTATGGTTTTTCGGTGGAACTCCTGCATCTTCAATTTTTAAAGGTAGCCCCACATATCATATTGTCAAAAGGTGTGCTCACATTGGAATTTCAGAAGGTGGGCTCGCATTGTGATTTTCAAAACTCCAGTATTTGGAATTCCCACACAGACATCCACCAGACATTGTGGATTGCCCTTGTGTGTGGGGTCGGTTACTTAGACATTGTGGAACCCGGTGGTGGAAAGGGTGGTAAGAAAGTTGTCTTCCTGAAAAGCCAATTACCTGTCCATAGGAGGTAGCGTCACCCTACCTTCAGTTATTAAAAGGATTACTCTATCTCATCTACCGGTTTATTATTTCTCCCTTTTCAGATGCCCAGCTTCAGTTATTAAAAGAATAGAAAGGCTGTAGTGAGAATTCTTATGGCATGGAAATAGAAACCACATGAAGCTTTATTTGGTGGATTGGGACTCTATTTATAAATCTAAGGAAGAGTGGGGGCCTAAGAATCATGCGTCTTAGATAGATGAATCAAGCTCTCCTGGGCAAATGACTATAGAGGACAATAGAAGGGATGGATGGCCTATGGAGACAAGTTTTGGAAAAAAAAGATATGGCCTTCCAAGAAATGGATGGGATCTTCAGGACCTCCCTAATAAGTCGTTAGCAATTTGGAGAGGAATCATTTCAGTTAAGAAGCTTCTTATGGAAAATATTAAAATTAAACCGGGACAGGGGAGGGAATTCTTTTTGGAAAGACCGGTTGGCAAGAGATAGGACTATGGCTACTCAGTTTCCAGACTTGTTCAAATGCGCGATGGATAAGGATGCTATAAGGTCAAATCCTACATGTCAAGAATTGGTGATAAGGTGGTTTGGAGCCTGATTCTAAGGATGCACTTAAAGGATCAAGAGGAATCTCAATTCATTTCCTTAATCTATTAAACGGTGTGTACATACTGGAAAGTGGGGAGGATACAAGGGTGTGAACTGCCTCAATAGATTGGTCCTTCTCAATCTCATTTTCTTATCTACCATTACCAATGGTTTGAGGGAGAGGAATGCGGTTAACATCATTTGGAAGTTGAAGGCTCCTATGAGGGTGCCAATCTTTGGGTGGCTGGCTATCCGAAAAGAATCTTGATCCAAGATAACTTGAGGAGGGGGATGATAGTAGTTAATGGCTTCCCTATGTGCTTAAGAGAGGAGGGATTAGTGGACCACCTTTTGGTGAAGTGCAAAATTGCTCAGTATATCCGGAACTCGGTGGTTGAGTGATTTGATTTTTGTTGAGTCTTTCCAAATTCTCTCACAGAGCTCTTCCAGGCTTGGAAGGCTCCATGTGGAGTCCCTAGAGGGAGTGAGTCATGGAACTTGACCTTTTTGGCAGTCCTCTAGACAATTTGGAAGGAAAGGAACTCCAGATGCTTCGAAGGGGTTGTAACTAGTGATAGCTACTTCGTGGGGAAATTAAAGTTCTTAGTTGCCTTTTGGGTGTCCATTAGTCCGTCTTTTAGAGGTTACTGTATAGAGCAGATTACGTTACATTGGAAGGAGCTGGCCTTTTCTTTTGCAGGGCCAATCTAATTTTGTTTTAGGGGCTTTTCCTTTTCCCTTTTGGGGTCTTTTCTTGTTCCGGCTTGTCAGTATACTCCTCCTATACTGCTTGCTTTTCTAATGAAAGTCACTAGTAAAGAAAAAGACATCCGCCAGACATGAATTTCTGAATTTCCTGGAAAGAAGCAGGCCCCTAGGATTGTTTAACCAGTTTGCAATTTGGGCAATGTTTTGTGCACGACGGGCACCACAAGGTAAACAGTTTGGATCCTTGTAAATTATGTGCCATGTGTACCAATATAGAATTGCAGATGCTATAAGGCAAACAGGGGGAAAAAGTCACTACAATCTAGGTTCTCTATCATATATTGTCATAATCTCTGGTAGGATGTTATTGGAGATATCATTTTGTTAGGAACTTTTACGCTTGTAACAACCAAACTAACCTTTGCTAGTTCTTCCCATAGTTTTGTCTAATAGTTAATGTATATAATTTGCATTCATTATTATCTCTTTGCTAGTACTCTGTTAATGTGTTTTATGAGATTATGTTCAGTCTTGCTGCGATATCTTAAAAATACGCTCAAGAAAAATGAACTTGATGCGTGGGATTGACCTGAAGAAAATTGCAGAAAAATTGATGGTGCGTCTGGTGCAGAGCTCAAGGTGCGATTCATCTCTACAATCATTATAACCATGAGTTTGTTTATTAATTCAACAAACATACCAACCTGTCTCCTGATTCAGCATGGTTTCTTCAATTGATAGAAATTGAAAAAATATATAATAAAATAAAAAGAAATGCCTCTTGTGGTTTCATACTGTATAAAAAGATGTGGTGTCTCCTACTGATACATTTGGTTGATTGCCTTTGTAATAACACAATTCGGAATCTTCCAACTATAGAAGGTCTTGTGTTCATGTTTTCAATTAATCATAGTTTCCATGACTTGTTACTTTTCTATTGTTGTACAAAATTGATCGAGGATTTGAAGTCCCTACTTATGTAATTGCTTTGAAGATGAACCTTCTTGACGGGAGTATGAAGTTGGTTAAGGGAGAAAAACTGGATTAACTTGGTTTTCTTTGAGCTCTAAAAATGCCAGTCTCTTATCTGACTTGTACAAAGGTTCTTATTAACTGTATGTTGTGTTGAGTTTATAAACTTCGGCCTAATCTGATTTTGGGTTTTCAACACTGAAATACCAGCCAAATACATTAAAAAAAAATATATATATCTTAGGTTGATTTTTTATTTTTATTTTAGTTGACATGTGTCTATGTATTAACAATTTGGTTGTGGCATCGTAAATTGCTCGGTCTATCTTTTTTTATTCTGCCATGCACCTCACAGGCCTAAATCTCGCCCCTCGGTGGATGGGGCCTGTAAGGTTGAATGACTGCAGCCCTTGGCCTCAGTGGATGGGGCCTGTCAAGTTATATGACCGCAGCCCTTGGTTTTTCCTGAACTAGGTTGATCAGTACTTTCTGAAGGCAACCTTGAAAATTTTGATAGCCTTCACTGTGAATATTAGGTTCCCAGTTTATGAAAGGATGTGCTGTATCTGTAAAACTGTAATAGAATCTACCCTAAATTTTGTAAGGTGGCACTTGCTTGACCAACTTGAGGGTCATATAATGAATGGGCTATCAGTCAACTTTCCATGACTGGATGTTTCTAAGCCAAAGATCTCTTGAGATCATCACGCGCTTTCATCCAAGAAGGTTGATATATCAGACAATTATGAATTGCCCTTGACCTGGCCTCCAGAATGGATTGTTCAATTTGGTTTCAACTAGATGGACGGTTCAGAGCACAGATTTGTTGCCAAGTGTTAGTTCACACTGGATTACGGTATAACTAGTGGACGACCTCAATCTGGTCTATAGTGTTCTTTTGCTTGTGACCAATCTGGATACCGATCATTGGTCTGCCTATGAACTATCAAGTGATTTGTGCTATAAATGAAGCCCTTGAGTTTTTTCTGATGGACTTGAGACTTGAGAAATCTGGATGTAGCCCATTTTGTGGGCCTGTTAATAGTTGCGTCCCATGTCTGAATGTGGACCTCACCTGATTAATGGGTGATTGTATGAACAAATAAGGCCCCGTTTGGTTCTTATTTAGCACCTCCTTGTGATCAATGCAACTCATAGTGCGGCTTTCGTTTCTTGTTTGGCAACTCTACTAATAGAGTCAAGTAAGGTCAAGCCCCCATTTCTCAAAAAAAAAGTCTAATCAAAAGTACTTTAATTCAAAATTTTCACTATATTTTTCAAAAGAAGTAAAAAAGTAACCACATTTCTCCACTAAAAGACCAAGAAACTCTACAATCAATACAGAAAGTCAAAAATATTCCATAATAAACAACTAAAAATAAAATACCGTCGTAACTCACTTATATTTTATTCTTTCTTCAAAATAATTTTTACCCCACTCAACTCCATTAGTAAAGCCATTAGTCAAGCCCCAAACAGCCCCTTGGTGTAGGGAGCTTCCGTACGAGGTCGCTGGATGGGGCCCCACCCAGGGCCCACTGATGATGAGACCAGGGGGTGATGGTCCATTTGGATCAGTGCCTAAGTGGGCCCCACATGCTGCATTTATTGAGGGTCAGTGTAGAGCAGACTGGATATTGCTAAAATCCATTCCAGTTCATGGGGCCCACAGCCCACTCAGTTATGTGTCTTGGACAATTAAGCTCTTAGGTTGGCCCAAGTGGCCCCGTAGAGCCAGAATGCACATGCAGTCAACTCGTTGGAGAATGCTCTACTAAGTACTCAATTAAATGTATATATATTAGGAGCACTAGAAAACTTCTAGGAAGGTTCTTTTTTTTTTTTTTTTTCCCGTAAAAAAAAAAAAAGCCCCTCCCAGTTAGGACTAATATGGTGTATAACAACTATGGAATGTTGCTTGATGGAATAATTTATATGAGATCTACATGTGAAGATTTTCCACTTCATTAGACTATTCTAACCCCTTGATTCATGGCTTCAAAGTCTAATAGTTTTAAAGCATCAAGTTCTTGGGATTTCAATCCAACGATGAGTAAAAGTTGGATGAGTGTCAAATTTGTGTGTGAAATGATTGGACTGGACTGACTCAAGGTGGGCTCCATGCTTTAAAAATATAGGGGATAAAAAGGGGATTTTTTTTTTTTTTTTAAATATATATATATATATATATAAAGGTTTCTATGATTTAGAGATAGGCCCCCATGATTTTAGTATTAAGTGATACATCCTTGCTTTGTAATTTTAATACCTTTCATATCCTAAAATTAATAATGCAACCACTGTTTGTTTTTAGAGTGTAATGACACTTTTATCCATCTCTTTATTCATTTACGCATAATTTCGAAATTTTCATTACAAAAAACCCTTCTCCTTCATGGAGGCAAATTTCATATTTTTTATTTTTCTAAAAATAGAGACCTTTTCTTTTTATATTTTAGGGATATCTACTGAAAAAATCCCTTTAAATAGGGTAACCATAGTTGCGGACTCTAAACTTTTATGATGACAGCCAATGACCTCCGGCCTTATGTCAACAGAACCCTAATCCTAGGTTAAGGTTATGTTGATGTTGATGTAGACAAATCTTTTGTCGACGTCAATAAATTCTATGTATAAATGTTTAACATGTGTCTTGCACATGAGTCACTTGATTGTGCTAATTGGGCGCTCTTTTCGACGTCGACAAAGGTTTATGTTGATGTTGACAAATCTTCTGTCGACGTCAACAGATTCTATATATAAATGCTTAACTTATACAATGGTCTTTGATCGTGTTAACCGTACATTTTTGTTGATGTCGCCAAAAGCTTATGTTGATGTCGACAAATGTTTTGTTGATGTCAACAAATAATACTCATAACAAAATATGAGACTTTAGTTTCTTTTGATTTGGGTGAAGAGACTGATTCTTGGGAATAGGGAATATGTTTTTATATATATATATATATATATATGGGGAATATTCATATGCATCTATCCCTCACCATTTTTGGTGAGGGACACCCCTTTTGGGGGTGTTTCAAGTACAAGAGGGGTACTTTGTACTTCCCTTTTGTACTTGAAACACCCCCAAAAGGGGTGTCCCTCACCAAAAATGGTGAGGGATAGATGCATATGAAGACCCCTATATATATATATATATATATATATATATATGGGAAGTGCTCCTATGAGAGATACTCTCACCAACTTTATGAGAGATGGGTGGGGGGGCCTCACTTCCATATCCACTCTCACCAACTTAAATGCAAGGACCCACAACGTAAATGTGAGGGCCCCCACCCATCTCTCACCAAGTTAGTGAGAGTGTCTCTCATAGGAGCACTTCCCTATATATATATAACATGAATAGGGAATATGGTTATGTTGACATCAACAAAGAAAGGGCAAAAGGAGAAAAAAATAGATGATTTGGCGTGGAGGTCCTTGGCCATCATTATAAAAGTTTAAGGTCATCGACTATGGTTTTCCTATTTAAAGGGATTTTGCTGGTAGATGTCCCTATATTTTATTAGAATATATACGAATTGAAAGCTTTAAAGGGCTCCGAAACTAGTTATAAATAGTCTTCTTGTATGTGGTTCCACCACTTACAAGAGTACAACCTTGATCTTACCAAAAAAAAAGATGTAAAAAGGGGTTTTTCTTTATTTCTTATCATTGTCATAAAATAAATGTTTTTTTTTTTTTTTTTTTTTGGCTTGCTTATATATGACATGAAACAATGACTAAAATAGTCTCTTATGTAAACATTGTAAAGATATTAGTCTAATTGTATAAAACTAAATCATTTAACCTACAAACATTGTAAAGTGGGAGTTAATTGATGATACGTATTGGCTTTGGGCTGGTAGGATTCACGTGGGTATGGATTCTTGATTCTGACTTAAGTTTGTGGTGGGTTACATCACCCCGTTTTGCTTTATATTATTCATTAATTTATTTGTAAAGAACCCATTCGTATTAGTGAGGTGGGTTTTTTGGTTGTTTCAAAAAATTCTAAAGGTGTTTTTTGTAAAAGGTGTTTTGTCCTTTTGTTCTTTTGCTTCATGGGTAGTGTAGGCTATTGAAAAAAAGCCATCCCACATTGCTAAAGTTCATCTTTTGAAGAGGCTATATAAGTGCTTCCATTCCTATACTTTCTAAGAACTTTTGAAGACTTTTTCCATAAGCCATATGCGCGCACGCGAGTCGAGCTTGACCCGGGGTGGCTGGTTTGAAAAACGTTTAACCGGCGTGCATCCGCGACACGCGTCATGTGTGCATATTGCGCGCCCTTAATAATCTTTAACGTTGAGGTTATCGTTTAAAACACACACGGAAAACGAATTTCACCTCCTCTTTTTCCTCTTTTTCTTTTCCTCTGAGCATTCCAAAAGGATTCTATAGTTTGAACAAGAAGGCCGTTGTATCCTGGGGGCAATTCTGCTGAGAACCTTTGCATCTGGATTTTATCCCAAGAGGCGGAATTCATCCTAAAGAGAGCGTCATCAGACAGGCATCGGCCATAGATCTACTGCCGTTGCCGCTCTATGACTTCCGCTTACAAATCACTGTTGCAGTTTTCAATAATCGGGTACTATTGTTTTATTTAAATTATGTTTGACAGCAGCCCATGTTTTGTAGCACATACAATAGTGGGGAATGACATTCTGCTATAGGCCATAACAATAAATTATAAGGGTTATTGGATTTTTTTTAATAGACTGATTTGCAATTTGTATGGATTACTGGTTCTTGATTGGACTTTTTCTTTAAAGCTTGTAACATTGATGGTAACTATATATAGTATATTTGGTGGGAGAGTGTAATCTTATATAAATCCATTTTTATCAATTCAAGGCTCATTTATTCAATTTAGATGGATGATATTGACAATAAACGCTTGTACTAAAAATTAGTTATGGTTGACCCCAATTCATCTATGACCTAGCGTCAAATTCATGAAAGTTTCAAATACATGATTAGAATTCATTTGCCTAAGAGAGATGATAGTTTTTGTAAATAAGGACATGCCAATCTTTGCTTAACAAATTTAAGAGCATACCTATCATTTTCATAAATATTCGGCATGCCCATCACAGCAGCGGCACATTACCAACAAACTTATTGAGTATAAGATATGAAAGGTATTATAATGATGAGTAAGGGATGTATCACTACATATCGAGTAGATCGCTTTATTTCTAAATCTCAAAACCTTTTAGGGAGTATATACAAAAGAGAAACACTAGGGATATCTAGGTGAATTTGATGAAATCCTTTCAATCATGGTGCCCACTACATGGATATCTAGATGAATTTGATGATGAAGAATACATAAACTACCTAATTCAATGAATATATGAGATAGATTCTATTCATTTAATGTGCTTTGTTGGACTAGTTTGTGTGCAACAGCCTTGGTCCTGTTTTATTTCTACTGGCAATGAGTCATTGACCATGTGTAGTACACGAGAAAAATGAATGACTGTACATTTTTGTACATAGAGTCACATGTACAGAACACTTGATGACTCCAACAGGCCCAGCCCAACTATTTCATGCATAGGTCTGCTCCATTGCTGACATGCAGAAGAAAAGGGCCATACCAAGGCATATCTAGCCCAACCCGACTCCAGAAAATGGACCCATATCCAGCCCAAGTCTTACATGGGTTATAAATGCATAGCACAATCCAAGCATGCCTTAAACATGTTAGGTCATTAACCCCAAGGGGTAGCTCAATTGGCCTAGGACCACAGTTTGCGCCCGGAGGTTGTAGGTTTGAAACTGCACTACCACATTGGGGCTACAAGGGAGTTTACCTGACTTTCCTTTGGGCCCAGAAGGATTTGTCCACCCCAAAGGATTGGGAACTCTCCGATAACAAATATATATGTAGAGAGAAAGAGCAAGGCTCTCCTAAGCTTAAGCTTATGATAAGATTTTGTAAGTTCAGGCTTGTCAGGCCCACCTTTGTTCCAATTAAATGGACCAAACACATGATCCTCCTAAATTGCATATGTCCACCAACTTTAGTCAAAGCTGAATTTACTGGACTATTGGATCGATTATGTATCAATCCAAATGGACTGTTGACCATTAAACTTTTGGGCCCATATGGAGTTGAAAGAAATCACATTTGGGGCTAATTTTTTGCAGAGAGGAAGATACCAGGGTGTCCCTGAAATCCCCCCAATCCCTATCCCCATGCGGGTCCTCAGGTGGGCCCCACCACACACTTAAGCTTACCTTATCCTAAGCTTGAGCTTAGGAGAGTTGGCTCCATATATATATATATATATATATATATATATATATATATATATATATATATATATAGGCCAGTTCTCTTAAGCTGAAGTTTAACTTATCCTAAGCTGAAGCTTAACTTATCCTAAGCTGAAACAATGTTGGTCCCACAAATCAAAATCGATTATCGTTGTTTTTTACATGATGATTATCTTTAAAATCAAAATAAATCCAATCAGAAGTGGATTTTCCAGTTCCATCATTCAAAAAATAAATATAATTAACTTTAATTTGTGGGACCATCACTATTTCAGCTTCGGATAAGCTAAGTTGTAGCTTAGGAGAGCCCTGCTCATATATATATATATGTGTGTATATAGGAATGCTCTGGTGAGAGTTACTCTCACCTTATATGAGAGCAAAAGATCCCAGCCACTCTTTATCTACTTAAATCCAACGGCCAGCATTAAAAGCAAAACAGTAACAAGTTTTGAAAAGCCCTCCCAGATTTTCAATTTTTGATTTCCTGCCCAAACTAAAAAAGGTTAACATATCTCGTCTGAGTCCTTTTTTCCCTCATTAAACGAGACCGTCTCCTCTTCTCCCAATCCCAACCTCACGATGACTCTCATCCCTAACTCACCTCTGCCCTCATAAACGCCCTGGCTCTTTTCGTCTCCTCCATGGGAACTTCACGCCTTGCCTCTACACGTCCTCTCCAGGGGAACTGTGTGAAGCAATGAATGATTTCAGCCATTATCCATAGCGTGATGAGGTCATTTTTTCATGCCTTTTTGGTTGGGGTTTGAGAAATGTTGTTCGGATCATCTTGTTTTTCATTTTAGGGGGTCCACGCTTTCTCCATGTGAAGCAACGAATGATTTGATCATCTCATCTACTCTTTGATGATGGTGCAGTGATGCTTGGACTCCTCTGTATGAGTCTGATTGGGCAATGGAATTAATCTTTTGATTTGCACACGCCTGTGCTTTTCTCTTCAATTGAGTGGTTCTGTCATTATTCTCTTGATCTATTTGAGTCCAATAGTAAGTTTCTCTTTCTCTTCCTCTCTGTCTCTTCTTCTCTCCAATGAGTGTAATATTTGGATTGCTCTGTATTCACCATAAAATTCTTCTTTTAATGAAAAAGAGATAGCTCCATTTTATTTCAGCCACATTCATATAATTATAACTGATTTTCTGAGTGTGGGTAGTTTTGTTTAGATCATGACCATGGTTTTATGTGTTCAACACCACCACCATTACCACCATCATAAATTCTGTTTCTTTCATATTCCCTTTTTCTATTTTTTTTATATATTCTGTGCATGTGAATAGGATGTCATCCTCCAATTCGAGGAGCACCGAAAGGGCTCCAAAATGCCCATGTGGAAGAGGAGACATGAAATTATTAACGAGTCATACAACATCGAATCCGGGTCGAAAGTTTTGGAGATGTCCAAATTGGAATGTAAGTGAGCTTTAAAAAATCTTGTTTTATTGTAATTACTAAACTACTTGATTTGTGGTTCAAACTAATCCATATTTGCCAATAACATAATTGTAGGATGACAATGGATGTGATTCATTTATCTGGAAAGATAGAGTGTCAAAGGAACATCCACCTTCTGAATGTAACTCAACAACTGATAGAGACAACAAAAAGTTGACAAAAACAATCGAAGGCATTAAAGAAGCATTTGTGGCACACAACCAACTCATGTGTGCATCTATTGAGAATGAGAAGTTAAGAAATATGTATCTATGCAAGCTACATCATGTTATATTAGTTATGTGTCATGTCTTGGTGAATATTAGTTGTATTTTAGTCTACATGTTTCGGGCATGACAATTCTTAGGAGCAAAAACAATATGTATTAAAATTTTATTATGAATGTAAGGGATTATTAGTGTGACAATTGTGGATGAATGTGTGCTTTGAATGATTTTGAATAATAAACAGTTGCTATGAATAAATGGGGACCACGGCAATTTCTCATGTGATGGGCCATATTTGTTGGTGACTTGTATACAATGTTGTGGATGGGCAACTGAAAATGAGCAATTCATATTCAAACGAAAGGAACAAAGATACTTTTTTTTGCTAATTGGTAAGATTGTGTTAAAGAAAGGAAGGGTAGAAGCCCCAAGGGGAAGGGAAAAAAGAGTACAACAAGACAAAGAACCACAGAAAAAAAAAAAAACAAAGAATAAAGAAAGAAACAGGGCTCCCCCTTAGCAGAAGGGGCTCGAGCCAACTACAAAAAAAGAGACCCCATGGGCAGTAAAGCACTCATACCTATCAGGCTATACTTTCAATCATGGTCATGGTCATCAACAAACCAACATTTGTCGTCTGTAATCAATTGATGGATTCTACTTCTTCACTTATCTTTATTAGGCAAGAATTATTGGTCATGCTAAAAAAAATGTAAATTCTTTTTTTGAACAAAAGATGAGATTTCATTAACAGAAGAAAAAAAATTTTAACCTACATGAGATAAAAGGCAACAGAACCCACTACCCAACTATGCAAAACCCGTCACTCAATCACCGGAAACGAGAAGTCTATTGGATTGCAATGCTGTATACATATAGCATAAAAAATTCTACTCTCCATATTTGCAGGGTACAGAAACAGCTGACTGATTGCTAACCAGCCTACTTCCATGAGATCCAAATAAAATAACTTTGATGGAAGTCGCATTATGTTAAAGTAGATGTGGACTAACGTTGGGTTGGAGTGAACCAAAATACCATCAACCAAGAAACAAAAAACTTCTTTTAATATAAAAAAAACATTGAAACAGGGTGACTTCAACATTCAAATTCGTATCTGCTCAACCCATCTGAAAAATAAAATAAAAAACCAGATAATCTGATTCAATCCAACATCAAAATCAAGAAGTTGCAGAAATTCCCAATCCAACATAATCTGATATAATCCAAAATAATTAAAAAAATCACTACAACAGTTTACACATTTAGCAAATTGGATTTTGCAGTTGAAATAGCAAAACAAAAATTTCAGTAGCAATCAAATAGAAGAACTTCTTAAACCACTTTCCCACTTCAACAATCAACAACACATCAATATCAAAAAGAATCAACAGAAATCTAGAAAAGAACCAACAGCTGATTTCTATTAAATATTCAGAGATTCGATCAACCCAAAAAGGAGGACCCCAGTCTAGAGGACCACACCCAGATTGTATTCTGCACTAAAAACCTCAAAACAGAAATCTCAGGAACCAGTCAACCAAAAATAATGCTCAGAAAAATCCCATCGAAAACTCATCCTTCAAAAGCATACATAAATCCAACAAAAAAATAAAGAACCCAATCGGTTTCTGCTGCATACACCAAGATTCAAGGAGGAACCCACTTCAGACTTGGTGTTTAGAGAAGAACCCAGATCTTATTTTTCGATTAAAATAGAAAATCGTCAAAGTAGAGATCTTAGAAGCAATCCATCAAACAAGAGGAGGGCATAAAAGAAATGAGATTAAAAAAACAAGGAAGGATAAGATCGAACAGTACATTCACCACGCAATCCAGAACTGTTTAAGAGGCCTCGGTTGATTTGCATTTGCAATGGGTTTAGGAGATGGATTGGAGTCATTGTGTGGATGAAATCGCAGTGAAGATGGGAATGGGAGAATGGGGTGCGCATTTTATCGCGTGCGCACCACCCCGTTCCCCTAAAGACAGTGGTCGAAAGAGGAGGGTAAAAACAGAAATGAGAGGGTGTGCGGTGTGTGCGGAGTGCAGGAAGAGTGAGGGGTGTACCTGGTGCAGGGGAGGCGTTTGGCAGCGCGAGGAGGAAGATGAAGGCTTTGCGGGAATCCAGGGGCTGCTGCGCGCGCTTGGCAGTGCTGCTGGGAGAGATCTGGAGAGGGAGGGCTGCTGTGGTCGTCGTGCGCCTGGGAGAGATGGAAATTGGGGGCAGAGAGGGTCCGAGCAAAGGCAGCGGTGAGAGAGTTTTCGAGCGACGGTTTCGGGCAGAGAGAGAGAGAGAGAGAGAGAGAGAGCGAAATAGCAGAGAGAGAGAGAGAGAGAGACAGAGCAGAGAGATAAAAAAGGGTTTTCGGAGGCGGGAGAGAGAGAAATGATTGAGGAGAGGGAAAAAAGAGTTTCGGGGGGAGGTAGAGGGAAATAAACCTTTACCGACGTTTTATATTAAACGTCGATAATAAATTTTCCGACGCTTATTTTCGTCGGTCGAACTTTTTATCGTCGGTAAATGCCTCTGATTTTTAATTTTAATAAAAATAATATTTAACCTTTACTGACGTTTAAAAAACGTCGCTAAAAGTTCATTTTAATATTTATTATGCACTTGATGATAAAATTGACATTTGCCGACTTTTTAATTCCGTCGGCAAAAGAAAAAAGAAAAATAAATAAAAAATAAAATACTTTTGCCGACGTTTTTTCCCGTCGGTAAAATAAAAAATAAATAAAAATAAAATACTTTTACCGACGTTTAAGTTCGTCGGTAAAATGAAAAAGAAAAATAAACAAGAAATAAAAAAATTTTACCGACGTTTTTTTTTCGTCGGGAAAAGGAAATAGAAAAATAAATAAAAATAAAAAAGACTTTGACCGACGCTTTTTATCGTCGGTAAAACTACGAAAACGTCGCTAAAGTCAATTTTACTGACGTTTTATAATTCATCGGTAATCATATATGATTTCCACATTTCTACCAAATGATCCTATTTCTACCAAATGATCCTAGTTCCAAGAGCCACAATTGCCGACGTTTAGTGGTAAAACGTCGGTGAATAGCACATTGTACTGACGTATTTTTTAGAACGTCGGTAAAAGTCATAATTTTTACCGACGTTTTATAAAAACGTCGCTAAAAGTGCAACTTGTTGTAGTCCCAACTGGGTGCAGCCAACACACAACCTGTAAGAAAAAAAAGGAGCTAGCCCAATGACCAAGACCAAGAACAGGGCTCAACAAACCAAAACAGAACACAAGGCAGCTTCAATTGCAACTTTACCTCCAACCAAAAACCTCGTTACAGAGAGCTACATCAAACAACTCAACCCGCCTTAAACTAGGCACCAAGGAGCAAAGCCTACAAAGAAAGGGAATGGAAATTCTATTTGCACCCACTTATTTTGCTGAGCACACACACATTCCTTCCTCAACAGTGATTTATTTTAAAGGTGGGTGTACTCAGCAAAATAGGGGTTGCATATAGAATTTCTCGAAAGGAAAACTACCAAGAGGGGCTCGAGCCAAAACAAGAGGGGCTCCAGCCAACTCCACCCGGAATAGAAAAGGAAGAGGGGCTCCAACCTGAAGGGAAAAAAGGAGCTAGCCCAACCACAAGGCACCACTAACAAAAACTGAGCACAGGGCTACATCAATTGCAATTCATGATGGGAACTTGTTTTTATTTTTTCTGCAACTTGGTGTTCCTGTAGCTGGAAAGGCATATGCATACATGTAACAAAGAGTAGTCATGATTTGTCACGGCCCGAACCCGATTATATATTAAACTGGAATCGGGGTGTGAAATTTAGGGCTAATTAAAAAAAAATTTGCCCTTAATGCCCAAGGATCGAAGTTCGCTGTGAGGATTGTATAGATGAGCCTCATTAATAAATAATCAATGACTTTTCTGGTAAACACAACATCAAACCTGTAAGAGTATCAAGGAAAGTATGGATTTCATCCCATTATATATATATTCAAGTTTCAAAAGATAAAAAAATATAAAGTTAATACACATCAGGACCATCCCAAAAACCTAGGTCATGGTACAAAAGATATACAGTACTAAGATAGACAAGCCCAAGAGATCTAAACCAAAAGATGAATTGAGGTGGCACGATAGAAGATAATCTCGTGTAACGCTCACTAGTGTCGAGAGTGATGATACTAAGCTACGTCATTGGCACCCCACTCTCGTACCTCGTCCTTCTCCCCCGGTAGAGGATCCTCTAGGATTGCCTCGGCATTCGAGTCAGTGTAATAGTAGTAGGTGTCTTCTGTACACCATGAAATAAAGGATCAACAACATGTTGGCAAGGAGATAAGCAATATACATTATTTATAACATGTTTCAAATGAGAATAGAGACAAGTACATGATTATAAGATAGCAAAGCTAGACATAAAGCATGAGTAATACAAGGATTAAGTAACAATGTAAATCATAGCAAGATAAACGAGAATAACCATCCATAAAATGCAGTGTCAAGCAAGAGGAGACTCCGTTGATGTCCTAGCCACCTCACTGGAGTATAAGTGATGTCCGGGCCGACTACGAATACCCAAAGTCCGGCTCTAGGGGGGCCCTAGCTCCCAGTCTTAGGAATAGCGTACGGTCCGAGCCTGCTCGTAGCTATTTGCGCCATGGACGCCGTCCAAAGCCGACTGCCCACCCTAGTGTCCGGTATTCGGCCCACTTTGTAATCATTATTCTACAGCTGGTCATGAATGCAAGATGATGATGATGGTTTGTACACGACACAAGTTCCAATAGAAATACATGTGGATAGGTTTCCAAGTACAAGATAACAAACTGAGGGCTACTCCAGATCA
The DNA here is from genome assembly GCA_028538565.1 of Umbellularia californica. Lineage (NCBI taxonomy): Eukaryota > Viridiplantae > Streptophyta > Magnoliopsida > Laurales > Lauraceae > Umbellularia > Umbellularia californica. Next base: position 21,437,168 of record JAPQWN010000012.1, on the reverse strand, counting down.
AGCCAAGATACGAGTCAAGTTCCAAGTTCCATGAGTAGTCCTCTTTCAAATCTATCCACATGTGTCCATCAATACAAGACAAGGTACCTAAGGATACATTCTAAGTTCGGTCAAATCCTAATTCTACAAGTTAAATTACAATTTATACAAGTATACAAGATAGAGTGTATAAGGTACGACAAGCTATGGATACAAGATTTGCGAGTCAAGAGAGAAGAACTAGCCAAACCTAGGTCAAGAGTTGTCCACCATGTACTAAGTGTTTCCCCAACGGAGTACGTATGGAGAATGAGTCAATGGTATCCTGGTTTGGCAGGCCCATGGTGTACGGAAGTTGTTGGGCACCAATTTACTCATTTCCATACGCATTCGGTCAAGTTACGCTGATATACGGAAAATCCTGGATAACCGACGAAGCACACCAGGCCAAACGTGCTCCGTTTTCATTTTCCCCAATTGGTCATGCAATGGTAGGGTCAATAGGTTCCAACCTAGGGTTCAAACTAGGTTTAGAATCCATTTCCAAAGAGATAAGGGCTTTGTTCATTGATCCAATACCTACGTCCTTTATCAATATCTAATCATCAAGATAATATACCATTAGATTCTACGTCTCAAGGGCTTTTCGACGATATGTAGAACTCCATATTCCGAAGAACGGGTCAAAAGTTATGGCTTTCGGAAGATGACCATCCTGAGCCCGGAGCGGTTCGCTCAAGCCAACAAAAGTTTGCTTGAGCGAACTGGTCACAGAACCTCTTTGGCTCGAGCAAAACGAAGGTCCGCTCAAGCCAATCTTCCTAGAGGCTCCTTGGCTCGAGCGAATTGAAGATTGGCTTGAGCCAAGTGCCAAGAATTGTAGAAAATGACTCATTTTGAGTCCAAACCTTGGGGAATCAAATCCCCTCTCCTCAAAGACCATCCCTGTAAGAAAAAGATCCTCCGGCTCTCTCCACATCCATTCCATCCCTCTCATTAACAAACCCAACCATTCAATTAAGGCCCAATTCCATTAAATACCTAATCTAACATGCGAAATCCAAATTTACCAAACAAACTTGGAATTAGAGGTTGGCTGGACAATTACATTAGCAAGAATGGAAGTGAATATACATGCATGCACAACACATAGTTCTATTCTACTTTCCCTCACCAAAGAGAGTGAAATTGAAGAGAAATTGAGAAGATTGAGGAGAAACAAAGCTCCCACACACACTTTAGCCAAAACAACTCTCCCAAGCCTCTCTCCTATACTTAAGGAACACAAAGGAAAAGAAAGAAAGAAAATCCATCAAATACAATCCATTTATAGCCATGAGAAACGAAATTGGAAGGGAAGGAGAAGAGGAAACTTACCAAATTTTTTGTCTAGAGGTAGAGGAAGAAGATGGTGAATTTGGTTGACCTCGAATCCCTTCTCCAATGGCACATGCAAGAAGAAGAAGTTAAGAGGGAGGCAAGAAAAAGTTCCAGTAGTTGCAATGGGAGAAGCAAACGAATGAAAGAGCTGAATGGAGTTAAAAATGAGGGATGGAGGGGGAAATGACTTAAATGCCCTCTTTGAGTGAATTAAGAGAAATGTGATTATTTGATGGACTTCGGGGCGTCGAATCGTGACAAGTCAAGAACAGAAAGTGACGAGCGGTACGAGATCTTTCTAATGAGCCACAATTCGGTAAAAACTGAATTTTTCAAAAAAAAAGACTAATTTTCCTATTAATCACACCTAATCCTCTATTTAACACTAATCGCACTCGAAATCAAATGAAACTTCGCAAATCACTCTCTAATGATTAAAGAAACTCGCTTAGCCACTAAACCCTCCTAATTAGCTAGAATCACAATTAATTAGGCTAATCGCCAATATTAGAAAATTAAACACCCTATTAAGGTCAGGGACCTTACATGATCTATCAAAATTTGAGAGATATCCACTGCTATATCTATCACTGAAACAAATATTGTCGTTGCAGGCTCTTGATGGAAATCCTATGATGCAAGGTATATTTTACAGCTAAGTTATAAGTTGGGACCATTGGCCACACAACCAATCCATTCCATTCCACAAAAAAAAAAAAAAAAAAAATGCATTGGCAATATAAGGAATCGAACTTTGGCTCCTCTCAAAGTGAAAAAAAGACAGATATAATATTAATTCATTAGAGGTTTAAGTACATACACAACAGAGCCACACTTGGCTTTGCTAAGCTGTCACGACCTGGGTCCGAGGCCGGACTAATCGGGGCCTAACCCAGGGTCACGAAGCCTTCATACTTACTCCCGTGAATCCTGAATTAACCGAAGTTAAGACAAGACTCACAAGGGATCTAACCTGCATACCTGTCAAATGTACAATTTTTTGGAAATACATATATACATTGACAACAAGTAATTTTACATTAAAAGTAAAATTCACATATACAAAATTATAGTCCAACAAAGACCACCACTGCACATTCAAAATACAATGCAGGTGGTAACTAATTACATTTCAAAATTAATTATTACAAAAATATTTGTCAAAATAATTTACTTCCATTCGCCCTCCGATCTATGCCCACTCCGCTAATCCTCCTGGAGGAAACGGATGGGCCTCCTCCGCTGGCGGCGCGGCCTCTGCAAGGCCGGGACGTGCAACTGGGCCTGTAATGCCATCAATAAAACTATAAAAACAACGGTTCAGCAATGTATAAACAAATCTATGATATTTCATGCTAAATATGTCCACTTCCCATGTAACAATTCTAAACATTTAAATCTAGGATATTACAATATCCTGAACAGTGTAGCCAATTAATAATCCATGACTAAACTACAAACACGATAGCATTATTATCATTCATTTCGTTCATTTCATTCATTTCGTTGAATATTCATTAGATGGCTTATGGGACTATTCAATCCACTATTATTAGGTGGCTTATCAATTCAGTGACTTTTCAGTCTGTGTGTGGGATCTACTAGTGTCTTGATCAGAGATCACTGGCATCACCACGGAGATCCGGAACACCCCAATTATCTGCTGCAGCAGGATTAATCATTGCATTGTTACCTTTAGTAACTGTTTATTATATCATTAATCAGTACATTGTTACCTTTAGTGACTGTTCATTATTTCATTGTATCTAGTCAATGTTGTTCCATACGAGTTAGAAATTCCCTATCTATTTCCGTTTTGACTCAACTTTCTTTCACATTTAGACAACTAATTAGGTGTGAATATTGGATACCAAATGCACGTGTTATTCTCGATGGACATCACATTTATATGCTTAATGTGTGCGTTTGGTTTCCAGAATTTTCACCCACGATTTCAAAATCCACTAGATAAATTTTTACTCACAATTAGTATTTGGCCAGTATCAGGTTCACTGGCGGTTAGCCGGAACTTGGCCGGCGGCTAGCCGGAATGAAGCCAATGGCTAGCCGAAATCTCAATTTCGGTTAACCGTCATTTCGCGGTTAACTCACGGTCAGCTTTCCAGAAGCTGGCATTTTTGACAGAAATTATGACTCGATTTCGGTTACCTTGCGGCTAGCCAAAATTTGAATTTCGGCTAACCAAAAATTGGCGGTTAGCTTTCCAGAAGGGCGCCCATTTTACAGATTTTGACGGTTGGCTTCACGGTTAGCCTCGCGGCTAGCCGAAATTCACCCAGAATGTCATTTATGGAGTTTCACGTTTCTGAAGTAACCTTTGGGCTCAACATAACATAGCACAAAAACTACCCCAACATCCAATCAGCAAAAGAACTACACCCAACCCTACTAATTGTATATGACAGCATGAATTGATAGAAGCATCTCCCTCATCATTATCTCAAACTCGTCATTGGAACCCGAATTGATAGAAGTGTCTCCCTCATCAAACAAGTTCGAATCATTTCTTAATATGCCTCGTGAATTCGACAAATCTTGGACGATGCTGCTAAGATGTAAACATAAAATAAAAAAAATGAGTTTATAGTGTTACAAAGGATATAGTATTAATGAATTATACTTGTGAATAATGTAAAGAAAAAGTAAGAGATTACCTATTTAAAAGAGTAGGATAATTACATTTGTCATGTGAAACACCTCACTTCTTACATCCTCGGCAAAGCCCCTTCTTTTGTGCTTTTTCTTTGGAAGGTTTAATTCTTTTTGCACGTCCTTTTGTGCTAATACGCATTGGCTCAAGATATTACTTTGCTTCACAAAAATTGTCCCCTTTCTTATCACAGGACTTCCCCTTATTTTTATCTCCAGTCCCTTCTGTTTCATTTATTGCACGACATGTTCGTATAAGATCCAATAAAACTTCTTTAGCATTTTGGTATGCCTGGACATGGATGACTCATCAACAGCCATTGAAGCATAATAAAATAAATCCCCATGCCGTGCAACCAATGAGTCATCAAATGAGACCGTGCGTTCAAAGATGCTCATGTAACAGTCGGACCCTTTTCTTGCCTGAATGGAATATCTTCTCAAAATATATTCTTCTGGCAATTTGAATATCCTCTCTTGTTTTAGGATGTAGAGTAGGTGGTGGTTGCATGGGATTCCTACAAACTCAAACATTTGACAAGAACATTTTGTGAACTTTAGATCTTTCTTAAATGTGACCTTTCTGACAATTTCAGTTTCACCCTTGAATGTTGAAACATCATAAACCCTCTCATTTGATTCATCTCTTACGAGTTGTATAATACATGTTGTCGTTGACATGAATTGTTCTTGGAATGTCGAAAATTTCTTTCTTGTATATATTTCGAATATTTGTTTCTCCATTGGCCATTCTGTCTTCAGAGAGTGTCATGGTTAGCTTTTAAATCGTTCATCCCCATTCGGGCAATGGCCCCTTCTAACCGCAAGACAAAATCATACATACCATTCTTCTGTGTCCCTAGTTGCTTAATAACTGAGTTTATGCTTTCACTTCTTTGAGTGGTCCTCATCCCTGCAAAAAACACACCTTGCAAATATATTGGTACCCACTTTTCACGGATTTCAAACAATTCATTTAGCCACATATTGTCAACAACTTTATAGCTTGCCACTAACTTCTCTCATTTTAGCTCAGATTCTTCTTCAGTGTCTGCATTGTAAACAATATCTTTAATATCTTCCACCAAGCCTTCAGAATGGATTGCAACTTCTTTTAGTTTTGCATTTAGCTCGTCCAAAATGTGCCATAGATAGAAACGATGGCATGCATTAGGAAGTACAGTCTTAATGGCTTTTTTCATTGCAGGATCTTGATTGGTTATAACCGATTTTGGTGGATCTCTAGGCATTGCTTCGAGCCACTTCATAAAGAGCCACACAAAAGTTTCATAAGTTTCATCTAAGATTAGATCACAACCAAATATTGTTGATTGTTTATCGTGATTTACTCTTATGAATACACCAAAAACTATTTCATATTTATTTGTCTTATACGTCGTGTCAAATGCTACAATGTCCCCAAACTCAGTGTATGAGCTCGAAAGATATGGTCGGTCCAAAACACATGTTTGACATGTGTAACACCCCAATTCCGAATACTAAGAAAAGCGTCAAGGTACCCAACGTTGGCGAGTTACTTTTTGGAAAATCTGAGAACTTCCAAGATCGTAGGTCCACAGTGAGGTCCAAATTAAAACTTTTTGACCAACATGTAATCAATGGTTAAAATTTACAGAAGCATAAAGAGTAAAACAGAAGCATAAGGTATCATAAAAGGTGTATCAAATGTAGCAGGGTTGAAGTCCAGCCTAAACTTCAAAGTATGATTAATAACATGCTTTAAACATAACAAACTAGCTCCCTGCTCACAACAAATCCACTCAAAATCCCAAACAAGAAGATCACTCAAACCCCCTGCGCAGGCGCTCCATCCTCTAGGTTGACCTCTTGGTCGGCTGGCCCCCATCCATAGTCTCCGGCTAGGGGCGCCTCGACAAACGCATTGTTCTCGTCACCGGGTTAAAGCCTGAGCACCACGAAAGGGTCAGATCCAATGATCTGGCAAGTTACAATATACAAATAACATAGGATGTATGCATCAAAAGATTATAAATAATATTATGATCAATAAGAATATCGAAGGTACATATGCTAGGTAATTGAGCAAGATATCCATTTAGAATCAGGAAAATAAGATAAACTAATCTAACAACATAACATGTCACATTCACACATAAGTTGGATACAGTGGGACATTATGCCGTGGCCCTCCCAAACTGAACATAGTCGCGGTGGGAAATCTCATGAATGCTGGGGATGACTAACCCCACAAACCTCTCACCAATCTCAATCACTCATCACTTAAGAGACCAGACCCAGTATCACACCGTCCGTCTAAAACATAGCTCATCATGATAGCCCACTCAACACTCATGAATAGCTACTACCGGTGATAATCAGTCAATAGGCTGAGCCTAGAACAACTGAGTGAATGCTCATGCCGACTCAAGGATTACAAATACAGGTCCGTGTCTGTATAAGTTTTGCCTTGCGTAAGCAAAGTCCTAACAAGTCCCTAAGAGGTCCAACTACCCATTTCAATATCACGGAATGCAGTCCAAGTCCAAGTCCAATCATTGGAGCTATACTAAGGCCCATCAAGCAATGACCTTAGTCTAAACAGTCCAGGAGAGATCATTGGTCTCGATCCTATATCAATTAATCCATACTCATCCAAAATATGTTACAAGTCCAATCACAACCACCTCTCCATCCTAGGGTTCCACACATTTGAACTTAGGCCGTAGAAGGGCCCGCCTAAACACAAACATGGGTCAAAGTGCACCCAATCATATCACCGGGTTACCTCTAAAAGATCCTAAGTTCAGGTCCTTCATTTCCATTTAATTAACAGGCATAAAGTAATGGCAAGGACATAAGAGTGACTGTAATATAATGAACCTCCAAATCAGAGAATCAATAGAAGAAATAGAGAAGTCCAATTCTAAGTAGTGGTCCACATTCGGGTCTAGGTCCATTTTACTTGATTGGATCCCTAAATGAAGTTTCAGATGCCAAGGATACCGTATTTGGTGTTCTAAAAGTTACGAGCATCTTTGACGATATTTAAGGATCAAATCGACGTCAAATCAAATCCCTAGACCCTACTTAGTGGGCCCCACGAGTCAAGGCTGAGCCACACCATTGACACATGCTTGGCACATCGATGGAAGTCTATTTAGATGGTCAGTGGGCCCCACAATCTATCAAACACAAAATAGAGTCTGCACCTAGAATTTGGTTATCTGCAGTGTGGTAGGTCGACCTACTGCACAGAGACCAGGGATTGAGACCTGGCTTGTATTTTTGGGATTCCCAGTGTACCCGGTCGACCTGGTACACAGACTCACCTGAATCAAACAGGTTGCAGGCCACCTCTCTGGCCCTGAGTCCCTCATTGTACCCGGTCGACTGAGCATAGGGCCGATTGACCGCATACACTGGCTCTGCAGAATTCCCCAAAAATTTAACTGGGACCTGAATTTTCGGAATTTTAGTGTCACAGGTTGACCTAGCTGTAGGTAGGTCGACCTGGTACACGTGTCTGCTGCAGAACCCAGATTTCTGGATTTCTTAAATTTTTCATTCCAATTTCAAATCAAACCATCCCCAATCTCATTCATTCATCATAGAAACATGTAGAACAACAAAATCACTTCTATAACCATCCAGCCATCCTCAAACCGGGCCATTGACCTTCCAAATGAGAGTACTCATCCATCAATGGCTAAAAGCCATGAAAACAAGTTCAATAGGTAAATCTAAGCATCCTAACATCATATAATAAAATTTTCGGATTCAAAAATAGTAAACATGCATTCTATGCTAAGTGAGTATATTGCACTTGCCTCAAATCCAAATTTGCAAAGGTAAATGACAAAAAGAAGCAACCCAAGCCATCCAAACCTCCAATGGCCTTCTCACACCCAACCAAATCCAACTACAGCTCCTAATACCCAATCCACAAGAGAACCAAGACTTAGAAAGGAAATCTAAAAAGAAAGGAAATCCTAAAGAGAAAGAGTGAATGGAATAGAAATTGAACTATGGAAAGAGACTTACCTTGGTTTGTAGAAGAAGAAGAGATGAGCAACTTGAGATAGGTTGTGGCCGAAATTGAGGCAATCTTCTTCTAGATTAGGGTTTTAGCTAGGGTTTTGGAATTAGGGTTTTAGCTAGGGCTTCTAGAGTCAAGGTTTTTGGGAAATGAGAGATAAATGAGAGTGAATTTAAGGTTATATTCCCAATGCAATAGTTTAGTTTATATAGGCTAGGGTTTGGACAGTTACCAAAAGGGCCTTTGGGGTGAAATAGAGATGTGGATAAGGACATGTGCAAAAATGGTCTTTTGGTAGGATTGTAGAATGTTCTCAAGTGTGGAAAACCCGTCCTATAAGATCCTATTTACTAGTAAGGGCGTCAATCCTCTAAAACCTTATAAAATTATAAAAGACACCCTAAAGGTTCTATAAACTACACAATAGGCCTAATTTCTAGAAAATAGGCTAAAACTTAGGAAAATATCTATCTACCCTTACTAATTCAAAATGAGGGCCCACCAAAGGCGGGGCCTCACAACATGCCCCTCTGAATTCAACTCTATCGAAAAAATTGTTGGTCACCTTGTTTCTTTAAGATGCTTAAAATGTTCATATAACCTTTGACCATCTAGCATAGTTACGAATATCTTGTTTTTGTGAAACCAACTAAGTCAGGATTGCTACGAATATCTTTTTTCTATGAAGCCAACTAAGTCAGGGTTGCCACACACCTGAGCTTGAAATATTTCCATTTGACTACAAGTTCGTATATTTGCAACATTGAAGGAATCTGTCAATTTCTTCTTTGGTGCAGTGACTATACGATGTGAACATAACAAATGATCCTTTTTCAAAGAAGTTAAGATATGTGTATGATCCACAACAAATTTGCATACAAACCATTGCCCATGGTTATTTTTTTTACTTGCAGTTCAGCCCCACAATTCTCACGTGTGTCTGTCACACGCCTTTGTACTGTATTTTCAAAGCATAGCTTTTCAACTTTGTGATCTACTTTGGAACAAACAAACCTTTTCCAAACAACTTCATTTTTGTGTCTGGTATTAGAGCTTCTTTTAATGCTAAAACCGGTAGCTTTAGCATAAGTATTGTAAATGTTGTATGCCTCTTCTATGCTGTCCACTAACATCCCTACTCTTGGTGTTCTATCCTCTTCAACATTCGGAACAAATGGAGCTTGAGATTTAGAGTAGGCTGGATGCTGCAATTGTTGTGAGGGTTGCATGACAAGAATTTGCTGCGGGAAATACGGGCGTGGCGGTTGAACTGACTGATGCTTTAAAGAGGGTAATGTAATAATAAAAAGATGTCCATGTCAGAACCCACCATAAAATGGAAAGTAACTCTACATTACAGTAGCATTTCTCAAATAATAAAAGAGGTATGAAAAATAATAAAATGGGAGAACCCCAACCCAGGGTCCACAATCAGGATTCAATTAAAGAAAACTAACTATGAAAGCAAAACATAGAGAATCTGCAACCTTTATTCTCTGGTTCTTATAAAAAGAGAAAACCCTAATCCAATGTCCACAATCAGGATTCAATTCAAGAAAAAAAACTATGAAATAAAAACAAAGAGAATATTATGAAAGAAAAACATGGAGAATATGCATCATTTATTCTCTGTCATGTGGTCGAATACTGATTTCTTCATTCTCCATTTTCCATAGAAATTGAATACCCTAGCTTCTTTAACTTGGAGATAATTTGCTTTTCAAACACAACAAACAAAATGAAAAACAAGGTGATCTGAATAGCATTTCTCAAATAAAAGGGGAAACCCCAACCCAACACAAAACCCATAAGTTAATCCACTACCACACAGACATAGAAAGAGAGAGAAAGGATACTTACTTGGTGCGAGGGTTCCATGGTGTCGGCGTAGGGAGCATCGTTTGAGACTTGGTGATCGTGCGATGGAACCATGGTGTGCACACAGAGAGATGAGGAAGACATCCTGAGCTCGTGCGATGGTGACTATCTATTCATTTTTCAAGACTTTAATGCTTTCTTCTTTGGAAAGAATCGAACGGAAAGGAAGGAAGAATCGTCTCTTCTTCGCTGTGTCTTCTCCTGACTCTATAGAGATGGAACGGAAGGAGGGAAACGAAAAGAGAGTGCGCGGGAGGGAGAACGAAAAGAGATTTTTTTGCTCTTTTGCTTTTAATGCTGGCCATTGGATTGAAGTGGATAAAGAGTGGCTGAGATCTTTTGCTCTCATATAAGGTGATGGTAACTCTCACCAGAGCATTATATATATATATTACCCTCACCTTATATGAGAGATAGGGGTAAGAGCCCCCACCCAATCTCTCATTTAAGGTGAGAGATATCTCTCATATATATATATATATATATAATTTGTATTTCTACTTGAAACATTTACATTCATTCATTTTTAAAAAGTAGCATGATAGTTAGGGCTGTCAATCGTGTCGTGTTAACGAAGTGTTAAAATCACCTCAACCCGTACATGACCCGTTAACTTAACGGGTCAAAAAATCCAACCTGAACATGACCCGTTAATTTAACGGGTTACATGACCCAACTCGTTAACCCGTTAAGTAATTAAGTCATTTCGAAAAATGAAAGAAAATCCATACAAAAATATATAAGGAGAAAAATATATAAGCCACACGAAATTGTCAGTGAGGATCTCAAGTGGATCCCACCTAAAACCCCAATATAAAACAATAAAATTTAATTTCTTCTTTATGACTATAAATTAATTCTAACTACACTTAGGGATTAAAAAAATTTTAATGGATTAAGCGGGTTGTTAACGGTTATTGGTTTAATTCGTATACGACCCGTTAACTTAACGCGTTAACGGGTTTGACCCATTAATGACCCGAACTCATTAAGAGCCCATCCGATCCCGTTAATATCGGTGGGTTTGTATTGTGTTAACGGGTCGTGTGACATTTTGACGGCCCTCGTAATAGTATGTGCTTTACTTAGACATGCGTCAACGTAATAATAGAATAATGACAATGATCAAAATCTAAGACAAATGAATTGTTAGTATCAAATTCAAGCCAAAACAAGACAGGCCTGCTGTTTCTTTGCATTAAAATACTTGGAAATTGAAATTTTAAAGGTACTGCATAGAGAGCAGAGCATCTTCCAGTTTTCCTGTTTTGCCTTCTCTCATCTTCTCTGCACAAAGCAAATTCAATGGCGAGAGCACCAAAGTTTCTCTGGAAACTGAAATCCAATCTCTCATCTCCACGATTCCAACCGCTTTCAATCCGTGGATTCTCTTCTTCTGTCCCCGTTCAATCGCAGCTCGAGGTGAGTTTCTCCCTTCCTTCTTCACCCATCATTTTCTCTCCACTTCCTTCTCTTCGAAAGATTACCAGTCGTGGAATTAGAATTACTGACTGATTATTGGGGAAAACAAAAATGTGGAAAGAGAATCTTGGGATGTAGACTTATCGAATCCATTTTAGTTCAAGAGAAGAGATTACAAAGTATGTACTGTTTGGAATTTGGAGGACGTTGAAAACATTATTTGAGTTAGGGCGTCATTCTTTGTAAGGATTGGGAATTAGGGGTTTGGACTTTGGAAACAAAGGAAAGAAATTCTATTTTTTATCTTCAACTTTAGATTGTTGCAATCTTTATATGTTGTTCTATATCTCCATGAATCTGGTAACTTTTGCTTGCATTGTATCATTTGGTTTATATACTGGATCTGATAACATTCGAGATTATGCAGGATGATACACAAAAGATCCTTTTTTTTTTGCTCTCTCTTCAGCCCTACTATGAGTAGGAGGTCTTCCTCCAAAACCCCATCTATTCTGGTGAGGAGGGCTGGCTGGGCTATATTTCTTGGTTTCAGTAGGATTCCTTATGAGAGTTGTTTCTATCTACTATTATCTAAAAATAATCAAGTAATTAATGACAGGACGAAACTAAGAAATAAGAAATTTCAGGTATATTGTCACAACCCGGTCCCGAATCACCCGGGCCTAGGGTGATCTCTCAGGCGTGTCACACGTACTCCCGCGTGCTGTACCCGTCTCGAGCCAAATACAACACACGAACGAGAGAAAACAACTTTCCATACACGTGAGTGAGAACTCACTAGTACACTTCAATAGCAAGTAATTATAGCGGAAGCTGTAATTCATTCATTTGGGGTATCAGTTTCCCATTCAGTCCATTTAACGTTTCAAGTTTAATACAAAAGAATTATACAATTATATACATTGATTTACAAAAGAGGGTGTATCAAAGAACCCTATACAACAATACCAAAAGTATGAACAAAAGAATTTCCATTATCTGAGTGTGGCCCACACAAAAAGGGGCTGACCACACATCTGCAGCAACTCTCCAAACAAGCTTACGCACTCCGAAGAAGACAAGTCTATTTGACCTCAGGCTCTGGCCACTCCTCTAGTTCTGAAGGTACCTTTTGGGTTACCTTCTCTCCCTCTTCAACTTTCTCAGGGCCGGGAGCTGAACCTGCGTTGTGACACCAAGAGTAGTATAGTCAATACGACGATTAAGCAAGTATAGACAATAATAAGGAAGTACATAATGTATCAACTTGAATTAGTGACAATTAAGATTAAGAGAAGTCAATGGGTATTAACTAGGCAAATTATGCGAAATCGAAATATTTCATGCTTATGAATCAAGTATAATGAAAACTTACTAGTTGGCTACTACCTTAAGCTCATCCTCTCGTAAGAGAGCAAATCTAGTTGGGATGTCGCCAGCGGCCTAGCCAAAGGCTAGCTGGCTACTCGGTTTTGGAGTTTCGGAGCTCCAAATGACTTACTGTAGTAGTCTCAAATAACTAAACCAAGTGTAACCCCCTTGGGTATCACAGGGTCGAAGCTAAGTAGTGCCGACTCAATCGAATCAAATAATAATCGAATAAAGGTCGGATTTGAGTAAATTTATATTTCATTTATCCATAATCAAATCGAATGATGTCAATCTCATATTTCACAAATAATTACTCAATCCCACATACTCAACGAATACGAAATTGGACGTACAATACTGAAATTACTAATTGAATATAAACGATAGAATCTCAATAAAAAAATCATCAATATTATTAATCTACTAGACACTATTTGAGATCAATAACGAAATTGTGCTCCAATATGAGATGTAATAATTTAAAGGGACCAAGGTTTTTTACGAACCAACACTAGACTGTTGTGCTTAGTCCTTCACCGTCCAATACATAGTAACTTTGGGAACATCAACGTGTTACTACCCTGATAGGTGTCACTATTTATAAGAATACGTTGAGTTTCCAAACTAACTTTCATGGCATAATGATTGACTAATGAGTACCCATTAGACTATTTAACAAGGTTGTTGGTTCCATTCTAAGGTCATAAAGGTCTTAAAATTCTTACTATTCCTATGGGAATAAAGGTAAGCACTATAATTATCTATTAGAGAGGATTATGGGGGTTTACAATGGATTAAGGGTGATAATTCTCCCCTAAATTGGGTCGGAAAAGGCCCAGTTCACAGCTCCAGGTTCGCTCGAGCGAACTTGGACCCATCCAGAAGGTCGGTCGGTCGTGCGCTTCATTCCGTTTGCTTGAGCGAGGTTTTCGGGGGTTCGGTCGCTCGAGTGGTTCCATGTTCGCTTGAGCGGACCCCATCTAGAAAGATGGGCGTCCGAGCGATCCCTTTGTTCACTCGACCCAAAGCTTAATTGGCAGTTCGCTCGAGCGAATGCTCCAGTTCGCTCGAGCAAACTGTCCAGAATTCCTCAACTTGGAATCCTCTCCTGTTTCATTTCTCATTCATTTCTAATTTCTTCCCACTTCTTTACCTGCACAAATGGAGTCTTCTTGCTCCCTTTTTATCATACAATCTCATTTCATTCATTTTCATCATTATAAATCACATAATAAGCCAAATCCAGCCATTTGTTAAGAACTAAGAACATTGAGTAAGAATTTTATGGAATCAATGAAAATAAACAAGATGTAAATCCATATTAATGCTTATACTTAACTCTAATAGAGCTTTCCAAATCTTTCTACACACTTTAGCTTAAAGAGTCCAAAAATCCCCAAATAACCAAACCCTAATCACAAATATACAATAGAAAACTAAATGAATATGCATATTGACAGCCATGTTTCATCTTGACTCTATTCCAACTTAAAACTTAACTAAAATAATGTGGAGTCTACCTCTAACAAGGGTTTTCAACTTTGGAGAAGGTAGGGAAATGATGGAGTGGTTTCTTGTCAACAAGGAAAGGTAGTGGTAGATGAAGAAGATGATGAAAGTGAAGAGCTTCCCTAGCTCCCAAAGGTCGAAGTCCTCTTAACTTGTAGTGATCGGAGAAGAAGAGGAGAATAGAAGTGGAGAAGGAGAGTTGAGAGAAAGGAATGAAAAAGAAATGAAAGGGAAGGGTTAAGCGTTTATATAAAGGGATAAAGAAGATATTTTGCGAGAAAACCCACTTAAATAGTATATTCTCATTTTAAGTCGAATGGAAGTTCAATTATTCAACGGTTGCCCGAATGAAGTAGAGCCAAATACGAAAATCGATTTACTCGTTGAAATACACGCAATGGTGCTAAAATGACATGCAAACCATGAAAAATGCGAAAACTCATATTTACAAAAAAGCCCTTGACTCAACTCAATTGAGCCAACTTGGTTCTCACTCACCTATAAAAGATTCAAAACTCAGTGAACTCAATCTATAGGGTTTGATCTACCTTAGTTACCATACTTGGTGACTAAACACAATTAATTGGCTTAAACATATTAAATTAGCATTAATCAAGATTAAATCGGGTCGGGGTGTAACATATATTGATATATATATTTTAATATATTGTGATGTTACAATGAAACATCAATTTCCTATAATATCATGTTATTATCATAAAATTTCAAAAATAAAGATGTTGGTAGAAAAAAAATGCTATAATGGTGATAAGATTGGAATAAAATGGTAAAAATTATATTATTTTGGTTTTTTTTTATTTTTAATTGTTTTAAGTTCTGTTTATTTTTATTGTCATTCTCCCTAGAATATCTCCCAAGTTTGAGAACTTTTCTTGAAATTTTCCCCCAGACTATAATTCACAAGAATGGCATTTGTCATGATGGCATAGAGTCAATAAAATAAAAGAAAAAGAAAATAGATTAAAATTTCTAATAAATGTGTGGGGACCTGAATGAATTAGACAAGAACACATGGGCCCTATTTGTGCTAAAAAACTGACTTTAGTACAAAAAATTAAATTCTTTTCTTCGAAAAAACGTGATCTAATTTATAAAGTATTTGAGTTGTTCATTAATTAGTAGGATCAGGTTGAGCCAGGCCAAAGCTTGTCCACGTCCAACCCAATCTGTATACTAATTTGGTCTCAGTTCAATATTTAGCCCAGATCCAGCTCCATAGTCCTAAAAGCTACGTACAGGTTCAACCCATTTTTAAAGTGGCTATATGCCTATGTGTTGATACAATGGCCTAGGTCCAACCCTTTTAAATGTTGGGCCTTAATTAGGGATGTCAATAGACTCTGGATTGCCCAGTTTCCTGAATGAACTGACTCAGAAAATTCGAGCATGAACCCTTTTTTTGGACCTGATTGATAATTGGGTCCGAGTCCATGTCTAGTAAGGTCCATATCTAATACCTGTCTACCTGATTTTATAATATATGGTGTATATATTATAAAATGTATGATATATATTATTAGTATGTATTTTATGCAATATACATAAATATATTAATGATACAATAATATTATTATATCTAATATATAAAATCTCTCATGAAATATTATACTCTGTCTTGAGTTTGGTTTGTGCCTCCATTGTCAGATCCAAGTACAAAAGTCCGATTACTTACATTGAGTTGGACCCGGGTCCAGATTTGGGTCCAAGTGCAAGGAACACTAGTTGGATTAAGGTTCAGATCCAATGTGGACTAGCCCTTTTGTAACTTTAACCAAAATGATGAAAGAAAGTCATGGAGCATTCTGGGATGAAGACAAAAAACCATCATTCTGAAGTGTCAAGAAGTGGGGCTTCAGCAGCTTTTTAGAATGATAACTGATAAATCACTAAATAAAATATTTCCTCGAGGAGAGAGACAATCACTTATCATTTTGGAATCCACCCCAGAATCCTTGCTACTAAACGGTTCCTGTGAAATTTGAATATGAATATTTGCTGTTAATGCTTGGATATTTTTTCCCAAGAAAATATTATATTTTCTTTGTTTCGGTTGGTATTTTTTTTGTCTGTGTTAGTTCTTTTGATGACATGGTGTTATCATAACCTATTCTTTCTCTTGATTGATTGCAGCATGTTGGATTCATTGGGCTTGGGAACATGGGTTTTCATATGGCAAATAATCTGATTGATTCAGGATACAAAGTTGTCGCTCATGACATGTAATTTGATAGTCATTTGTTTTAGTTAAGTAATTTGGTTTTTTCTCATGACTATTCTTTTGTGCTCTTAAAATTTTGTTAGATTGTGGATTCGCTGCTTGTTACTGGTATTGTTGATTTGCCCTTGTTTCTAGGCAAACTCTGAATACAGATCACTGTCAACATATGGTTTCTATTGACAGGATTCTGTTTATGTAATTCAGTATTGCTATTTGCATTTAAGAAGAAATAAATCTCCAATTCCTTGGATGGTTATTTATAAGAAATGCATTTCATAACATACTCAGACAAATGAAGAAGGATTCGTTTAGGGATGACCATTGATAATATAGTTGGCAGTAGAGAAAATAAGATGTGGAGAAAGAGATTATGGTGAAGTGTTTGATTAATCCCATCCCTCTCTCTCTCATGGTATTGATGAACCATTCTGTCACGTTTCTCTCACCCTCTTATTAGTTATGTCTTAAACTTACAATCATGCCAGTAAAAAAAATCTTTATTGCCCTTACAAGTACGCTATATTTCTGAAAAGATAAGGAGAGGAAAGAAAAAAAAGAGAAATTAATAAGGAGATGAAAGAAGAAATAAAAGAGAAATTCAGGAGAAGCATGTGTTCAAATGACTAAAATACATTAGTTAATGCCGTATGATGACCATGGGAAATTTAGAAGAAAACATATATTCTATAACAATTCCCCTCGAATTGGTGCATAGATGTCAACAGTGGTGGAGCCAGGAATTTCTTGCAGGGTGCCGGGCAAGGATGATCGACAGATAAGATTAGCTGATTTTCTAGTGAAAAGTCTAAACAATTTGAACTATGGGTCATTTCCTTATAGCCTTTATAAAATCTCACTTAAATGGTCTACCGTAACTTTTATAACACTAAGATAAACATTAAAAACATATAAATATTTTGTATCTGACAGTACATTTTATTTGAGTGAAATATCTCATAGAAAAGAGGACACTTGTTTTATGGCCTACGAAATGTTTCAAAGGCCCTAATGTTATCTGTGGTAGACATAGGATAAAAGAAGGGAACAATGAATCATGGAAGAGGTCTACAAGTGGGCCCACCTTTGAGAATCTAAATGATTGGAAGAAATGGCCTTTCCATGTAGTATATAGTTTTATCAAATTTCATTCAAATGACCCATCTTTACATCGATAACTTATAAAACACTCACATAAAATATTATAAAGAATTCAAATATTTCATATAATTTAAAGTTGAGCCCAGATCATTTGTAAGGTTTAAGTCATTTCAAGTGGGCACTACTCTGGAGATCGACCCTAAAGGATCCACATTCTGCACCTATTTTCATTTATTTTAATGTCCCCACAAAAGAGCTTCATGGAACTCTATTTGAAAGGCTTTAAAAAAGAGAGAAAAAAAATGCTTGAAAGAACCTTGAGACATGAATCTTCCACTTTGAGGAGAATAATAGCAAGATTTGCCTAGAGGATATGAAAAGTTTGTTAGATGTGTATCCTTAACAAACAAGCACCAGACAAAAATACCCTTACGATTTTTTCATCTTACTAATTATCCAACTGAACTTATTCTTGGAAAGAGATTTTCTAGAATTGGTCTGTGATTGCTCCTAAGTTTATATAGTGGGTAGAAATCTCTTTAGCGATCTACTGCATTTTGAATGAAATGACATTATCAACTTCTACATGGTTGGTCCACATGAAAACAGAATCATTAGCTATATGGATTTATTGGTGGTGTTCGATTGGTTCAGAAGATTGCTGAAAGCCAATCCAGAGTTGTATTGAAGTCGAAGAAGGTCAAGAATGCAAAGAAAGAAGAAAATTTTGTCCTCAACAAACCTAAGGAAGCACTCTTTGGCGTGTAACCTCAAAACATTGTAATATATGTAATCTCTTAGGTAAGATTGTAATTCTATACTCTTTATTTTCAGAAGAGAATAAATTCCTGGCTTGGCAGCTGATGAACATCAAACAAGAATCTAAAGAATTAGTAAGAGATTTAATTTCCAGATGGAAGGAGTTATCAAACAAATGCGTAGATCATGTCCCTACAAGACACAGCTTGACGTGTGTATTAAATATCATGCATCACGTTGAGGTCCCAGCTGATTATCAGTTGCTTCAATACTTTCTCAAGGCTAAAAGAGGTTTTAAAAGAAGACAAAAGGGTTAGCAAGGCAATCCAAGAGCAAAGGTCCAAGGGCATTGGCCTTGAGAAGGGAGAGCCATCAAAGTTTCATCATTTGGGGGCAAAGGAAAGGAAGCATACACGGTAGATATCCACGTTCACAGACAGAAAGGAAAAAAGAGGGAGAAAACTGGTGTACCCTTAGTCACCAAGACTACCGATTTGTGTTAGAAGATGTACAAGGAGTATGGCTTTGATGTGTTCCATTTTGAGGCTATTACTTAACATGCTCCTGGAGGTAGGCAAGTTGCCATAGCCGAAAAGAAAATGATCTGACAAATAATTACCAACAACCCAAAATTTTGCAAATACAACAAGATCATAAGTGTGTACACCAGGAATTGCTGTGTCGTTAAAGAAAAAATCCATGGATGATCAACCAGGTGCGGTAAAACTTAAGGAAGAATGCAAGACAAATGCACCACATTAAATCTTAAAGAGAGACGTGATCACAAGCCTATAAGTTCTCACAATATTCCATTCTATAATACTTATATAGGGAAAATCCTACTAACTCTTGGCGTGACGGTAAATGCACTCCCCATTGTGAGGAACTACCTACGGGTCTTGGGATTGTCACACCTACCAAAATATTTAATTAGGAAGAATAGATTAATTAATTTACAAAAATATGTTTCTACAATATTCGATGTTGCTTTCTAGGGCACAACCTTCAACAAAAGTAAATGTCAACTTTTTGAAATGGTCACCTAGATTTTTAGTGATACTGATGGCACCTCTTTTTTTTTTTTGTCAGAATACACCTCCATTATGTTTATCTTATCCTCTATACAGTAATACCATGTGTATATATCATCATCGTCATCATCATCATAATCAAAGCCTTGTTCCAACTATGTTGGGGTCGGCTACATGAATTCTATATCTCCATTCCGATCTATCAAAAGCCAAATCCTTAGGTAAGTTGCACTTCTTCAAATCTATTTTTACTACCTCCGTCCACATCCTCTTCGGCCTACCCCTTCTCCTTGGGGGGCCATCGACCTTTCAAACTTTTCCTTACCGACACCGATGCTGGCATGCATTGGACATGCACAAACCATCTCAAACGAGTTTTTCCTAATTTTATCCCCTATTGATACTCCTAAATGCTATCGAAATCACTCACTTCTAATTTTATCCTTCCTAATTTTACGATACATCCAACTCAACATTCTCATCTCTGCTGCATCAATTTTGTGCATATGTTGTTCTTGATTGATCAACATTCTACTCCATAGGTCCATAGCTGGTCTAATAATTGTCCTGTAAAATTCTTCCTTCAATCTTGTTAGCATTCATTAGTCACAAAACACTCTAGAAGCAGTCTCCACTTCAACCAACCCACTTTTATCCTATGTTCAACATCCTCATTAATCTCCCCATCCTAACTAATTATTGAGCCAAGGTAACGGAAATAATATCTATATGGTGTCTCCTGGGTTTCAATTCTCACTGTAGTTTCAGCTCATTGTTATGTCCGCTGGAGTTGCACTCCATATATTTTGTCTTTGTACGACTTGTTCTAAAGCCTCTTGCCATCTCTCAAGTCTTGCATTCACACCATCTCTTGAATCATCCACCAACACTATATTATTTAAAAACAACATACATCAAGGTACCTCCTCTTGAATATGAGCAGTTAACTCATCCATAATTAATACAAGGAGGTAAAGGCTTAGGGCTGACCCCTGATGCAAACCTATGGTCACTGGGAACTCACATGTCTCTCCACAAGTAGTTCTCACAGTCGTTACCTTGTTCGACTGTACACTTATGGATTTGGTTTGGGGCACCTTGAGGTCTCAATGCACTGAAGATACTTCTCTGTTTTGAAGAAATCTTCTTAGGTGAAAAGGATCTTAAGGAGTTGACAACTCTGATACGTAGTAGAAAGTAGAGAAAAAATGGGTAATCTGATGCCTAAAAAGAGATGAGGTTCAGTATTCGGTCAATCCTTCTTTCTCATTTTTATTCATGTATAAGTCTTAAAATTATGACAATAAGATAAAATTATCCCTGTGCCAGTAACTCAAACCATAACTCCTTTACTTACATGAATAATTGTTTTATTTCACTCAATTACATTTTACTTGTATTACTTTAGGGCTTACTAATAAAAGAAACTGAATTTTAAACTTTGGATGGTACCTAGAAATTTGAATGCCATGAAGAAGTTTTTGGATAGGGGTGTTCTCACCAAACAGACCCCTTCTGAAGTTGCAGAGTCAAGTGATGTGATAATTACAATGCTGCCTTCATCCTCTCATGTGAGTGTTCCCAATTCTATATGATTTTTAGATCTACTCGGCAGTTTATTGTTCCTTTTTCCAATGAATACAAATATAAGTAGATTTTGAAAGTAATCAATTCTAGCTTCCTGTAGAGTGTAGATATCTCAACCTCAGGTGGAGTCCCATTCTATTTCATACCAGATGCTCTGGTAGGAATCCATGTTGATTCTTGTCCAATAAGTTGCTTTTAGGTGTTACATTTCACTTGGTTTCTTACTGTTTTTATCATAACATGTCTCACTTCTGTAATATTTTACTTAAAAACATTTATCTGCCCATGAATAAGCCTTATCATTAATATTCACTTTGATTTCTGTTCACTATCCGAACAAACTTTGACATAAATTGTCATGAGCTAGATGCATTGAAGTAAGAAAATGGATGATATCCTTGTTATGTTTTGTTTACTCATATAATTACTGAAAATGGTTGTTCCTTAAGTTAAATTGTATACAGATAATGATTCACTGTTGAATAAGTGATCAGTGTTGTTTGACACTATTTGCCTATTATGATTCATGCGTACATACAAACATAACTTATTCATTTTGTCTTCTTTATCCATTAGATATATGTTTTGTTTCTGTTATTTTATATTGCCTTCAGAAATAGGTTGCATGCCTTAAATTTTTTTTCTTTTTTTTTGAATGTTCATGCATGAAATTTATTTGAAAATTGAAACTGTCCTGCAGGTGTTGCATGTATATACAGGAGCAAATGGTTTGCTTCAGGGTGGGAGTCATCTGAGGCCATGGTTATTTGTAGATTCTTCTACAGTTGATCCCCAGACTTCAAGAAGGCTTTCTGCAAGAATTTCTGAATGTGTCCTGAAAGAAAAGAAAGGTTTTTATGTACTAAAGCAAAATTATTATAAAAAGATGTGTGCTCTTGATGTTGGGAATGTTTATTAAATGTTAATGAAGCTTGCAACTGCCATGTTTTTTATGAAATCTGAGTAAAGTTTTGTAGTTGCAAGATATTCTAGGAGTCTACTTATGTTCAACCTGGTTTCATAACCTGCAGTGGTTGCTTTGGAGGTTGTTTAATAGGACCTTTATATGTAACGGCACAAGAGTGGCATTACCACAATAGAGGAATGTTGTTACCTGGATGCAAAAACCAGCAAATCAAAATCACAATATAATCTCAGAGTTTGGAGGATCACTCCAAAAATTTAGATGAAGGTATTTTTTCTCATTCGGCCAATAGATATAATGTTGGCATGGTCCAAGTCTACATTTCAGTCTCCTAATAGACTGTCGTTTCAGGGGCTGCTGGTGATATCCTGTTTGAAGTCAAAATAAGCAATGGCAACTTGATAGAAGTTTGTACTGTTCCATTATCTCCATCATCGTCAAAGAGGGGAAAACAATAATCAACAAAGGGAAAATAACACTTACTTTCAAAGCCATTGCAATTGAGAGAAGATTGATAAACTTTTGGTTCCCTTAATCAGGGTTCACTCCCTAGACTCATTATATCTCTGTGGAATGTCTTTGTTGTTCATAATTGATGAACTGATAATGTTGTACCTCGAGGATACCTACTTGCAAGCAGGGATCAAAATTTGTGGAAAGTGCTTTTGGTGGCAATCTTACGGTCTGTTTGGAACAAAAGGAATGAATGGTTCTTCATCTATGAGGAATCTACTGAAGACATGAATCACGGGATAAAGGTTGTAGTAAAATGGGTGTTGTATGCAAGAAATTTCATTATGTTAGGATAGAAGATTTCTTGATGGTTTGGAATATCACATTTTTTCCTCATCAGTTGGAATATCATATTGCTGCGTGGGACATTGGAGAAAAGGGTGGGAAGGTCTGCAATCACTTCCTTAAGGTGCATTGAAGTTTGTAGTTGACAATTCAGTGGGAGGTAACCTGTGATGCTGGTGTTCGGGATACTTTTCATGATGAGTCAATTCAGTTAAGATGATCTTCTAGGGTTCATTTGGTGTGAAGGAGTGGAGCATGATGGAGTCAGTTAAAACAAGGGAAGCATTCAGGCGTTAATTGGGTTTTTCAAATGTTAGAATCATAATGGTAGAGGACTCATTGTGGGGTATAAAGTAGGGAGCCACAAAAAAGGGGTTTTTAGTGAATACCTTCGGGATTCTTTTGTCCATATCTCAAGGAAAGGAAATAGGGTATTAGACTATGATGCCCGGATATGAATATGGACATGGAGGTAGGTGTGGTGATATGACCGCACTTTTGGAAATCAAGGACACAGAATAAATTATATGGCTATCCTATCCATAACATGAAATTTCATATTTTGTATGAAGTCTAATTTTTCTTGTTTAGAACATTTCTAATATGCCCGGATATGAATATGGACATGGAGGTTGGTGTGGTGATATGACCGCACTTTTGGAAATCAAGGACACAGAATACATTATATGGCTATCCTATCCATAACATGAAATTTCATATTTTGTATGAAAATTTTTATACGAAGTCTAATTTTTCTTATTTAGAACATTTCTAATTTTAGTGAAATTATCATTATTTACCATCCTTTCTAACAGATTCTTTAATGTAAGAAGTGAGAAAACTAATAGAACCATATGAATTATGAATTAAAGGACTCAGCTCAGCACAGTTAAAATATGCTAACTAGTACCCTTGATTTTGGTGTTTTTTTATTTGACATATAAAGGCTGTCCCTTCAGCTTCTTTTACGGGGTCAAAATCAACATCCAACAAATCCCCCATCCAGACAGAGACTAAATTATATCCTGTAAATGAGATCTACTTTTGTCATGACTAACTTATGATGTAAGATATCTGTGCATTAATGAGTTCCAGTAATTTTTGCTTGACTGCAATGTGTAACACTATTGCTTATTTTAGCCTTATCTATGTAATTGCTTTATTATTCTGGGTTTGGACATGTCTAACGCATGCCGGCAAAGGTGCCGAAGAGGAAAAGTTTAGTTTTGTAGGTTGATGGCCCACCAAGGGGATGGGGTAGGCCGAAGAAAACGTGGATGGAGGTAGTAAAAATAAGTAAAAATAAATTTGAAGAAATGCAACTTATTTGAAGATTTAGCTCAAGATAGATTAGAATGGAGAAACATAATTTATGTAGCCGACTGCAACATAATTGGGACAATGCTTTAATGATGATGATGATGATAATGGGCTTAGTGCTTTCTATGTGGGTCATCTTAGAAGAAAGATGGCTGAAATGGGTATATGAGTTGTTATTGCCTGATTAATCCTGCTGATATAACTGATATCTTTTTTCATCATTCTTATCTTTGGTCAGTCTAATATTGTTCAAAATACCCATTGCATCTAGCTTTCAACCATTAATTAAGGATATTTTCTATAGGCTATGTGGATACTCCTGTCATGCTGGATGCTCCTGTGTCTGGAGGTGTCCTTGGTGCAGAAGCTGGGACTCTTACATTCATGGTACAATCTTTCTTATCCAAACTGTGTAGTTATATGTTTCCAGTGTAATTGTGGCACTCTGGACTGGAAAAATTATGCATCTTATTACTGGAAACCCTTTTGTGAATGCTTTCATATGATCATTTCCTATTTTGTTTTACCATTAAAAGCTACAAGCCTAAAACATGGGAATGAGAACGTAAATTTCTAGTCTTTATTTATTTCTCTGCTATTGTTTGTTGTCCTATACTGTTTACCTGTGTTCTAACTGGGATGACTGTCATTCAGGTTGGTGGGTTAGAGGAGGCTTATATTGCTGCACAGCCCTTATTTCTTTCAATGGGCAAAAGCACTATCTACTGTGGTGGAACTGGCAATGGTTCTGTAAGTTAGTTTCATTTCCAAAGCCCTTAATTTTCTATTTGCAATCTTTTTGTCTCTGTTTTTCCCATCTTAGTGATAGGAGTGTTTGGATATATTCTACTGTTTTACTTCTCTAACTGCCAACATCTTGATTACTCTTTGAAATATAATTCCTTTAATGCATCTTTGCATCTGATTCCACATGCAGAATAATTATTTTTGCTGAATATCTGAACATAAATATTCTAGGTAATATTTTGGTTTCTTGTTAATAACAATTATATTGCTATAAGCCTACAACTGACATTAATTATGCACAAATTTAAGTTATAAAAAAAGAGAGTGTACAAATTTAAAAGTCTTTGCATATTTTTGCATATTCTGTTATTGTTTTGCAAGTTCTTCCCCTTCAATGTCCCTTCAATTATTTCTCTTTATTCTTTTATTTTATTGGCAACAAAAAGTGTTTTGACTAGGTTATCAAATAGTTGACTCATGTTGAATCTATCATTCTTCTCTTTAACTGGATGACGTGCTGATTTTATCCTATTTCTTCCATGTGTCCAACAGTCTTCTTTTGAAAACTAGCAAGCTTTTGGCCTTGTCAATGGATTGGGAGGTGATAATACCTAGTAAAAGTTCTGCTAAGCCCGCAAACTTTAGTTTCCGGTCTACTCATTCTATGGCCATGCAGGAGTTCTGCTAATCCCTCATATTTAGGTCATAAGCCTGTCATCTTGCCTTCATTATGTTCCCTGACCCAAAAGATCAGGATAGTTTACAACTTTACTCATCGTACAGGTCCCATTTGTGTGAACCCCGGACAACTCATTGCCCAGTCTCATTTGCTTACTGAATTTTCCCCATCTGTTCTTCCTGGACCATGACCGGTGGCCTGAGTTTTGGGCCAGAAATAATGAAGCCACCTGATGGATGGCTTCGATCTCTTACATGTACGATGTTGGCACATGTGGTGTAGGTGGGCTTGGATCTGCGTGTCTGTGAGCTGGGATCTGCATTCTAGTGTTTCTAAAGATTTGGTATCTTTTATACCATGCACCAAGCTATTGAATGCAGTAGTTAATATTGACAGTGATAGGCCTTTGGAATGCTTTTGTTATTCAGGCGGCAAAGATTTGCAATAATTTAGCAATGGCTGTAAGCATGCTTGGGGTTTCAGAAGCTTTTGCTCTTGGTCAATCTCTGGGAATTACAGCAAGTACACTAACAAAAATCTTCAACTGTTCCAGTGCCCGCTGTTGGAGTAGGTATCACATTTTTTTCCTGTACCTTAAAAATTGTATGAAAATAGTTCTGAACTGTTTTCCAATTTTGGTTTTCCAACAACATACAATGATGCCCTTCATTTCATACTGTGGGATGTTAATATCATAATAAGGGTTCTCATTCCTAATCAGTTGAATAACACCATGGTAAAATCAAGAGGTACCGTTTAGTAGTCGGTGAATTAGTTCAGACTTGGACTGCCTATTGATGTGCAGTAGGGGATCCGTTCATCTCAATGGGAGCCCCCTCCACTTTCCACCAATCCAAGTCCATTGATCCCTGAACTATGGGGCCCACTCGTATGTTTTCTGTTTCTATTAATCCTTTTGATTTGCCACTTTGGCGCCATCTCTATTTAATTTCATGAATTAGCATAATAGATTTTAAATTTAAAATTGCCATATGCACTGATCTGTTGTAACATGGCAGTGACAGCTATAATCCAGTTCCTGGAGTGATAGAAGGAGTGCCATCTTCAAGGAATTATTACGGCGGGTTTTCATCTAAGCTTATGGTATGTCTTCTGTTCTATTTTAAATTAATTTCCTACATTCTTATACCTCTGATTTACAGACAGAAGGGTCAGCAGAACAGAATGTCATATTCTTGAAAGAAATGTATGTTCGGCCGTAGAAGATGCAGGAAACATTATAGTGAAATTTATGAAATACCAACAGAAGGGTCAGTGGAACAGAATTGTTAGAGATCCTTGGACAAAGCTAGAAGCATACAAGAGAGATCACAGGAGCATACAAGAGTTGCAAGAGAATTGTGTATCTTTGTATTGACGATGGATCCATATATAACACAGTAGCCTAGATTAGTGGATCTAATTACATGATTACATGTATTGTTAAGGAAACTAATATCTATCTAATATTTATTGACAACGCATGCAATGTTGACTTGTGGGCTGACCCAATACATGGGTTGTGGGTTGACCCATTAGGTCAAGCTGACCTGCTGACCTATTTCTTTACACCCCCTCTCTAGCTTTGGATGGGAGAATGTAACCATCGAGAGCTTGGAAACTAGCTCCGAAAAACGAGATGTGGAGTGGCTTTTGGTAAAAAAATATGTTATTTGAGCAGCTGATGAAATCTGGAAGAGCTTTATAGTACCACTCCGAACATGTTGACGAATGAAATGACAGTCAACTTCAAGATGTTTGGATGGTTCATGGAAGACATCATTTGTTGCCAATTTTCGTGCACTTTCACTGTCCGTAAAGAGGGGTAAATTTAAGAACTAGAACTCTTAAATCCCGAAGCAACCAGCGAAGCCAAATAATTTCAATAGTAGTGTGAGATACAGCATGATATTCAGCTTCAGTGGACGACCGTGAGACAACTTCCTGTTTCTTGCTCTTCTAAGAGATGAGAGAGGAGCTAAGAAAAATGGAGAAGCCTGTTGTAGAGCGCCGATCATTGACATTTGCCCAGTCGAAATCAAAATAGCCATGCAGAGTAAGATTCTGACTAGAGGAAAGAAGGAGGGCGTGTTTGGAACTTCCTTGTAAGTATCTCAGTATGCACAGTACAGCAGCCTAGTGAATATGAGTGGGTCGCGCAACAAATTGGCTTACCACATGTATCGCATAGGCAATATCTGGTTTGTTAATGGTAAGATAAACCCAGCTGCAGACCACCTCACGATAACGAGTTGGATTAGAAAGTAGATCTCCATCGGTAGTTCGAAGCTTCAGATTATGTTCAATTGGAGTAGAGATAGGCTTAAGATCTGTGAGTCCAGCTCTTTGGAGAACTTCATTGCAGTATTTCGTTTGCGACAAAAGATATCCTTTTGGGAGAGTAGGCAACCTCAATGCTCAGAAAGTACCGCAGATGGCCCAAATCTTTCATCTCAATCTGTCGATGAAGAAAACACTTCAAGGATAGAATACCAGGAGAGCATCATTGCCAGTGATAATCATATCATCGACATGGAGTAACAGGAAAACACATCCAGATAGCGAATAGCGAGTGAAGAGAGCGGAGTCATGAGCACTCTGAGAAAAACCAATGCTGATAATGCTGGTGTTAAACTGTTCAAACCAAGCACGAGGGGCTTGTTTGAGTCCATAAGAAGCGCGTTTGAGACGACACAGAATGAGGAGGTCTCACGACGTCTGGAGGAGGATGCATATAGATTTCTTCCTGAAGGAATCCATTCAAAAATGCATTCTTGACATCAAGCTGATAGAGTGGCCAATGTCTAACAACGGCAACAGAGATAAAAGTACGGACATTTGTCATCTTAGCAACCGGAGCAAAAGTCTCCTCATAATCTACCCCATATTCTTGTGTGTAACCTTTTGCAACCAAGCGAGCCTTGTAACGATCAACAGATCCATCAGATTTGGTCTTGATCTTAAATATCCATTTGCAGCCGATAGCTCGTTTTCCGGAGGGAAGAGGAACAAGGTCTCATGTTTGAGTTTTCTGCAGAGCTACAAGTTCTTTTGTGATGGCAGATCTCCAGTTCGGATGAGTAATTGCCTCCTTATAGGATCATGGTTTTGCCAAAGTATGAATTGTTGCAAGGAAGGACTTATACAATGGAGAAATATGATCAGTAAAAACAAAGCCAAATCGGGAGGGAGGGGTTTTGGTGCGCAAGGGATACCTTCGAGTTTGAGGAGGATCCTACACATTTGGAGCAAAGGAGATAGGCCCATGGTCAGAAGTAGGAGGTGGGGCTGCAGATTCCGAATGAGCAGACGGAGTTTTGGGCCGACGATGATATACCTGCAGGGGTGGAGGGGTGGAAGAGAAGGTGTATCGGAGGGAAACAGGCCTGGAAAGGGATCAAGAGGATAAACCGTAGGTTACTCAGGAGAAGGGGATGGAGTAGTTAATGTATAGAAAAGTATATGTTCCAAGAAAGTGACATTACGAGAGACCCGTAACTTATTGGTTTTAGGGTCATAGCATCGATAGCCTTTTTGTTCGATGCCATACCCTAAAAAGACACAGACAGTGGATTTTGGGGAAAGTTTGGTTCTTTCATTATCATGCAACAGAACAAAACAGGTGCAACCAAAAACTTTGAGATAGGACAAGTCAGGTTTACAGGAGAATTTTTTCATATGGAGATGTGCCAGATAATACAAAGGATGGTGTTCTGTTAATCAGATAGATTGCAGTCAGGATTGCTTCCGCCCAGAATTGCAGAGGAACATGTGGGGAATAAATCAAGGATCTAGCAGTCTGTAGGATATGTCTGTGTTTTCGTTCTGCTGCTCCATTCTGTGGTGGTGTGGTAGGATAGGATAATTGAGCTAGAGTCCCTTAATTGGTTAGGCAAGAACAAAATTTTTCATTCTGCTTTGTATTGTGTAGGGGGGGGCGTCTGCTGCTCTTCTTTTGTTGTTCACTGTGAGAACCCATTTGCAGCTCTAAGCCATTTTTATGGATAATTAATCATCATTTACATGATGTAAAAGTAGGCAATTATTATCCTTATTTTCTTTCGATATATTCGAGATTCATGGTGTCTTTGCGTTATGGTTGCTACGATTTACTATAATATTTAGTGATGGGTGCATAGGGTTTCCCCGTTGAGGGCTTTTTTTTATTGTACTTTCTTTTTTTCGCATTGGGTATTTCACTCTTACACCCTCGTGATTTCATTCTCTTTTTTGTTTCTTGGAGAAATTTTATTGATACCGATAAAAAAATGTGTTATAAACTTTTTTTATGTAGGAAAGGACAATACAAGAAATGGAGTGGGTATAGTTGTAGATAAAAATTTGAAAGAGAATTGTGGGGTTAAGGAGGTTGGGTGATAGAATTATAGCAATTAAATTAGTGTTAGAGGAAGACATAATTAATACCATTAGTGCATATGCTCCCCAACGAGGATTAAATGAAAGTGTCAAGAAACAATTTTGGGTGGAGATGGATGGTTTATTACGAGAAATTCCAACTAGCGAAAAGATTTTCTAGTAGGGGACTCAACTGGGCATGTGATAATAGAGGATATGAGAGAGTGCATAAAGGACAGTGATTTGGGGAAAAGAATGAGTTAGGAGACACTATCTTGGATTTTGCATTAGCATTTGACCTTATAATAGCAAACACCTGCCTTTAAAAAGAGAGAGGAGCATTTAATTACTTATAAAAGTGAAACTAGCATGAGCCGGATAGACTTTTTTCTAATTAGAAAACATGACCGATTGACTTGTAAAGACTTTTAAAGTTATTCCAAGAGAGAGTTTGACCATTCAGCATACGCTAGTAGTTCTAGATTTTTGCATTAAAAGTAGAAAGAGAGAGGTAGTAAATAAAATGTACTCTAAAACAAGGTAGAGAGATTTGAAAGGAGAAAGAGCAACAATATTTAAGAATAAAGTGATGGAGTAGGGAGAATGAGATTTTGAGGGAGAACTTATAGCGATGTGGAATCAAATAGCTAATTGTATTATTAAGGTTGCAAAAGATGTGCTTGGATAGTTGAAATGGAAAAGACACTATAATAATACTAAATAAACCTGGTGGTGGAGTGTAAAGGTTCATGAAGTTGTTCGAGAGAAGAGACGTTACAAAGTTTGGTAGGGGACTAGGAATATGGAAAATTATGAAATGTATAAGAAGGCAAAAAAAAGAATCTAAGAAAGTAGTAAGTGATGCAAAGTTCAAAGCATACGATGACCGATATAATAAGTTGAGAACGAGAGAACGAGAGGGATATTTTTAAGCTTGCAAAAATAAGGAAAAGGAAAATTCGGAATTTTGATCATGTCAAATGTATTCAGAGCAATGGCCAAAAGGTTGTGGTGAAGGACAACGATATCAAAGAAAGGTAGATGGAATATTTTAGCAAGCTATTAAATGAAGACTATACAGGAGACATAAGAACAAGAGAGGATACTTCGTGAGCAGAACATACCTTTTTTTGTAAAACTGGGGTAGTGGAAGTGAAAAAAGCATTGAAATTAATGAAGACAGGAAAGGCTAAAGGTTCAAATGACATTCCGATAAAGGCTTGAAAATGCTTAGGAGAAGTTTGGGGGATTTGGTTAACTGGGCCAGCCCGTTGGGCACTGTCTAGCTAGTGTAGTCCAATCCATTTATGTTTTTTTTTTTTTTTTTTTTTTTTAATTTTATCAATTAAATTCTGTGGGACCCATTAGTTTTATATTATTGTTATAATCTCAACTCTTGAGGTGTTTTAACGGTTGAGATCAAGTATGGGGTTACGGTTTTCTTTATTTAAACCATTGTAAGCCTCTTTGGCAAAGAAATGATGGTTGATAATGAAATCGAGTTTTCAGTGCTTTTGGGATCTTCCCCAAGTTCTCTTCGAGTTATCTCCGAGATCTCTTTGCCTTTTGGATTGGAGTTTGGCATGAAGCCAATTTTTCCCCTATCTTCCACCTCTATCCAGCCTGCTCTGCATCTCCCCTTCATTCTTCATCACCAATACCAGTTATAAAACAGTCTTTTTTATATTTATTTATTTAAATGGGCACAAGCAGACACAGACACACATGTATACATAGTATTTTTCTTTCTTCTATCTTTGATTTGGTGCTGGCTGGCATGAATAAACTACCAATGTTTGAGCAGGATTCAAACACTAGTCCTCCCTATGGGAGTGGATGTCCCTAACCCCGTGGTCCTTTTATTATTCTCATATTATATGAGTATTTTGTCCATCTTGTAGTAAGGGTGTTGATAATCATAGATTAACCCAACAATTAGGGGACTCCCAAAAATCATCTCCTACTTTCTACAGGATTTTCCTCTGATTTGATACCTAGATTTGCTAACAAATGAAGTGCAAGTTAATGGATGCAATAGCAAATCCTACAAATAGCTATGAACTGGACGTGTTTGACATCTGCATGTGTAAGCAAAACCTACTTAGAGCTCAAACATTGAGGCGTGTGAGATCTGGACCCACCCATCATGGGCCCGTTTGATGAAAGGTCCAAGTCCCTGACACGTGCTGCACCAATGGGGAAGTGTGATATTTCATAAGAATTGTCAGCCATCAAAACTTTTGCTGCTTTTACCCCCCAAAACAACAAAAAAACAAAAACAAAAACAAAAACCTTTGCTGCTTCTCATCATGGTTATTTCATGTAGTGAAGGCTAAGGATTTGGAACTCGCAGCAGCATCAGCACAAGAAGTTGGTCTCAAATGCCCATTCGCTTCTCAAGCACAGGAGATGTAATCCTTCTTCCCCTTTTTTTTGTAAGATGAAATGATCTTCAGAATTCTGTTGTTTCAAATTCTTGTGTGACATGCTCCAACGGAATAAATGTCTTGAATGCAGATACACAGAGCTATGCAAGGCAGGTCATGAATTCAGGGACTTCTCCTGTGTTTTTCGCCACTATTACTCCGGCAAGGATGAGATTTGACAAGTTCAGGCAGTCATTTGACTAACTATTACACCTTGTGAATCAAGTGCGTGCTTTTCATTTTCACCAGTTAAAGTTGAGGACCTTTTTTTTTTTCTTCTGAAGACATCCTTTGTTTGAGTTGTAATTCTACTCTCATTTGAGTAAATCATAGGGAGAACCATATGTGAAGACCCATGATCCAGGATTTAATGCTATAATATATCTGTTTCCAGAGGAGGAAAAAAAAAAAAAAAAACGTTAGAATGCAACTCTCTCTCTCTCTCTCTCTCTCTCTCTCTCTCTCTATATATATATATATATATATATAGGGGGGTATTCATATGCATCCATCCCTCACCATTTTTGGTGAGGGACACCCCAAAAGGGGAATTTCCAAGTACAAAAGTGAGGAAGTACAAAGGTGTACTTCCTCACTTTTGTACTTGGAAATTCCCCTTTTGGGGTGTCCCTCACCATTTTTGGTGAGGGATAGATGCATATGAACATTTCCCATATATATATATGTGTGTGTGTGTATGTGTATGTATATATATTTGCTATCAGAGGTTCCCAACCCTTTGGTCTGGACTAATCCCTCCGGGCCCAGAGGGAAGCCGAGTAAACCCCCCTATAGCCCTAGTGTGGTAGTGCAGTTTCTAACTTACAACCACCGGGTGCAAACCGTGGTCCTAAGCCATTGAGCTGCCCCTTGGGGTTGAATGCAAGTATAAGTAGGTTCATTTCGTCTTCCAGAACGATCATATAATGGCCTTTTCTTGATTTTCATGCCCCCAAACCCCTTTTCAATGTGGTTACAATGGTGGCGCACATCTTTTGTGGCCCTCAAGATATGCAATTCCAATTTTCCTAGAAGAGAATCTAGGCTACTCAAGCTAGGGGCGGCAATTGCTGATGGTTCATTAATCACTAGCAATTGCTGATCGGTTAAGGATGTAAATGGATCCCCGATTCTCCAATTACCCGAAGGTTTTGACCCGTTAAAAACTGGGTTTAGGTCCTTATTTAGGCTTCGATAAGTAAATGGATCTAGGTCCGGGTACGGTTCCACCTTTGTTCAGACCCGTGTACCCGAGACTTGACATATTACCTCAATTTTCAAAAATCTCTCCTAAAAATCATATATATATATATATATATATATATATATATATATACACACACACACTTTAATATCATTCTCTACTTAGACCTGTATCCGGATCCAAACCCGTCCCATATATGGTTCTGGTTTCGGTTTCGAAGCCAAGAAAACGGTTCCAGGTTTGGTTCTAGTTCCACCTTCTCCTTAACGGTTTGGTTCCGGGTCCACCATGGACCCGGACCTGAACCAACAGGTTTACAACCCTATGATCGGTTAACTAATTCCAGGGTATAACATTTCCAACCCAGTTTGTAAATGGGCCAGCGAAAGTTGAGGTCCTTCGTGATACTCGAAACTGCCAATGTTGCCTGAGCCAACCCAAACCCACTGGGCCAATGCTAACCTGTCCCAAGCTGACCCATCTATTTGCTACCCACTAGACACAAATATAATTGCGAGACCTGTCAGAGAGGAATACAAATATGATCTCCTTATATTCAACAATTGAGAGTAAGCAGACATGACCAGCGCTACATTCCTGTCTCGGGCCATCCGCGGGTTTGCCAGCATGTTGAGCTATTGTGGCCCTAGGCTCGGAACAGGACAAAGACAAGGACAACCCCAAGGGGTAGATCAGTTGGCCAAAGACCATGGTTTGTACTTAGAGATTATAGGTTTGAAACTGCACTACTACATTGGGGCTATAAAGGAGTTTACCAAGCTTTCCTTTGGGCCCGAAAGGATTAGTCTGACCCAAAGGGTTAGGAACCCTCCGATTAAAAAAAAAAAATAAAAAAGGGCTCGGAACAGGACTGCACCCAAGTAAAAGTCCTGAATATTGGGCTTGGGCCTTTTTTTAAGCCTATAAAATGTTCACAGTCGCACACTTCGAATAAGGATGCAGAAAACCCCAAGGGGTAGCTCAGTTGGCCTAGGATCACGGTTTGCATCTGGAGGTTGTAGGTTCGAAACTGCACTACCACACTGGGGCTACAGGGAGTTTATCTGGCTTTCCTTTGGGCCCGGAGGGATTAGTCCAACCCAAAGAGTTAGGAATCTTTTGATTGAAAAAAAAAAAAAAAAAAAGATGCAGATTCCGGTGGATGATTAGGGTCATCAAATGAGCATTATCTGTGGACCTTTGCACATCGTGGGGGTCCCCTAATTGAATGTTGTAGGTAAAAATCATCAAGCACCCAAAATCTGGCATGTCGTCCCTTGGATTTGTCTATGCATTGACTATGATTTTCACATCATGAACTCTCCCAATATGGGCATGAAACAGAACTTTTGTAGCAACTTATCTGTTGTAACAGATTGGCATACATGTCAAATCCGGATAGTAGTTAAGGTGGGCCTTAAGATTTCTTTTTTGTCTGATAACTGTGGGCCTTAAATATGTCACTGAATAGATGGTCTTGATCATCCATCTGACAGTCATTGATGCAGGGTTCCAAAGAGAAGGTTGGCGACCCGAGCTGATTGAAAAAATCCTACAGTAAATATAGGACAGTAGATGTCTATTGGGTTACAGTTTATCCACATTGGGACCCGTTATTTGGACTGTTGAATTGTTGCCTGTGTAATTTATCCCATATCGCCATGCTCTGAAGCCCGAATCCCCCTTTTAGCCAAAAAGGGAAATATTGTTTTGGCCTATTCCCGAGCGCCGCCTATATAAAATGTCATATAGGAAGGAATTGAGAGTGTGCAATTAGCTCACATCACAACATTTTATACAAATGGCGTTCGTGGATTGGCCGAAACGGTATTTCCCAGTTTTGTTGAAATAGGAGATTCAAACTTTTCAGGGCCAGTTTGGCTATTTACTATTAAAGTAAAAGTAATGTAAATTATCAAATTAAGAGAGAATAAAATATATGTAGGTTATAATGGTATTTTTTCTTTAGTAGATTGGTCGTAAATCTTTTTGACTTTTTGTGCAAAAAGTAGGGTTTTTTTTTTTTTTTTCTCATTTAATGGAGAAATGAGGTTTTTTTTATTATTATTTTTTTATAGAAGGAGAAAATTTTTAAGATGTGTACTTTTGATGTGATCCCTTGTCTGGAAAATAGAGCCTTTACATTATTTTTACTAGCCTAGTAAATTGCCAAACGAGCTTGTTTGACAACTCTACTAATAGAGTCAAGTAAAACAAAACCCCCATTTCTAAAAAAAAAAAAAAAAGTCACATCAAAAGCACTTTAATTCAGGTTTTCCATCATATTTTTTTAAAAACAATATAAAAGCAACCTCTTTTCTCTACTAAAGGACAAAAGATCTCTACTTCCCCATACAAAAGTAAAAAAAGATTCCATCACGAACAACTAAAAATAAAATACCATTATAACCCTACTTATATTTTATTCTTTATTCAAAATAATCTTTACTTCACTCAATTCCATTAGTAAAGGCTACTTTTGCAATTTATTATTAAAGTAAAAGTGATGTAAATCATGAAATCAAGAGAGAATAAAATATAAGTGGGTGATGGTGGTATTTTGTCTTTAGTGAATTGGTAGGAAATGTTTTTAACTTTTTTGTGTAAAAAGTGGGCATTTTTTTTGTCATTTAGTGAAAAAAGGAGGCTGCATTTTTACTTTTATTTTAAAAGAAAAGGAGGAAATTTTGAAGATATTTACTTTCGATGTGACTCCTCGTCTGAAAAATAGAGACTTTACGTTACTTTTATTAACTTAGTAAATTGCCAAATAGAAGAATTGCCTTGTACTTACACTTGGTGGTGGAAGACTAGGATAGGAATCCAGCCCCGCCAGAATTATCAGCACCCGAGCGGGCCGAGACTTGTGACTATTGTTTATCCACTCCAAAAGGACCAAGAAAAAAGAGAGAGAGAGGGAGAGGAAAAAAAAAGAGGAGAATCCAAATAATTCTTTTTTATGGACCTTGGGAGCCTGTAGGAGAAAGGATAATGGGTAATAAACCATATCAAGATCCAGCCACAGGCCTTTTGCCACGTGTCCCCTGAACACCCCCTCCTCACTTGTTATTTGTCGATGCTTGCCATAGGAGTCTTAACTAAGTAGAGATTGCAGCTGTGAGAGAGAGAAAGAGAGAGAAATGGCAGCCTCAGTGATGTCATCACTATCCTTGAAACCTTCTCCATTCCTGGAGAAATCAGCCATCAGAGGAATCCCATCCCTGGCAAGACCTTCCTCCTCCTTCAAAGTTGAAGCCAGTGGTAAGAAAATCAAGACTGCAACACCTTATGGTCAGTATCTCCATCCTTAACTCTTCTTCTTCTTCTTTTGTGAACACCAATCCATCCATCAATCTACCCACTTCTGTGACTTCACCCATTTATGTATTGTGCATACATATGTATCCATCTATCTATACATACATGATGCATACATATATACATATGCTTGCATATGTTTGCATACACCCACATGTCTTGTGCCGTTAGAACTTAAGGCATTCTCTTTGCTTATATGACACTAAAAAATCCTACTTTAAAATGAAAGAGAGAGAGAGAGAGAGAAAAAAGTGGGACTAACTTTTTTTTTTCCTGCCATTTTTAAAGAAAACTCTTAAAATATTTAGTTAGTAAAAACATAAGATTTGAGGGGGTTTAAGATTTGCATGAATGCCAAAGTATGATTCATGGTAGCAAAAAATAGTAAGGTAGGGAACTTTTGCTTGTTGGGATTTTTATGGATTATTATCTCTTAAACTTGATTTTACGGCGAAGAATGGTACTTAGTACTTACCAACCATAAGACCAACCGTATTGTGGGTAAGGAGTAAGACCCTAAAATATACTGTCAAGGCACTCTATTGGTAGTTTTATGGCTTGTGTATTAGCTCGTGGAAATCGAGTTTAAGAGATACTAATTCACAAAATCTCTTTGCTATTTTCCCTCTAATTTACGTTGGGAAGGAGTGGAAGGTTGATGATAGAGCAAAAGACAAGCCCCATCAAATTTTATCACACGTAGTGGAATTTAATTTCAAAGAAAAGGTTGTGCATCTGACCATCAAAGCTGGGGAAAGTGATGGTCTCTTCTGTGTATTTATCACCGTTCATTTCCTCTTCACCCATTAGATTGCTATAATTTCTAACACACAAACCATTGGAAAACAACAAAGTTTCCTCATGGTTTGGAGAAGAGTCATGACAATTTAAGGAACTCTCACTAGAAAGTATAAATGTAGAGAAATCCCCTGAGATTTCTTTATAACCTTTTCTAGTAGTGATTGTCCAACTTGTTTGGATTTGCAAGAAGAATGCCATGTAGAAGAAAACTACTATAAAACAGTTATAATAGAAAACTCATTACTAATGATAAATCTCACCTTTCAACCATGAAAATTCCATT
The DNA here is from genome assembly GCA_028538565.1 of Umbellularia californica. NCBI lineage: Eukaryota > Viridiplantae > Streptophyta > Magnoliopsida > Laurales > Lauraceae > Umbellularia > Umbellularia californica. Next base: position 21,399,370 of record JAPQWN010000012.1, on the reverse strand, counting down.
TTCACCGAAGAAAATGATACTTTCTCCACCTCTTTGAGGATAAAAACATTTCAACTACTTATTTTGAAAAAATGTAGTTAACAGGAAAATTATTATCTTCTAGAGAAGTCCAGACAGGAGAAAACCATGACCTAGACCTAGTGCACACACTTACACACACACACGCACACATATATATGTATTCATATATTCTTAATTTAGTGGTTTATTTTTAAAAATAAAATATTTGCAGGGATTAATGGAGGCATGAACTTGAAGGAAGGTCAGGACGCATCTGGAAGGAAGGGAAAGGTTGAACTCTTTTTCTCATAAAAGTTCCATCTAACATGTATATGAACACCTACGTTCATATGTACAAAATGTACATGCACATGTACATTTTTTATGGCGTATTTTGCAATATAAATGTTAACTTTGTATGGTGTTTTCTTCACCTTCTCTGGCATTTTGCTTGCAAATGGATGCAGGGTAAGGGTGTATATCAATTCGTTGACAAATATGGTGCTAATGTCGACGGATACAGGTAGGAGTTTGATACCAAATAGTTGCTTGCTACTTATTTTTGGGCCAATAAAAGACAATCACAGTAATTTAAATGAAAGTCTTTCGTAATGGAGGTACTAAAGATTATGTTTATTTTTAGAAATTTCTAATAGATGTCAGTTTTAAATTGCAGTCCCATTTTCAATACGGATGAATGGTCCCCTGGCGGCGATGTCTACGTCGGAGGTAGGACATCCTTGTGCATTTAAATCTATAATTCTGAAAGGAAAATTTGATGGGTTACTCATCAGTCAGTGGCTAATGAAAAGAAAATTCCTTCACACACACACACAAAAAAAAAAAAATTAAGTATTTTCTTCAAAACTGAAAGTGTTCATCACTTGATCTGAAGTTATATATTGAAATGGGAAATGCAGGAACCACAGGGTTGCTGATATGGGCTGTGACTCTTGGAGGTCTTTTACTGGGGGGTGCCCTTCTTGTCTACAACACTAGTGCTTTGTCCCAGTAGAATAATGCTTATGATCTGTATTGTTGTGTACTCTCTTCTGTTCTCCCTAAATACAAACGTCTTTGCTTTAATGCTCTATTATTCTGGTATGAACATCAGTATCAGTTAAATGTGTATGTACTATTTTGACATGAAGGAAGTTTTAGATTCTGAAAATAGTTTCTCAAGTATAAAATTATTGAATTCTACACATGGTTCTTATATTAACCATAGGTCTAGAAAATGAGCCAATAGATCAAACTGTAACAGGTTGTAGGGCATGATGTTACCCTGATGCTTCATTGGCAAATGACACCTCTTTCTAAGTTCTGGTTTAAATGCCCATCATCCTGTTTTATTGGTGTGTTCATCTGATATGTTCAGATTTTATAGTAGGATTAATGGAGATCACTTGTTATACAAAAATGTTTCTAATATAATTTTTTTAGTGTTTGTTTAGGGTATAATAGGTCAATAATAGCCAGGCTTGGGCCCTTACATTTCTTATCAGGTGGGCTTGAACATTATGTTATGTTTAAGGTCTGGACCCGCCTCGGACCCTTGAATAGTTATCAGGTCTGGACTCAGTTCCAACAAGTTCCAGCCAAAACCTAGCCTTACTTTTCCTCTCTCTGTATTCTCCATCAACATTTATGTCCAAATTCCTACTTTCCTACTAAACCTATGCCGTCTAGCGGCTACCATACCACTCTCAGCTCTTAACCAAAGGGTTGCTTCATGTGTAAGGACCGGGCAAAAAAATTCAGCCCCATCAGTTTATCCTAATCCTAACCCTTAATTTATAACAATTTGGATAACTTCGATTGCATCGAAACCAAGTCATCTTCCAGCATAAACTATAAACTCAAATCTTCCAGTACTCTCAAAAACTAGCAATCTGTATACTGAAAGGAACTCTCTTTAACTTATCAGATTTACTGAAATACATAAAACCTCTCTGATTACCAGTAACTCTTGATCATAAAAGTCCATTACCAGGTGATCAGATTTGCTGGGTGCAAAGAAGTTTGGGTGGGCGTGCTGCTTGCATTGGTGGCTGTGACTTGACATATACCTCCACGTCATCCTTTGGCCCGTTTGGCACTTTATTAGATTAGTAAAAGTCAAGTAAAGCCACCATTTTTCAGACAAGGGATCACATCAATAGCACTTTAATTCAAAATTCAATTCCCTCCAGTTTTTAAGAAAAAAGAAGTAAAAAAAGCAACATCCTTTCCCACTAAAAGAGAAAAAAAACTCCACTTTTCTATAAAAAAGGAAAAAAGATTACCGAACAAACAACTAAAAATAAAATACCATTATAACCCCATTATATTTTATTATCGCTTGATTTGATGCTTTACTGCACTTTATTTTACATGTAAAATTACCAAACAGGCCCTGATACATCTACCGAAAGGTTAGTTTTTAAGATCAGGCCCATGCATCTGTATTTGTCATTGCATATTTAAAATTGGGACAAAGATTGTTCTTGAATTTATGGAGTTGAAAAATATTTTATCTGACAAGCAATGGAAACAAATTTGAATTGAACAGAAACCGAAAAGATAGAAATGTGAATTGTAATTCATTGTATTGGTAAACTTGCTTCTGTATATGTATGGACGAGGCTTTTGTGATTCAACATGCTGAAAATTCATTGGGCAGTAACCTAAATCATCATCATAGTATTAAGTCTAGGGTGGGGGCTCACTGACCTGAACGTCTGAGATGGATAGGAGTATGTTCAAAGCCACCCCACTAGCCCGGTCAATATCAATTATCAACCCTAATCTTGAAAACAAGTGCCCCACACTGCCAAGCCGAAAGTTTAAGCAGCAACAAGGACAAGGAGACTGCATTTCATACACACATTAATCATTTGGGCACCAGTTGAAGCTTAATTGCTATAAGTTGGAGAACATTCGTGACCCATAGATTGAAAGTTACTAGTAGTGGCATCAAAAACGTCAATTACCATCAAATATGACCTAAATCAAGCCTGAAAAACCTTTAGCATTAGAATCTTTAAGAAAAAATTGTAATTCCTACTTGTGGAATGAGTTAACTTCATGCATCTCAACCTCAACTCAAAGTCCCTACTGTGAAAACCCCAAGTCATTTTAGAAAACCCAAAGATATTGCTTTCAAGCTCTCCTATTTAATTTAGATGTCTGCCAAATTGTTTTGGATGACATTTTCCCGTGGAAATTTATATCTACAGTGATTCCTTTTTCTCCATAAAAGCTGATCAGAAGATGCAAAAATAAAACCCCAAGGGGTTGGCTAAGTGGTCAGGACCACGGTTCCTCCTTTCGGAGCTGGAGGTCTTGGTATCAACCCCTGGTTCCCCAATCGAAGGTTGAGAGGTACTTACCTGGCTTGGTTTTGATACTCACTAAGCCGTACACAGTTCAACTTTCCAATTGACATGTCACAATCTTTTCTTGGCTATAGAAAGCATGCAAAGTGGACTTGGTTTACATAGTGAATAAGTTGGTCATTGAACCTAAAACTCGATTCCTCAGGCTAGGCTGTATCAAAGCTAATCTTCACAGCCAATTTCCCACTGCAAAGTAATAGCCTAATTGGAGCCTATCAACGGTAGGTTTTATTATTATTTTTTATTCCGATCGGAAATATGACTTTAACCCACAACCTCAAAATTGCAATAATAAAACCCTTCCACTATGCCACAAGTGATATGAAAATACTATTAGAGTTGCATAATCAACAATGCAGATCTATAGAGAGGTAGGATGTATAGTCTTGATCCTTTATCAGGCACTTGGATCGCCAGATGACCCATGAGAGCTTCGACCCTATTCCTCTAACACACCGTGATGGAAATCTTTCATCATTGTTTCCTACCAACATTCTCCCACTTGGTCCAGACAACACCATCAGTATGTGTTTGGACCGTATTTGGATCAAACATATGGACCGGGCTCGTGCGAGCCTCTTATGGCCAGGGCGGGGCTTGGGCTTAAGGATTTAAACTGGGGCCGGGCCGAGATTTTGCTAAGCCCGGCCCATGAGCACCCCTATGCATTTTATCCCAAAACCCTACTTCTGGACCCCACAAACCCAACTTGCCCTAGCCTTGAGACAGATAAGAGGGCTGGACCTGGACCCATCCCAATTAGTTCTCAGCCAAAAAATCAAGCCAAGTCCCTCCTCATGAACCATAATAATCAGTCCAAGTCACAGTATTAAGACTTGGACAGAGCTTAAGTTGTATGTATTCTGTGCATGGACTATGGACTATGAACAAGAAACTTCAAACTCCTCCACAGATTCCTATCCGACGTTATCTTCCCGCCTTTAGGCATTCGAAACCTATAGCCATCATTCCCTCCGTTTACCACTCCAATTGTCTTCTAGACCAGCTATGGAAATCGGGCCGCGTCGACGAAGCACGCCATGTGTTCGACAAAATGCCTCACAGAGACGAATTCAGCTGGAACACTATGATTGCCGCATATGCCAACTCTGGTCGCTTGACCGAAGCTCACCGACTTTTCGATGAGGCCCCGAACCGCATTTCCGTAACCTGGTCTTCCCTCATTTCTGGGTATTCTCGTCATGGGCGTGGGTCTGAAGCACTTGAATTGTTCTGGAGAATGCAGTTGGAAGGGCTGAAACCGAACCAGTACACGCTGGGCAGCATCTTGCGAGCCTGCTCGACGTCTGCTGCTCTTCGAAGAGGCGAACAGGTGCACGCCCATGTCCTGAAAACTCAATTTGACGCAAATGTCTTTGTTGTCACGGGTCTCGTCGATATGTATTCAAAATGCAAGCGAATCTCGGAAGCGAGGTATCTCTTCGAGAGGACACCGGATAAAAAGAGTCATGTATTGTGGACAGCAATGGTTACGGGTTACTCTCAGAATGGTGATGGTCTTAAAGCGATCGAATGTTTTCGAGATATGAGAAGGGAAGGTGTTGGGTCGAATCAATTCACCTTTCCTAGTGTTCTTACAGCCTGCGCGATGATATCAGGATGGAAATTTGGGATGCAGCTGCATGGTTGCATAATTCGGAGCGGTTTTAGTGGCAACGTGTTTGTTGAAAGTGCGTTGATTGATATGTATGCTAAATGTGGAGATTTGAATAGTGGCAAGGAGGTTTTGGAGGGAATGAAAGGTGAAGATGTGGTTTCCTGGAATTGTTTGATTGTTGGCTCTGTGAAACAGGGCTTTGAAGAAGAAGCTTTGTCCTTGTTCAAGAAGATGCACTCGAGGGATATGAAGTTTGATGATTTTACATATCCGTCTGTTTTCAACTCATTAGCTTCTTCCATGGATGTGGAAAATGGAAAATCTGTTCATTGCTCAATCATAAAAACTGGTTTTGAGGCATCTACACATGTGAGCAACGCTCTTGTCGACATGTATGCAAAATGCGGGAGCCTAGACCATGCATTCCGTGCATTTGACAAGATGCTCGAGAAGGATGTTGTGTCATGGACTTCACTGATCACTGGTTGTGTTCACCTTGGGTTTCATGAAGAAGCACTAAAATTGTTCTGTCAAATGAGGATTGCAGGAGTTGAAACAGATGACTTTGTAATTGCCAGTGCTTTGAGTGCTTGTGCGGGATTGACAGTTTTGGAGTTAGGGCGGCAGGTTCACGTGATTTTCATTAGAAGTGGCTTTGGGTCGTCTCTGTCTACTGATAATTCTCTTGTGTCGATGTATGCAAAATGTGGGTGCATTGAGGATGCTCATCGCATATTTGATTCAATGCCAATTCGGGATGTTGTCTCTTGGACCGCTTTGATCGTGGGTCATGCTCAAAATGGAAGGGGTAAGAGTTCTCTACAACTATATGAAGAGATGATCAAGAGTGGCACGAGACCGGATTATGTTACTTTTATTGGCCTGTTATTTGCGTGTAGTCACGCAGGTCTTGTTGATGATGGTTGTCGCTACTTTTTGTCAATGCATAAAGCCTATGGTATAAGTCCAGGACCGGAACATTATGCTTGTATGATTGATCTCCTTGGACGAGCAGGGAAGATAAACGAAGCTGAGGAATTGCTCAACCAAATGAGTACTAAACCAGATGCTACTGTTTGGAAAGCATTACTTGCAGCATGCAGAGTCCATCGAAACATAGAACTAGGAGAAAGGGCAGCACAAAGTCTTTTTGAACTAGAACCGAAAAATTCTATGCCGTATGTTCTTCTGTCTAACATCTATTCAGCAGCAGGGAAATGGGATAAAGCAGCAAAAATTCGGAGGTTAATGAAATCAAGAGGGGTTAGTAAAGAGCCTGGTTGCAGTTGGATGGAGGTCAACAGTGTAGTCCACACCTTTCTGGTCGAAGATAGAAGCCACCCAATGAGGGTGGAGATATACTCTAAGGTTGATGAGATGATGATTTTGATCAAGGAAGCAGGGTATGTGCCAGACATGAATTTTGCACTTCATGATGTTGATGAAGAGGGTAAGGAGCTTGGTCTTGCTTATCACAGTGAAAAGCTGGCTGTTGCATTTGGGTTACTTAGTGTGCCACCAGGTGTACCCATTCGGATTTTTAAGAACCTCCGTGTTTGTGGTGACTGCCACTCTGCATTAAAACTCATCTCAAAAGTCGTTGGACGGCATATTATACTGCGAGATGCAAATTGCTTCCATCACTTCAATGAGGGTTTGTGTTCTTGCAAGGATTACTGGTAGAAAGCACTTAGGCAAAAGGCACCCATTCAGAACGTGGAGAACCTTCATGTTTGTGACGAGTGGTGACTGCCAAACTGCTATAATATTCATAAAAAGATTCATTGATTGTGTATCATAGTGAGATGCAAATTGCTTCAATCATCAGTGCGAGTTTCAGTTCTTGTAATGATATTTCAAGTCCCTTGGATTTTTTATGGAGGATTTGCTTTTGGTACTGTTTTCGCTGTGAGGGCTCTGCTATGAGAAGAGTCTCATGATTGCCATCTGCACAATGGTTTCTCAAGTGTGACCAAGGTAAAATGGTGCGTTGATACTTAAATTATAAGCCTCTTGTATGCTCATTCATTTTCCATTACTTGGGTGCAGATGAAATATGGGGAAATGGCTTTAATTCTTGTGAAGCATGCAGCCAACCTTTCAATAGGAGGAAAGCAATTGACTATGCTGGAAGTAATCCATTCTATGTAAAACCCAATTGCATTTTCAAGTTACACAATCACAGGATGAATTTGTGCTTATGAATTATGATTACCTGTGACATGCTTGCATTAATAATTATATGATGATCTGCACATTGCATTTTCTGCAGTTGACATTTTGTGAGCCTATATGTACTTTGAGATAGGAGTGCTACTTGGGCAGGCTGGGCCAATTTTTTACCTAGTGGAAGTCAAGTATTGAGCTTGAACTTGAGACTGAGTCCGGATGAAGCTTGAATTGCTAGACCTGAGCCTGAGCCTAAATTTAATACTTTACCATGAGTCTTAGCCTGATCTTGATTATAATTCTTAAGCCCAAGTCTGAGCCTAAGCCAGAGCCCAAACTTGAGCCAAACTTTAACCTAATTTTTTCAGAAACCCAAAACTGAGTTCTGTTCACTTTGCTGGCATCTCTCTATTGTATGATGAGGATTTTTAGGGGCTTCTCTTTATCACCTGCAGATATGATATCTACTTGAGGATCGCGGAATGGGCTATGCTTAGGAAGGAGTTCTCCAATTTCAACCATAATGATATTCTTTACAATTGGGAAGCATGCTTGGGTGCAGGACACTTCTAAAGGTGAGGATATCCATTCCTTGGTCTCCTCCTCTATTAGGGTTGTTGAAGTTCAACATGGATGGAGCTTCGAGAGGCAAGCCAGGGCCGGCGGGTATTGGAGGAGTGTTGTGTGATTGTAAGGGAATGCTTTAATTATATTCTCTAAGCAAGTAGGAGTTTGTGATTCAAATGAAGTTGAGGTACTAGCTATGTTGGAAGTGCTTCGGTTATTTTCAAGCATGTTTGCTGAGGCGCTTATGGTTGAAAGCAGCTCATCCAACATGATAGCCGGGGTGTGCAATTGGAAGGTTTTCCCTTGGCGGTCTTAGTTTCTTTTCAATGAGATTAGAGAGTTCTCTTTTCATATTAATGTTTTTTTCATCGTAAGATTAGATCAGCCAACTCTATGGCAGGTGTTTTAACTAAGCAAGGGATTGAAATGATGCTTCCTTGGGTGGTTATTGTTATGCATTTGCCTAGGAGTACAATGCTTTTGTACCCCTATTTTCTTTCATTCTCTCTTTCTATTTTTGCTCTTTTTAATGGAAGTCCTTGTTACTGTTCAAAAAAAAAATAAAATAAAATTGTAAATGCATTAATGATTTAAGACTTAAATTCAATTATATAATCTGACAGCTGAAAGCTGAAAAAAGTGGCTAAATCTCTTCCATAATCCCTCCTTGAGCCACATTAGATCCTTTATCCATGTCAGCCTCTTTAGTCTCTCTTTAATCTTTGCTAATAAAATACAATTAAATCTATCTCACTCAACACCTTTCCATCTTTTGATAGTGTCTTATTTTTGGGGCTCTAGAGTTGCACTGGATGTGTGGAGCAGCCAGATCTTGTTGAGGGTTATGAGGCGTCCATCTTATTGTTGCATAAATGTGATGTGCAGTATTCTCTCCAGGCATAGAAAATTAATAAGCCTCCTGCTGTTCGAATTGGATAAGCATTTAATCTGCTTTACAACGACCCTATTTATCCAAAGCAGGTTGCTGCAAATGATTGGCTGTGGTGAATGTTATCTGTCTGCAGTTTGATTGTTTTTTTTTTTTTTTTTTTTTTTTTTTTTTTTTGCATTTTTGGAGTTATTGAACCATACATGCTTTTGCTTTATGGCTCAGAGTAGTTCATCACTTGTTTTATCTTATCTGTTTACCTTCAATAGTTCTTAGCATATGTTTGTAGTTTTGGAGGATTATCAGTACATTTATTAGAGTGCATTAGGAGAAACAAAACAATCTTCTCTTTAGGCTTAAAAAAATTGTTAATACAACAAAATAGTAACCATTCCTGGAACCTGTTTCATGTGGGCGATGAGCCATGCATTGTAAATCTACAAGTAAGTACCGGGTTGTAATGTTTATAAAGAAATTATGGCCACATTGTATATTTATTGAACAATACATTAGAAATTACCAGCCATAATTTACGAACAAGTTCAATAAAGATTGTGTAGATTTACAAGATCAATTAGATCAAGGAGCCCATATTGATATAGGATTTACAGTATGGGCCCACCTCTATAAAAAATATAATGTAAGGCCACCTTTTTGTAAATATATACATGGGACCGACCTTTATAAATTAAAACATGACATCACCTTTAGAAATTAGAATACAGGGCCCATATTCATAGGATTTATAATGTGGGTCCACTACTTGTGATGGTAACCATATGACCCACATTTATGAATTAGAAAGTAGAGCCACATTTTTTTATGATTATAGACATAGGACTCACCTTTAGAAGAAGTTATAATGTGGTACCCACCTTTAGAAATTAAAACATAGGCAAGACACTCATAGAATTTACAATGTAAACACGATACCCACTTTATAGGAATTATAATGTGAGGTCATCTTTTTTTGTTAATTGTGAACATCAGACTCACCTTTAAAAAAAATCACAATGTGGTACCCGCCTTTAGAAATCCGAACATAGGGCCACATTCGTAGGATTTACAATGTGGCTCCACCTTTTGTGATTGTGCCCATATAACCCACCTTTAAGAATTATAAAGTGGAGCCACATTTTCTGTGATTGTAGACACGATACCCACCTTTAGAAATTACAACGTGATGCCACCTTTATAAATTAAAAAATAGAGCCCACATTCATACGATTTATAATGTGGTCCCACATTATAGTTTGATATTATGAGCAAGCCTTTTGTGATTGTGATCATGTGACCCACCTTTAAAAATTATAAAATAAAGCCACCATTTTTGAGATTGTGAATATGAGGCCAAATAACATTCTTTAAAAAGCAAGAGATGAAGTAAGAAATAACCATGCCAGCAAATTGTTTCTTGAAAAGATAAAAAAAATTCGTTTCAACTTTCTTATGCGGATCAAAATTGGAAACAGTGATTTACACATACCAAACATGGGAACATCCAAATAGCATAATGCCAATCGCACCCATAGATTCCGAATCCCCTCCGCCGAGCCTTGCTCACCTCGTTAGCATCACATGCAAAAACACTTAGTGGGGCTCAGCTTATGACCCATCCAACTGGATTATAAAACATGAAAACCCCCACCCACCCAATCCAACCCATATTCCCTGATCCCGAGTTTGACACCCATTTGAATGGGTTCAACTGTTGGATCGCCTCGCACTTATTTTGGATAGTAAAAACCTCTGGACACAAGTAGTTAAAGGGGAGATTGAAACATCCCCAGGTGAGCAGACGCTTGGGGGGTGATAATCACCACTAAATTGAATTATAGAGTTGCCTGCTGAATCTTTAACTTCCCTAAGATGACACATAAGTGAAGGCTAGTTTTTACAATCAGGCCCCCGGTGATTGTATCTGTTACTTTGTTTTTAAAACTGGATTAAGATGACACTGCAATTTGTGGAGATGAAAAGGTTCTTACCCGGCCAGCAATGGAGAAGAACATTTCAAAGAGTGTCTACATACATATGGGAGGATGCTTTGATTCTCTCCCAGCATAGTTGATTCTAGTACTAATTTTGATTTGGAAAAGACAGGGCACTCAATCAAGTCCACATGCTAAGCAAATTATGCAAAAATACACCATTCACAATCACTTTGTGGGGTCCTGATATATTTGAAATGCCAATGAGGTAAAGAAAGAAAATATGATGAGGCCCATGCACAAAAATAGGCAGAATCCAGCGAAGAAAAATAGGCCTGAAAGTAAAAACTTCAACCTTCTGTGGCGTGATTAGATAGCTCATGGCTAGATTATTATTATCTAAAATGTTTGGGATGCAGCCCATCACACTAGGTCTGAATCCCTGAATTGTGGGTCCCTATTGTAGAAACTAAAATCAGCAAGCTGTGCATCTTTACTAGACCCAAAATAGGATATGGCTTCCAGGGATTAACTAGACTGGAATCAGAAAGGACACAAGCAATAGTAATGCAAACAATAGAGTCCTCTAGAACCCATCAGTCATGGAAAGAAAACCATTTGATCTCACTGTGAAATGGAGACGTTGTAAATGAGTTGACACGATTCTGTACCTAATCACAATCAAAGAATCAGAAAATTGACCTATAGAGAAGGCACCTGAACAAGAAATATAAAAGAATTCATCACCATGTTGGGTTCAAAAACCAAACAGAAATGTATAGCACCGGAAGCACATTTTTACAGAGGGGGTTTTTCTTTTTTGGTTGCTGATAAAAAAAAGCATCAAACTAATCAAGAAGTGACCTTAGAACAAAGCCAAAACAGTAAACAAAACAGATAGAAATGTGAATCCAAAACAGTTAACAAAACAGATAGAAATGTGAAGCATAATAAATTGTGTACAAGAGCGGACCATGCTTTTGTGATCCAACACACTGAAAATTCAATGTTGAAATCATCATCTTAGTCTTGTCCTATCAGTCTGGAGTGGGCAGCCACTGACCTGAATGTCTGAGATGTACATGTGAAAGTTTCACAGCCCCCCTCACTAGTTAGGTTGAAATTAACCATTGTCTTGAGAATAAGTGCCCGACAAACGGCCATGCAGAAAAGATTAAGCAGCAACAATCACAAGGAGATGAATTTCATACAGAAATTAATCATTTGAGCACCAACTGAAACTTAATTGCAAGAAATCAGAAGTAATGAGCAGTAATAGAAACACAACTTACCATGGAATGTAACCTAAATCAAGCGTATAAAACATCAAACATTATATCATTCTTCAGAATCTAAAGTAAAATTGGTAATTTCTACATGAGGAATGACTCAATGTCATGCATTTCAGTCTCCACCCCATAGTATCAATCTCAATGTCCCTAATACTCTTGAGACCTCAAGGTCACTTGGAAACACTAAAAAAACGTTGCTTTTAAGCTTCCCATTCAACTCAGTGATTAAACAAAATGTTTGTGCACGTCATTGCGTGTGTGTGTTTTCAATTAGTAACATGACTTGAACCCAATGCAGATGGCTGAACGAAGGAAGATAAAAACACCAAGTTTTTCACGGGATGGCATCTGCTAGAAACAGATGTAACAGAATATGTTCTCTGATAAATGGTGATTCAAGAATTGAACACTGTGATAATTTAATCAATTACATTGAAGATTTCTTCAAGTCTATATACTCCAGAAAGGTGAGGCAGAAACCTCTTCCAGACAACCTGGGGTTTGCAAGCATAGGAGAGGATAAAGCATAATGGCTGAAAAGGAAGTTTGAGGAGGAAATCACGCAAGCAGTCTTTGACCTTGGTGGGAACAAAGCAGGATACCCTATGGCTTTCTTCCAACACTTTTGGGTAGACTTACAAGACAAAATTATAGCTTTCATGAACGAATTCCATTCAAGCGGTAAGCGATCAAAAAACTTGGGAGCCTCTTTTATTGCCCTCATTTCAAAGAACCCCAGTGCTGATTGCACTAAAGATCTCAGCCCGACAGTCTCATTGGAAGCACCTACAAATTCTAGCCAAAGTTCTATCTGGGAGACTTCAAAAAATCTTACCTCTAATCATCTCCCTCTCTCAAAGAACTTTGTTCATGGTAGGCAAATTCTTGATGTGTGTTTGCTCAAGACACAGGAACAGAGCCGGGATTGTTATGCAAGTTAGACCTTGAAAAAAGCATTCGACAAGGTTAAATGGGGCTTCCTGTGAAGAATGGAGTTCAGAGTTAAGTGTAGAAAGCAGATTCACAAATGTGTCTCTTCAGCTTATTTCTCCATCCTCAATAATGGATCTCCAAAAGGCTTCTTCCCAGCTCAAAGAGGACCAAGGCAGGGAGACCCTCTTTTTCTCTCTCCACTATTGTCAGTGAGGCTCTTAACTAGGTGGTGGAGGCAATTGGGAGTGAAAGTTTGATTAGAGGCATTAAGGTGGCTCGTGATGCTCCCATTATCTCCCACTTAAAATTTGCAGATGATACCTTTATCTTCTGTGAGGTAAATGGGGGTCATATCAAGAACATGAAGGCCAACTAACTGTTTTTTGAGGATGTTTCGGGGCTGAAGATAAATTTCTTCAAGAGTGAGCTAATTGGGGTTAAGGGCTGATGCCCAATCTCTTCATCATTACATGAATATGTTGGGATGCAAAGCTGGCTCCCTCCCAATATCCTACCTTGGGCTCCCTCTGTCTTAGGAATGCTCCAAAGAAATGTGGTCGAAAGTTTTAGGAAGGATTGAAAAGAGACTTTCTTTCTGGAAGGCTAACTAAAGAAAGTCTAACTATCTCTCATTGGAAGGAAGAATCTTTTGGAAAAATGGATAAGAGCACCTTACTTTTTGTCTAAGTTTGAGCTAAAATAAAAGTGAGACCCACTTATCTTTTTAGGTGGGACTACATGGAAAAGTGATCTACTCCATAAGTAGATTAGGAATATGTATCGGGTTGCTCTAATCCATTGAGTGAATGAGAAATTGACTCCTAACTTCACTACTTGTACATGGTAGTGCTTGGTAATACAAGCATGTGGAAAACTTGCATCCCACATTGCTTGGAAACAAAACTTGCTTTGGATATAAATATGAATACCTTGTAGTAAAGGTTGGGCCCCAAGGGGCGCCCCACTTTTGTGGAGGAGGGAGGACCTAGACAAAGGTGGGCTTGACACCTCTCACTGCACCAAACCAAGCCGAGCTCGGGCCACACGCGCAAGTCAGGCCTGGCTCAACCCACTTCACATTATTATTTTTGGAGAAATTTTATTTGATAAAATTTCTTTTTTAAAGGGGTTTGTGCAGAGGGGTGTGTCTAAAACTGAGAATGTGTGTCCAAGAGATGTGTCCGGTTCGGGCCTGGCTCGGCCCACTTCACATTATTATTTTGGAGAAATCTTATTTGATAAAACTTCTTTTTCAAATGGGTGTGTCCGAAACTGAGAAGGTGAATGTCCAAGAGATGTGTCCAAACACCAAAGAAGTTTTGTGTCTATTCACCGGAATAGTCACCCTGTAGAATCGAAGCAACCCCTGCATGAAGAGTCCTAAAGCAGCTTGATCCTCTTTTTTTTTTTTCTTTTTTTCCATTCGTTTTTCCTGCATGTGCATTGAGTCTCTGCATTCGTTTAGGTTGTCCGGGTCGTCCCGGAGTCAAGAGAGAGTCTATCACAAGTTTGGTTAGCCAGTCACACAATCTGTAGTGCCGCTACTGTGTGAGTAATTATTGTATCCCGGGAGACAAACGCCACAGAAGCTCGTAAGTACCACTGTGAGGGCGACATTTGTCTTAAGGACATAGCGCCAAACGCTAGCCTTGATCAACCTCTGCTCTGCTTTCAGATTGCATGGTTACACAATCATCAATTGTTCTCTGTTTTCTACCTACAAACTGTAAATGGATTCACTTTCAGGATTAATATTTTGTATTTCATGTTGTTTTGTCTTCTGTTTTCTTTTCTGCCAACCAGTATTCTAGATGCTGAACTAAATCTGTATGTACTCAGACTAATAATACTGTTAAATTTCTCATGCCATTGCTTTGGTGCTTGTTTTAATCCATACAAAGATTTAACAAGCCGACATACTTCTTATCTTGACCTGAAGCATTAAACCATTTTGGTTGTTCCATATATATTTTCTCATCTAATTCACCATTTAAGAAAGTTGTCTTTACATACATTTAATGTATTTCGAAATTGTTTATGGCAGCAATTGCAATTAACATTCGAATGAATGTTATTATCATAACTGGTGAATATGTATCGAAATAGTCTAAACCTTCCTTTTGTTTGTATTCTTTAACAAGAAGCCTGACCTTGTACTTTTTTATTGATCCATCTACTTTCATTTTCCTATTGAATATCCACTTAAACCCAAAAGGTTTGCAACCTTGTGGAAGATCTACAAGTTCCCATGTATGGTTTCACATAATGAATTCAATTTCATTGTTTATTACCTCTTTCCAATATGGTGCCTCGGGACTAAACACGGCCAGCTTCTTTAAAGCTTCAAGGCTCATCTTCTAACAAAAAGGTTAGAAAATCTTAACCAAACATTCTTGAAATCCTTCCATAATAGTGGCAATTTTTCAATGATTGCAGCCACTTGAAAGGATTCACCTAAAGACATCCCTTCTGGATGAATTTCATGGAGAATTACCTGAAGGTCCTGAACTTGATTGATGACTGTCTTGGAATCCACCATCTTGTAGTCAAGGAATTTGCCAACAACGAATTTCTTCATTCCGACATCTTCAGCCTTGTACTTCTTGTCAAGTGAGTCCCACAATTCCTTCGCTGTCTTCAATGAAGAGTACACATTACACAATGTGTTGTCCAGTCCATTGAGGATGTAATTCCGACGAAGGAAATCAGCATGCTTCTAAGTATCCACAACAGCAACGACTTGCTTGTCTACTTCATCTTTTTTTAAACCAGGAGCATCTTCATGGAGGAACCGAGCCAAGTTTAAGGTAGTGAGATAGAACAATATTTTCTGCTGCCATCTCTTCAACTCAATACCATTGAACTTCTCAGGTTTCTCCCCATGGGTCACCATAACAGGGGCAAGCGTACTAACTGATGTCATCCCAGGAGTATTCTTCTCAATACCCATTTCTGTTTAATAGAACAGAAATCACTAAAAAAAAAAAAAAAAAAAAAAAAAAAAAAAAAAAAAAAAAAAACTTAAAGTGTACAGCAATTTCAAATGTAAAACAGAATTTAAAAACAAGTACTGCTTACAATAAACTCAAACAATACTGTAAGCCCATACTATTTCCAAGCAATGTGGTGCAAGTCTTCCACATGCTTGTGGTACCAAGCATTACCATGCATAAGTAGTGAAGTTAGGAGTCAATTTCTCATTCACTCCTCAATGGATTAGATCACTTTCCCATGTAATCCCACCTAAGTGGGGCCCACTTTTATTTTGGCCCAAACTTAGATAAAAAATAAGGTGCTCTTATCCATTTTTCCAACAGAATCACCCTTATCCAATCGACCTTATCCAACCTCTTGGTCTATTTCATGTCCATCTTTAAAGTTTAAATGCCCATCCTCAATTATGAAGAGAATTGAAATACTTCGGAGACTATCTCTGACAAGGAATTCAAATAGGAAATTTCATTTTGTTGATTGGCCATCTGTTTGCAAACCCATAAAATATGAAGGTTTGGATATTAGACCTTTAAAAACTATCAACCAAGCTCTGATGGGGAAATGGCTCTGAGGAATTGCAGATGATTTGGAAAGTTTGTGGAAACATTCTAGCAAAGTATTGTTCATTGAGATTTGGATGGGACATCAAAGTCCTAAGCTACTGTTGTCCTGGGGTGTGGAGGGGTATATCTGCTATAAAAGAACCATTCTTAGAAAATGTAAGGAACACTAGCTCGAGCAAGGATCTTCTTCTAGCTTGACACTTGGGTGGGAGAGAAGCCCCTGCCCTCCCAGTTCCCTGAGCTTTTTAATTGCATTATGGATTGGCAAGCCAAGGTGAAAAATTAATAGGAGAGAAATCATAATGAAAAGCTTTGTGCCCCCACCTTCAGAAACAATTGAACTGAATCCCAGGAAAGGCAGCTTTGTGACCATTTAAACATCCTAAGACCAGTCTATGTTCCTGAAGAGGGGCAAGACAGCAGAATATGGGCAGCAGCTCAAGATGGAACTTTCTCAGTCTCTTCCTTCTTCTCGGCTCTTCCAAGCAATCAGGAACATCCAAGCTCCACCTAGAGTGATTGCTTTTGGGTAGTTGGCTCTCCACAGCAGAATTCTAACCATGGACAATCTCCAGCGCTGGAGAATAATTATAATCAATGCTTGTCCCAACTCCCATGTGCTTAGTTGATGAGGAATCGGTTGACCATCTCCTTCTAGGGTGAAAAACTGCTTATAGCCTTTGGGTTTCAGTACTTGGTTGGTTTGGTCTCAGTTGGGTTTTCCCCAAAACCCTTTTAGACCACTTCAACGCTTGGAATATGATGTTAGAAGCAACTAAAGGCAAGCATTTATGGTGGAACCCATACCTTGCCATCTTATGGGTAATATGAAATGAAAGGAATTCTAGCTGTTTTGATGGAAGGACCACTAATACAGAGACTCAAATTAGATTGCATCAAATTTGCACATACTTCCTGGGTTTCCACCAATCCATAATTTACGGCATTCCAGCTGATATGCTTGTGCAAAATTGGAGAGAATGAGCCTTTCCATTAGCTGATGTTTAATCTGTTCACTGGTTTCATTCATTTTTCTGTTTTCTGTTTTTGCCTTTTGATAAAGCTTGTCAGTATACCTCTCTTGTAATGCTTTTTTTTTTTAATGAAAATTCGTAAATATCATTTAAAAAAAAAAAAAACCTGAACCCAGAACCTCAAGGTTGCAATAGCAAGTACTTTCCACTATCTCCCGCGCTTTATTTCCTCAGTGGTTCCATTTTCTGCAGAAACACTGAAGACTTCATTTTCCACAGTTTCAGCTTCTACTGTTTGGTGCAGCAAAACATTTTCCAAGTGTAACTTGTTTATACCTTATGTAAGACAGTGGAAACTGGTTCTTCAACTCTAGGTATGAATTTGCTCGTTAGCAAAAAAAAAAAAATTATGTAAGATCCTTCCACATCAGACAATGTAACTGCGGAAACTGTTAGTACAAAACAACAGACAACCATTCTTCTTCATAAAGCATTTTCATTTCAGATCATTATCCCCACTTTGGTTGATATGTAACAGAATTGACTCCTATGAGCAAGCACTCATGCATTTCCATGGCTTACAGCACACATGGGCATCCAAGTGACAGATAGAAAAGACATATTTAAAAGTGACTGAGAGAACAGAGATAGGAACTTCATTGTCTCAAAATAATAATTATTATTATTTGAACTTGAAAAGGCAGGATAGCTGTAAAATGCAACAAAAAAAAAAAGGTGCGTCAAAGGCAACCTGTTAGACAATTTCTAACGATCTCTCATCAAGAAAAGAATGCCACGTGTTTGGTTCAATAGTAGCCAAATCATATGGAATCAAAACTCATTTGAAATTGAAGCAACTTGGTTTTGGTACTTATCGTACACAATTCAATTTCCTAATTTGCATGCGGTGATCAAGCCCAGCTAAAACCCAAGCCCACCCTGAACTCAACTCCAGTCAATATAAAATCCCATACATGCCCCAAACCCGACAAACCCACTACTAAACTCACTTGATTTGGGGTGGGTTTGGTAGTGGGTTTGTCGGGTTCATGCCAAATATGAGATTTTATATTTTGACCCATGTCAGGTTTTAGGCGGTTTGAGGTTTTGGTTAGGCTTGACCCACACCCAAATCCATTTACAGTGTATTGATTTTTTTTTTTTTTGTAAAACTGTACTTGCAAAGCTTCTGTGAGGGTGCAAGTCCAAACCTTACCTTCTACATGTTTATATGTTATAATTTTATACTAAAAAAACTAGTATTAAACCCAACCTGACCAGCACATAAGGCGAAGCTGGTTTGTTATCATAGACTATAAAACCCTTCAAAGTCGGGTATGAGGCAACACATATCTTAGTCAGGTCAGCCTAAACCCGAACCCAACCCATTACCTTCCCTACTTTACAACCCCTGTAATGGATGAGATTGGTATAGTAGCTTGGAGTAAGATGATCTTTATTTATTTATTTATTTATGAATGGTAACGGAGTAAGATGATCTTATACAACAGAAATTGTTTTAACCAAGTAATTAGTAATACAAAAATCTCTGAAGCCTACCTCTGCTAAGTCTTCACATCTAGAACGGCCCTCTAGATAAAACAAGGCATCTCAAGTTTCATAAACTCTCGTTTATCAATAATTGTATGCCATAAATCTTGCCTCATCACATTTCACAAACTCTTGTTCATCAGTTACTGTATACCATAAAATAACTCTCTTAGTCAGAAGCTTGCAAGATTCCATGTGCATCGGTTATTGCTTTGGGCATTGACCTTTTCAATTTTACAAACAACCAATCGCCATTAATGTTCTTCTGTATCAGTACCAACACCCAAGGTTCCCTAAAAGTAAACAATCCAATTTCACCTCATCTGCCAATAAAAAAATTGAATTAACTTTCTTGCACCCTCCTTTTACAATTTACTGTAATATTGGTACAATTCCTTTGGATCTACACATAAAAAGTATACCCCGCCATGAATTCCAATATTATCATGCAACTTACTCTCTATATCCTCTGCTTCTTTTTTCCCAATGGTTGTCTCTATCTTTAAAATAATTTTTCTTCTCTTCTCCACAATAGGGTTCTTTTTATTCATTCCATACAAGAATGTATGTGGACCCCTTGCTCCTTGAAAACATAAAGAATTCTCATTCACCTGTGTGCGGTCTCAATATGTTTTCTCCACATCAAAATAGATTAGACTGCAGAAAAGTAAACTCTCACTTCCAGGCTGCAATAGGAAAAACATTGAAAAAGGGTCTATTTGATCGAGGGGAAAAGTTGGACAAAATAGCTCATAGTTGAGATTTGTAATGTAGGCAGTTTCCTCCACTAGTTTTCTCACTCCTAAATCTCCCTCTCCGGTGACCCACCACCCCACCCCCAAGGGGAGGATCTCCACCAAACAGGTAGGGTGCATGAAACAGAGTTCCCAGAAACATCCATCCATGAGCATCTAAATAGAAGCTATGATGCATGAAATAGAAAATATATTAAAGAATCACGCAGGGCTCTTACTTGTAATCCTCAAAGGAGGAAGAAGACCAGAAACTCGGTTCCTCGATGGGGAAGCTAATGATCAAGGAAATGCGGTAATTGACAAGGAAGAAGATGAATGAAAGTTGCGAATAACAAAATGAGGTTCTTGAGAAGCAGGGAAGAGATGCGAAAACGCAAGGGTGCTGGTGAGAACAGGGGGAAGAAGGTAAGAGGATGAAATTGGGTTTCTACAACTGATGAATGTAGAAACAAGTTGTGATTGAGATATTGATTTTTGTAATTTCATCCCGCCTGTTGGTGGGTTGTGTTAAATACTCTGCTGTAAATTCTTAAAAGTGAAGCATTATGACGCTGTAAACGACCCTGTATTTTAAGCTACATATTTTTTATTGTTTTCAAATGATTACTAATTGTTTTCCTGCAGTTCAATTATTTTAGTTTTGTAGGATCTTCAACCTTACATACGTCTCCCAATGGTAATCACAACCACAACCATTGGTATTTCAAGAACAAGAACAAGAGTTGTGTTATAACTCATGATCACGGTATCAACAATACCATACTCTTCAAAGGTCTTCCCACTCAACCTTAGCCTACTTTTCAACACCATCAACATTCACAATCTCCAACAGATGTTGCCCATGCTAACAGATTTCTATGCAAGATTTCTAATATATATATCCTCTTGTACATCAACACCACCAACATTCACCATCTCCAGCAGATGTTGCCCTTGCTAGTAGAATTCTATGAAAAATATACACAAATGATCATCATTATATTCTTACCAATTTCAAAAGATCAAGGTCTAAACTATGTTGAGACAAACACGTAATCATATGACTCATAAAAAAAAACCTCAAAAGATTGAACGGACACTTTTTCTAAAAATGAATAAATAAAAACACCCTTTGCCACCCTTTTCAGAGTGCTCTGTCATTTCTATTCACCCATTTCCAACAAGCGTGATCAATTTATGGTGGTTTTTCAATTAGATCATGATGACACTCGTTTGTTTACTCAAAGATCGGTTTAGACATTGAATTAATGAAAATTGGAGAAAAAATGATAGTGAATTGTGTTTTGTTGTTTTATAATTGAAATAAAACAATTACATAACTATTGGAAAACATGGATAGATTCATAAAGCAAGGGCAAAATCTATGGGAAACTGTGTGTGTTGATGATGAAAGGCACAAAAAGCATACCACAAATGAATGGCAGCTTTGTACTTTCTACATAAAGTGGTAGACCATGGAAAAAGCCCTTTTCCATTGCTACTAGGATTCTTACCAATTACACAAATGATCATCATTATGTTCTTACCAATTACAAAAACCAAGGTCTAGACTAGGTTGAGACAAACATGTAATCATGTGACTCATAAAAGAAAAAACCCTCATAAGCTTCAACAAATGCTTTTTCTAAAAATGAATAAATAAAAACACCCTTTGCCACCCTTTTCAGAGTGGTCCGTCATTTCTATTCACCCATTTCCAACAAGTGATCATTTTATGTGGGTTTTCAATTAGATCATGATGACACTCGTTTGTTTACTCAAAGAGCAGTTTAGACATTGACTTTATGAAAACTGGAGAAAAAATGATAGTGAATTGTGTTTGGTTGTTTTATAATTGAAATATAACAATTATATAACTATAGGAAAACATGGATAGATACCATTCAAAAAAAAAAAAAAAAAAAAAAAAAAAAAAAAAAAGGAAAACATGGATAGATTCATAAAGCAAGGACAAGATCTGTGGGAGACCGTGTGTGTTGATGGTGTAAAAGGCACAAAAGGCACACCACAAATGAATGGCAGGTTTGTACCTTCTACAGAAAGTGGAAGACCATGGAAAAAGCCCTTTTCCATTGCTACTAGTATTCTTACAAATTACACAAATGATCATCATTATATTCTTACCAATTACAAAAACCCAAGGTCTAAACGATGTTAAGACAAATATGTGATCGTGTGACATAAAAAACCGACATAAGCTTCAACAAACACTTTTCTGAAAATAAATAAATAACACTTTTCCAGATTTTCAGAGTTTTATGTCATTTTTATTCACCTATTTCCAACAAAGGTGATCAATTTATCCGGGTCAATTAGATCATGATGACATTCGTTTGTTTGTTTTTACCGATAAAAAAAAAGACTTTCATTTGTTTGGTCAAAGAGTAGTTTAGACATTTGCTTTATGAAAATAGGAGAAAAAAAGATAAGAGAATCATGTTTTGTTGTTTACAATCAAAATGCAAGAACTACATAAGTATGGAAAACATGGATAGATTCATAAGCAAGGACAAGATCTGTGGGAGATCGTCCGCATTGATAATTTAAGGCTACAAAAAGCATAGCAATGAATGGAGGCTTTAACTCTCTACAGAAAGTGGAAGATCATGGAAAAGTTTCTATCTTTCTTTCTACTCGGTTAAAATGTTAACCTAGAAGAGTTGCTCCAACAAATCTGCAATGCCAAGACTGCAAACAGGCATTAAGGCAATTTTGCAACAATAATCTCTTGCATGAGTTGGAAGAAATATAGTTCAAAGGTAACAAGATCATCCCACCATTAAAAAATTTAGTAGGGGGTTAACTTTGTGGGATGGGATCTATAAAGTATAAAACATTTTTTGCATTTCATTACCTTACGTACTTCTCTTTTTATTTATTGAGATTTTTTTTACCAATCAAAATGTTCTGGGTTTGGTTACTTTTTATACTTGTATTTCTATTAATAAATTTTTTGGTATCAATAAGAAGAATCGCGCCCCCTAAAACATTCTTCTAAATGCTCAACATTAAAACTTGTTAGTATCACAACTGTTAACAAAATAAACAAATACTTTCCGTTCAAGGTCAAAGAGACAAGCATTACCATTAGTGAAACATACACATGAAGACTTATAATTGAGGGTCGAGATCAAGTGTAACATGTTCCTCACTTTCTGTTTGTTAAATCTTAGAATTTTCTTGAAAGTTAATACTAATCTCTAGCGAAATAGGTTATCGATCTCACAATCAAAGAATACTAAGAAGCAGCTTATTCCACTCTAAAAATAAAAGATAGACAGAGAAAAATATATCACCTACCAAAACACACAAAGGAAAATAGATGAGAAAAGGCAAACATACCGATGACACAAGGAAAAGACAAGGTAACTAGGCAACCAAAGATTGATATACACAGTCTTGTCATTTTTCTGGTCACATGTGAGTAAAAGTCGAATAAACAATACAACTTGCAGAACTCCAAAGAAGCCAACGCAAAGCAGGTAATTAATGACAAAACATGGAACATGGAAGCAATCTGTGTTGAAGTCGAACAATAACCACAACTTAAAATGCAGCATAATTCAGACGAGATTAAGATTAAATATTGTACCAAGTAAACATCAGAAACACTTTATTGTACCAAGTAACTAATGACACGAAAATGAGTTAGAAAGAGACTTCATGAATCATTAGATAGACATTGAAATGGAGACCACTTACAAATGACAAGCGCTCTAAAGTACCACATATTCTGGTGAAACAATGTTGCCTGCAACTCACAAAACAGACATAAGATGGTCCACAAGGGCGAAAAAGTAATAATGTAATATCACCAATTGATGTGATGAATATTCATAAACGATTCTCATGTGCTTGAAATAAAAAAGAACTTAACAACTTTTCAGGTTCACTAAGATATCTGCCAAATCTC
Source organism: Umbellularia californica (assembly GCA_028538565.1). Taxonomy (NCBI): domain Eukaryota; kingdom Viridiplantae; phylum Streptophyta; class Magnoliopsida; order Laurales; family Lauraceae; genus Umbellularia; species Umbellularia californica. Next base: position 21,375,844 of record JAPQWN010000012.1, on the reverse strand, counting down.
ATGGGGGCATATTTAGTCACCAATCAGGAAAGGTGTATTAATTAGTTAGGTGACAATGTTAAGGCAATAGCTCCAAGGGAATCACCAAGAAACTTCAAAATGCATCAAGCTAGTAATTCAAATACACGATGCTTAGGCCCCTTCAACATAATTGTCTGTCTTCGAATGATGTGAAAAGATGGAAGAGCCAATCATTTACTCATTTTGAAGCTAACACTCAAGCACTAGTACAGATACAAGTTAAAACACAAACACACAAAATTACTACAGAAGGACTTCTTGTAGAGCCAATCTGGGACCATGGCGCAGGCGGATCAAATGATATCCATGTAGATGGGGCACAAGTGCACTTACACATAGGCATACATGCACTCACAAATGCCAACTCATACACGACGATTCTATGAATGTGGGAACCTGCATTTCTTTCAGTCACGGTAGCTAATTTAGCCAAAAATAAATAAAATGGCAATATAAATGCATCAATCTAACAAAAGAGAGGAATGATTTAGACTAATCTATTCATTATTTCATTCAGCCATTCTAACTCAAAAACATAACTGAGATATATATCAATTATATAAATATATATATGTGTGTGTATGACCATTCCTGATTTTTCACATGTATGGTCCATACACATTCACCCACCAAAGTGGGCTATCTGGGGCAGTTGAATCTTCATTGCACATGAACATAGATATATCTATATGTATCAATTTCTGAATGTGACCAATAATCCAATATCCCAGTGCACTCAGATAAAACTATTTAATTTAAAGACTCTCAATTAAATCCACTAGATTATTCACATTGATTTAATGCATATGAACAATTAGAAATATAATAAAATAAAATAAAATAAAATAAAAAATAACTAATGCCTCAATCATCACATAAATACCAGATCATCATCACAAAAAGAAAAAAAAATCCAAAAAAAAATAAATCCTGGTTGCTTCAATCTAACATAATATGACATGAGAATTCTATCATTAACTGAGAAAAAATAAAAATGGAACTTCGAAACACCGCTGTAATTGAACACACAAAAACACATCCAAAACTTTACAAAGCATAAAAAAAATAAAAAAATAAAAAAACCCTAACTTTTCAACAGATACAAAACAAATGCTTCAAAAGAGAAACATTACTTAATTCAATCCAAGAAAAAGCAAAAAAAAAAAAAAAAAAAATCAACACATCAATAAAACTAAGGGATTATTCGAATCCGTCATGGATAACAACTTCTAACATTCCAACCCCCCAAAACCCTAGTTTTTGAAGGAAGAAAGGAGAAACTATAAGAGGGAAAGATAAGAGATATGGAATGGAAGAAAGGAGATGCTAATAAGGTAAAGTGGATCATTTCTTTTTAGGGCAAAAAAATCCAACGTGAGGAGGTCCAGAAACCTGGCTGCTTCTATTTATAAAGAAATCGATGGTTCACTTACACGCGTGACTGAGACTCAGACCCTCTGGCCAGACCTATTACACGAAACTGTAATAATACTCTTTTTTTTTTCTTTTTTACATAATTAGTGAAAAGTCCCTTGTATATGACTTGTAAGGAGTCTATCAACTTTTCCTCTAAAGCATGTAGTCCATGCAGCTTGGACATATTTCGATGAGAAGTCCTAGTCACGTAAGCTCATGAACAAAGGTCTCTAAGCACTCCACCTCATACATTTTCATAACTGATTAACCCTTTCAATTGATTAGGCATAAAATTTTAAATTTTGCAATTTTAAATCTTCCATTATCCCTCTTCTTCTTCTTTAATTCGGACATGGACATTGACGGATTGGATCTCAACAATTGAGATCGATCTCTTTTTTTTTTTTTTAGAGAATGAGATTGGAGTTTTTCAGAGAAGTAGCATCGCCAAATACTGCTGATCCCTTATGTGGGCCCACATGCCGTTGCCAGAGAGGAAGAAGACGACCCCGGCAACCTTACCCAGGTTCTCTTGCAGACTTCTAAAACACAAAACGAAGAAGAAGACGATCTTCTGTGCCACCATCGTTCCAGCGTGTTGCCGGAGATGGAGGATTGCCACCGGGTCTGTTGCTGTGATGGGTGTGCCGTAGAGCATCGAACTCTTTCTTGGGTCGTGGGTTGCCCGAGCGACTATGCCAGGCCTGAGCCACGGCCTTGAGTATTTCCACTTCTTGCTCTTCTTCCTTTTTCTTCATTGTTTTGATGCTGTGTCAAATGGAGCTTGTAAATGAGAGCCTCATGTTGGCTTTTGAAGGATATATAAGATCTGGCAGCATCTAATCATTCTAAATAATGAAACCTGTGGATGTTTTTCGTTTGCGTGCGTACATCGTGGGCTTTGTTAGTCTTGGAGCTATTTATATATACTTCATTGATTCAATGTCATTGAGGAACAAATCAAACTCTATGGCCTTGGTTGAGATCGGATCCTTTGGGGCTACCGGAATTGAGGAAGAAGGCGAATGGAAGATGACTTTTGTGTTTCTGATTCCAGAACAAAGAAGAAGAAGAAAGTGGGCCTGGGCTCTGCAGCAGTTCCGGGTTGGTTCTAGGTCAGGTTCGACCTTACCCGTTTCAGAATTCCATCCCCATTCTAGTCAAAGTCAAATTTATCTGAGTTTTGTATTTTTTGTCAAATTTATTTGAGTTTTGGACAAAATTTATCTGAGTTTTTGGCTATTTATCTGACTTCTAGAATAAATTTATCTGAGTTCTGGAAAAATTTATCTAAGTTCTGGACAAATCTATCTGAGTTTTTTGGCTATTTATCTGACTTCTGGAACAAATTTATCTGAGTTATGAGAAATTTATCTGAATTCTAGACAAATCTATCTAAGTTTTTGGCTATTTATCTAAGTTTTGGAACAAATCTATCTGAGTAATAAACAAATCTATCTTTATTTGAGTTTTTGAAAAATATAGGTGTGTTTTTGACAAATTTATCTCCATTTTAAAAAAAATTAACTGAGTTTTTGAACGAATCTTTCTGTGTTTTTGGCAAATTTATTTGTATTTTCTTAGATCTATTTGTGTTTTTGAAATTTATTTGTATTTTTTGAAATAAATTTAATTGAGTTTTTGACAAAAAGACTTTAGTTTTTTGCCACATTGTTCGCTATTTTGGAAAATTGGGTTATCTTAGTTTTAACAAATGTAGTTGCGTTTTTTTAAATTTATTCGCGTTTTTTAATTTTATTTACGTCTTTTGAGATTTATTTGAGTCTTTTGATATTTATTTATATATTTTTTTAAATTTATTTGGATCTTTTGAAATTTATTTGGATCTTTTGAAATTGATTTTCATCTTTTGAAATTTATTTTTATTTTTTAAAATTTATTTGTGTCTTTTCACATTTATCTATGTTATTTTGAAATTTATTGCTTTTTTAAGTTTACTGTGTTTTTTGAAATTTATTTGCGTTTTTTAAAATTTATTTGCGTTATTTTGAAATTTATTTGTGTGTTTTTAGAATTTATTTGAAAATCTCATTAATGAGATTCCATTAATCGCGGCCCATTAAGTGGTAGTTGACTATTATTAATGGGATATCCCACCAATCATGGGATATGATTTAAAGAAAGGGTAAATTAGACATATTAAGTATGTGAATGTATTAGAGGACCTTCGGATGCATGACTTTTTTTTTTTTTTTTTGTGGACCGTTTGCAACAAAGTCATACTTGTTGAAACTTATATGCTATGGGGGGCAGCCGCTCCCGTCTGATTCCGCTTCCAAAACCCATGTAAAGATTTTAGGTTTGCTAAAAGAATGCACATAAAAGTCCGCACTCAAAATCGACATGAAAATTCTGAATTTGCCCCCATAACCCAACTACCTGTTTCGATGTGCTCCATGAGTCTGCTAGTGCCTCTAATAATCCTTTGTTGAAAATTATTTTACAATCTCCATGCAAATCTTATACTTACATCATCTCTAGCCCGTTCTAGTGTAAATAGCCAGGCCAATGGAACAAAATTTCGTTTTTTTTATAACAGAACTTCAATTTGTTAGTGCCGAGTACAGTCAGTAATAGTTCAGTATTTAGGAGACAAGTCTGAATACTGTTAAATAAACAACAAGTAAATACAGTATACAATAAGTAAATACAGTATGAAGTCACTCACTGTTCGAAGACAAAAACCAGAGTGTTGTTGCAGAAATTTTGAAGTCCAGTAATTCACAAATGATGTGTGATCAAGGCTAGTGTGTAACACTATTTCCTTAAGACAAAAATCGCCCCCGCAATGGTGCTTACGAGCTCTACAGCGTCTGTCTCCCATGATACAATGATCAATACAACACAGTTGCAGCACTACAAACTATATGTCTGGCAAACCAAAGGTGAAGCAGCAGTACTCTCTCAGAACAGTGACTGTTCAATGAACAGATGCATCTTCTCTGGACACACCTGATGGGTTTGGACACACCCTTTCAAGAGTGAAAGGACACACACCACAAAGGACACATCCCATTTGCCAAAAGAAATTTTATTAAATAAAATTTCTCCAAAAAATAAATGGGCAGTGGACCGAGCCAAGGCCCAACTTGCGAGTGAAGCCCAAGCCAGGCCCAGGGTAATTTGGATATTTTTAAAAAATAGGAAAAAAGTTGCCGAAAAATAACTTTGAATAGATGGATGTCCTTAATTGAAAACTTCATGAAAAACTTAGGGACTAATTTGAAAAGTTTTGAAACTTGTGTCCTTTTTTTAAATAAGGCAGAAACTTAAGGACTTTTTTAAAGTTCTCCCTTAAAATAAAGAATTCAAATCATATGCTTTACACATATTCAATATGGTGGTAGGAAAAACTTTGATTAGAGCAAAGTTTTCTTTAATGATGTAATAAGGTGGGAGACCATAGTCATCACTGCCACCATCTTTGTCACTATCATCACCACCACCATCGTCGTCGTCGTCGTCGTCATCGCCGTCACTACCATCATCATCACGGTTGTCGTCGTTGTTGGCGTTATCATCATCATTACAAATTATAGTCATCAAACCATTTGGAGAAATTCCTCTATATTAGTCTTAAGTCCCGCAAAAGATTGATCACATTTACAGCATGTGATTAAAATATGAAAAAAAAAAGAAGAATACATCATATGTTTTACACTTCATCAATATGAAAAATTACTTCAAAAGTAAAGCTTTCCTTGTTATTTGTTTGTTAGGAAGAATTATGAGAATTCTTATAGAGGGCTTCTAAATACACAACGATTTTAACCCTTTACACACAAATTCTATCCACACTCGGCGTAAAATTTTTAAAATTTTGGTTTTTCTTTCCACACACTCAAAACATACCTAAAATAGCTATATCTCCTTTCTCTCTACACACAACTTACCACCTTCTTCCAATCAATAAAACCCTCCTCCTCCTTTTCGTCTTCTTCCTCTCTATCTGTCATATGGTGAATGTACTCAAGATCATCATCTTCTTCATCTCCTTCTCCTCTATCTATTTTTTTAGCCATCCATCCATTCATCATTACCATTCTCTCTTGCCCCCTTTCAATCGAGTAATGTTTGCTACTTTTGCTCCATTTGTTGTTCATCTCTGAATGTGCATTTGAGCTTCGTCATAGATAGGGTCATCATATACTACGATTTGCCATGTTTAATCAAGATTTTAGTACTTACAACCAGTCCACAATAAAACCCATAACAAACTTGTTGTTGATTACAAAGGAAAAGGAGAGAAGAAACGACATGGCAGAACATAAACTTTTTGTTTAGCCAGATACAACTGAACAAAATTGATATGTTCAGCTATAAGAGGCTGAACATTGATAGTTTGTTCTGCAATGAAAGTTTGAACGTTTCACTGCAACATAAATTAAAAAAGACTTTACAAGCTTTGAGAAATGGTGGAAATCAGAATAAACAACACAATAACTCATCTTCTCACTGATGTTATGTTCAGAAACTACATTTTGCGTATTAGTTTGCTTATCCATTAGACAAAAGAATGATATTGAGAGTGATGTTCCACTAAGAAGTAACATGTTTGACAATGATGGGAGATGAAGGGAGAGTAGAATGTGATAAATGGAGAGATGGTGATGTGAAGGGAAGAATGAGATTGGAGGAAGAAGGGAATGAGAGTGAAAGGATGAATGAGACGGCGGAATGGGAGGAAAGAGAGTAATGGGAATGGAATGATGAAAGTGAAATGGGACTATGTGCAAAGGGAAATTAGAGGTTAATGTGATATGTGATTGACCTTTTTGGTAATTTCATAAAGGAGAATAAATGTAATAAAAAAGTTTTTAAAAATTGTGTGTGTAAAAGGCAAAAATCGTTGTGCATTTAGAAGCCCTCTTCTTATATGAGAAAATTCTGAAAATTCCAAATGCTACCCCCAAACAGTGGTGGATCCGGAATTTTTGTTTAAGGGGGGCTGACAATAGTCAACTAAAAATATCAATCATTATTTTATTATACCTTCTTCACATTATCAATGACAAAAAAGAAAGCCAGTCAATTGTATTTGTGTTCATTCCTATGATACGAGAGTTTTTTTAAAGGAATCTAAAACTCCTTCACTGGCTAAAAAAAGAAGGGGAAAATCCCTTCTAATTAAAAGCAAGACAAGCTTAGAGGTTGAAAATTCCTAGATGATGATACCTCATTTGTTAATTAACTCGAGTTGAGCATCTGCCACAGGATAAAACGATATTCAATACTTTTTTCTTTCTGGGTTAAATAATGTGTAGCAATTCTATTATAAGATATGCCAAAGTACAGTTTACCTCCATTCTCTTCATTTTTTTTAATCAAAGTGTCTAATTTGTCATGTAGAAAAATCGGAGATTGTGCACTTTGGAAAGTCCTTTTTTTTTTATAGAACTTTAAAAAGTTTGTTAAAACAAATCCATGTAGTCTGTTAAAAAGAATAACTAATAAAGGATTTCATGGATTTGGCCTATTGCCTTTTTGGCACTTCGATTGGAAACATCCTTTCAAAAGAATCCTTCGATCCTCATTCATTTGTTTGTTCAAATCAAAACTAAAACTAGTTCCTAAAACATAATCCAAAACTCTTTCCTAAAACTAACACAAATCACAACCACAAACAACCAAATATTGCATCAAAATTAAATAAAATTAACCAACAATCAATAACATGCATCATTATCTAAAAAACATTAATGACATATTAGATGCATCTCTCATCCCCATCTCTAATCTGAATATTTTCTTAATTTGTTCTTGAAATCAAATCCAACTTCATCAAGAGAACCCATTTCAATAATGGGGATTTTTCTCCACTTGTCAAAATCTTTTATAAATCAAGAGAATCCATTTCAAAATTGGGGATTTTCATAAGATGGGAGATTTTTAGAAATTCCCCATTTCTAATGCCATCATTTCTAAAAATATTTTTGAGACAAAGCACCTAACAAAACAGCCACCCTGCAACACTTAAAAATTGTTTAGAACCAATACGCAGAGGAGGAAAGAAAGACCGCGATGAGTGTAACACCCCGAATCCCGGAGCTCATCAGGACCCGGGGCCTTACTATAAGGAAATTATAATTGCCACATAAATCAAGTAATGCCAAGGAACTGAGCAATGCATTTAATTTCAATTTATTTAAAAGATCAATTAAACAGAAGTGAAGTAATCACAAGTTCAACATCATTAAAGAAGTAAACAGTCACTAAAATTCTAAGTAATATTCTTCCATCACAATTATACGCTCTCTCATCAGCCACGCATATTGAAGTCCAATGGCTGATTCCCATCGTTGCCAAGCTCCCCCAAACATTGCGCACCTGAAGTGGGGCAAACCACTCATCAGATAACTGGTGAATAATATTCCAAATACACAGGTCATTACTAGTATAATACATTAACAGAAGCGCTGAAGAATTCACGAGGTGACAGATTTCATATAGAGTTTCTTATTATTTAATGAGGTTTCATATTCAGTCCTTAATTTAGGTAAGTTCAGTAATCTCAATTACAGGTTCTTATCGTACAGTGGAACTCTACCGCAAGAGTTTTCAGAGTTTCAAACCCTTCCCAAAAGGAAGTCCTTTCTATATAATTCATTCAAACTCTCCAAAGGAGATTAATTTCAAAAACAGTCTTTCAGTCCCTGTCCAACCTTATTCCTCCTGGCCCTCAAGGGGTTCATTAATAAATCCAATATCCCAAAAGTAGGGATCCTTACTGACATTTCATATGATGTTCATATCAAAATACTCTCATTACAAAGTTGTTTTGTCCTTTATATCCATTATGAATTTAGTAGCACTATAATAGAAGTATACACACTAATTACATTGTTATAAGACTAGTTCCACATATTCGGGTTTACATATGCCCCACTTAAATTCAACATTTGGTACCCATCTATGTGATACTACTCTTACAATATTGGGTCCCATGGTCTCCCTATAGGTCCCATCATATATATATGTGTGTGTGTGTGTGTTATGTAATACAGCAAGGCCTTACACTAAGATCTAAGTCCATAATAAATCAGTAAAGACACTAACTAGTTTATATCTTCTAGCATGCTATATGATTCAGGTAACATTTCTGTACCTACTCAATTCAAATGAAGCCTCAGGAAGATCCAACACATCCAAAAGAAACTGTTCCATATCAACAGTGGTCATCCTTGTAGTTTATAATACAAATAACAGTCCATCATCATCTCTAAAACATGGGTCTCACGCCCAAGACTTTGGACAACAGGAGATTGTGGGTTCCCGGTGGTTTAAACGACATGGATCCCAACCATCTTGGTCTCCAAACAGGGACCAAGATGATGGCTGGTTCTGATCTTTTATCATACTAACAGGTTACAGTATACTTATGCAGTATATGTAATTTAAACATATTGGTATAAAATCCAGTGGGTCCCACTAATCTGATTTAAGATCAGACCTAACATATAAGGTCGTTTAGGGCTAAGCTATCATACTAGTGGTTTGGATTCACTGTAAAACATCCTTATTGGGTCCCACAGTCTCAATAAAATTCATATATAACCCTTATGGTTAACAAAATTGAAGCTTCTGGATAACTAGGCAAATGTGGCCCAGGTCTCATGGGACCACCACCATCCTGATCGTCACTGGGCCCTCTTCGAAATGTGGGGTCTCAATCTATGATTGGCTTAGTTAGTGGGTCCCCCGGTAGATGTCGACCAACAATAGCCAGTAACGACTCTGTTACAGTACTTAAATAGATGGGGGCCAGATGGGTCCCACTTACAAATGGGTCCCCCTACACTAGGATCGCCCAGGGGTCTACTATCAGATCCTTGGGTCAGATCCCTGATCAAGTGGCCCACTTGATCTCACTGTCCCATCCATCCATGAAACCCAATCACGTCAAAATGACGCTGCAGTGACAATTTGGACTCAGATGGGGCCTGATGGGGCCCAATTTTCAAAAAGGGCCAACTACACCTTGGTCGCCCAAGTGTAGACTCTCTGATCCCTGGGAGTGATCCCTGATCAGATGGCCCATGTGATCATACAACTCAAAACGATAGATCTGTGTCTGTCGATTTGGTTTGAAAATGGCTTTATCTGATTTTTCTTCCACATTTAAGATATATAAATGAAGAAAGGAGATCTAATTATGATACCCAACAGATAAAAACGATTGTAATCTAATACTAATTTGATGAGGGGATCACAGATAACTAGATCTGTCGTCAATTTTCAAGATCTGTCAATAACCAGATCTTCATTGATCCCCTTTCAATTTATGATCAACGGAAATACAGAATCTAGTCATCATAATTAAAATTATCTGTATAATTGAAATACCACTCACCTCCTGGTGTAGCAAATCGTGGCGCGGTTGATGTAGGATCTCGAGTACTGCATCCACTAGTTTTCCGGCTTCTTCTGTCCTCCCACCAATCTCACAGGTCTCTATTGATCCTCTAGGGAAATCCTCTCCACTCCGGTTCTCTCCTCTTCTTTAATTAATCAAAGCATTGGAAGAAATAAGAACTAATAAAGAGAAGGTAGCAGAATTCTGGGGATAACCCCAGATTCCAGTGGTTGGAGCCAATCCCCAGATTCTACGAAGGAAATCCCCCTTCTCAGGGGAATATCGTTCTAACAACCTCACCAAAACAAAAGACTCTAATGGGTTGGGGCAGGTTAAGAATAACTAATACAACCCAGCCCAACCTATTGTCTTATAGGCCAAACGAATCTGGGCCTAATCTGGCCCAGGTATTACAATGAGTGATAGAGCAAAGGTGATTATCTGATTTGAGAGAGCCCTGCAACACTTAAAAATTGTTTAGAACCAATACGCAGAGGAGGAAAAAAAGACCGTGATGAGTGATAGAGCAAAGGTGATTGAGAGAGAGAGAGAGAGAGAGAGAGAGATTTCATGGGGGCTAATGGGTCTTGTTCCATGAGGGCTATAGTCCTATGGGCTTTTTTCAAGTTTGTGGGGGGCTGAAGCGCCCAAGACACCATACATATATCTGCTATTGCCCCCAAAGTAGAATTCCAAACGCTCAACCCCACTCTAGCATTTGAAATGCTGGAATTGTGAAAATTCACAAGTGCCTTTTCATATGATTTGTAATTCCAAATTCTTGCATCAAACAAATTTGTAATGCCCAGGGGATAAAATGTCACATCCTACCAAAATTCTCAACAAGCCCAATTCCTGTCAGAAATGCCTCTTAACCAGACATCCTTCAATGATATAATACGATACCATTATCACCACCACCATCATTATAATTATTATCATCATTACCACCATCCTCATCATAACCCTCATCATTACTGCCACCGCCGCCATCATCACCACCACCACGGCCACATCATCTGCGTACTCTGAACATAAATTTTTTAGAAGGGTCGACTTGATACGGGATTGAATATAAACCTTGGTACCTGATGAAGCTGGGCCGAGACAACCTTTGGGCAGGCCAAATCATAGTAGGTCCCACTTAATTTATGCTGGAGTCATACTCTTGAAATCAGGAAGTATTGGATAGATTACATGTGAAAAAGCGATGAACTCCGAAATCGAATGGGAAAAAATTGGGTTTGTTTCATAGTCTGATACCTATCAACTCAAGTGGTAGTGATTGATTGACAGAACAGCTAGGGTTGGCAAAAGATGGGACCCATGCATTATCAAGCAATATGGTGAGACTATTGGGGTGTTCATGGGTTGGGCTGGCTGAGGCATATCCAGGCCCCGACCGGATTTAGAAACCCAGACCCAGCCCTAGCCCAGAGCGGGCCATAAAAGTAAGGCCCGAGCACACCCATTTAGTCAGCCGGGCCGAGATGAAATGGACTTTTGATCAAGGCTTAATTAAATTAAATTATATGCACTCCTTATGCGGTCTGGGCAGGCTTTCGGCTTTCTTTCACTTAATCCAAGCCCGATCCCGGTTATTTAAATGGTCCAAATTACATATCCAAGCTCAGAGTAAAGCAGTCTGGGCCGAGATTGGGCTTGGGCTGGCACGACCCATGAACACCCCTAGAGACTAGTAGTGGATTCAGAATACTTTCTTCCGTGAGGCATTTTATAATAGTGATTAAAGATGCAAAATTCTGATCTCATGGAACATAAATCTCTGTTGTAAGGCCCATTTTCCTAGATGGTTCATTGTTTAAAAACTTGTCCAGCCCTACTCCCAAGTGTCTAAAAAAGAATCAGGTCATGTAATAGTGGTCAGATTCGTTATGATTATACACCCTTTGAGTCAGTCGATTCATAGAGAACTGATCTAATCAAATATTATTCACCGCAAGCCTGAACATCAATGAAGCTAAGAGATATTAGAAAATGTGTTGAAATAATTTTCCTACAAGGGATCCCAATTTTAACTTCAACCCAACATTAAATATTGATCAAACAAGAGTGGTACACTTGTAAGGGGCCGTTTGTTTGTATGGATATAAGGTGAAGGGTGAAGGATATAAATTGGAGACTAGATGGAACCTTGAGTTAGGATTTAAATTACTAGATGATGGCTCCTGTTTCATATTTCATCTCCCCTTATTTCATTTTAACTTAAGGGCTGATTTTTGTTTTGGTAAATAAATAACTTAAGGGCTGATTAATTAATTGATTGATAGGCATTATGGATCTTTGGCTTTATTTCTTCAATTTTAGCCACAGTTAGGAATGCATTTTTTGAATTCCTAGATGAATCAGTTCCACAAAAACATGACAGAAATATTAGGCATGTTTGTTTGCATAGAATATAAAGACGTAGAATACATGAGAATTCATGTCATAAGTAATTCAAAATGAAGATCCACGGTGAATATACAAAAATGATCATCAAATTGCCTCCATTAAAATAACCTCTCCTTCAATGGAACGTGAATCAATGGAAAACCGGCCATCACTCTAATAATTTAAATCCAAAGAAAGTCAAAGGTAATCTTCCTTTTTACATGCTTCACCCAACACATTGTGTTATTCACACTTCAACTCATTAATCATCCTTCAATGCAACTCATTTGACCATGAGTTCCTTAATCTATAGTACAAACAAACATGCCCTAAAAGCGTTAAATAATATTGATCCAACAATTCATCCATCCGAGACTCCCCAACAAATCGCCATACATCCCCTAAGCTTGCACCCATTTGAATGGATGTTGGATTGACTGCACACCCATCCAAATGGAGTGTACTCAATTTGGGGCCCTAATGGAGCTGATAGGGTTTAGGGATGGAAGTTGATTTTTTGCATAAATGAGGGGCTTAGGGAGATCTTCCGATCTCCCCAAGTCCCAGTCCCAGGTGGGCCCACATCGAGGTGCGTGCAATGGATGACTCAAATTTCGATACAAGTTCTTTGAAAATCCTAATGATAAAATAACCAAGGGGATTGCCTTTTTACAGTTTTTCTTATATTCTTTTTTAATGATGCTAAACCAACAATGTAATGTAATGAACACAACTAAACCGGCTTCTTGAGGATTGGGAACTACCAAACTCTGTTGAAGGTCTTGGGGGTTCAACCTCAAATATTTTGGTTGTACTAATTCCAGCCTTGATTGAACCAAATTATAAATGAAATACAAAAAATGGGTGTCAGAACTCATTCAATCCTTGTTTTATTAAATGTGTGTTACAAAACAAATTGTTAATATTCCATTATACAATGGGTACCATAAGAATAGAAAATGGGCATTATAACTACTTTATGAGTATCATTCCTTTGTTATGGGATGAGACAGACATGCCATCTAGATATTTAGGCTGAATGCTGCAATAATTAAAGAAGCTGTGTGTGCGTGTGTGCGGGCATGTGCATGCATAACTAATGCAACTGGTCCATACAAGCCTGCCAATGGTGCAAGGATCCAGGCAGGTAATCTGTAATACCTGGGCCAGATTAGGCCCAGATTCGTTTGGCCTATAAGACAATAGGTTGGGCTGGGTTGTATTAGTTATTCTTAACCTGTCCCAACCCATTAGAGCCTTTTGTTTTGGTGAGGTTGTTAGAACGATATTCCCCTGAGGAGGGTGATTTCCTTCGTAGAATCTGGGGATTGGCTCCAACCACTGGAATCTGGGGTTATCCCCAGAATTCTGTTACCTTCTCTTTATTAGTTCTTATTTCTTCCAATGCTTTGATTAATTAAAGAAGAGGAGAGAACCGGAGTGGAGAGGATTTCCCTAGAGGATCAATAGAGACCTGTGAGATTGGTGGGAGGACAGAAGAAGCCGGAATACCAGTGGATGCAGTACTCGAGATCCCACATCAACCGCGCCACGATTTGCTACACCAGGAGGTGAGTGGTATTTCAATTATACAGATAATTTTAATTATGATGACTGGATTCTGTGTTTCCGTTGATCATAAATTAGAAAGGGGATCACTGAAGATCTGGTTATTGACAGATCTTGAAAATTGACGACAGATCTAGTTATCTGTGATCCCCTCATCAAATTAGTATTAGATTACAATCGTTTTTATCTGTTGGGTATCATAATTGGATCTCCTTTCTTCATATATATATCTTAAATGTGGAAGAAAAATCAGATAAAGCCATTTTCAAACCAAATCGACAGACACAGATCTGTCGTTTTGAGTTGTATGATCACATGGGCCATCTGATCAGGGATCACTCCCAGGGATCAGAGAGTCTACACTTGGGCGACCAAGGTGTAGTTGGCCCTTTTTGAAAATTGGGCCCCATCAGGCCCCATCTGAGTCCAAGTTGTCACTGCAGCGTCATTTTGACGTAATTGGGTTCCATCGATGGATGGGACAGTGAGATCAAGTGGGCCACTTGATCAGGGATCTGACCCAGGGATCTGGAAGCAGACCCCTGGGCGACCATGGTGTAGGTGGACCCATGAGAAAATGGGTCCCATCTGGCCCCATCTGTTCACTTATATGTAACAGACACTGCCCAGACACGTCAAATGGCAGTTTGGTCGACATGTACAGTGGGGCCCACTAACTAAGCCAATCATAGATTGAGACCCCACATTTCGAAGAGGGCCCAGTGACGATCTGAATGGTGGTGGTCCCATGAGACCTGGGCCACATTTGCCTAGTTATCCAGAAGCTTCAATTTTGTTAACCATAAGGGTTATATATGAATTTTATTGAGACCGTGGGACCCAATAAGGATGTTTTACAGTGAATCCAAACCACTAGTATGACAGCTTAGCCCTAGACGACTTTGTAGGTTAGGTCTGATCTTAAATCAGATTAGTGGGACCCACTGGATTTTTATATCATTATGTTTGAGCATAAACAATACATGTACTGCTGTACTGTTGATCTGATCAAGGATCAGTACCAGCCATCATCTTGGTCCCTATTGGGAGACCAAGATGGTTTGGACCCATGACGTTTAAACCATGAGGGACCCATAATCTCCTGTCATCCAAAATATGGGGCGTGAGACCCATTTTATAGAGATGATTGGACTGTTCTCTGTATATAAATTACACTGTTGAGCACTATTGATATGAAACAGTTTCTTCTTGGATCTTCCATAGGCTTCCTTTAAATTGATTATGTACAGAAATGTTTACCTGAATCATATATTATACTAGAAGATATAAACTAGTTAGTTTCTTGACTGATTTTATTATGGACTTAAATCTTAGTGTGAGTCCTTGCTGTATTACATAACTCATATATATATATATATATGATGAGACCTATAGTGAAAGCAGGGGACCCAATGTTGTAAGAGTAGTATCACAGAGATGGGTACCAAATGTTGAATTTAAGTGGGGCGTATGTAAACCCGAATATGTGGAACTAGTCTTATAACAATGTAATTAGTGTGTATACTTCTATTATAGTGCTACTAAATTCATAATGGATATAAAGGACAAAACAACTTTGTAATGAGAGTATTTTGATATGAACATCATATGAAATGTCAGTAAGGATCCCTACTTTTGGGATATTGGATTTATTAATGAACCCCTTGAGGGCCAGGAGGAATAAGGTTGGACAGGGACTGAAAGACTGTTTTTGAAATTAATCTCCTTTGGAGAGTTTGAATGAATTATATAGAAAGGACTTCCTTTTGGAGAAGGGTTTGAAACTCTGAAAACTCTTGCGGTAGAGTTCCACTGTACGATAAGAACCTGTAATTGGAATTACTGAACTTACCTAAATTAAGGACTGAATATGAAACCTCATTAAATAATAAGAAACTCTATATGAAATCTGTCACCTCGTGAATTCTTCAGCGCTTCTGTTAATGTATTATACTAATAATGACCTGTGTATTTGGAATATTATTCACCAGTTATCTGATGAGTGGTTTGCCCCACTTCAGGTGCGCAATGTTTGGGGGAGCTTGGCAATGATGGGAATCAGCCATTGGACTTCAATATGTGTGGCTGATGAGAGAGCGTATAATTGTTATGGAAGAATATTACTTAGAATTTTAGTGACTGTTTACTTCTTTAATCATGTTGAACTTGTTATTACTTCACTTCCGTTTAATTGATATTTTAAATAAATTGAAATTAAATGCATTGCTCAGTTCCTTGGCATTACTTGATTTATGTGGCGATTATAATTTCCTTATAGTAAGGCCCCGGGTCCTGATGAGCTCCGGGATTCGGGGTGTTACATAATCTCATGGGCCATAGGGCATAGATACAATTGAAAACACCCCTAATAAATCGGAAAGTTTCTAGTATCTTTGCATATTTACTTGATGATTGCTATAGGTCTCTCTTAAACTATCCATTTGTAATCCAGATATTATCATCTTCCAATAAGAGAACCTTTTCCACGAGCGATCCATGGCAGACTCAGCAGATCAAAAGTCGGGATTAATGGACCATCAGCGCTTGTATGGTGCATCAGAGATTCATCTATGTAACAAATCTAATCAATCAGTAGCTAAAGGTGCTATTAATGTACACATGAAGAATTCAAGATAACAAAATATAGCACTAAATAAACAGAGCTAAGGTCAGCTGCAAAGGCCATGCAAGCATTAGTAGAAGTCACTGTGAATCAGTTCCTTAATAGCAAATGTAAAAACCAAAACTTTCAAATAACAATGAAGCAAACCTATTGCCCTTCATATTCTCTTCCTCCAGTTTCATTTTTGGCACGCTTGGTTCTATTCAAATCTAAATACATCATGTAGACTTTGGGGGGTCGTCAGCAGGTATATCATCTTCGTCATGGTAGATGTTCTCAGCCATCTGCCAGATCTGAAGGATGTTGTCCTCGGCCACACTGGCAATCACCCAATCTTCACAAGGATTCCACGAGAAATCAGAGATTTTGCTTGTGTGCCCCCCGTGAATGAAAAGCAGCTCTGGCGGGCCATCTTCTGCATCCTCCGGAGTCTGTTCCTCGTCAATTCTATAAAAAGAAGCTTTAAGTTAATACCTCTACAATTGATTTCACTCAATGCAAATACACTCATGGATTCAGAAAAAATAGATACAACTAAAATGAAAATGAGCTACAGATAAACAATAGTTCCATAGTGCCAACTGGGATTGAGGAACTATATGATGGTCATTTTGGTAGCGCCAAACTAGATTTGAGGATATGATGACCAATCAAGAGAGATGGAGAGATTGGACAACATCCGGAGGAGTTTCTTATGGAATGGAAATAGCAACAAGAGAAAATTACATTTGAAGAAGAGGGAAATTACATTTGAAGAAGTGGAATGAGGTTTTGAAGACTAAAGATCGAGGAGGTATGCGTTTGGGAAGTTTCGCCCTTATGACCCATGCCCTGCTTGCTAAATGGTGGTGGAGGCGGCTTTATGGAGGAGGATTGTTGTATCAAAGCTTGGTGAAGCTGAGGGCCGATGGTTTCCATCTAGAGTCCCTAGGTAAAGGAGATCTGGCTGTTATGGTGTTATTTCTTGTCTTAGGGATGTGTCCGACTCTTTTTTTTTCTTCTGAATGTTGATGCTTCCAGGTGTTGTGGGGAGGTATTTTCTAAAGGGGTGGGTTTTAAAGTTGGGAGGAAAGTAGAGTTCGGTTTAGGGTTGACAACTGGATGGGTTTGGATCCTATGTCAATGTTGTTTCCTAGAGTTTTTAGGGTGATGTCAAACAAAAAGTCGTTTGTGAAAGAGTGTTATGTTGTGGAGGGGAACAGAGTTGTTTGGACAGTGTCTTTTAGAAGAAGATTACATCAGTCTGAAGAGTCTAAGTCTTTGTTGAGTTTTCTCTCTAACACCTTTTTGTACGGGGATGGAGACATTTGTATTTGGAGACCAAACTCATCAGGGCTTTTCTCTGTAAAGTCTTTCTACTTAACATTAGTCTCTTCTCATGGTGATGCACGCCCTTTATTTGTTGTGTGGCTAGATTTGGTTCCACCTCGCTTGGAGGTCTTTTGTTGGCTTGAGATGGCTGGAAAGGTTTCAACAGTGGACATTCTAAGGAGGGGCTTCTCTTCAAATGTTATGTCGGATAATTGTGCTTTATGTGGGAAAGAAAACAAGTCAATTTCTCATTTGCTTATTCAATGCAAATTTTCATATGGTATTTGGAGTTTCTTTTTGAAAGAGAGTGGGGTTTCTTGGTGCATGCCTCAGTCTTTAGTAGAAGTGTTTTACTCTTGGTGGATGGGCTTTTTTTGGGGTTGTGGAAGGATTCTTTGGAAACTTGTTCGTTCTGCTATTATTTGGTCCATTTGGAAAGAAACAAATAGTCAGATTTTCAATAGTGTAGCATCTTCTTCTTGTGAGACTCTAAATCAGGTTAAGGTGAGGATTGGTGTATGGGAAATCATCGACAAAGACCTTCAGAACCTTAATTTGGATATACCCCTTAGTAATTGGAAGGCTTGTATGCTATGATACACGGATACTTCAAAATGGGCAACGTATCAAATCCAATACTACATTTTTTAAGTGTGAAATCCGTGTCCCTGCCGTGTCTATGGCATGTCCTTGCTGTATCCACACCGTATTTGTGCATCATAGCTTGTATGGTTGGTGGATCCCTTAAGATGATAAAATGAGAGGAGTGGTGTCCCCCACCCGAGGGCATGTTGAAATTGTCTAATGTGGATGAGCGAAGCTAGGCCCAACAAGTATCGGTGGTGTTCTTCGCAACCATGATGGTCTTATTTTGTTCTCTTTCTCCTCTTTCATTGGTGTTGAAAAATCAAATGAAGCTGAAATTCTAGCCATCCCAGAAGCTTTAAGGTTATTTAGTGTTTCATTTCGGCAACCTCTAATCGTGGAAAGTGTCACTTAATGCAATACCTTGGCTATCTAATGAACCTAAAGGACCATGGATAATCTATTTTTATCTCAATGAAATCAAGTTCTTATGTTCAGATTCAGGTGGTCATAACATTCCAATATGTGATCTGTCAATGGATACTTACAACAGATGAACCACAGTCGACACAGGAACTTTAGATGGTCACGATAATCTGATGGGAAGTCATCTGGGATATCTTCCACCCCAGATAGGGCCCATTGGAAGCAGTTTAAATCATGAAAAGGAACGCCTCGCCTGTATAATTTGTTAAGGCCAAGCAAAAGATTTCTTCAAACATTTTAAATTTCTTCATTACAATAACCTCATGATGAAGTCCAACCCTGGCCAACCCTTCATCAGGTCCAGGTGAGCCAGGACCATCTGCAGCCAGACACAGTAACAGGACCAATGGTTGTGACCATTGTACAGTGACTAGCACACAATAAATGTCCTACTGTATTATTTTCTTTTAAAAAAAAAAAATAGAAACGTTGAAAATATTTGAACCATACCAAAATAAAAAATAAAAAGAAAAAGGATGTGATAGATTCAACAACTAATATTTGCAAAAATAAAAAAGCAGCTGTTCAAGAAAAAATAACCTGCTGAGATCCCACACCATCAACCTCCGACCAAGACAGCAAGACGCTAATATTGTCTCATTCGTTGGACTCCACCCTACTTGGAAAACCTCCTCTCTATCACCATTCAAAATAATAAAAATGAAGTCACATATTTAGAATATCAAGAAAATATCCATAGAAATGCACCACAGAAAACAAAGGGAATAGAACAATATCAAGTCATGTTTCTAGAGATGTCAATGGACCTCTGATTACCCAATTAACCAAAGGATACTACCATTAATCAGGTCTGATTCTGGATCCAATTCGGTTGTTACCTGGATACCAATGTACTTGCATGATTTGAATATAACTATTATATATTATTTGAAAGATATACTCATATATAAATTGAAATATTATATATTATATAAAATGCATAATGATAAATATCATAGTAATATATTTATTTACGAAAATAGGGTAAATGAGAGAGTACAATACAGCACAGTTGGTAGGTGGTCAACTTACCAAAACATGATCTTTGGGTAGTCCTGTTACCGGTTTCAAGATTATATAAAATTTTGTAATATGTATATTGAGATTTGAGTTGTGCCTGGAGTAAGGTCAGGGTCCGGTTGGGTCCATTAGAGTCCTGTCAGGGTCAAGCTATATAAACATAATCAGGTACAGGTACAGATCCACCAGGGACCTGAGCGATTTACATTCCTCTATTTCTCCCTTAAAAGTTGCTGTCAGTGACAGGTTCCATACATGTGACACATGCATGACGTATGAGACAACCATCCTGCAGAGCCCACCTTGTCCATCCGGTTCATTAGATGACTTTTGAGCGACTAAAATGGATCGTCAACTAAAAGTTTAACCTAAGCTTCATTAAGAAGCCAATATTTCCCCCTTAATTTCTCCAGGGAGAGGATTGTGCATTGTCCAACCAACATGATACTTCAAATTAGCTATGGCCAACCACTGTGACGCACACTTACTGAGTCATGTTCACAGGTATAGTTAAGGATAACTAAATGGATAAAGCAAAAAACATATTAGTTTTTCCAAAAAGGAAAAAAATTAAATGCTGATGTTAAGACATACTTGTGACATTCAAAGGTATAGAGAGCAGTACTGATCTTGCGAAGGTCAAACAGCTTGACAGTTTTATCAGTTGAACCCGTTGCTACCACCCACTCATTGAAGGGATTGAATGCTAAGCAATTAACCTATCACAAAAGAATGATAAAGATGCCAAGTCTGTTAGTTGCATAGGTAAGCACATAACAGATAGTTCAGTAAAGCAAGTTGAGTTTAGTACAATATGTCAGTGTTGAAGCCCAAGAACCGGGTCTACCAGATTGAGACCCAACAAGGGTTCCCAGGTGCCACATACAAGCCCTACAAGGAGACACAGTCCACCCTTCACTTTCGCTACTATGAAATAGCCCTTAAGGCAGTCCTTTATCATCATTAATGGTGGTCTTTATATAGTTTTGTGCTTTTGTTTACTTACACCCAGACGTGTTTTTTTACAAACAGTTATTGTAGTTTTCTATTACGAATTAAATGAGGGAGATCATCAGAATCAAGGTGAAATTTCATCATCTTGCAGGAAGTAAATGAAGTGGAGGTCATCTTGGGCTGTAGTTCACCTGGGTCAGGCACACCAAAATGACCCTGTAGGAGCGAGTATGAGTGAGTTCAAATCCTCCCAGGCAAAAAAAGAGAAAAAATCATTCAAAAAAAAAAAAAAATAGCAGAGAAAAAAATTGAAGTGGTGCATTCATGCTAATTGGGTGTAGACTGTAGACTGTAGACGGTAGAAAGTTATTATGTTAATAGATCTGTTCCAGCCAAATCTTTTTCTTCTATTTCTGAAACTGTTCAGATGTCATATTAAAATAAAGATATTACAACATATTGTCTGGACCAGCATGGTTGCTGTTAGTAAATACAGCAAGATAAAGGGGAGTGCTGTAGCGACTAGCGACCATAAGTTCTGATCTGATGACTTTGGTTAGCATATATAGATGGCCTACAAAATATCCAACCAAATGCAAGGTAGATCAAAAGCCTGCCTCTTGCAAGATGAATGGATGAGGGTATCAGAGCTCCTCCCTACAAAGTCAAATAGAGGAGGAAGAAGAAGACTCATGCACAGGCTTCATTATGGTCGGATGACCATTGCCTGGTGTTCTGATCCAGATCCAGCATTGGATCATGATTCTGACAAAGATCAATGGTTGGATCTAATCCACTATATCATGTGAACCAGTTGAAGACCCCATATGGCAAAATAAAAAAGACCCCACATGGCAAAATAAAAAAGACCCCACATTGGGATGTGCCAAATGGGAGGACTCATCAAGAAGACAAAGGCAGAGAAGACCAAGAGGGGGGCATCCACTGACTGTACAGTCGTACAGCCCATGGGAACCGTGCGGCCAGCCATTTATTTTATTTTATTTTCCATTAAGTAAGATTAGATGGCGTCTTTTGAAGTTAATGCCCCTCCCTCCCTCTCTCTCTCTCTGCATGAATCCTAGCAATCTTCTGCTGCTTCTCCTTTTCCATTACTTGAGGTATTATTAATTTTCTTTTCTCCATCCCCATCTTCATCTTCATCATCCAACCAACCCAAACCCTTAAGTCCTTTATCAACCCCAACCTAAGTCATTATAATACCATAGTCATTCAACATCTGCTATCAAACCCTATCCGAAAACCCAATCCACCCATAGTCGCACCTCCCCAAACCCCATCCCCTTTGGCCGACCGTCATCCAAACCCATCATCCAAGCACAAAACCCAATAGCCTAACTCCATAATCCTTAAAACTCATCAGCTGTCCCATCCAACCCTAAAACCCAATTGACCGAACCCTATTGGCCATATTTAGACCAGCCAAACATCATCAGGCCATTACTCACTTTGCTGAACCCTATTCCCTGAAAATTTTGACCCATTTGAACACCCCACCTTGGGATTTGATCTATGTGATTGCTACTTTCTTTGAAAAGGCCTACTTGTTTATCTTTTGAATTAATTACAACTGCAGGACTGCTTTATTAAATTTGAACATTACTTGACAAAACCTACAACTTTGCTAATAATCCCTTTTGAGCCAAGCCTTCGTGAAATTCTCAAAAGGGACAACAAATCTGATTGTATTTGGTTGATCTCAAATCAGATTTGAGAGGTTCACATTGTGGGATTGGGACAAGGCCTTGATTCATCACTTGAAATTCAACATAAGTGGTGTAATCTGAATTTTATTTCTATACTTCAATTGTGATTATTAATCTTTTCTGTTCTCACAATAAACATCTAGATTAGCTTTGCACAGTCCTGCATCAATGAAACCATATATGAGATGCATAGAACTATGTAACCCATTAACCCCCAATCTCCTAGATCCTCTATGCCGCAAAAAGTTTAAAACCAGACCGTACAGATTCCTTCATCATTCAGAAATAGGATATGCGGGGAAAGTTGCATTTAAACATGAATGGCTACAAAGATTGGATTCTAGAGATAGCATTAGCTACACTGGTGAATTCCCACAATCAAGTTGGAAATGTGCGATCAAGGAATCCTATCCACACAGAAGGACCTCGTCCCAGTGGGTGGTCATCTCAAGAATACCTGAAAGAATACCGACCTTAATCTTTTCTTTCATGAGCCCCTTCTATCCATCCCCAACAAAACAAAACAATTGGATTTGTTTCTTTACCCATTTATCTGGTTTAAATTATTGATGATTCAATCGGAAAGGAAACATAAAGGTCTCTTATGATGATCAAATTCGCTTCTGATTTAATTATTCAGATATCTGCTAAACATTTTTAGATCCTCGTTGTACCGACTTGTTGATGGATTTAGAGATTCAATTCAGTCTTTACTGGAAAACTTATTTCCAGTAATGATGTCAAAGTAGGAAATTCTAGAAATTGTTTTTCATGATTCCTTATAAATTCTTTCTACTTGAAGAAGTGTGACATTGGTGCATCTATCCTATCGAGTCACTTGCGATCTTTCCCGGTCATTGGAATAGCTTATTTGGTTAATGACTCATTCTGTTCCGGTATCGGTAATCTAATTAAAGAATGTACAGTAAAAAAAAAAGGAACAAAATCTACTTCTTTTCTTTACCCATTCATTTGGATGAGTATCCATTCAATACATTAACCGCATGTCGGGGACCAGATTTGAACTGGTGACACGAGGATTTTCGGTCCTCTGCTCTACCAGCTCAGCTATCCCGACCATTCCGGATGCATCGCCCTATTAGAGGACTGGGGTCTATGTCAATTAAAGAAACCCAAAAAGTCTTAAAAATCTTACCTAGGCCTTGGAGTTTCTTGGATCTTCAAAAAGAAGACTTTGTCAGTGTAAGAGTAATGATATGGACTGTGAATTATTTAATAATGGAAATTCCTTGTCTATATATGTTCATTTGTAAGTATATCGTATCTGTAGACTTGTGATAAGAAAGGTTTCTGTCCGGATCTGTTTGTGAAACAGTAGAGTGAATAAGAAACATAACTAATTTGGAACCGATGATGAAATAAAGAGGTTAGGTAGTAAAACGGGCTCTTTTCTTTTTATTGGGGATAGAGGGACTTGAACCCTTATGATTTCTAAAGTCAACGGATTTTCCCCTTACTATAAATTTCATTGTTGTCGGGCCATTTAGAATTGGACCATAGCGGAATTTCTGTCTATAGCGGTACCTTAATATCAGATTCGGGGGGTCTTATTCAATCCATATAATGTCCCTTTTCAGGAGCTAGAGGAAATGCATCTCGGGTACACCAATTAGTGGGTATGAGAGGATTAATGTCGGATCCCCAAGGACAAATGATTGACTTACCGATTCAAAGGAATTTACGTGAAGGACTTTCTTTAATGGAGATATCATTTCCTGCAACGGAGCCCACAAAGGAGTTGTGGATACTGCTGTACGAACATCAAATGATGGATACCTCACGCGTAGACTTGTTGAAGTAGGACCTGTACTGACGAAAATTTTACTCCACGAGAAATTGAACAAAAAGCTGCTGAATTGGCCTATTTCTTGCGCGTGCCAATTGAAGTATTTTGAAATGAAGGGAATGAATGCTTTCCCAGCATGAGGGAAGGAACCTAGGAACCCCCTTTTTAAATATAATTGAAGCTTCTTTGGAATGTTCATTCGAGCAAAACATGTTAGATTCTATTTCCCCCATTCCATTGGTAATCCTTCTGTGGCCCATAGAATAAAGCAGGCGGACGTATACGGAATAACCATGATAAGAAGCAACTTGCTGAAATAAGGAACAACGGCCAATAAGATAGAAATTCTGAATCATAAATAAAGTTCAGGTTCGAGTTCCATAGATAATATGGATGGGATTGCTTACTGAGGACCCGAATCCCTCTCTTTCCGTACCTTCATCTAATTCACCAACTAACCACAATGTATCAAATCAAATAACAATTGATACCATTATTCCAACATTAAGACCTTTATTTGATAGAGATTCTCTATTCCTAATTACTGCAGCATGGAAAATACCGGAAAGAGTGGAAAGGAATGAAAATCTCACTGCTGATCCATTTATGATACGTGAATTTAATATCTATTATTTGATTTACTAATCCTTTACATTGGGATGGGTCAAAAGTCAAATGTTTTGCCTTCACACAATCTGAATAGCTTCCACCATCTGGGCCATGTCACCCTCAGCGAAGACTGCTACCCAGGCCAGAGCATTCAGATTGAGATTTTGACATAGTTCAA
Source organism: Umbellularia californica (assembly GCA_028538565.1). Taxonomy (NCBI): domain Eukaryota; kingdom Viridiplantae; phylum Streptophyta; class Magnoliopsida; order Laurales; family Lauraceae; genus Umbellularia; species Umbellularia californica. The sequence continues at coordinate 21,350,770 of JAPQWN010000012.1, read as the reverse complement.
CCTTTAGATGCGCTAACAGTTCTCCAAAGAGGATGGTATCATTGTTAGCAAACCCAAACAACACTCAGCCAAAATGATACCTAACAATACCGCCAATGCTGTCTTGGGGGCCTGGCAGTCTCAAAAGTTCCATCGAAGTAATGCTTGTGGCTTGTTAGGGGTGATGGCAGCAACTCAGTGAGTGCTCATAGCTGGTTAGGTTCATTGCTCTGCCAAGAAAAGGCATATCAATAAGTGTATGCAGCAGGGATGGTCCCACTACCTCGCAGTCCCCATTCAAAAGAGAATTCCCTGCACTCATGCACTACTTGATGGAGTTTCAAAGAATAGATTGCTATTTCTATCGCTTGAGAGGAATCAGCATGTAAATGCGAATAGATGATTTATTTGGTGGGGTTCTAAACAAACTGATTCTAAAATAGTGTTATGGATGTGCTAGATATTGAAATTTACAAGCTACCAATCTGTAAAGAAATTGGAGAATGGAGGAATGTGTTGGCCATCTTCTTCCTCAGACTGGCATTGAGTGAATACAAGGAAGATGGTGGGGAACATAAAATGTCAAAGAGCTATTCTGAGGAGCTCGAGGAGTGTTTTCAATGAGAAGATTTTAACCTTTTCAGGTACTACTAATTTCCATATCTGGTTCCAAGGCTATTAGGGTCCCCTTTCTCTAGAAGGTAGGAATCCATATACTGCTTTCACTGAGCAGTTGGCATCCGAAGAGAAATGTCAAGGTCTTTGATCCCTTGCACAGAGAGTTAGGTAGCAGATCTAGGCAGCTATTTTCACTGGCCATATGAACCTGGTAAGATCAGAATTTCAGGTGCATGTAGCGGGATCAATAAGATCAACGACAAATTAGTGAAGCAGATCCAGTTGTGTAGTGTTGGCTCGATGTTCATAAAGCAGGTCCATGGTTGGAAGCTGGCAGTTGGCACCCATCTATCGGTCCAAATAGGAAACTGACTGTTTTCAATGAAGACTCTTGCACAGTGAGCTCTGCAGACTGCTTTCCTTTGACTTGATTAGCTGTGATAAAGTCCATTATGATGTAGTGCCACACTGGTTCAACTATACCTTGCAGAAACTTTGATTTCCATATCTGTTTTGGAAGATCCAGGAGATGGATTGAGATAGAGGAAGAGGCAATGTAAATCTGGTGAGGTCAAAGTTTGGTACCCAGGATGTTCCAGCCAATCATTGCCCCTACAACAGTCCAAGGGAACTGAATTCACACCCATTGGCGATCTTCCTCTGATTGAAAATGAAATGGTAGAACTCGTCAGAAAGCTGGAAAATTTCTAGAGGACCCTGCACTCTCCGCAAAGAATAATTTGCTAAGAAATGCTGGAGACGTACATGCCCTAGAATTTACCAATTAGCTATAGGCAACAATTCTAGCATTCCCTATCCACTTTCTGTTTATTTAATTTTACCAAGGGTACATATATGAGTAGCCAGGGTCACAGCTTGTCTGTGATACTGGATACCTGAGCGAGGGAGGAAAGCTGGTTCGTCACTTGAATTGCCTTGCAATGACCAGGAAATAGCTGCTGGTTTGCTAGCATCAACATCCATGGTGATGGGAGATTTTCAGGTTGCTAATCGCAGTCTGAGGATTCAGTTGCTTAAGGTGAACTAGGGAAAAGATGACAATAACATCCACTTTCACATGTCTGTTGTTCTTCTCCTGTGGTTTTTATTTTTATTATTATTAATTTTTTTTTTTTTGAGATTATGCATATAGGGGTGGTCCCCTTGTGATTTTCCTTTGTCTTCTATGTTCAAGCACCATTACACAGTGGTGCTTCAGTAACAGTTAATCATGGTCACAAAAATTGTTATCTAGACATTTTGTCAAATTCCTCATCTTGTTTGTGTTAAAGGACCATTGAGTTTGCCACTTCAGTTAATGATGGCTTCTTTACCATTACATCACCATATGCTCTACAAGCAAGACATATCAAACACTGACCCTTACAATCAATGTAATTATGCCCAGAAATTGAATTGTTTGCAATGCTGCTGCAATAATTACATATATAGTGTTTTAATAAATTAAGTTTACCATGATATATAGCAATGAAAACGCAAGGGAATTAAATAGGGATTTTCGTGAAATTCCTAATTATAAAAATCAAATTTGAGGTTATTTGTAATTTTCTGCGATATTTTCCTGATATTACCACCTGCCAATATCATCATGATAACAATATCTGTGACAATGCTGACAAAATTATCATGTCTGTTCCACAAACAGGCTTTCTTTGAATATTGATGCTTCTTATCCCTTTGTAGATCTGGTTACATCCCTTTGTAGAACTAGTTATTTCTCAATTTCTTTCAAATCATTGTAAAGTACAAAAAATGATAATAAAAGGAGTCATGACTAGATACCAGTGATTAAAACTTAGAAAATACGTATTGCATCAACAACTACTCTTCACAATTTATATTGCAATAATTTAATAATTTTAAATTTTGTCTCGGTGTTGAAGTTGACCTTTTTATGAAAAAACAAGAAGATTCTAAAATAATAATAAAAATGTTTAACTCTTCAAATAATATGTAAGATGGAATACTTTTTACACTATAAAACATGAAATTTATAAGCATGATATGATAAATAGATGATAGAGTAGTGATAAAATGGGGAAATTCAATGCTTTGTATCAAATGATTCAAGAAAGCTATTGCAAATTACAATTTAGAAAAGATTATTGCAAATTAATTTTGAATACAAACAACACCATAAAACCAGTAGACATCCTTCAATAAAATGCAACTGATCTTACTGATACAGGTCACATAGCCTATACAAGAAAAGATAAGAGAAGGCCAGTACATGGTTTCTAGTTTATCAGAAAAAATTTCCTTCATGGGGATATAAAAAGGCTGGTGATCAGGAGTTCTTGACACTTACCTCACCTTGATGAGCAACTACAGACTGTATAGGTTTATTAGCTGCTGGTGTGCGTAGATCCCATATAAGCAGTTGGTGATCATCTCCAACGGACCCAAATAGATATTCATGCCTCAAATGCCAGGCAACATCTTCCACAACACCCTCATGAACCTGTTTACAGGAATGTCACATAATGTCGTTATGAACAAATTGCCTTCCAGTAATGCCTGCGTACGTGCGTGAGTGGGTGTGTCTGTAATATACATATATATATATATATATATATATAGAGGCCCATGCTGTGGGGCCCACCTGCCGATGCTCTGTGAAATGAAACCTGGGGGATTTGATGATCTGCTTGGGCCCCTCCTCTCAAAAAAAAATCAGCCCCATCCGATCATCCTAACCCTATCCTCCAATGCCCACAAGTTCAATCCGTCCATTCGCATGGGGTGTGCAGTTGATCCAATCGTCCAGTTCATTTACATGGGTGCAAACCCAGTGACCCGTGAATATAGGAGGAGTGGGGGTGGGTGGTCCACTTGGATGGGCCAATAGGTGGGCCCCACTAGGGGTGGGGCAACATGCGCGTGAATAGTGGAAAGTACGAAAAAAATGAGCATTTCAATCCAACAATAACAGTTGGATGAGTGTCACCATCTTTATAGGCATGTGGAACCCCCTATGATCAATCCAAATTCGTCCATTCGCATGATGTGTGCAGTTGATCCAATCGTCCAGTTCATTCACATGGGTGCAAACCCGGTGACCCGTGAATATACGAGGAGGGGGGGTGGGTGGTCCACTTGGATGGGCCAGTAGGTGGGGGCCGTGGGCCCCACTAGGGATGGGGCAACATGCCCATCAATAGTGTAAAGTATGAAAAAAATGAGCATTTCAATCCAACAATAACAGTTGGATGAGTGTCACCATCTTTATAGACATGTGGAACCCCCTATAATCAATCCAAATCCATCCCCCCCACCCCACCTCCCCCCTCTTCATCTTCTCTCTGTTCTCCTCTTTCCTACTCTTGAACAATTGTCACAAGCCCTGGGTTTGACACTCATCCAAATCTAACGCAACATTGGATTGAAATTCTGCTTTTAAACCATGGATTAAGGTGTTAGGATGATCCAACAATCTTGAAAATTTGCACACAGTTAGGCCCCATTTGGATCTTTCAATGCCCCACCTCGCACATGATCGATGTGGCCCCAGGTGAGCCCCACAAGGCCGTCCGTTTGGATGGTCCACGCGGACTATCCACAGGGGAACACACCCCATATATATATATATATATATATATATATATATATATATATATATGGGCAGATGCTCCTATGAGAGCACCTCTCACCTTACTATGAGAGATAAGGTGGGGGCCCTCACATTCATATCCAATGCCAACAACTTAAATGTAAGGGCCCCCACTTTTATCTCTCATAATTAGGTGATAGGTGCTCTCATAGGAGTATCTCCCATATATGTGTATATATATATATATATATATATTACTTTATGAACTTCCTCATACTACCTAAGAACTAAAGGTCAATAATCCCTTAAAGATCTGCCGATTACAGCATATTAATAGATTTGAATAGCTCAAAAGGTTTCTTTCAGCTGACAGAGTGGAATCATGGTGTATCCTACATCTCTAACCCTATTAGTCAAAGTACATATAGAAAGCAATCCCTTTTTTATCATACAATCTACAATGTGGACATGTTACTAAGACAACATTACAAGTTATCATTTTTTCACAAAACTGTCTCAAGAAACTATGATGCAACCAATGTGTGTGTGTGCGAGAGAGAGAGAGAGAGAGAGAGAGAGAGAGAGAGAGAGAGAGAGAGAGAGAGAGAGTATAATGCACAGCTTTGGTAAGGCGAGCACATAAATGCTAGGAACAAGGATAAGACTCCATCTTTTCCAAAATCCAGGACCTAGAGATGGGTACAGGCAATGCCACCCAAGACAACTGATGCACAAACTCTATGCATGAAGAATCCCTGTGGCCAGGTGAGCCAGTGTGCTGATTCTGATGACCCCCACCATGGATGGGAACCCAAAAGATAACCTTAGGTTTAAAATATGATAGCATTCCTTTGGCCATTTTCCCATAGTATTGCCACATTATATCTTAAATATTTGTTTATACGACAAGTGGAAGTCTGAGATGTCTGAGATCTTCTAATCCAGAAGTTTTTCTGGGTCCGCTTCCTTTCTCCACGGGGCCATCAGATCAACAGTCCATATGAATGCATCAAGGTCCTACATGTCCTAATACAACAGGACCCAGTAATTCTTTTTGGATGGTGACTGATTGATGATTGTCAAAGGAGAAAAGAAATGATACAAGGAAGAGTGCACAAGACAGATCAAACCTGAGAATGTATTAAGAGATTCTTTAAAAGGAGCACATAATACCATAGAGAGGCTAAACTGCATCCTGCAAGTATCCTTCGGGTATTCGATATTAGAACTAGTGACATTGCTTGAATCATGTCAACACTAAGCAAATGCAAGTAATTGCATATCCTAGTTTATACAAGAGTAAGAAATTAGCCAATGACCCCAATTGAAGTGTGGCTAATATCGCCTATGATACTAGGATGGTTCAAAAAACAATGGAATGCCCAAAACAGATCCCCCACCAAGACTTCAGGCCTAGAGTAGACTCACATGGGTTTTAAACTCCATACCTAGTCTTTAATAAGAATTTTGTGGCATAAGTGTTTTAGACCCATAAAGGACACAAACCTGAGTTGCGATACAATTGGCACATATTCTATCATAATTGCGAGTTTTAACCAGCTACCAATAATAGCTATGCCAGTATCTAGCGAATTAGGATTTAGAGGATCCACCACACCAGATCCATCTTTTCTTTTTGTTTTTTTTTTTTTCATTTTTGACTGGTCACCACACCAAATCCTTGCCGTACTCAAAAGTCAAAACCCAAACCCGCACTCAGGCAACATAGAGTATGACTGCAGCATTTCGCTCAAACAGCTGTCTGATTGATACCTTGTTCTAATTTATGAATTGTGCATATGATAGCTAAGGTTTCTTTCAGCTATGCAATATGGTTTCTTTCCTCTTCTCATATAGTTATACTACACTTATACTCAATATTTCTATTTTTTATAAGCTTATACATGGATGATTTAGAATAAAAAAAAGTTGGACCAACTAGCTTTTGTTTAGTTAATTATGATGTAGCATAAAAGAAGGAAGCTGGAAAAAAAAGAAAAAAAGAAAAACTTGTGCTTAATCTTTTTTTTTTATTTTTTTTTTATTTTTTATGTAGAACCCTAGGTTAGGGTTTGCATGAAAAGTGTGGAAGCACGACAAAGGTCTCCATGGAGACTACACAAGGACGCTCCTCAAAGGGAGCCAAAATCCACCACAATATTATTAATCTTCTGAATTATGATATCTAACATCTACAATGCCATGTAAATAAGAAAGGAACCATAACCAACTAGGAAAGTAAAAAAAATTAAAAAACAATCCAAATTAGAGATTACAGTTACTTAATGATGGGAAATAAAACAAAAAATAAATTCTAAACTCCCTTGGGTCCCACGTGTGGGCCATGGGCGTCCTTGCAATGACGCATCCGCTTTGCATAGTCTACCCAAAGTGCAACTAGAAAATACCGCCCACACCTTGGGATGCGTGAAGCCCTCGGCAGAGGTGGCAAAACATGGCCCGATCTGCAAACCGACCAGTATCCAACCATGTAACCAAATCCCCAGCTTATATGTGTTAGATGAGGGTCAACAACTCCCAAACAGCATTTAAGTGGGTCGGTTTGACCCATCAAATAACGCATCAGCTACGAGCTAGGACTTGACATACAGACTGCCCCTCTCAACCCAACTCATTTGCCACTGGAAGTGGCAAAACTCTAATCGACTCACAAACCTGAGCACTTATGCTGGTGTGTCAAGTGTCACATATTCAATAAATGGGTCAGATACAGCTCTGATCTCAACCCACAGATCCTCCATGTCAAACTGAGCAGGTTATACCCGACCAAACCTGTTTGCCACCCCTACCCCGTCAACCTCCAATAATTCTTGACACCTAGTTATAATTTGCACCTTGAGCTTTGACTATACTTCTCAAGTGGACTAGCCTCATATTTCAAAGAGAGAAATTAATTTAAGAGGCCCACCTAGATGCATGCCAAACACGAGATAGAGCCCAAACTCTAACCAAGAGCTGGGGTCCTACAGAAATAAACAGGCTCAACATAGACCACATGAGTCGGGCCCAGTCCAACCCTTGAGCCTACAGTTCTCTTCTACCATTTGATGAAGATTTAGGATGCCCAAATCCTCAAGCAATAATGCATTTTATAAAAATATAATTCCAAAGGATAGCAGTTTAGAAAAATTCTTTCCCCGAATGTACCAAGCCAGCAGTTCTAATTGGATCAGAGCACCTTTGCAGGAAACATCACACTCCTAAGAGCAGATCATAAATATCTTCTCAAAGCCAAGGAGACACACACACACACACACACTAATTAGTCCTAGCGAATAAAAATGACAAACAGGAAGTTTGGAACCAAATGAATTGCACAAGGTATCATATGTATCAGCACAAATTGCCACAGAACTAGATACTATATGATTTTTGTAACTTTACCTTGAAAATCTGTTGAGCCTCGAGAGCTTTGTTTTTAGGAGTTGCATTGATGTCCCACAAGCATATCTGTGCATCATCAGAGCCACTCAATAAATGGCCCTGTTTAAAAACACTCCAAGACAAACCATAACCTTCCGTATTGTGGCCCCTCAATCTCAAATCAGGACTGCATGCACCATCCAGAGGAGGCTTCGATGGATGCTTGCTGTAATCAAATACATACACCTCTGCACTAACTGTCTTTGTTGCAATAATAAAAGGGTTTTGAGGCATATAGCGAGCCCGATTGACCTCTCCATCATGATTTATCTGCTGAATTATTTGCACCTACAAGAGAAAAATGAAAATAACTGCATTATGCATTTATAACATACATTCATAACAATGAACAAGCAGTCATTGTCTTTAACTCAAGGATGCATATGATATCCTCATTGAATAAATGCCTGAAGATAAAAGGTCGACCAAAAAACACCAACGGTCGCAGCATCTTTCATTCTGGGTTGTTTTTAAAGGTATGGCTTAATCAAGCTGAATCAAAACAGACCAGCAGTCAGGCTTGCTTTATTATGGGCCGATACTCACAATTCAAGACCAAATGATACTAACTATATCCTATTTGGGTGCACAATCAGATAATTGCACTGTTCATAAGATGCATGTAACAGAAAATTACAGGACTGGCAAACTGTAACATTTAGCCTTTATGGAGAACATGTGTTGTTGTTGCATTTCTTCCCTAAAACTAAGAGAAAATTGCAGAACTAACAAACTGCAACATTTGGCCTTTATGTTGAACATGTGTTTTTGTTTCATTTCTTCTTGCAAAAAAATCCTATCCACTGTATGGGCCATCAAATCAATGGCTTCAATCAGTAACGATAGGCCCCACATATACAATACAAAAGTCCCAAAATACATAGAACTTCTTCAAACTGAGGATCATACTTTTACTCCTACGACAAAACATTTTAGTTTTCTAGTCATTAACATGAAAACAGCATAAATAGCCTCATGTTTTCCACCCCATTTCATGTCACATAAAAAAACAAAAACAGGATAAACTGAGGTCAAATCAAGCCATTATAAGTAAAGTCAGCATAAAATCTCACATACCCACTTACCAATTCCAATCCCAGTTTCCAACGAACAACTAGATGAACCCCCATCACATGCATATCACGCATTTCAGTAAATTAGACTGCTATCCATTCAACCACAAATTATAGTAAACTAATTAGGCAAGCAAGACCCAGCAATTCTGCCCCAAATCATACCAACACCAGTCACTCATATCAATTTGGGGCAACAACTGCAGACCCCCCAAAATAATACAGACCAAACCAAATGCAATTAGTACCTACCCAAATGAACCCAAAAAAGGAAAAACCCCCAAATCAAACACCCCATTACTTAAATCCAACAAAACCCCAGTTCCCCAAAAGACCCCAAACAGCAGTATCCCCAAATTACCTTCCCATTGGCGCACCCAAATCCGCCGATCTCTCCACGCTCGTCATCATACTGGCGAGCATCGTTCTCTGCGTCCTCCAAAGGCAGCTGCACCTGCGCGAGCATCAAGTAGTTGGGCTCGTTCTCGGACGTGTGGGTCCCGAGAATCATCTTCTGCACCGAGTAGTCCTTGCCAGCGGGCTCATCCCGGTCTGGAAGCCACTGCACGGTGAGGGAAGGCCATTCGAGCGCGTGGGTGATGACGAGATCGTAGAGGAAAGGCGTGTTCTTCTTCCAGATCTTGTATTCTTCGTTGATGAGTCGTTCTTCGATCTCCCCCCGGAACTCCTCTTCGTCTTTGGCCATGGCCGATTTGCTGCTCTGGGTCGGGTTTTGGCGGGAAAAAACGGTCGATTTTGGCGGGTTGGGCTTTTGAAAATTGGAGGGAGGAGAGGAGAGGAGAGGAGTGAGAGAGGGAAGAAGAAAGTGTATGTGAAGAATATGGAGGCGAGGGTTCTTTGAGGGGTCTGTGGCTGTGGGATTTATATATCTACAATTCTACATGCTGAAAACGAGGGAAAAACAAGATGCGGGGCTTTCGCGGGTAGGGATGGCAGCGGGTGGGTTCGGTTTAGGGATTAGGCCAATTTGTACTCGACCTCTTTGGTATTTTATCAGTGAATAGGGTTCAAAATGGGACGGTTCCGGACCGTAACACAGTAGACTCGGACCCCGCCCTGTTTTCTTGGTTCCGGACTCGGTTTCGATAATAAAATCCGAATTCGGTTCCAAAATCGAGTCTACCTAGAGGGCTCGAATCTAGTTGCAAAATCGATTCTATTTTCTCTATTCTTCATTTTTTCTTAAAATAAGCATATCATTAAACTTATAACAGTGCATCAAGTCTACAACATCGAGTATTATATATAATAATGCCCAAAAAGAGTTGGTTTTAAACTACAAATTGCAGTATCAAAGACTCATATGCCGAGTCCCGGGTCCACGGGTCGAAACCTATATGGGCTCGGAACCAGACCTATTTATCAATCGGAACCTAAATTAGGTTCCGGACATAGACCTGTTTATGAATCGAAACCTAAAATAGGTTTAAGACTCGGTTTTTTGCGGGTCGTAACTTCTGGATAATCAGATACCTGTTTGCAACCCTACTAGTAAAGTGAAGTGAGGTGACGGTGGTTCTGGTTCTGGATACAGCTTAGAGCCTGTGAATCATGCTTGATCAGGAACCAGACTTATTTTGTTTTATAAAGGTGGTTCTGGTTTTGGATTTGATTCTAACCCGAAACTTGTTTTTTTTAGGGATAATAGTAGAATACATACCTATACTTTGCTCAAAATGAAGACTAACTCCCCGTACTTTGGTATTTTGTACTAAACCTACTTGTATTTTAAATCAAAATGCAAATAGAGACGGCCGTGAAGGAAAAGGTGGAATGACGAATTTATCCCTTTCATATATAAGATGTGTCTTCGCGTTTTTTTGCTCATTTTTCTCTTTTTCGCTTGCAGCTAGGGTTCTTCTTTGCCACCCATCATCATCACCAAGGGTTCTTCTTCACCACCCATCATCATCACCAAGGAAAGCCCAAATGCACTCCGCAGCCACGTCTTGGAGATCAGCACCGGCACTGACATCGTCGACAGTGTGGCTGCTTTCGCTAGGCGCTAGCAACATAGTGTCTGTGTCCTCAGCGGCAGACAGGCCGCGCCAGGCGCCGTGATTGTGTTGCGAGGGAGGTTTGAAATACTCTCTCTTCGGCATGTTTCTCCCAGCGCCGATGCCACCCGGCGCAACTGGGCTGGCGATTTATCTGGTTGCCGGTCAGGGGCAGGTGGTGGGAGGGAGCGTGGCGGGGCCGCTGCTAGAGTTTACAAATGGGAGCTTACAACTGTAGAAACCAAAAGCATGAAATGGGCCGGAGAGAGATGATTTATACAAATGGGCGAATTTGATTTTCTCTTTACAAATGGGCGTTTACAAATGTGATCCTCCTAAAACATCAAGAAGAAATTGGGAAATTTATTCAATTTAGGGAGAATGAAAAAAATAAACTAAAGGATGAATATAGGTTGGAATCAGATATTATTTCCATAGTCAGGTCAAATATGCTGAAGAAGCTTGATGCAGTTTTCTTAACGAAAATGGCTGAATTGGATAGACGCATGGTTAACTGTCGGAGAAGAATTATTGCCATGCAAAAGGTTGCAAAGGACAAGGAGAAGCAGACAAAGGCTCACTGGTTGGGAGAAGCAAGATCTGGGCAACTATCGGAGTCATTCTCAAAGCTCCCTCGAACTGAGATTAAGATTTAATAGCTGCCGCAGATCCCCAATCTCCGCCGAAATCTTGCCGAAAAACTTATTCAGTTCGAGGGAGAGGACTTGGAGGCCCTTGAGGTTACCGATCGCCGGCGGGATCTTTCCCATCATTTGATTATTGGAGACGATCAACATCCTGATCGATCGATTCGCCAGACATCTTCACCGAAAGCTTGGTTCAGGGGCAAATAAGTCTCATTCATAACCTATTTGGGTGAGTAAGCTGCCACCAGTATGCACCATACACCATTTATACATATACGCCGTTAATACTAACGGAATCCGTTCATTTTGCATGTTAATTAGAACTTCATGTTGGTTTAGTACAAAATACCAAAGTATAGGGGGTAGTCTTCATTTTGAGCAAAGTCCAGGTAGGTATTTTGCTATTATCCCAAACCCAATGCCGATAAAAGGAACGGTCCAATTTTGAATTTTTCTTTTCTTCTTTTTCTTTTTCGAAATGGGGATCTCAATCAATCCAAAAATTCAAAGAGGAATGTCATTCAATACAATAATAGTGCATCAAATCTATCTTCTACAATTTATAACTCTGAACATTTTCATAACTAATTATAAAACTAGCAGCAAAGCCCCGTGCCAAAATTGAAGATATACAAAAATTTAAGAGTTTTTAAATAGAATTAATGAAAAGTAAATCTGGAATAATATATTATAAAAAATAGATGAAAGGCATTATATTATGATGGATTATAAAATCCAATAAAATACATCTTTATTTTGTAAAAGAAAATCCATAGAACCAGAAAGAAAACCATATGCTAGTGGATTTGGGAAAAAAGACCTCAACAAATTAATAGAAATAAGATCTTGCTTTCCTTGGAAAAAAATGATGTATAAAAAAAAACCAATGAAATTCACAAAATGTGATTATAATCTCTTTGAAAAACAAAATCCAAAAAATTCAAAGGAATGGAAATGCCCAATATAATGGATAATAATATGATTTTCACGTCTTAGAAAAAAAAAAAAACTAACAAAGCCCACAAACATTATCTGAGATCTTACGTACAATCTCAGTTGTATTGTACCTGCATTGGATTGAATTTTGATTCTTATATAATAATTAGTTGAGATGACTTGATTAGACTTCTTTGACCCTTAATTTCTACTTATAAATTCAAATTTTGTTCGAATATGTTGTGGCAAACATTTATTGGATTTTGTATTAATTAGTGTAGCTTTGCATATGTGTTGGTGTGGGTGGCGTGGGCGCTACTTGGCATCATCCAACATCTCCATGCAAAAGAAAGTATCTAGTTTGTAAATGGGCTGGACCAGGGCCTCAGTTTCAGGTCTATGAACTGTCCTAGGATGAATATTAGGCCCCCATAAACTAAATTAACCTGTCTTAACCTTAGATATATTTTGGCCCCCACCGGCCCATCCACTCCCCTCCTTTTTCAAGCCATTCTTGATTGAGAGTGGATACATAACTTAAATGATTTGGATTGTACATAAATATTAACCTGAACTGGTGCATCAAATCTATCTTCTACGACTTATAACTTTGAACATCTTCAGAACTAATTATAATATATTAAGCTGAAGGGTTGTTAGATTGGATTTTAATTGTCAGTTATGATTTTGAAATTACCATTATCCCTATATTGTTCAAACTTTGCACGTTCTCTCCCTAAATATGCAACCCCCTTCTTAGCTTTATCTTATATAACCACCTGTGCAACTCCGCTCTCATCTTTATCTCATGTAACATCTCCCATCTTGCCTTTTCCATTGTTCAAGTTTTCCTTATTCCTTTCTACAACAACTTGTGTGGATTGACTATTAAACATCAAATGAATGGGTCACCTTATGAGAAATTTAGTTGCCTTGGCCATATATGGGGGCAAATAAGTTTCAAAGTCGTGGGATTACACAACCATGGTATTCTCTCTTCAAATTGAAACCCCATCAACTCTACACCAAAATGTACATATCAATTTCTACGAAGTACATTGGAAAGACTACTTTCTGTTAGACTACTCCATTTTATATAGCCCAATGTGAGTCAAAAGCTTAGTATCTCATTTCTATGTTACTCTATCTTGAGTCAAGTTTTTATATTTGTTTATACGAATATTGCATGAAGGCATGCCTGTACTTAGCACGGGTTATTGTGCTAGTTTATAGATTATTACATGATTATTTTTACATTAACCTATATAAAGTCAATAACCATATTTTAAAAAGTTCATATCCACAAGTTGCGTTCTAGGTCCACGGGTTGGAACATGTATGGATTTCGATAAGAACCCGTCCAGCAATTGGAACCTGAATTAGGTTTCGAACTTTGAACCCATTTATGAATCAGAACCGAAAATAGGTTTTAATCCCAGTTTTTTACAAGTCATAACATCTAGATAATTAGAGAATCCGATACCCTTTGCATTCCTACTTGTGATACCAAATCTTTCCCATGTAGTAGCATATCATCGCTCATTGCCACTTGTGCTTGCAAAACTTTATGTATTAAACTTAGTGTGTGATATATAAAAGGGGCCTAATACGAGCAGGACAAAGCCAGCCCCATATAAAGAGTTTGGAGAATCACTTCTTACTCATAAATTTCACCGTAGGTTTCATAAAATGAAATGGTTACATTTATAATCAAATATTAAACTAACCTTATCCTAAAGACAACCTTATCCCAAAGATAAGGATAATCTACTAAATTCTAACAACATTCTGTTTTCTCCAACATCCCTCTCAATCACATGATCTTTTTAGAGAAAAGATCTGTGATTGGTAACATGAAAATAAACCGATCTCTAAAATAAAAAAAATGGTAAATATCTGGCAAAACCGATCATCATGTCTTCTTGGTGATCTCCGTTTGTCCGTGAATCCATCACCGTCGCAACCTGCTCCTTTTTTAGTCTGTCAGTGCTGGTGACCCACTGGATTAGATTTGTAGCGATTTCTTCTAGAAGCTTTGATCGTGCAATTTTGTTGAAGATGGTGAGATCGTAGGGCTTAGATGAATGGGTGGGTAGGAGAAGATGATCATTTCTTTATTGAAATAGAAAAAATGACAGTGACTATTGCGGATGCCTAGAAAAATCGACGGTGACTATTGCGGAAGATAGGACCGTGCCTCAGCTTGATAGTAAGGTCATCACTGGGCCAAGCTCTGATACCATAAAGAGTCTCGGGAATCACTTCGTTCTCATAAATTTCACCGTAGGTTCCATTAAATGAAATTTATAATCAAATATTAAACTAACCTTATCCTAAAGATAACCTTATCCCAATGATAACGATAATCTACTAAATCCTTACAACAGTCTGTTTTCTCCAACACCTTACAAACCCGACTCATTGCCTCCCTAATGAGAAGAGATTACCATATAAACCCGACTCTTTGCCTCCCTAATGAGAAGAGATTGTGGGGCCCACTTTTAATGTTCAAGGGCAATTAGTTGATTAGTGCCCACCTTGGACGCATGTGCTTGTTCTCTTAACCTTCCATTTCTGAATCCTCTAATTAATGGATAATCCGGATCAAGGTAATTAAAATGATCAAGATGTGGACCGAGATGAGTCACTTATATTTTATGATAGACCATTTATGATTTATGTGCTAAATTTCAGTTTACTCTTGATGGTCTTGACCTTCTTTGTAGCACCTTTGAAATGGGCATGCTACAACAGTCTGAACCAGCTTTCCATTTTCGTTTTTTTTTTTTTTTTTTGTCATCATTGGAATCTTGATAGAAGCTCAAGTATGGTTATTTGGAGTTGACTTTTTTATTGAGTTTGTACATTGCATCCAAACTGTACTGTAGAGTTTAAGATTATAAATTAAACTCATGGTGGGATTGGATCATCTACTCTCATGCTATCCTACATGGATCTTGTGATTTCCATGGTCACCCTAGTTTTTGCCTTATTGCAGGGGTATCATCTTTTAGGATATGTCGATGGATATTTCTACCTCTAATAGGAGTTTTCTGCAGGATGATCAGTTGATATCAATGGCCAAGTTAATCCAGAATACGTGCAGTGGCAAATAACAAGTCAAATTGCAATTATGATGACTTGTGCCTTCACTATTAGAAGGTGCTCTGGCTCTTGTTGTGGGGCTCTCTGTATCCAAATATCATGTATAGTGAAGACCTTCATAGTTTGTTTGTTAAGTGTGATGTCCGGCCTCTTAAATAGCCTAATTATATTTTAATTATACCTCTCTATGCTAGTTAACACGGGTTAGTAAGGGTACTTTAGTTTTCTCCTAAGGATTAGGCCTATTTTATAGGATTAGTAGTCTTTTGAGATTGTATAGCTTGATGGGGACCTAGTTGGATATTTTTAGAGTTTGTTAGTTAGTTAGAGGCCCTTTGGAGTAATTTAAGGAAATAGGAGGGATTTCTCATGGAGATTTGTCCAACTAAACCTAAAATACCCCAAATACCCATGTCCTTATCTCAAACCATAACGAAGCAAAGAGGGCATTACAGTCAAATCACCCCAAACCCAAGCCTATATAACTAAACCCACCTCCTTATCTCAAACGATTCTCTCTCTCTCTCTCTCTCTCTCTCTCTCTCTCTCTCTCTCTCATTTTCTCTCTTCTTTTCTCATCTTATTTCCCTCCAAAATTCTCTACAAGAATTCCTAGCTCTATGGCTTCTACCATCAAAGGAAGCTAGGATCCTTGAAGCTACAGCCCCTTTTAAGCAAGAAGACTCATCTTGTCCTCTAGATTTCCTTCTCTTCTTCCAAACAAGGTGAGTTTCTCTTCCCAACTCTAATTCCTTGTAGATCTTTTTTTTCTTCTTAGAATTCCCTTCTCTTATGCAATTCCTCTTTGGGATTTGGGTGTAGGAGCTGTAGATCCTCTTAGATCATCAAGAATAAGATAAGAGAAGTGTTGCAGGAGTGGTTCGACTTCTTCCGGAATGGACTCATGTGGAGGATCATCTGTCACTTGGCGGATAATCAAGGCATACATCAGATCTTGATCTCTGCTTTCCTATTCAAATTTACTCGTGCTTAACATCTGAGGAGTGGCCGCCTCTTTTGGGGCCTTAGTAGCATGCTGGGATGGCAGTGGCTATAACCGGGTCTTGTTATCTTTCCACATGAAAGTATGGGTATTTGTGTCACTATCTGTGACAATCTTCAACTTCTTTAGCCATGAGCGACCAAAGAATATGTGTGTAACTTTCATTGGTATAACATCACACTTGATTGTATCTTCATAAGAACCCAGTTTGAAAGGAACTATGCACTGCTTGTCAACCAGAAAAGTTGAATCATTTACCCATGCGATTTTGTATGCTCTTGAATGCTTTGCAGTAGGTAGCTTTAGCTTTTCCACAACCTCTTTAACAATAACATTTATAGAACTACCTCCATCAACGATTATATTGCAAGTTTTGCTCATGCAGTGAACTCGAGAGCGAAAAATAGGTGCATGATTAGAATCCTGCTCATCCTATTGATCCTCTGTGATCAGAAGATGGCGTTCAAGATATACAAGTGGTACACCATCAGCAGAAAATTCTTCAAGGCAAAGGCTTTGAGTGTCTGTCGGTTTTTCCAACTCAATGTGCTCATCATACTCTTTGTTGTCTTCAGCTTGATTATCTGCAAAAAGATTCCTATGAGGACATTCTCTAGCATAATGTCCTTTCTACTGGCAGGTATGGCAGATCAATTCCCTTTTGTCAGCACGTCTTCGCGCACGAGGATCATTTTGTGGTGCCTTTTGCTGCTGATTTTGTGGAGGAGGTGGCCGTTGTTGTACCCCTTAGGGCTGCTTTTGTAGTGCCTGTGGTGGCCTCGATCGATTAACCGACTGTTTGGCGTTATTGGGAGTTGTATACTATACCCCTTGAGTGGAAAACTCCTTGGCTTGAGATCTTTCCTGCCATCTCAACTGGATTTCATGCTGTGCTTTGCGTGCTTTACAATAGGCTTCGTTGATATCATTGAAATCAAACATAGAAATCCGTTGTCGAATATCATGACGTAAGCCTTCTCTATATTTGTTGATAATGAGTCCACCATTCGCTCACAGATTGCAATGCACAATATATTTTCGAAATAAATTGGTATACTCATCCAACAAATAGGCACCTTGTTGCAGACTAAGGTATCCTTTATGCAGAGAATCAATATAGTCAGAATGAAGAAAGTTTTGCTTGAGTCGCCGCTTCATGTCTTCCCACTGCAAGATGGGATGTCCAAATGCAAGCTCACTGTTTTCAATACTTTGCTACCAAATGCGTGCATGACCTTTGAGCTTAACTTTTGTGAGCTTGCCTTTGGCCGATTCCTAGTCCTAGTACAAGTTACTGATTCCATTATTTCACATAGTTCTTTTAGTGTTCTTATTTTTTAACATAAAAAATGTTGAAAGAAATGTAAACATCGATAAATTCATTAATTTAAAAATATTATAAAGACAAAATTAGGACAACCTTATCCGTTTCTTTGTCCAAGATTTCCAAAAGCGTAGAGTCGTATCCCGGTCCCCTTGTACATATTCGTATCCATATCCATATTTGGTCATCATAGATGGAAACACACATTTCCGCACCAGATTAAGTACTCACATGGATCCATACTGTGAGGGGGCATCTCGTTCCACTACTCCTTTCCCTTGAATGATGACTTTATCGACAAAGCAAACGGTATATGAGATATATACTGTTACAACTACTGACGTGCTAAGGGTAACAACCCAGAAAACATGCAAAGAAAGCAAGCAAATTAGACACCAGCTAACGACAACTGCCCAAGAGCATTAAAAGAAAGCGCGAACATATCATACGAGAGCTACATATGGAGCAGTAATAAAGCTTAATCACAATACCAATGAATGGGGTAAAAAACTAAAAATCTATAAGATCCTAGGAGAAATGCAGAACGGTAATTGCAAGACTATTGAAACCAGACCTAAGACAAGGTGATTTGGAAGGAACGAAACGAAAGCATTAATTTGAAGGAAAAATCTCCTTTGATGCTCCATCAGGAGACAAGGAGATATTCAGTGTGGCTTCCTGGGTCACTATTCTTCCGAACTTCATGCATACGGTCATTGTGAAAAAATATGCAGGATTTTTTACAACCATCAATGTGACTAGCATAGGAGTCAATCAAATTGGTGCAAACAATCTCCTCTTTTTACTATAAATAAGAAATATGCTGGCTGGCCTGACAGTATTAACCTTTGTCTTGGAGGCTTTTGTTCTTTTAGGAAAAATAAGTATAAGTACTTTCAGATTGACTCTGGGATTGGCAGGGAAATTCTATATGCACCCACTTTTTTACCGAGCACACCCACCTCTTAAGAAAAAAAATCACTGTACATAATGGCATGTGGGTGTATTCAGCAAACTGTGTGGGTGCATATAGAATTTCCCGGGATTGGCATCCATTCTTATCCAATGGTTAACATTGTCCAACCAGCACTGTTTTTCTCATTGATGGCTCCTCCATGGGAGGTTTATCGGATATGGTTGGGTGTCATTCATGTGTAGTAACCACTACTTGTTTATAAACATGGCTGCTACTAATGAGAAATCAACTGTCACTGACAGGTAAGTCTGGTTATCCAAATACATGAGCCCTGATTATCTACACTCTGTTCATGAATATCCAAATGGGCCTTAGGGACTAAAAACCGAGGCAATGAAGTCAAGTACAAATTATATTTAGCCTTATTTTTGTTAAAAGCATAGAGTTAAGGAATCATGATTTTCATGTTGTAATCTCTTAAAGGATAAATCTGATTGATTTCCTTCATAAATTTGGATGATATTTGAATAATGAGGAAACAGGAACTATCTGCACCCGGTACATACAAAGATTTATGTTGATTTCATACCAGCAGGGAACTGGTTAGTGAATGGTAATCTGGGCCAATGATCTTACACACAACAGAGTGGGTGGGGGCACATCCTGCAACTCGTACAAATTCCCAATTGGAAGATCATAGCCAATGCGTTCTTTCGCCCTTATTTGGAACTGTTACTGCACATTTATTCTTTACTGTCTGATTTGTTGCCTAATATTTGGCTGCTATTATCTTCCATTCGTGAAAGTAAGTTGGGATGTTGCCCATCCTCACCGTACGCATCAGATAGTGGTGTGAACTGTGAACTACTGGTCCCATTTGCACAAAATGGATGTAGTACCACTACCAAAGTTTTTTTAGCATGTAATGTTTGTTTTCATTATGTTTACTGAAGGAAGAAGCCTATATAAACATTCTCAAATTCAAATCTCTCCTGATGATGTTTACAATTCCTTGCAAGAATACCATCTTTCTTGTGTTGTTTCACATATCTCCAACTTCTTTTGTAGGTTGAGGTGAATGGAAAGAACACTGCACCGGTCTACAAGTTCTTAAAATCTTACAAAGGCGGGGGGTGGTTAGGAGATGGCATTAAATGGAATTTCACAAAGTTTCTGATGGACAAGGATGGGAATGTTGTGGCGAGATACGCCCCCACAACAGCCCCTCTAAAAATTGAGGTTTGGAAATTTCCCATTCTCTCAGTCATCCAACTTGCCTTTGTTATATATATTTTTTTCATAGTTGCCGATTTTCCTTTATGGCCTTTTTCTTTACAGAATGATATTCAGAAGTTGCTGGGAGAATCATGAATTCGCATTCCAACTGAAGCTTTTGTCCCATGCCTGCATATTTGATAATGTGTAAGTTTCAATAAACAGGGTCATTCCATAATTCTTAGCTTTAATTTGGAAACTCTTTGTACTGTTTGGGTGGATCTGTGTGATAATACATTTGTATTGAAGTGAACCACTGCTGGAATGTGATTTTTATTTATTTGCTTGTTTTTTTTTGAGATAATTAGCGAAAGGTCCCTAGAATTGAATCTATCCAGCCTCTAGTCCAGGCAAATTCTTTTTAAGGGTTGTGGTCCAAGCAGTTAAACTGTTTGCAGCCAGAGGTCCCTAAATCCACACAATCACATATTTCAGGACTAATTTGCCCTTTCAACTGTTTTAGGCATAAAATTTTGAATTTTAAAATTTCAAATTCTCCTTCTTTGGGAAAAAGGAAATACCGACTTCAAAATGACTCTACAAGGACACGTGCTAATGTGCGCAGCGGGTAAAGCCACGAGATCTTGGGGAATTTGTTTGTTTTTCAAGCAATGGTTTCCATGTAATGTGAGGAAATGGAAGTTATCAATCAAAGACTTTCGTTGCGTTGAAGAATTCGAAGAAAATGATGCGAGAATTCTATCCGATAGAGAGAGTGACGCGTGGGTCTTTGTGAGCGTGAGCAGTGAGATCTGGCTTTTCATTTCATGGCAACCGACAGGAATCGGGAAGAAAGAAGGGTCTAGATCATGTCCTTCGTTGCTCTCGTACTCTGGCTTGTCTCAGGTTTGTACTCACGAGAAATTTGTGAGGCTTGTCATCCTAGCCAAGTAAAATGGAGTCTGGACTCTCAGCTCTTGTAATGGAACCGAACTCTTAGTTGCAGGAAGAGAAGAGAAGGAAGAAGACGACCTTCTTGGGTCGGTTTCTGTTCTGGGTTTAAGTTCAGACCTGCTTGAGAAGCCCTATAAATCTGGACAATGCAGAACGTGGAGAGGAAAGGAAGACAACCTAGGTTCATTTGGTTTAGTTTCAGGTTTGGATCAATTTCGCTTGACCCATGAAGCAGAAAGCAATCTTAATTTATCTGAGTTTTTATTAAATTTATCTGAGTTTTTGTGAAATTTATCTAAGTTTTTCTCAAGTTTATCTGAGCTTTAAACAAATTTTATGAGTTTATACCAAATTATTTGAGTTTTTTCATTTTTTGTCAAATTTATTTAACTTTTGCATAAATTTATCTGACTTCTGAAATAAATTTCTCTAAGTTCTGGACAAATCTATATGAGTTTTTGGCTAATTTATCTGATTTCTGGAACAAATTTATCTGATTTCTGAAATAAATTTATCTGAGTTCTGAAATTTGGAAAATTGGTTTATCTTAGTTTTGGCAAATGTATTTGCATTTTTTTAAATTTATTTGCATTTTTTAATTTTATTTACATTTTTTGAAATCTATTTGCGTTTTTTAATTTTATTTGAGTCTTTTGAAATTTAGTTATTTTTTAAAAATAAATTTAACTTAGTTTTGGCAAAAATACTTGAGTTTTTTGCAATTTTTTTTCAGAAATTTGGAAAATGATTTATCTTAGTTTTGGCAAATGTGTCTGCGTTTTTTAATTTTATTTGCGTCTTTTGAAATTCATTTGCGTCTTTTGAAATTTACTTGTATTTCTTGAATTTTCTTTGGATCTTTTGAGATTTATTTGTGTCTTTTGAAATTTATTTACATTTTCTGAAATTTATTTCGATCTTTTTAAACTTATTTGCATCTTTTTAAATTTATCTGCGTTCTTTTGAAATTTATTGCTTTTTTTTAAAAATCTGTTGCTTTTTTTTGAAATTATTGCATTTTTCTAAATTTATTTGTGTTATTTTGAAATGTACTTGTGTTTTTTTAGAATTTATTTGAAAATATCTTTAATGGGATTCCTTTAATCATGGGCAATTAAGTAATAGGATATGATCCCTTTAATCTAGGGCAATTAATGGGATTTTCCACTAATCATGTGATGTGATTTAAAGAAATGGCAAATTGGACATTTCAAGTATGAGAAAGTGTGTGAGGGACCTTTGGCTGCATGACTTTTTTTTGTGGTCTATTTGCATTAAAGTCACACTTTGACCTCTCGCCGAATCCCCCATTTTTTGGCCTCTCATTGTGAAGGAAAGGAAGTTCATTTATATCTCCAGGTCCTCTTAACACCCTTTCCAAAACAACAAATATTGGCAAGGGTGTCAATGGGTATTAATCCAGGACAGATCTGGGCCTGTTTTGGGAGGTCTGAACATGCATCTGGCTCTAATGGACTGGAATTGGATCCATGTGTAGGATCCGCAACCATTAACTAGCCAGATCTAGAACCAAACTCTTTAAACCTAATTGGTAGAGCTTAACCATTTTCCCATAAGGTATCATATTTTTCTAATGACTAGTAATAGATTTGAAAAAAATAGAGTTATTGTAATTTTCTTTTTATAAAAAAACCTTAGATATTTTTGTGTATTTTATAGGAAAGTAATTTAACGGTGGGCCCAACACTCCCCTCATGATTTTGCCTAGATCCAGTGCGCCAAGCAATTATTTTGAATCGTTGTTATCATCGTCATCAAAGCCTTGTCTCAACTATGTTGGAGTACTCCGCCAGTGTTTTTTTTACTGCCGGTCCCAAGCCTAGATAAAGGAGGAAAGTTGTGTTAGGTAAGTTGACAGCCAATGTAAAAATTTATCACAACTCAAATATGAATTCAGAGATCGAAGCAATTATTTTTAGTGGTTTGGATTTATGTTCTCCTTTTCTCCTTTAAAAACATACCCTTGTAATTTAATAGTAGATGTTTAAAGTCATAAGATGATTTAATTTTTTTTATTAACTTTTATAAACAAAGTAATTCCTTTTATCTTTATTTTAAGGCATTTGTGTAACATCGTTTTCATGAAAGAAGTTTCATTTTTGGCAAGGAAATATTTTTAAAAAGGGGATTTAACGGGAAAAACCCTCCTGTATGGGCATTCCTTTAATTTGGCCCCAATAAAAATCGGTAGATAGAATAGGCCCTAAATTTACATTTCTCTTTCTTTTTTTGTCTTTTAGCGCTATAGTAGATATCGACTATCCCTGCATGTCTATTAAAGACCAAATCCCTTTATTTGTCATTCGTCTTCTTTCTCTTTTCCCTCTTTTCCCCTTTCTATTTCCCATTATCGTTGTTTACACCCCCCTCATCCCCGATCAGTGTTGGTTGGAATTCAATGGGGACATTCTTTTATGAGTTAAAAGAAGTTAAATCTTGGATTTTTCAGTTTCCAATGGGAAGATGATTGCTTTTGAAAACGGAGATTGGGTTCCAGAAGAAGAGTTGCTGTTTTGGAAGGGGTGTTGAGGAAGATGGGTTTGGAATTGCGACATGGGGTTTTGGGGGGTGGATGGAAGTCGAAACGAGGGGATTTTGTTGGGTTTGAATCGAAGAGGGGTAAAAGGTAAGGATTTTTATAGACATTACTTAGAAAGTTAGGATTTTGGGAGATGGGTTTTCATCTTTTGGGCTGTAGCTGAGTTTGGGCTACTAGTATTTTAAACTAGCAGCGTTTTTCGTGGATGTAGTTATTGAAAATGAAAGGCTCTTGTTTTCTTTCAGAGGCTTGTGGAGATGCATTTTTTCCATTACAAAGAGATGTAATGAATCAAGTAGAAAGAGGAATGGAATGCAAGTTCGGAGCCCTTAAACCGATCATTTAATTGTATCCATATCAAGCTGGAGGGGTTTTTAAAATAAAGCCCTTAAGAGATAGAAGTAAGAAATTTGGAGAAGACCTAGAAGATAAATACAGTAGAATCTTGTAAGAAATTTGGAGAAGCAATGAGCCACAAATCTGTATTGGGGTAGTTTCCATGAAGGTGTTCGATGAAATGAAGTGAAAGGAGAATAAGATTTCACGCTCATTTCTCTTATTTTTCTCATGGAAAAGAAGTCTGCTGCTATTGTGGGTTTTGTCATTCCTTGATTTTGGTTACTAGGAGATATTGGAGGAGAGGAATCGCAGAACATGGGTGGGGTTTTCATTTCTTGATTTTTGTAAATTTCAAACAGATTTCATGTATATATATTTTTTGAAATGTAAGGTCAAGACACAATGAACTTGTAATGTTGTGAATGGTTCCCACTATCTGAGATGTTTGAAATGTGTTTGAGGTGTTTGAAATGTCCGAACTCTTGAGCTTTTGAAATGTCTGAGTGAAGGGCCGGAACCTTCACCACCAAAACTCTCTACTATGACGTCAAAGGATGAAAATGGTATTGGTTGAATCGGTGGAAGCATTTTTTGGAAGGGTGATGCAAGAGTCAATGTGAACTCCTTTTTTGCTAGTGTCAATATTTGGTGTTAATGTGATAGAAGATGCAGCCGTTATGGACAACGTACAGTCTACTGAAGCATTTTTTGGAAAGGGGATGTAAGAGTCAATGTAAACTCGTTTTTTATTAGTGTTAATATTTGGTGTTAATGTGATAGAAGATACAGCCGTTTTGGAGAGTGTATAATCTACTTAAGCATTTTTTGGAAGGGGGATGCAAGAGTTAATGTGAACTTTTCTTTGGTTGGTGTTAATATTTAGTATTAATGTGATAGAAGATACAGCCATTCTGGACAATGTACAATCTAATGAAGCATTTTTTGGAAGGGGGATGCAAGAGTTAATGTGAACTCCTCTTTGGTTGGTGTTAATATTTTGTGTTAATGTGATAGAAGATGCAGCCGTCTTAATAATGTAATCTCCACATGGAAGATATTTTTTGGAAGGGGGATGCACGTGTTAAGGTCATCATGTCCATTTTGATTGGTGTTGATATTTGGTGTTAATGTGATCGTTAGAAGATGTAGCCGTGATGGGCTTGCACATTTTTTTTAACCATTTTTTTGGAAGGGCACAAGTGTTAAACATGCCTTTTCCCTTTTGTAAGGATCGCCCTTTTTTTGGGGTATATGTTGTTGAGAACTTATCTATGAAAATATAATGGTTGTTTGTATTGTCCCATTATTGATGTTTTTATTTTTTCCACTTTAATTATTGAAAATGATTAGTTAACCCCATCTAAAGCTACACTTAGTGAGTTATAGTATTATAATATAGTCGACATCGACTATGAATGTGTTTTTTATGTTTCAGCTAAATAGTCGATATCGACTATGACTGTGTTTTTTATGTTTCAGGTAAATAGTCGATATCGAGTATGATTGTGTTTTTCATGTTTCAGCTAAATAGTCGATATATCGACTTTGACTGTGTTTTTTAGGCTTCAGCTAAATAGTCGATATCGACTATTGGTCATGTTATACAAACCAGACAATGGTACATTCCATTGTACTAAACATTAATCTGAATATATTGGTACATTCCATTCACACATTCAATTAACAACCATACATTAACAAACCATTTAATTTCAAATAATGGTATATGAAGTTCTACAACATAATCCAACTGCCCAAAACCATAGAAGTTCCACAACCACTATCCACAAGTTCCACAAGTTCCCTCATCCAATGCTTTATTTAAATTGTTCCGAGATACCATAGTACAAATACTAGCTAGTTCTTCCTCTCTACATGAAAGAGATGTTTGTTAATAAAACACAATGCTACAAATATTAATGAAGATGGGTACTACATGAAAGTAATGGGGAAACATTAGTATAGAGTTTTGGTGGGGAAGGTTTCATCTGACTCATTTTGCAACTTCCATCGATTCAGCTAATACCAATTTCATCATTGGACATCATAGTGGAGAGTATTGGTGGGGAAGGTTTCGGCCCTTCACTCAGACATTTCAAAGCTCAAGAGCTCGTACATCTCATACACATTTCAAATATCTTAAATAGGGGAAAACCATTCACAACATTACAAGTTCATTGTGTCTTCACCTTACATTTCAAAAAATATATACATGAAATCTGTTTGAAAATTACAAAAATTAAAAAATGAAAACCCCACCCATGTTCTCTAATTCCTCTCATCCAATATCTCCTAGCAAGAAAAATCAAGGAATGACAAACCCCACAACAGCATCAGACTTCTTTCCCATGAGAAAAATAAGAGAAATGAGTGTGAAATCTCATTCTCCTTTCTCTTCGTCATTTCATCGAACACCTTCATGGAAACTACCCCAAAATGGGTTTGTAGCTCATTGCTTCTCCAAATTTCTTACAAGATTCGACTGTATTTCTCTCCTAGGTCTTCTCCAAATTTCTTACTTCTCCCTCTCAAGGGCTTTATTTTAAAAACCCCTCCATCTTG
The DNA here is from genome assembly GCA_028538565.1 of Umbellularia californica. Taxonomy (NCBI): domain Eukaryota; kingdom Viridiplantae; phylum Streptophyta; class Magnoliopsida; order Laurales; family Lauraceae; genus Umbellularia; species Umbellularia californica. The sequence continues at coordinate 21,324,506 of JAPQWN010000012.1, read as the reverse complement.
ATATGGATACAGATAAATGATCGGTTTAAGGGCTCCAAACTTGCATTCCGTTCCTCTTTCCACTTGATTCCTTATATCTCTTTGCAATAGGAAAAACGCATCTCTACGAGCCTCTAAAAGAAAACAAAAACCTTTCATTTTCAATAACTACATCCATGAAAAATGCTTCCATCTTAAAATACTAATAGCCCAAACTCAGCTATAGCCTAAAAGATGAAAACCCATCTCCCATAATCCCAACTTTCTAAGTAATGTCTGTAAAAAATCTTTACCTTTTACCCTTCTTCGATTCAAACCCAACAAAATCCCCTCTTTTCGACTTCCATTCACCCCCAAAACCCCATGTCGCAATTCGAATCCCATCTTCCTCAACGCCCCTTCCAAAACAGCAGCTCTTCTTCTGGAACCCAATCTCCGTTTTCAAAAGCAATCATCTTCCTCTTCGAAGCTAAAAAATCCAAGATTTGGCTTCTTTTAACTTATTTGTGAAAAGAATGTCCCCGTTGAATTCCAACCAACACTGATTGGAGATGAGGGGTGTAGACAACGACAATGGGAAATAGAAAGGGGAAGAGGGGGAAAAGAGGAAGAAGATGAATGGCGAATAACGGGGTTTCGGTCTTTAGTAAACATGCATGGATGGTCGATATCAACTATAGCACTAAAAGATAAAAAAAGAAAGAGAAATGTAAATTTAGGGCCTATTATGTCTGTCCATTTTTATTGGGGCCAAATTAAAGAAATGCTCGTGTAGGAGGGTTTTTTCCGTTAAATCCCCTTAAAAAAACTTATTTTTCCATGATGTCACATAAAATTATTTAATAGAGGGCCCATGAAAAGCAGAAGTCCATGGAAGCACTCTTCCATGGGCATTACAAAAACATGCCCTTAGTCATTAAGGTTTAGGGATACATAGGGATACATTATTAACAATAGGCATCTATTTTAAATTTTATTGCAGGTATCTTTTTTATTTAGTTTTTTTACTTCTGGAATTTGGAAATTTATCATCATGTTTTGAATTGTTTTTTGGGAAAATTTCAAAAAAGGTATAAAACTTTTGGCTAATTTTAAAAAATGTACATGAAGATTTGAATATTTCAAAAAAGCATAAAAGTTTGCCACTCTCAATCAAGTTCTCTCCATTAAAATTTTGAGAAATGACAAAAATATCCTCATATAATTTTTAAAAATTTTCTTTTATAAATCCTTAATAAGAGAAACGATCAAGTCCAATGCAAATGACCTAGTGAGGCCCACTTCAACGACCTTTATGCAAGGATGGTTAAAAATGGGGATTCCAAATGAAAACTAGCTTCATTAAATGGCTATGATCATCAAAATAAAGTTGACCAGTCTTAGGATGGGAAAATGTCCAGACAAAAACATGTCGGGAAGGGTATTTTTGTCATTTCTCAAAAAAGTTATATGGAGAGGACTTCATTAAGAATTTTTATGCAAGAATCTAATTTAATCATCAATTGGTCAAATCATTGCTTCATTCACCATCCACTATATGAATTCAGATCTTCCAAGGCTTTGCGAGAAATCCTAAGTTAAGGCGGTGAAACTCCACATTGGGAGCCATCAATTAAAACTCAAACCGTTAAAAATAAACACCCTTAAAAAAGACTATGTAAGGCATCCAAAACTTTTAAGTCAATCAATTTCGTTTTGGTTTTGGATTGACCATTTGATGATAGGCGCTATTAACACACATGCATATTCATTATCACGTTTTTTTTCATTTTTTAATGATCAAACCTTCAATCAATGGTTGGAAATCTGTGATTGAGGTAAAATCTTATGACAGCATTTAATCTGGAGGGCATTTATTTTGAATGGTTTAGATTCAATGGTTGAGCCCCAATTGTGAGTTCTTGACTCCCACTTCACATTTTAACGGCCAAGATTTCTATAGCACCCATGCGTCATGAACATGAACGGTGGATGGAAAGCTCAGAAAACCGTTACCCAACCGTTACGAATTTAAACAGCCCCAACTGTCTCCCGCCAAATGGTTCTTCTCAATGCAGAGCTGTTGTCCTTGTATTCCCTCTACCTTCATTCCAAAATCTTCTTCACCTTCCAAATCTCTCTCATCCCAAATCCTCTTTCCAATGAAAAACACCCACAAATCCTCTTACCTTCTAGACCCATCTCTCCATCTCTTCCCAAACAAAATCCAAATTCACAGAACACAAAATTCATAGGTTTAGAACTCGATTTGTGAAGCAACGACAACGATTGCAAAATCACATCAGAAGAAAGCGAATTGAAATGGGTGTCGGATAAAATGCACGTCCAAAAGATCTCAAAGTCATATACAGTACTGGAACTCACAATTTGTAGTGTCCAAGAGATTCGTTGAGGCCAATGATTTGTATTTTGTGATAAAAGAAGAGGCTTTGGATCCTGTGATCGTTCTTGAATCTGCAGTGATCGATAAATTCACAAAATCTGTGTTTGTTAGTATGTCCGAGAGAAACATTGTAATGAGTGGACTGTGCAAGCAACCAATGAAGAAAAGTTTTTATGGCCACAATGAAATTCCTGGGTTCAATTATTTGTGAGATGTTCTTTGGCTTTCTGTGTTCATTTTCTATGTCTTTATTGTCAAATTATTTATTGATCATCTTATTTCGAATGTTTGTTATATCGAACTTCCTCAAAGCTCTTTGTATTGGATTAGGTGCAAGTGTGTGCATATATGTACACAATATTTTCCAACTATCCATCTATCTATGCATACATGAGATGGGAAAATAGACCTCATGAAAAATATGCACGAGACCAATACATAGATAACAAACACACCTTATATTACACGCATGAGGTACACGGAAACTCTAAATAGATTTATGTAAGTACTCTAGTCATCATATGGTGCTATTTCAAGAAAAGATACCTGGATGAGTATAATTTATGTTTATGTTGCTTAGGAGGGGAATTTTAGCTACTGGGAGCATGAATAGGTTGCCTGTAGACATATCTCCTTGCCCAATAGAGATAATTCAAGAACCCCACACATCCAGTGACAGAAAGCAACAAATAGTAACGATCAAGGTAGCTCTTGTTCAAGTTGTTTCCCTCCAGCCACCCCATCCCTCCTCTATGCTTAGTAGCTCTGTTCACCATCTTCACAAGAAAAGAAGCCAGCAAGGAAGACAACCCAGTAACACACCAGAAGATGGCTGTCCCAATTGATTTCATCCCTCTTGAAGCTTCACTGTTAAAGAACTCTAGCAACCCAACAAATGCACATACATCGTTGATGGTCACTGCAATGAACTGGAGCAGAAGCCACATCACAGACATGGGAACTCCAGCGGCAGAGTCAATTAGTCCATAATCTGCTGCAACTCTTTTCCTCTTCTTCTCTATAAAGGCAGCCAGGCAGGCTGCTACAGGAGTCACTATGAAGCTAACACCGATGCGTTGCAGGTGGGTGATTCCACTTATATACCCTGTTACCTTTCGAGCAAATGGCACAAAGAAGCGATCATAGATGACCAAGATCAATGTTTGAAGGATCATGGGGATTGCTATGAGAGTAACTGGGGAGATGTGAATACTCCCTAGCTTGGTGTTCATGGTCATGCCTTGTTGTACAGCAAATGTTGTCAGTTGGGTAATGGGCATATGACAGAACACTGCACTGATGAATATAGGAGCCATTCGAAGTACAATCTTCGTCTCCTCCACTTGAGTTACAGTGCAGACAGACCACTTACTGGTGTTTCCATTTGGAATTGAAGCTTTATCCAGGAATCTGCTAACAAAAATTCTATTAGAGAAAACCTTGAGCAGAATTTTAGTGATACACAATAATTCTAATGGTGCATTAATTGGTTGTATAAAATGGTATATGATTTCAATGTTCTTGAAGACTACTGTCTGTTCTTTAGAAATTGTAGCCTATGGTTCTTGTCTGAATCTGATTATTCGTAGAAAAGCTATTTTACTTTATCCTTCTTTTCTGGGGTCTGATAGGCTGCCTTTGTTGGCATGTATGATTTAAGTTGGTCTCAGCTTTGCTAAACTTCACACACACACACACACATAAAAGATCGGAGAAGTAAAGGCAGCAAACACTTTCAGTCTGCTATTTCGCCATAATATGTGACTGCGAGGTAGCTTTATTCCTTTAAGATGAGATAGCTTTTGAAACTTAAAACCTTTCAAAGCGTAATCTTTTCTTCCTCTCTAACTCCATTTAAATGAATAAATCAGCAAGACTGTAAACAGTCTAAATGGTGACAACTTTGAGTCAAAAGAATTAATTTGAGATCTTGGCCTAGTCTCCAAATATTTGTCCGTAATCATACTAGAAAGATATTCTTACTTTAAATCCTTTGTATGTGGGAGAACTTCCCCATCTACTGTCTCCTCTTTTGTTACTTGATGAAGTTCTTCTTCATTTTCAAGCAAAATAAGCCTTCTTTTCTTAAATGCAGCCACAAAAACCTGATAAATAAAAGAAGTTAGTAATGACATTTTCTCCATCACCTGTCACCAATAGATACTAACTAGATCAAAGTGTTAAAACAAATATATGAAAAGAAACATAAAGAACTCTGTCAAGGAAGATAGAGTGGGATGGGGAGATGTAGCTCTATACCTGCAGCATTCGAGTTACAGGGCTGCCTTTGGGACACTGGATGCGGTAGAAAGGCAAACCCATGACCATCACCAACATTCCCACCAAAACGGCCAATCCGCAGACTAGCAACCCAAGGTCCCACCCTTGATTGTCTTCAATCCACACAATGAAAATTAAGCCTATGATCGATCCGATGGAAAGGCCTACAGTGAGCCAGTTAAAAAAGCTAGATCTCTTCTTCGACTCAGTCGGATCATCCTCGTCGAATTGGTCTCCCCCAAAAGATGGGATGTTGGCGCGCATGCTGCCTCCGCCTAATGCTATGAGATAGATTGCAGCATACAATAAAACCGCATTATAGCCATTTACATGCTTGCAGCTGCTCTGTGGTTTCGAGACGTTGCATTCAGGTGGCCGGAGCGATGGAAGATGTGCTTGCAGTGCTAGCAGACCATATCCCTACATGATTCAATTTCAATTTCATACTACATTTGCTATACTTCATCACTATGGCTCCATACTGCTAATGCATTCAAGTCTTTGAGGGTAGAGACATTGTACTCCACTCTATTTGGATTGCTACAAGCTCGTAAGATTACTATGTTTCTGCAGTTTACTAATAACTTACTGTGATCTTTGACTCCAAGATCTAGCCAGATCTAACCAGGATATCAATAAGATTAAGATCAGGGTAAAACTAGCATTGGTATGTTAATCTAAAAGGGTTAACATTTATGAATCGGACCTACAATAATAAGGGCAGATTTATATAAAGCAAACTTAAATCAAAATGTAAATGCATGCCCGTCTCAAAGAGGAAGATAGACTTGCACAAATCCCTAGGCCATTAAGCTTCTTTTGATTGGGATTTACTACACTCCTTAACCTCTACCTTTTATGTGGCATCGATGGGGCAATCACAGTATTGATAAAGAGAGGTGTTGTAACACTTGAACCCTATATGATGGATTTCTCTAACTATTTCCTTCCCATCATAAAATACTACTTTTTGTAAGTTCATGAAACCCTCATGCGTAAGCTGATAAGTCCACAATATCACATATTTAATTCATTATTTGACATAAATTTGTGGACTTAATTAAAACAAAATGTATTGAATTCATAGATTTTCACAAAATCATGCAATTAGACTCTTTTGGTTGAATTTAAGTAAAAAACTCATAAAAATGCATGTCTTGGTGAAATTATAAAATTCCGCATTTTTGGGCCCCATGCATAACGTCATTCGTTTTAATAAAAATTATTGTTTCTGAATTAGTTTTAATTATTTTGTAGAAATCCAGAAACTAGGACCCACAAGAAAGAATAATTAAGAAGAGGTCAAAACTCATAGCAGCAGGTCCCACGGCCAGGGGTGCCCACTTGAAAAATCACCTATCATTTCTATACCTCTGATTGCCTCGAATGTCAACTCATCGTGACCTACTCACCGAGAGCTTTCCGCTGATGTGTAGAACTTCGAAATCCGACGAGCGGATCAAAATCTCCGAAACCTGGGTCCCGATGATGACAACCCGACCAATCTCCATCGGACCTCACCTTTTGGGCCCGAACCAATTCCTTTGGTCCAAACCCAAGCAAAACCCAATCAAAACTGAGCCAAAACCAGACCTGAACCTAACCCACCCAAGCTCTGGCCCAAACTCCTCAGCCCATCACCTGCATAAGGGAGGGAGAGTCCACGAGATCTGGGAAGCAAAGTCCCAAATCCAGAGAACTCTCCCCTCCCCCTGATATCTCTCTCTCCCTATCCCTATCTCCTACTCACGGAAATCCCGAAAAAATCCCTCACGTCATTAATCTATTTTCTTTATTTATGTCTTTTTGATGCCTTATTTTTTAATGATATATTGCATGCTTAGAGGCCGCTAAATACTGAAAATAATCGAAGGAGACTAGAGTCTTTATGAAATTTCTCAAATATTAATAAATCTGATTTTTTTTTAGATTTTGGGTCTTTAATGAAATTACCCATATTTTCAGTATTTAGAAAACAACTGAACCCTGACCCTTAGATTGCAAAGCTCCCATTCAATTTTGAATTTCAATTTAATTATTTCTGAATTTTTAACATCTCCAATTGATTTTCTGATTATTTTTATGGTGGATGCAGTTTTTAGCATAGTTTTATTTGACTTTTCTAGTTTAGAATTTTTTTCTAATTAATTTGGGTTGTAATTAATTTTATTCAGATCTGCAATTAATTTTTAATTAAATTAGGATGTGTGATTTTTATAGATTGTTGATAGGCTAGCACTAGTTTTCTAATAGGATAGGTACATCGTGATTATTGGCTCCCTATGGATCGACCCGGTTTCACCCGTTATTACTACAATCTTGACGACCCTATACTTGGGGCACAATCAAGTTTTTGGCGCCGTTGCCAGGGAGCTTACAAGCGCAATAAGGTAATTTTCTAACCCTCCTTTTTAATTGCTTTATGGGTGTGGTTTAATTCTGATCATCATTCTAGATTAGGGGTAGCATGCATGGAATGCTTGGACCAGCCCTTGGACATTAAAAAGAGGAATTGAAATTCTGATTTTTAACTAAAATCGACTAATTTCAGACCTGAAATAAAATTCTTGCTGATTTTTTTAAATCTCATTTTTTCTTAAAAATTTCCTTGATTTCTTGTCCTTTTGATAGCTAGTTTAGGTAAATTATTTTTGTTATTTTTTGGGCTTTTAGAACTAGTTTATTTACTATTTCTTATCACTTCTGAGCCACCTAAGTTGTTGGAAAATATTCTGGAATTTTCAGAAAAAGGTTTGGGGGGGGGGGGGGGGGGGGGGGGGGGGGGGGACCCTCCAATTGCCTAAAAATTTTGAAAGTCCAGAATTCTTTTTGGGAACTTAGTTTTCTAAGTTGCTCTTAGTTTATTTACCATTTTTTTAGGTAAAAAAAAAAAAAAAAACACGAAAATAAAAGTAATTATAAAAATTGGACACCCACCTTTCTTGATCCCATAGTGCGTGAGCACAAAGTCACCACCAATTTGGTATTGTGACTCATTAAAGCGATTAAAGCGAAAGGACTCTCCGATCAAGAGGTTCATTGAGATCTACGAAAATCTAGGTTTTCCTGGTTCATCTAGACCATCTAGTCTAAGGGTGGAAAGCGGGAATAATAATAAAAATAACAATAACAATGATAGAAATGAAAATGAAAATGGATTGGTTAATCAAAGGGGAAGGTCTTTATGTGAATACCTACAACCTATTAGGACTACTGTACCCTCATATATGGTTATCCTAGCCACCGCGGGAAACTTTGAAATCAAACCGGGTGTGATCCAACTATAGCCTAAATTCCATGGCCTTGATTCGGAAAGTGCCTACCTTCACTTAAAAGAATCTGAAGAAGTTTGAGCTACTCTCCTTGAACAATGTTAGGGAAGATCTTATCAAATTTAGGTTATTCCCCTTCTCTTTGAAAGAAAAAGAAAAAGTTAAGGCATGGCTACATTCCCTTAGGGCCAACTCGATTGCTACTTGGAATGATGTGGTCCGCGAATTTTTGAAAAAATTCTTCCCATCTCACAAGACTAACACTTTAAGAAAGCACCTCATGAATTTCAAGAAAAAAGAAAAGGAATCTTTCTTCAAGTGTTGGGAACGATTCAATGAGCTTCTACTAACTTGCCCACATCATGGATTCAAAATTTGGCGCATAATTGAGCTCTTTTATGATGGATTAACATCAGAAATACACCAATTCGTTGAGATGATGTGTAATGGGGCCTTCTTGAACAAAGATCCCGATGAGGCATGGGAATATCTTGATTCTCTCGTGGAAAATGCTTAAAATTAGGACACATCTGATGGGATTGAGCACTTAAAATAATCGAATAACTTTAAGGGAAGAGGAATGTACATATTGAAAAATGAAGAAGATGATGTTAATGCTAGAATCTCTTCCTTAACAAGAAAGATAGAGGCCATAGAATTAGGGAAAGGAAAACAACCCGCCCCAGTATGCAGAATTTGTGAATGCGACACCCATTTTTCTAAGGATTGTCCAACAATCCCTGCATTCAGAGAGGTGTTGCATGAACAGGCCAATACGACAAATACTTACCAAAGGCCGTTCACAAATCAAATAGGTAACACGTACAATCCCAATTGGCGGAACCACCCCAATTTTAGTTGGAGAAATGGGAAAAATGCTAACTAGGCACCTATCCTCCCAAAACCTACAAATCTAGGTGGTAACTTTGTACCCCCTAATCAGGGAGTCCCACTACCTCCTCTACAATCTCAAAATAGGTCTTTGGAGGACATGTTGACCAATTTTATTCAAATTCAGAACTCCATCAACCAAAGCAATCAACAAACATTCCAAGACTTCTAAAAGGAGGTAAGAGCCTCAATTGGCCAAATCAATAATACCCTTCAGATTAGGGAGAAAGAGGCTTTCCCAGCCTAGCCTCAACCTAATCCAAATGGACAATACGAAGTGGCCAACTCAGGTCCTTCTACCTCACGGCAGCAGGTTCAAGCTGTGACCACTTTTAGGAGTGGCAAAGCAATTCTAGTTGAAGATATGAAAAAAGATAAACAACCTGCTTCTTCGGATCCAAAACTATCACAAATTACATCTAACTCTAAGGAAGTCATGGAAGAAACTATTGACGCTAAGGAAAAGGAGGCTGAACTATCTGTGTACAAGCCTGTGGCTCCGTTTCCACAACGCTTAAATTTGCCAAAACAAATGACCCCTAACCAGCAAATCTTAGATATTTTCAAAGATGTCAAAATCAACATTCCGCTTTTAGATGCAATCAAACAGATTCCATTTTACGCAAAATTCTTCAAAGATTTATGTACAATCAAACGTAGGATGCATTTCCAAAAGAAAGGATTCTTGACAGAGCAAATTAGCGCTATTTTAAAACAAAACACTCCCCTAAATATAAGGATCCCGGATGCCCCACTATATCATGCATCATTGGAAATTTCCGGATCGAGTAAGCATTGCTTGACTTAGGGGCTAGTGTTAATCTATTGCCCTACTCGGTATACGAATAGATAGGGCTAGGTGAGCTGAAACTTACTCAGGTCACTCTTCAGCTAGCTGATAGATTAATAAAGAAACCGAGAGGGGTAATAGAGGATGTTCTAGTCCAAATCGAAAAGTTCTACTTCCCAGTAGATTTTATCGTCTTGGATACACAACCAGTGGCCAACCCTAGCGCACAAATTCCGGTGATATTGGGAAGACCTTTCTTGGCCACATCAAATGCATTGATAAGCTGCCGGAACGGAGTCATGGAACTTTCTTTTGGGAATATGACACTTGAATTAAATATCTTTAATGTTTGCAAACAAATGGGGGATGATGGTCCTGATGTCGAATAAGTAGATCTCATTGAATCCATTATTCAAGAAACTCTTGAAGAGTCCTCTGACTCAATTTTTTTAGGGCCCATGGAATCAAGCAAGGCTTTGGCCAATTGTATAGACACCCCGGATGACACTGTTAACATAGTCAATACAACATGGAAATCTCAGTTTGAGGAGCTCGTACTAACTGGTACTCAGTCTCTTTTTTCTCAGGTGAGGCCACCCAAACCTAAGTTGAAACCCCTTTCTTCGGATCTTCGATATGCATATTTAGGGGAGGATGACACATATCCTTTGGTTATTTCATCACACCTTGATAAGGATCAAGAGATACAACTTTTGAATATACTTAAGTAGCACAAAGATGCCATAGAATGGACTGTGGCTAATATAAAGGGCATTGACCCTTACGTGTGCACGCATCACATATATTTGGAGGAAAATGCAAAACCCTATAGACAGATGCAACGCCGACTCAACCCAACTATGCAAGAAGTGGTTAGGCTGAAATGATTAAACTTCTCGATGTGGGTATAATCTATCCAATTTTGGATAGTCAATGGGTTAGCCATACCCAAGTTGTTCCAAAGAAAGCCGTTGTCACTGTAGTTCAGAATTCAAATGATGAACTTGTACCAACCCGGGTACCCACTGGTTGGCGAGTGTGCATTGATTACAGAAAATTAAATACGGTCACGTGTAAGGATCATTTCCCCCACCCTTCCTCGACCAAATCTTAGAAAGGGTAGCATGCCACCCATACTATTGTTTCTTGGATGGGTATTCCGGTTACAACCAGATTGAGATAGCACCGGAGGACCAAGAGAAACCACCTTTATATGTCCATTTGGAACATTTGCCTATCGAAGAATGCCATTCGGACTATGTAATGCTCCAGCCACTTTTCAAAGATGCTTGTTGAGCATATTTAACGATATGGTGGAGCAGATTCTTGAAGTCTTTATGGATGACTTCTGCGTCTTTGGAGATTTATTTGAGGATTGCATAAGTAAACTCGAGAAAGTCCTTATCAGATGTGAAGAAAATAACCTACTGCTTAACTGGGATAAATGTTATTTTATGGTTTGCCAAGGAATAGTCTTAGGTCACATAGTTTCCTCCAAAGGAATGGAGGTCGATAAATCTAAGATAGATTTGACTGCCAATCTGCCCATACCCAAGACCGTAAGGGATCATTCTTAGGACATGCTGGTTTCTATAGAAGGTTCATTAAGGACTTCAGTTCTATATCTAGACCCCTATGCAACCTTCTATTGAAAGATGTAGAATTTGAATGAAAGCATGTTAAGAAGCTTTTACTAAGATAAAAGGCATACTGACAACTGCTCCTATTATGTAACCTCCAGATTGGAGCATGCCCTTCTAATTGATGTAGATGCCAGCGACTATGCAATTGGAGCAGTCCTTGGGCAACATAAGGATAAAAAGTCTTATGTAATATATTACGCAAGCACAACATTGAACAATCCACAGATTAATTATTTCACTACTGAAAAATAGCTACTAGCAGTAGTCTTTGCATTGGAAAAATTCCGCTCGTATCTAATAGGATCCAAAATCATTATTTTCACTGATCATTCTGTGCTTAAATACCTTCTTTCCAAAAAAGATGCTAAGCCCAGATTGATTAGAGATGGATCCTACTACTTCAAGAGTTTGATTTAGAAATACAAGACAAAAAGGGAGTAGAAAACGTAGTGGCAGACCATCTATCTAGACTTGGCATCTCTTAAATTCTTTAGATTCTACACCAATATGGGACCAATTTCCTGACAAATATTTATTTTCTATTTCCCAATCCCCATGATATGCAGACATAGCAAACTATCTTGTTACGAGCACGGTTCCACAACATTGGTCACAACAAGATTGAAAGAAATTATTCACTGAAGTCCGAGATTTTTTCTGGGATGACCCTTATCTCTTTAAGTATTGTGAAAGCCGTCACAGTAGCCTTGAGAGGAGACTTGTATTTTCCCTAAATCTAGGAAAGTTGGAAATTCCGAGGAGAAATTCTGTTTTCATAGCAATATCATAGAACATTAAAAAAAATTTGATTTGATGTATACACTTGCACGAGGCACCCAAAGTTTTGGTACAATTTTTGAAAAGATTTAAAAACAAAAACGTGAACCAGATTTTGAAAATTCTGAAATCTTGATTATTTGAGGATTCAAGGCATCTGATTTGACTCCACCATCTTTTGAAAAATCCTATGTGGACTTTCTTTTATTTTTAGGTAAATGAATTTTGTGGGCATATTCACTGCAAACCCTCACGAGGTACAACTTGTCCACTAGGGGTAACCTATGGGTTTTAATGGCTTACTGCATATGCTAAATACAGTCAAGAGTGCTAGCGAAAGTGCCTTTCATTTTTTTAAGGTTAGATTTAGTTAGATTAGTCAACTTCACCTTTCACATCTTTTGCTAAGGACTAGCAAGACGCTGGTTAGGGGGTGTGATAAGTTCACAATATCACATATTTAATTCATTATTTGACATGAATTTGTGGACTTAATTACAACAAAATGCATTGAATTCATAGATTTTCACAAAATCATGCAATTAGACTCTTTTGGTTGAATTTAAGTAAAAATCTCATAAAAATGCATGTCTTGTGAAATTATAAAATTCCGCATTTTTGGGCCCCATGCCTAACATCATTCCTTTTAATAAAAATAATTGTTTCTGAATTAGTTTTAATTGTTTTATAGAAATCCAGAAACTAGGACCCACAAGAATTAAGAATTAAGAAGAGGTCAAAACTCATAGCAGCGGGTCCCACGGCCAGGCGTGCCCACTTGAAAAATCACCTATCATTTCTATACCTCTGATTGCCTCGAAAGTCAACTCATCGTGACCTACTCGTCGAGAGCTTTCCGCTGATGTGTAGAACTTCGAAATCCGACGAGCGGATCAAAATCTCCGAAACCTGGGTCCCGGTGATGACAACTCGACCAATCTCCATTGGACCTCACCTTCTGGGCCCGAACCAATTCCTTTAGTCCAAACCCAAGCAAAACTCAATCAAAACTGAGCCAAACCCAGACCTGAACCTTACCCACCTAAGCTTTGGCCCAAACTCCTCAACCCATCACCTGCATAAGGGAGGGAGAGTCCGTGAGATCTGGGAAGCAAAGTCCCAGATCCAGAGAACTCTCCCCTCCCCCTGATATCTCTCTCTCCCTATCCTTATCTCCATCTCACGAAAATCCCCAAAAATCCCTCACGTCATTAATTTTTGGGTAAATTAGCCAAAAGTCCTTAAGCACGGTCTTCTAAGGCATCAAGGACAACTACTTTTTCTCTAATGTCTATAGTCCACACAGCTGGAGATATTTTAGTGAGAGGTCCCTAATATGCCACATCTTATATTTTCATGACTAAGTTGCCCCTTTCAACTGTGCCAGAGAACTCCTTCATTCTTCTTCTCTCATTTTCCATTTTCCATTCCTTTCCATAGTTGCAGAGTATCGTTACAGAGCACCTCCCATCGCCACCATGACTTCCGATTCTCTCTTTCATTTCTTCAAAGATAGACACAGTTTTACTTTATCTTGCTCTTTCATATGTAGTCTCTTCCAAATCTCTCTTTCTCTCTACAACTGATTTGAAAGAGAGCATTTTGCACTTTTTCTTGTTTCCCCCCTCTCTTTTCTCGATTGGATTGTGGTCATCAAGTGTTCTTGTTTTGGTCTTCGATTTTTATTAGAATCTGATTTTCCGTATTCTGACTTTTGGTGTCGCCGAGCTCAGATAAATTTTTCGAAGTTCTGCCAGAAACTCAGATAAATTTACAAATTTATCTGAGTTTCTGGCAGAACTCAGATAAATTTATCTGAGTTTCTGGCAGAATTCAGACAATTTTATCTGAGTTTTGAAGAACTTTTCTGAGTTTCAAACAAATAGCTATGTTTAGTGGTGCCATCCGATGACCCACATCCATCTCTCCTTTCTTATTGCAGTGGTTGTGATTCGTGATTCGTGTTTTCTTTCTCTGCCAGCTGACAGAAGGAGAAGAAGGAGCAGGGAACTATGGGAGAAACCAAACATATTCTGGTTTTGTGGAAGTGATAAAGCAGCGATTATCAGGTTTAAGCATTAGATAACACTTATTTTGATTTTTAATACTATAACCTATTAACCTTCATATCATACCTAAGCTATATCAACGGCCATGGTGTTAGTTTGGCCACCTTGATAGAGAAACTTGATTGTCATGTAATGTGGGTTTTGGCCGTTCTCTTCTACTCTCACAGGCAAGTTCTAGTGTTGTATTCACAAGGTTTCATGTGTCCTGATTTCAAGAAAGCCCAAGTCAGTCAATCTATAAGTGGCTTTAACATGTGAAAAGATGGTCCACGACCACCGTTCACAGGCTACACATATGATCATAACCATGGTTTAAACAGTGAGAAGACTGCCTCAGAAGACTGACAAATTTATCTGAGTTTTATCTGAGTTTTGAAAACTCAGATAAATTTATTTGAGTTTTGCTTTTGCTGACATATACAAGGGCGTTTTTGTCTTTTTCAGTTACAAGAAGACTGCTGTCAGTATGATAAAGTATTATGGACCGTTTGCAATAAAAATCACTGTTGAGGGACCTCCGCCCAAATGCCCCTTAATTTTTTCTTTTCCTTTCTCTCTTTCTTTCTCTCCCATCCCCACTCTCTCTCACGTCCAATCTCTTTCTCTCTCCCATTAACTACTTTCCATCTATCATTCTTTCTCTCCATCTCCTACATTCCTCACTCACCTATTATACGAGGCCAAAGAAGAAAAAATTGATTTGTGATGGAAGAAGAAGAAGGATGGAGGGGTAGATTTGCTACTTATAATCTAAGGAGAAAGGGTGTAAGTTGATTTATTTTAATTGATTTTATGGGTGAGCAATTTTAATTCAAAATCTGAAATTTAATTTATTAATCTATTTTCTTTATTTATGTCTTTTTGATGCTTTATTTTTGAATGATATACTACATGCTTAAAGGCCGCTAAATACTAAAAATAATCGAAGGAGACTAGAGTCTTTATGAAATTTCTCAAATATTAATAAATTTGATTTTTTTTTTCAGATTTTGTGTCTTTAATGAAATCGCCCATATTTTTAGTATTTAGAAAAAAACTGAACCCTGACCCTTAGATTGCAAGGCTCCCATTCAATTTTGAATTTCAAATTAATTATTTCTGAATTTTTAACTTCTCCAATTGGTTTTCTGATTCTGTTTATGGTGGATGCAGTTTTTAGTATAGTTTCATTAGACTTTTCTAGTTTAGGATTTTCTCTAATTAATTCGGGTTGTAATTAATTTTATTCAGATATGTAATTAATTTTTAATTAAATTAGGATTTGTGATTTTTATAGATTGTTGATAGGCTACAGTAGTTTTCCAATTGGACAGGTACATCACGATCATTGGCTCCTTGTGGATCAACCCGATTTCACCCATTATTACTACAATCGTGACGACTCTACACTTAGGGCACGATCAATAGCTAACAAGAGTCATGCATGATTCGAACTTTCCTTCAGGCCAAAATTTCTCTATGACATATATCAAACAATATGGGCAACCCTAGATTACTTGGCTATCCAAAGTGGGACCTACTCTTCAGTGCGTGGTCATGTAGACCACATTCCCATAAAGTCCCAACATCGTTTCCATTCTCTTATGAAAAAATTTTTTTGGTACCCAACTGTAGAGCGGGGTTGGGGCCTTGCCTTCGGGTGAGGTGAGAGAGCCCTACGGTAAGGGCTGACGTAAGTGCTAGTATGTGGGTGTGACCGCACCCACGTGATTTGAGAAAACCTTTAGATAAGCTCTTAAAATGATTTGATTTTATTATTTTAACTTCTTCATTTAACCATATACCGCACCACCCAAACAAAAATTGCCCTTGGGTGAGGGAAATGGGACTTTCCCCTGCTACCATCTTCTGTTATCCGCTTGGGGCGTACCTTTTTTTCTTAGTTTTTATCGAAGCCATTCACACCAAATGCAAACATCATCATCATTGAAGTCTTATACCATGGGGTGGCTTTGTGCATGATTCCTACTTTCCCACCATACAATCATTTAACCTACTTTTTTTTATTAGTATTATTTTTGCATATATGATGACTGCACACATGTAAAGCTAAAGATCTACTTGTTAAAACACATGTGGCTGTGATTTTTTGTGCACATAGCAACGTTTTGTTTCAGGCATATGACCCATCAAAGTGCATACATTATATTATTTATATTATGTATATAAAAGAGAGCCAGCCCATGTCATGATGTGAGATTTCTTTTCCAAACCTATACGTGGCTGTGTTAAGCCTTATTCTAGCCCATGTATGATAAGAAAAAATATACATACACATATCTATTGGGTTCATTGTTTATTTCATGATGAGGTCCGAATTACACTATTTTAATATTGGTTTGTCAGATGCCGGTATAATGTGAGTGTTCATTAATTGGGCTACACGTTATTGTGCTATAAGTTATGTTACAGAGTGTCGGTTTGCATATCTGTAGTATGTATTTAATTCTGTAATTGGGTTACACACTACTGTACTCTAAGATATGTTATAGAGGCCCAATATCTACAAACATGGTATTTTTAATTTTTTTTAATGACTTATACTCATATAACTGAGACCCAGTTGCCCTTTATTATGTGGCTATGACTGTGATCTTTTATTTCTGTTGCTTTACAATTT
This sequence comes from Umbellularia californica, assembly GCA_028538565.1. NCBI lineage: Eukaryota > Viridiplantae > Streptophyta > Magnoliopsida > Laurales > Lauraceae > Umbellularia > Umbellularia californica. The sequence goes on along the minus strand of JAPQWN010000012.1, from coordinate 21,307,802 downwards.
ATTAAATATGTTTGTTTTATTCTTTTATTGTGAATTTATCATTTCATTTTTTTGTGGGTTTGATTATTTATTATATAGATTGGACATTTTTTTTATGTCGCCTTTCTTAGGTCTGCCTATTTTGGGTGATATGCTAAGTTCCAGCCATTTGGTTTATATACATGCAAGTATTCTTGTGGACATTTCATAACCATAACCTGCTTCCATAAAATATAAATTTAGCATAACCCAATCTTTTAGAGGCACCACTAGTGACATTATAACCAATCTTAATTAGACCCCTTTATGTCATTTTATAAATGCTATTAATTCAATTGAGACCGATGGTTTTAAATAGTGCGGTAGTCGCCAAAGTGGCCCAATTATGAAAAACTTATAGGTATCAATTGAAACTTAAGACCCTTAACACTATTTCTTGGGTAAGAATAATAGCATTAGACTTGCGATTCTAAATTATGAGAGTGAGGATCGGCCCAAAGGTACGATCGCGACTCAAATAATTATAAGACTAGAATAGGGTAATTTGATATAAGTACCCAATTGGTTTTTGGTTTATGTACTCAAAGGTATAAAGCCTAGCGAATTGTGTTCATACTACCTCATTAGCCTTATGGATGGATATGATTCCTCCACGAGCGATCATATTGCATATTGTAGTCTCGACCCAAAGGAGGGATTATGATGATGAACTGGATCACTCACCAGATATGCTTCATGCATGCATGGAATTATTCTGGATTAATGTTTTAGCGTGAACTCAAAGCATTAAAGTAATTGAGCGTTTTTTTCCCTTTATATTCCAGCATTGACTCCCGCTGCCTTGCACGGACATCTCTCGAGCATTCCAATGTTAAATGGATCAAATTTCACTGATTGGAAAGATGAACTTTTATTAACCTTGGGCAACTTAAACTTGGACACTGCAATTATGGAACCCAAACCCGTTGATCTTACTGAAAATAGCTCTCAAGTTGCGAGAGCATATTATGAAAAATGGATCAAGGCCAACCGTCTAAGTCTCATGATGATCAAAAGATCCATAGCTAAAAATATCCGTGGTTCTATCTCGGATAATGAAAATGCAAAGGCCTATCTCGAATATGTGGAGCAGCAATTTCAAGCATCTGATAAGGCTTTAGCAGCTACTTTGAGTGCCAAATTATCTTCAATGAAACATGATGGATCCAGCGGTATCAGGGAACATATCATGGAGATGAGGGATATAGCGGCCCAACTCAACTCTCTAGAAATAACAATTTCTGAAAATTACATAGTCCAATTTATTTTTAACTCCTTGCCCCCTCAATTTGGGCCTTTCAAAATTTCATATAATACTCATAAGGAGAAATGGACTACAAATGAGTTGGTCTCAATGTGTGTCCAAGAAGAAGGCAGACTTAGGCATGAAGGACAATTACACAAAGTAAATTTCATCTCCAACACCCTTTTGAACAAGAAAACATATCCCAAAGGTAAGAAAGGCTTGAAAAAGAAAGGCCAGAAACCTGCTTCGACTGACCAAGTCGGGAAGAAAGGTAGTGAACCAATGTGCTTCTTCTGTTGCAAAAAGGGGCATCTGAAGAAAGATTGCTTGAAGAGACAGAAATGGTTTGAATATAGAGGTATAAATAACTCTTTTGTTTGTTATGAAACAAATATTTTAGATGTTCCTTCAAATACTTGGTGGATTGATTCTGGTGCCATTGTTCATATGGCAAATTCCATGCAAGGCTTTCACTCAAGCCGGAGTCCAAACAATTATCAAAGAAATATTTTTATGGGAAACCGGCTTGAGGCTGAAGTGAAAGCGGTGGGGACTTACATATCGATTCTTGATTCTGGATTCCAGTTGGACCTTAATACCACTTTTTATGTTCCTACGATTAATAGAAATTTAATTTCTTTATCTAGACTTGATTTAGAAGGTTATACCTTCTCTTTTGGACACGGTACCTTGAGTATTTATAAGAATCAAGTTTTAATTCGTGGTGGTATTTTATGTAATGGTTTTTATAAATTGAATATGGATCCATATTTTGCTAGTTCCTTACTTATATATCTTGTACAAGAATAATATTATGAATGTTGGTATTAAGAGAGGAATCTTGAATGAAAACTCTTCAATTTTGTGGCATAAAAGGCTAGGACACATCTCTCAAGAGAGATTAAAGAGATTAGTAAATGACGGGGTGTTAAGAGCCCTAAATTTTTACTGATTTTGGTGTTTGTATAGATTGCATAAAAGGCAAGCAAACTAAAAACACCAATAAATATAAGGCCACAAGATGTTTAGAACCACTTGAATTAATCCACACAGATATTTGTGGTTATTTTCCTACGCCATGTTATAGTGGTAAAAAATACATTATCACCTTTATTGATGATTTCACTATTATGGATATGTCTGTTTGTTATATGAGAAATCAGAATCTTTAAAAGCTTTAAAATCTACAAGGCTGAAGTTGAAAAACAGTTAGACAGAAAAATAAAGGTTATGAGATCTAATAGGGGTGGAGAGTATTATGGGAGGTATGATGAATCGGGTCAAAATCCTGGCCCATTTGCGAAATTCCTGGAAAGTCATGGCATTCGTGCTGAATATACATTGCCTGGCTCCCCACATCAAAATAGTGTGGCTGAAAGACGTAGTAGAACGCTTATAGAAATGGTACGAAGTATGTTAAGTAATTCTAAATTACATAACTCTATGTGGGTAGAAGCCTTAAAAACAGCTGTATATATCCTAAACTATGTACTCACTAGGGCTGTTCCTAAAACTCCTTACAAGTTATGGACAGGTAAGAAGCCAAGTTTAGGACGTTTTCATATTTGAGATTGTCCAGCGGAAGCTAGAATTTATAACTCACAAGAGAGAATATTAGACTCTAGGACTATCAGTGGGTATTTTATTGGATATCCTGAAAGGTACAAAGGTTTTAGATTTTACCGTCCTACTAATACCACTAGAATTGTTGAATTCGGAAATGTTAGATTCATAGAAAATGATGACATTAGTGGGAGCAATGCACCACGAAATGTGGTATTTGAAGAATTTCGGATACCTATTCATGTACCGATTGAAATTGTTAAAGTTGGTCTTCCAATGACTTTGTTCAGAATGATATGATTGAAACACAACCTACCATACCAGATGCACCATTAGATGAGAATGTCACTCATAATGATATGATTGAAGATATTATTCATTCGAATCAAAACTTAGCATAACCAGAAGATTTAAGAAGATCCCAAAGATCTAAGAGGTCTGCTATATCGGATGACTATATTGTTTATCTTTAAGAATCTGATTTTGATATAGGTGTTAAAGAAGATCCGATAACATTTTCACAAGCCATTAAAGGAGATGATTCGAATAAATGGATTAAGGCCATGTAAGAAGAGTTACATCAAATGGATGTGAAAACAATGTTCTTAAATGAGAATTTATCTGAAGAGGTATATATGAAACAACCAGAAGGATTTGAGGAAAAAGGCAAAGAAAAACTAGTTTGTAGATTAAAGAAATCTATATATGGACTTAAACAAACTTCAAGGCAACGGTATATCAAGTTCCATGATACCATTACCTCTTTCAAGTTTAAGAAAAACATTGTTGATCAATGTATATACCTGAAGATTAGTGGGAGCAAGTTCATGATTTTAGTCCTATATGTAGATGGCATTCTACTTGATAGTAGTGGTTTTGGCCTACTACATATGCAGCAAAAGAATACCTCACAAAGAATTTTAAAATGAAAGATATGGGTGAAGCATCCTTTGTGCTTGAAATTGAGATTATTTGAAACAGATCTCAATGACTACGGAGACTTTCACAGAAAGCCCATATCAATAGAGTTCTTGAAAGATTCAATATGCAGAATTGTTCCTAAGAAAAAGCACATTTATCAAGAGGTGATCTATTCTCCAAAGATCAATGTCCAAGAAATGACATCTAGAGAAAACAGATGAAAGATATTCCATATGCTTCCGTTGTAGGAAGTCTTTTATATGCTCAGACTTGTACCCGTCCAGACATCAGTTTTGCAGTTAGCATGTTAGGAAGGTATTAGTATAACCTTGGCATGGTACATTGGAAAGCAGCAAAGAAGGTAATGCGATACTTACAAGGGACTAAAAAAAATATGCTCACTTATAGAAAATCTGATCACTTGGAAGTGATTGGATATTCAGACTCAGATTTTGCTGGGTGTCTTGATATAAGGAGATCTACATCATGATACATTTTTCTCCTTGCTGGTGGGGCTATTTCGTTGAAAAGTGTTAAACAGACTACAACTGCTTCTTCCACATGTCAAGCAGAATTTGTGGTATGCTTTGAGGCCACTAATCAAGGTATATGGTTGCGAAATTTTATTTCAGGGCTTCAGATCATGGATTCCATTTCTAAGCCGTTGAAAATTTATTGTGATAATACCTCATCTGTTTGCTTCTCTAACAACGACAAGAGTTCTAACGCTGCAAAACACTTTCAGATAAAATATCTTACTGTTAAAGAGAAGGTTCAGAATGGTTTAGTTTCTATAGAGTAAATTAGTACAAAGCTCATGATTGCAGATCCTATGACCAAAGCATTACCGGCAGAGGCCTATAATAATCATGTTATAGAAATAGGTCTCATTGTGTTGCCTTAATGTATGTGGCTGAAAGGATTTATGCTATTTGCTTAGACATTTTTTGTTGATCAATTTTCATTAACATTGATTATGTTTTCTTGCTTATTTTTTATGTGCACAATTTATTCATTATTGAAAAGCATGATAAATTTCAGTTGGACCAATAAATAGGAATTTTTAGTCCACTCCTATTATTTTCCTCGATTTATGACTTGACTAAATAGAATTACTAATATTGTGGTACATGGAAGGAATTATGTCGCAAAATTGATGTTTGACCGCCATGACTCGCATTAATGGTTTCATTTAGTTACAGTATATAAGAATTAGTATAAACAAGAATGATTGGACTGTTTTTACAAATGAGTGGCCACTTATTGGGATTTTTTAAAATCAGTTGAATCCAAGTTGAGTAAAAAAATATATATATATATTTAACTCTTTTTTTTTTTTTTTCAAAATTATATCATATATAAAAGGTGGATTGCTGTCATTGGTCGTCTTGACCAAGTGGGAGATCACATATGTGTGGTCATTCAGACCAACTGGTAGATTGTTAGACGTGAATGGTCTTCATGACTACATGTGAAACATTATTGTGATCCACGGTTTAAACCCACTAATTTAAGAAACTTTCCCATTATTAGTTTTTGGTTTTATTAAGTTTATCTTGGATTCAATTTTAGTAAGCTCAATCAAATAGGACTCTTATTGGCTGATTTGAGGGAATTAAGGAAACTTACCTTTATTAGATTTCTTTGATGGGAAGAGATCTCTCTAGGGCTTATCTATATATATGATTTTTCGGTCCTCTCTTAACCTACGAGATCTGAAAAGTATCCATCAACTTCACGCATATTGGAGTGGGTGATAAGGGAGATAGGAGAAACCCTAATTGAGAAAAGAGATCTGCTCATCATGGCGCAAGATCTTACAAAACCTTGTCCCATTTTGAAGCTATTCATATCACATGTCCTCTATGAATACATACTCTTCCAAATTTCACTCCACACAGCACCAACACATTGATTAGTGAATAAAAAAGAGAGACGCCTGTGAAACCTGTTTCTAAACTATGCTGAAAACACATGGGAACTGGGGTGCAAGTATCATAAATTTTCCAGTAAATTCTGACTTCAAGCTGAAATGATTCCAAAGGGACAAACTCACAGATCTTAGATGGAGACAACCTGAATTGCATGCATGTCTACATTTTTTTTTTTTTTTTTTTTTGCAACCCATTACAGGTAATCGGAGTTGCCTGTGCACTGTGTTCAGGCAACCACGTTTCAAGCGTGCCATTATATCTTCATATACCAAAGTACTATATTGATTCTTGAGCTTGAGTTTTGGTCCCATGCTTTGGTGATCCTGACTATTGACCTAGAAAACGAATCATGGATGAACAGATTTTAGGAAGCTTTGATCTACACCCTAATATTGATAACTGAAATGGAAGCATAACAGTGATCCAAACATTGTAAAAAGATCAAATATTAGTTGGCTAGGACATCTAGCCGGGATTTCTTTTAGGATACTGTCAACATGGTAGATCATGACAAGTAAACGGTTTAGATCACTGAACTTTAGAATCCCCATAGACACATATAAAAGCTGAAGGAAACTGTCCATAACCTCGGCTCAAGTGGCATGGGACTGTTCATCTTACTGTCGGCATGTAGGTGGGACGCACATAGTGAACAGAATGAGCCTAAAAGACTTGTTGACTGGGTCAACAAAAGCATCAATTTCCAGATCCGAACTTCCACAAAAAGAAGCCCTATATTGCTTTTCAAAAAGACATGGTAAGAGTACATGAGGCCGGCTACTGCCTTGATGAAAGAATGTTTTTTTTTTTTTGTAGGCCAGCCAGGGGCTGGGTCCCACGAGAGTACCCACACATGTGGAGAGAGACTTGTACATGCAACGAGAGAACCCGCACATGTGGTGAGTAAGAACTTGCAAGTGCAAGAAGTGGGGGGAGACCAACAATCAATCACTGGTCCCCTGGGTGAGAAGTGGAGTTGACTGATAAGTCCACAAAATTGTAGTTTTCATCATCATTTTATGTTACTTTGTGGATTTAATTAGGATAATTTGCACTCAATTTCATAATTCCATGCATTTGATCATTAAAGTTGGAATTTTAGTCAAAATCATCAATCTTGCATGCATGAATTTTATGAAATAATTGGTTTACATCATCTTAGTGTCACACCAATTAGCTTTTTGATTCTTGCAACATCAATTAGTTCATGGAAAATCATCCACTGGTGCATTCATGTGCTTGATCTCATTCGGGTCCCATGCATGACATTTATGAATTTTATACATATTATGGCGGAATTATTCTTTTTATTCTTGTAGAGAATCTTCAATTTTTTTTTGATCCACTTGAAGAGAAATTAGAGAAAAAAAAAAAAAAAAAAAACAAGGGAAATGCCCAAGCACTTTGGAAGTCTATCCAAAGGGGTCCCCACCATGCATGGACGTTCCATACATATGGACTCTCTTATGTGCACAACTTTTGATTTTCTCATCCACATCAACAAGCAATTTTGGGAGATATTTTTGGAATTATACAAAGAAGGTATTGCACCAAGGACATCTAAATTAAGAAAGAGAATCATCTCAAAGTCAAAAGTCTTTCCAAAGGAAAAGCTAGCTTGGAGAACAAGAAAGAATCCCTATAAATAAGAAAAAAAAAATAGATCTAAAAGGGTGGTACTTCTTTACTAAAATGAGCTTTGCAAAAAGCATAAAAGGGGAGTGGGGGAGGCATGATGGAGACACCCCATAGGAGATCACATTCCCATACGTCCAAACAACTCCACCCATCTTTCTTTATTGGTTTATTCTCTCCTAGCCACACCTTCTCTTCCTTACCTCTTTTCTCCATTATTTTATTATGGTAGCCTTGGGCCATGTCCAAGGATTTATTTTGAAGGAGAATCTTTGTGAAGGAGAAGTTGTAAAAATGAAGTTCTCAATGAAAATCATATCTTATGCAATGGAGGAGTAGATTTTTTGAATCGAATCACAAAGTGCTGTTAAGTGACTTTATTTTCATTCCATGTCTTTAATTTAATTCTTTTGTCCTTATAATTCATGTTTAATAGAATAATAGATCTACCTTTGTGCCACAGGCAAACCTCCGTTTTATATTTTTAATAAATTTCTTTTTAATCAGTTAATCTACTTTTGATAAAATATACTTAGGTTTTCATGCCTTTGATATTTTATGCTTAATTTGTTAACTGACGCTCAAAGTAATTTATATTTTTATGAGGTGATGGAGATCTTGGGTTCTTTTGCTTAGGAATTGAATTTAAAATATATATATATATCTTCCGAATCAGAAACATTGAGCTGTTTCTTATTTGAGTTATTTACAAGACAAAAGACTAAATTAAAGTATATGGATTGAGAATTGAAATGAATTAATGGACTATTTGTTGCTCTGATCTACCTTTATCATTATTGTTATCCGTTCATCTTGCATGGTAGCTTTGTCTCTCATTCAAATCTTGATTTATTTTTATTTTCATTATAAAAAAAAATCAGATTTTAATAAAAAGTATTTAAGTAGTGCTCCCTATGGGATTCAACCTGTACTTGCCACTGTCTCTAAAAGACAACTGTGCACTTGCAGTATTAAAAGATTGGATTTAAATTCACATCATTGACCACCACTAAATGGACAGCCTCTTGTTCTCTTATGAAAGAGAACTCCAGAAAACCCCTTGTGGTTTTAGAAATTGCCATGTAACGTTTAGAAATGCCCCCTCCAAGATTTTTATAATTTTAACATAGCGGCCCCAGCAAGGATATTGGTCCCCCCCTCTGAAAGAGAGCTTTCATGAGTGAGATACATTTGATGTTGCTTCTTGTCTAATTAAAGATCTTATTTTAACTGTTCATGTCATCACCTTTGATCTAGGAAAAGGTGGAGAGCCCAACAAAATCATGGACTTAAATTATTAAATTGCAGAAAATTCTATATCTACCAATCTTAATCATGAGATTTTTGTCATTAAAGAGAAAATCTAGTCTCATCACTAACCTTGTGGAAAGCTCAGCCAACATCATAATCAACGCTTTCACCCATGTAGGATGTAGCCAACTTTAATTTTCAGTAGACAGGCCTTTTATAGACAACATATGTGTCATCCACCCCTTTCAACCGTCTGATTGGATTGATGTAAACCAACTCATGCCAACAGTGAGGGAATTAGTGAAAAGTGAGAAAAGTAGGCTCAAGTAAGGCCCACAAGGTGGAGTGGACGTCACTCATTTGAAAGCTCATGTATTTGGGGGTGGGAGGGAGAGAGAGAGAGCACTTACCAGGAACAGTATGGGGATAAAGATGAGTATGGTTTTGAAACGAGTCATGTATGAATCAGAGAGGAACCCACCAAGCAAAGCAAATGCACAGGACATGCCTAAGAAATTGGTGACATTTGTGGAAGAGCTAGCCACCCCCATATGCATGGTCTTCCTTAGATACACCACTAGGTTTAGAGTTGTTGAAGTAAACCCCACAAACAACATCACTGCCAAAACTGCAACATGCCCAAAAACCAAATTTTCATCAGCTCTCTCTCTCTCTCTCTCTCTCTCTCTCTCTCTCTCTCTCTCTCATGCTTTTACTTACAGTGGATGAAGCTTGCAGCTCTGGCTCCCCCATGTCTCGTTGGGTTGATGGGGCCGCCCTTCCAGTCCATGAAGCCTTCAACTCCCATAATATTCCAGATGTTGAGAGCTCTGGTAAGTGATCTTGTCACTTGAACGGGTTTTATAGCTGATTGGGAGCTCAGTGCAGACCTCCTGTGTTAAAAAGGTAAAAAATATTGTTTATTCCTAAAGCTAGTTGCAATGTCATTAGCACAATCCATCACATGGGTTGGTGGTCTGAATCTGACCTTGGATGGCCTATATCCCAAACATCACCTTTGATTAGACACCATTAGCCCTTGTCTTCTAGAGTCAGCTTCAAGGTCAGTGGAACTTCGAGTTGATTCTGCTCTGAACCACATAAGTTAATCCTCTGAAGTCTCTCCAGTCAATTCTATTGTCATCAGTACGAGGCTATACCGCACCCAGCGTAGGAGCTGTTGAATGAACGGTTCAGATCAAAGAAATCAAAGGGGGATAGCATTGTAGTAGGGTAAGAGTGGGTAAGGTCGGGCTGGGTCGAGTTTATCCATCTGACATATGTTAATTGTAGAATTGATGCTTAAAATACACATAGTTACATCTTTAAGGATTTTTTAAGAGCGACCACCCCTATAGAATTTGAAAATCCCCACTCTTGTGGATTTGCACATCAATATCAATTTTTCTTAGATATACACATTGATATCGATGTTAAATCTTCATCTATATATACAAATCTTCAATGAGGAATCCCTGATCCAAGGGCAATGAGGAATCCTCATATATATGGATTTCTCAAATCCTCGGCAAGGAACCTATGATATGTTGTAGAGGAAAAAGGGATTTATAAGAGATCCCTCTACTTACCATGTTGGGCCTAACCCATGATGATCTAGTCTTTTATTGGGCTAAGTTGGATTGCTACTGGGCCGGGTTGACCCAATCGTTAATCGGGCTGAGCCAAGTTGATTATGGGCCAGGTTGGATGGTGCTTATGATTGTTTTAACTACCATAGGGACCCATTTCAACGGAAGAGTCACATCCCATTCACCGTGACTGTTTCGTTTCTATAAATTGAAATAGGGAGCAACAAATTATCATCATCATCATTATGTGTCTTCCAAATTTTCTCAAAATAAGGGTGTGCTTATATATTGATGATTTTCTCAATTTTGTACTAATTTTTTATTGCATCAATAGTACGACTTATCGGTTCCTTTTTATATGAAAGCTTTCGATCTTGTCAATGTTCTATTAGCGATACAAATTCTGAAATATGAGAATGCATATATTATGACTTGTCTCATTACATTGAGGAAAAGATGCGTATGTTTAATCGATTTTCCAATTTACCTACTTTCATATTCATATGATCTAAATGTGAAATTGATCTAACATGAGGAAAAATCGTGTTACAAGAGGAATATGCAAGAATTATGATAGCTCACTGCATGACATGCATGTACTTAAAGAGATTTTATAGATGTCCCAAAATGGAAGAGCAAATGTTCCCAAAATTAGTTTTTCTTCATTTATTCTCGACTCATTCCCAGAAAGTTGGCAAACAGGCCCCAAGTTACTCTTTGTTTCTTTTTTTTTTTTAGCTGAAAGTTGGATCATGTTATTTAGAAGCTGGTAGGGGTATTACATAAGAGACTGCAGTGCCCCAATTTACTGTTTTGAGACAGTTGGTGGCAAATGTTCTGAGTTAAGATGTGAATGTCGGCAAGGGGGAAGAAATCTATCCATTGTAATGATTCTAAACAGCAAGCATCTCACCATAGAATACCATGATAAGTGATAGAAGTGAAGGAATAAAGAGATAATGAAGCTCTTTATTGAAAATATAACTACTGCCGACTGTATGTCTTTCCTCACGCTGTCATAATTTTTACCTAATCCAACTAAACTCTAGAATAACATTAATTACACCAATCATCCGTCTCATAATAGAATATTTCCCACTCTTAGGATATAGGATTTGACAGCAAAATCTAGTGACGAAGGCTTGTTTTCTTATTGGTGAGTGTTGATCGTGCTAGCAGCTTAGCAGTCACAGTCAACTGTACCTTCCTAATTTCATTGTCACCAATGATGATTTCTAACCATAATCCATGGAATTCCTTGAATCTGGCAGTCTTCTTGTCACAAATGATGATTCTCTATTAAATAGAGTCTAATTGAATCAATTAGACCAGAGAAAAGAAAAACAAAGAAAGTCAATCAGATCCTAATTTCTGAAAAGTGAATTTCCGGATTTATGAAAAGTGAATCTTCTGGAATTTCTAAAATAGTCCCTTATGATGGAGATTAGTGCATATTTTGGAGCTGTTTTTGGTCCCAATGAAGCCAGGCCTGTATACATAGTTGGGACCCCATGTTCTATGTCATATGTCTTCTTGTGCCTTTCAGCTAGCTGTAAAATTAGGTTTTCCCCAAAAATTAGGGAGCGATTGGTTTTTTTCATTGGGGAGAAACCACCAGAGAATGACTTTGAAAAAACTATGGAAAGCTTTTATATTCTTTTAAAATATTTGAATCTTTATATACTTTTTGAAAATGAGCCAAAAGTTTAATAACTTTGTGAAACTTTCCGTAAAAAGAATTAATGATTCCCTAAAACATCTAAATAAAAAATAAAAATAGCACACCAAAACCATCAACAACAAAATACTATTCACAAGAAGCTAACTTAGGGATGAGTTAATACCTTTTTATTGCTGTTAGAATGTAAATGAAATGCCATCTTAGTGATGTTGTACCTTTCAAATGCGCATCTAAAAGAATACATGCCAAAAATTCAAAATGCTAGTCATTGGGCAACACCCAAACCAACCAAAAGATGAGAAACCAATCACCAACCATCTGTTTGTTATGGCTTATTTTCTAGGACATAATTTACTAGAGCCTTTTGTTTGCTAGAGCCTTTTCTTTGCCTTGTATTGAAATCCTATAAAGTGAGGTTGAAACTAAAGTAGAAAAATTAAAGAGAAAAAGAGTGAAGGATATAATTAGGAGATGTGGGAGCCTTAGGGTGTGTTTGGCATCATGCCATTTGGATGTTCCCATGTTCCCGCGAGATAAGGGTGTAGAAAGCATATTTGGTATGTGTAAATGATTGTTCCGAATTTTGTTCCCATGGGAAGGAATCTCAAAATCTTAACCCACCGACATAAGAAAGTTGGAACAATAAAACTTTATTTTTTTTAAGAAATAACTTGCTGGCACAATTATTTCTTTTTTTTCTTTTTCCTCTTGCCTTTTAAAGAATGTCATTTGAAGATTTAAAATCCTCTTACTTATCCTAAATGTAGCCCCCCCCCCCCCCCCCCCCCCCCCCCCCTTCACAATCCCAAAGGCGGTGGCCCCACTTTATAATTCCTAGAGGTGGGTCACATGGTCACAATCACACAAGGTGGGCCCCTATTATAACTCTATAATGGTGGGACTATATTATAAATCGTTTATAAATGTAGGCATCATGTTGTAATTTCTCTAAGTGGGTCCCGTGTCCACAATTACATTTTAATAGTGGCCCCATATTTGGATTTCTTTTTTAAAGGTGGGTCCCGTGTTCACAATTAACAAGAAGTATGGTCCCATGTTCGGATTTCTAAATGTGGGTACCACTTTGTAATTTTTTAAAGGTGGGTCCCGTATTCACAATTAACAAAAAGTATGGCCCCACATTATAAATCCTATAAGGTGGGCCCACATTGTAGATTTTATAAAAGTGATACCCCCATATTCTAACTTTTAAAGGTGGGCACTACATTCCAATTTCTAAAGGTGGGCTCTGTGTCTACAATTACAAAAAATGTAGCTATACTTTGTAATTCATAAATATCGGTCACATGGTTTCGTTTTCAAAAGGTGGACCCACATTGTAAATCCTATAAATGTGAGCCCATATTCTAATTTCTAAAGGTGGATCCCATATTTATATTTACAAAAAATTGGCCCACATTATGAACAAAAAGCGGACCCACATTGTAAATTCTATGAATGTGAGCCCATATTCTAATTTCTAAAGGTAGATCCCATATTTACATTTACAAAAAGTTGGCCCACATTATAATTCCTATAAAGGTAGGCCTACATTATAAACCCAATGGATATGGGTTCCATGTTCTAATTTTTAAAGACGGATACCACGTTGTAACTTCTACATGTGGGTCCTATATATGATAATAATAATACTGCAAACAATAAAAGGTGGGGTCCAATATTGTAAATCCTATGTTAGCTCCTTGGAGCAAAACTTTTATAATGTTACCAAATAAGTGCAGTACAACTTATTTTTAGTAGAGTAATCTAATATAATGTTGTCAAATAAGTTTTGCAGAGTATTGACTCGGCACAACTTGATCTCAGCACAACCTAAACCGAGCAAAAAATTGGGAAAAACACGAGAACGATGCCAAATAGGCCCTTATTTTCTTAGAATTTATTCACTAAGGTCCTATTTGTTTGCAAAGAATACATTAGAATTGAATACATGTGGGAACTCAAGCCATAGGTTTCAAGGCGATATACAAAAACGACCGTCGAATAATATTGCCTTTAATGGAAAGTGAAGAAGGGAAAATGGAAAATGAATACCCGGCAATCACCCTAGCAATTCAAATCCTAAAAAAATCAAAAGGTCACACACCATCTCGCAACACACGTGTCACCTAGTTATTTTGGATTGCCAAACTTAAAATTTCTAGGAATTCAATACCCATAAAAAACGACAACAACTTGCACTTTTAGCAACGTTTTTTAGCGACGTTTTATAAATTTTTCGATAAAGAGTATTATTTACCGATGTATATAATTTCGTCGTTGAAAATAAGCCTTTTACCGACGTTTTATATAAAACATCACTAAAAGCCTAACTTTTACTGACATTTTATATAAAACGTCGGTAAAAGGCTTATTTTTAGCGACGTTTTACCAAAAAACGTCGGCAAAGTTCAATTTTGGAATTAACTTCATTTTTAGGAAAAGTAAAAACCAGAGATTATTACTGACGAATTATAAAATGTCGGTAAAATCGAATTTTGACGAAGTTTCCTTGAAAACCATCGGCAAAGTTCAATTTTATTATTAACTTCATTTTCGGGAAAATAAATATTAGAGATTATTATCGACGGATTTTATGACGTCGGTCAAATAACTTTTAGCGACTTTTTTTGTAAAACGTCGGTAAAGTTTAATTTTATTTTTAGGAAAATTTAAAATCAGAGACCTTTACTGACGAATTTTTTTTTTTACCGACAAAAATTAGCATCGGGAAATTTATTACCGACGTTTAATATTAAACGTCGGTAAAGGTTGTTGACTTTTTTACTTATTTTTAAATAATAAAAATAAAATAATTTTTACTGACATTTAACATAAATGTCGGTAAATATCTATTTTCCCTCTCCCGCATCTGAAAGCCCTCTTTTCCTTCTCCTCACTCATTTCTTTCTCTCTCCTCACTCATTTATTTCTCTTCCGCCTCCAAAAGCCCTCCTTTTTCCCTCCAGAACCCGTCTCTGCTCTCTCTTTGCTATTTCTCTCTTTCTCTCGCTCGAACTCTCTGCGCTCTCTCGCTCAAACTCTCTGCTCTCTCTCGCTCGATCTCTCTCTCTCTCTGTCTCACTCTCGCTCTCTGGATCTGCTATTTCTCTCTCTCTCTCTCACTCTCTCGATCTGATCTTTCTCTCTCTGCTTTCTATCTCTCGCTCTCTGCTCTTTCTCTCTCTCTCTCTCTCACTCTCTGTCTGCCCGAAACCGATCGTCGCTCAAAAACGGTCTCCCTTTCTCTCGCCACTGCCTCTACTCGGACCCTCTCTGCCCCCAATTTCCTCTCTCTCTCACTCTCTGTCGCTCTGCTCTCTCTCTCTTACCTTCTCTGCCTCGCCGATTCAAGACTAATTTCGGAGAAGGTATAAGAAACGCTATGAATGTCTGTACTGTTTGGTTTTCCTTCTTTTTCATTGCAATTGATTCACTTGGATTTTCTTCTTTTCAAAATTTCAGGTATTCAAGCTGCTCTGAGGAAGCAGGCCGTAGTTGCAGCATTTTAGCTTTGTGAAAGAACCACTTTTGGACGTAATTTTGGTACTCCTTATTTATTTTCATTGAATATGAATGGATTTTTGAAGTGAAGATTGTGTGATTTTACTTTTTGAATGTATAATTGGGATCAATGTCTTGTTTGGGTTCCTACCCTTTTAGTTCATTTTGCCATTTCTTGTTTCCATTTGGTGGGATGATATGCAATGAGATGGATTACACACTCTTCTTGGCCTGTCTGGATCTTCAGATTACTCATTGTACCTATAAATATGCAAATATTGGCTTATGCATTTCAATAACTGAGTTGCAAGTGAGGTTTGATTTGTTCTGAGGTAAACAGAGTTATATGTGCTTTTGTTTTTCTAGGGAAACTGGCTTCCTGGATCCAAACAAGTGCTTGCTCTATGTTTGAGAAAGGTGGATAATACTGTTGAGGTTCTATGCAGTATTCCAGCATTTCAAATGCTGGATGGGTCACAAGATTTGGAATTGCATGTGGGGGACAACATTTGGAGAAATTCAAATTCTTCAACAGGGATTCTCGGAAGAAATTCTTGTAGAAGAGCAGGCCCAAATTGTAGTTTTTCAGTCCACAAAAATATATTGTCCCCTAGCTTCTCATTCCATGCAATTTAACTCCAGGAGAGTAAGCATAGGAACTGAAAACCCAATTGCTCATATTTGAGTAGCATCACACTAGGAGATAGGCTGTTTGTTATGTTAGGCAAATTCCATGGAGCAGCTGTTTAACCATTTAACATTTATGTTGAGGTATATTGCTGCACTTCTAATATTCAAACCAATAGTATAAATGAGCCTTCTTTTATGGTACCAAGTAACAATTATCCACTTGTAGGTGCCCAGTGAACTTTTATTTCCATCTAGAGGAATATTTATCAACATCAAAGTGAATGGAAGTTTCTGTTATGAGATAAAACAGGCGTTTTTATGTAAATTCAGGAGAAAAACAGGGACTTATTTCTAAATAGTATAAATCAAAGGCTTTTTTTTTTTGTAATTTTAGAAAAAAAAAATTTAATATAAATGACTGCAATATCAATAACACACAAAAATGTTACAAGTTCATAATGCATTTTATAAGGTGACAATTTTGCCCGTGAGATAGAAGGCTGTTTGCTTTCTCTTTTTTTTTTTTTTTTCCTTTTTTTTTTTTTTGGTGAAGTGTTACTACCAACACATGAGATGATCCTTGGTTAATGCCATGAGACTATTATTGGAGGTAGTTACAACTACATGAGCGATTGTTGCTGATATTTGTGTTTTCTCATTTCTAGTGTTGCACTTGAAAAAATGAAAAGGGAGTGATACCGATAGGAGATCTAATCTCCCTCTTTGAACAAGTGCTAGTCGAGTTGCTTGGAAGAATTGCTAACGAAATAAAAAACACATGGAATGAATACCCATAGGCCATTGTCTGAATTACAAGAAAAAGCTTGAGGATGCAATGGCTAGATAAAACTATGAATTGCCTAGAGCAAAGTTTTTTTTTTTTTTTTTGTGTCCTTTTTTTTCTTAGAAATGAAATGGATGAATGTGCCAAGCATAGAATGACACATCTTTGATTTTATATTTGGCCAATTTATTTATATAAATGGCACCTGCATTTATTTGATTTTTATAAAATAATTATATAATCAATTTGATACTTTTATGTTAAAAGCAACTTTTTGTAACCAAACAACATATGATGCTTTTGTTGTTAAAAAGTTAGTATAGAAGCTGAGCTTACCAAACATTATTTTATTTTAAAAAGTTGCTCCTGTGAAGTTGCTTTTTGCAAGTCACTTGTGAAAAAGCATGTTAGACTTCATACAAGCTGAACCAAACACACCCTAAACTTGGACAAAAAACTTCTTAAAACTTCTCCTAGCAAGGACTTTAAGAAAGATTCTCGATCTTGGGTTGTCACTGAGTTCAGTATAGTTTCAAGGTTCTAAATCTCAATCATAGCAGACAAATGCAACTAACAGATAACTTACCTGCTGGGGTGCCATGACCAGAATGGAATCATGTCCTGGAGTTGAGTTCATGAAGACCATAATAATTTGTAGTTGCCTTAACCAAGTTTTTTTGACAAGAAACCATAATAATTTGTAGTTGCCTTAATCAATTTTTTTAAATGCAAGCTTAATATAGCATATATACCTATACATAGCCATATAATGTTAATGAGATTGTTTTTGTGTTTTTTTTTATGCAACATGTGTTATGTTTGGCTTGTTTGATATTGTAAAGGCTCTATTCAATGAAGTGAGAGGAAAACTGGAAACACAAGATATTAATCTTGTTATGAATTGAAGACTTCTAAGATAAATATCATATTTATCTTTATTGGAAAACAGAATTGAAGAAGGTACAATGAGCTGGACCTCATAAACACATTCAATCTATTCAATATTGGTGAGTAGATTCTATTTCTAATTTCTAATTACTTGTGATTAGGTCAGATATGGACAGGAGTTCGATATTACATTATTAGAACCGATTTAGTGCAGAGTACATAGCTGGGGTGAACTCATTTATTAATTTTGCAAAGGCAAATTCGGGCGGGGCAGTGTTGATTAACTGCCCATGTAACGATTGCTATAACCATCGGAAGTATAACTATGTAACCGTGAGAAATCATTTGCACATTCAAGGAATGATGGTCTCATACCTACGGTGGATATATCACGGGGAACCTATAGTTCAACCCGGTAATTCGGATGAGAGCGAGGATGAATACGATGAATGGATAGACGACCATCGTAGGGGAACTTACTTGGAGGAAGATACTCAAGAGAGGGATGATGTGAAGGATTTTGAAAATTTGCTGAAGGCTTCTCAACATGGCCTGTACCCATGATGCAAAAGCTCAGATACTCTGTTATCGTTTGTCATCAAAATATTGCATGTGAAGGTAGAAAGTAGGTGTAGCAATAAGTCGTTCGACAAGGTTCTGCAGATTTTTAAGGACTTATTATCGGAAGGTCATGTGGTGCCGGCCTCAGTTTACGAGGCAAAGAAATTATTACGTGACTTGGGCATGGGATACAAGAACATAGATGCCTGCAAACACAATTGTGTGTTGTATTGGAAGGAGAATGCTCAATTGGATAAATGTCCAGAATGTGAAGAGCCTAGGTACAAGGTCAATGATGGCAAGTGAAAGAAGATCCCTCATAAGGTGCTCCGTTACTTCCCATTGACACCGCGGTTACGCAGATTGTATTTGTCAAAGAAGACAGCCATAGAGATGAGATGGCACATTAATAAGCACGTTGACGATGGGATAGCGCGGCATCCGGCTGATTCAGTGGAGTGATAAGAATTTGATCAGAAATATCCAGAGTTTGCCCAAGAGACACATAATGTGAGGCAGGGGTTAGCCACCAATGGATTCAATTCTTTCGGTAACATGAGCACCTCTTATAGGATATGACCTGTCATATTTATGCCCTATAATTTTCCACCATGGATGTGCATGAAGGAGCCATTCTTGATGATGCCATTACTTATTCTAAGACCAAACTCATAAGGAAACGATATCGATGTATATTTGAGGCCCTTGGTTGATGAGTTAAAGGAGTTGTGGGATCAGGGTGTATCAACTTATGATGCCTCCACTAAACAGACATTTCAAATGCATGCGGCTGTGATGTGGACGATAAATGACTTTCCTGAGTATGGTAACTTGTCTGGGTGGAGCACAAAAGGTTATAACACTTGCCCCTCGTGTAACGATAGCTCGTTAGGGGTGAAGTTGAAAGATAAGATTTGGTACATTGGCCATCGAAAATACTTGGAACTAAACCACCAATGGAGTAGAACCAAGGCCTTCAATGGTCAGCCTGAGCGTGAAAAGAATTCTTTGGATTTACCAGGGCAAAAGGCACTAGACCAGCCAGAAAACCTAGCGCCGGTCAAGTTTGGCAAGAATAACAAAAGACCGCGTGACTTTGGAGAACTGAATTGGACAAAGAAAAGCATCCTATTTGAATGGCCCTACTGGAAGTGCAAAAAACTCCGACACAACCTTGATCCTATGCACATTGAGAAGAACATCTCTGTGGCATTGGTTGGAACAATTTTGGGTATAAAGGGCAAGAACAAGGACACCGAGAAAGCGCTTAAGGATTTGAAAAATATGGGCATCAGGCCAGAGTTGCATCGAGTGGGGAGAGGCGATGGATCTAGTGTGAAGCCGCATGCCTCTTACACTCTGGAACCAAAACATAGAGATGGATTTTATGAATTCTTGAAGTTGATCAAATACCCAGACGGCTATGCAGCGAACCTCTCGAGGTGTGTAACCTCGAAAAATGATAAATTAGCTGGTTTAAAGAGCCATGATTGCCACATCCTTATCCAAAGCATCCTTCCTATTGGCATGCGCGGCTTTCTGAATAATGACATATGAACAATATTGATTGAGTTAGGCAGCTTTTTCCAAGACCTCTACTCGAAAACACAGAGACACGATGATTTGAAAAAATTGGAGGAGCAGATAGTTTTAATATTGTGCAAGCTAGAGAGGATTTTTCCTCCTGCTGTCTTTGATGTGATGGTTTATCTATCGGTTCACTTGCCACGCGAGGCCATACTTGGTGGACCGATGCAATATCGGTGGATGTACCCGATTAAAAGGTAATAGTTGATGACCATTGATTAATTATTTATGTATTAGTGCAATTGCCTTGCATTGAAAATAATAATTGTTATCATTGGTTGTTTAAAGGTTTCTGAAGACCCTAAAAGGGTACGTTCGCAACCGAGCTCGGCCTGAAGGTTCGATCGCCGAGGCTTACATTGTCAAAGAGTGTCTCACTTTTTGCCCAATGTATTTAAGGCAGACTGATCGAGTAGAGCATTATGATTAAGGTGGCGAACGTGGCCCGGGGATGTCGGTCCTCACATAAACTGTCTGTCCCATCGGACTGATGCCAAGGGCACATGATCCTTCTCAAAGAGAGCGTGACATGGCTCATTGGTTTGTGTTGAATAATTGCCCCGAGGTGGAGCCGTATCTACAGTATGTGCTTCAATCTAGCCATATTTATGCATTGATTGTTAACTCCTTTATTTATTCTCTACTTTTACTTATTCATTAAAAGGTATCTTGAATAGGGAACACAAGAATTTAGTGCAAGATCAAAGAGGTGGAGATGTCGGGCGGATACAACGAAAAGAATTTGCAGAATGGTTCAAACAACGTGTAAGACATATAAAATATTATCATTTTAATTGCTAGATATTATTGGATTACACTTCAAATAACATTAGTCTAATAGATTTGGTCTTAATCTACTTATGTAGATGAATCAATTGCAAACTCTAGGGTCACCAAAAGCTTTTGATGAGATGTGGTCATTAGCAAATGGCCCTAGATCCCTAGTGAATCGTTACCAGGGGTGTGATTGCAATTGCATCCGATACCACATTATAGACCGTGAGAAATGCCGTAGGAGCCAGAGTAGCGGCTTGGTCGTGGAAGGGGAATACGAAAGGGTGAAACATGACTACTATGGCTACATTTGCAAAGTCTGAGAATTGTCCTATCGGCACGGGGGTAAAGTGGTCTTATTTGAATGTGAATGGTACAACACTAGTACCAAGCACAAGATAAACTTCAAAGACCATGTTACAAGCATTGATATCATTGGTCGTTGGGGTACATTTGTCCTACCAAGTCAAGTGACACAAGTCTTCTATGTCAATGACACTAGCAGAGGAAAAAATCGGAGAGTCGTAGAATGGGTCAAGCCTCGTGGAGTATGGGTTGTACCCGCTAAGTGGGATGACGACGACAACAATGATGTGCCTAATAATGCATTTCAGTAAGACGAAACGACATTTGTTGTCCCAGTCCTCGTCGATAGTACTAGTGTTCAATACTCTAGGGATGATATAGATCCTGAGATCGTTCTCAGTGATGAGTCAGCAGACGAGGATGGCCAAGACGAGGATAAAACACTGGCGGAGTACGAAGATGAAGAAGAAAATGATGTTCACAGTCAGGAAGATGATGACATGGAATATGACATGTAGTGTTTGTTTCAGGTTTTGCACATGTAATGATTAAGTAAATTAATAAAGATCTTGTCTTACATAATGGCATTGTCTTCAATTTCATTTTCTCTTCTGATTTGTTCATATATGGATAAGACATTTCTACATACATTTCACATTTTATTCTTATTTCAATATATCATAGTTGCAAAAGATGCCAAACGGAGGGAAAAAATGGGTCAAACCAGGAGAATTGTCCTGTCAAGTGCAAGCATCCAATTATTTATTAAAGAGAAAAAAGACAATTAAGTAGAATGCATAAAAACTTGCATCTCTAGGGCTCCCGCCGACCGCACGTACTATATTTGATTCGGCTAAAGGGACAAACGAGAAAGGAAAGAGGAATGTTAGTGGGAATGATAAGGATGAGAACTACATTCCCCACCCCCCCCCCCCCCCCCCCGAAGATGATGATGTAGATGACGAGACATCTTGGTCTTAATCAGAAGAGGTAATCTTTCTGTGAATGTCTATGACGTGTACTTTGCTGGTGACACTCATGCTAAAATGATTTTCATTTCCATTTCCATTTAATGTAAATTTCTGACATTCACTTTACTAATATTATTGATTTTTGCTAATAATTATCTATTTTCCTGATTGCAGATATGCCTAGGGATTGATGGAACGCGCTCCGTGGCGCCCGCTGGGGCGGCTACCGGGGTCGGCGGAACGTGGGAGCCCGTCGGGTCCGGCCCTTTCGCGCCCTGGCGGGGCCCTGAAGCGTGCATCAACATTTCTTTTATGTGGGTGTGCCAGATTTTCTATTTTACTTGGAATTGCAAGTGGTAATCCGGAGATCAACCTTCGCAAGTAAAAAGGAAATCAACTTCTTTCAAGTTTTCCATTGCACAAATATTTAAGAAAAGAGACATTTTCTTGGTTTGCCGTGAAAGGCGATTTTGTTTGGCATTTATAGCCGATTTTGGCGTTTATAGCCGATTTACAATTCTCATCAATAATGAAAGACAAGAGTTGTGATTTTTGTCTCTTTTAAAAAAATACAAACTACAATGAAAAGCAAGAAAAGGAAGATCTAACTTTTCAGGAGATTGTGGGGGACTCGTTCAGATTGACGGTCGCAAGCCATGTATGGGCTTCGCCATCATCCATGCAGATGAGAACAGAAGATGCTCTTGATTCGCTTGGCTTGGCTATAACCTCAGGTTTTTAGGGGACAAAGACCAAGAGAAGGTCTTATGTCCAATAAAACGCTAAGTAGACGGGCTGAAAAGCCATGTCTAAGCCATTGGAGGTAGCGGGAGAAGGCAAGGACCTTGGGGGGGGGTGCCCCCCAAGGGACTCTCGTCACCTTGTAGTGGTGGCCGGTGCAGAACTTCAGCAGAGTTTTCTCTCTTTTTTCTTTCTCTGGATTCTTTCTGATCCCTTTTTTTCTGATCTTCTGATTTTCTCCTCTTTTTTCCGATCTTTTTTCGATCTCTATTTCAATGGAATGCTCTCCTATTTATAGGCTTTTGGTAGCCATTTAGGAGGGTTTATGAGCCTTAATGGCTTTAATGGGAGGAGTTACAAGATTTATTTCTTGATTTTGTAACTCCTTTTTCCTTGAATCTGATTGGCCGATGGAGATTAAGGGCTTTTAATCACCTTAATTACCATAATGGGAGGAGTTTCATGGTTTAAATGCCATGAATCAATTGACTTGTAACTCCCAAATGCTTGCTTCTGATTGGGCCGTCCAAAGAAATGAATTAATGACTGCAATAAAGCTAGTCAATTAACCACATTAATTGGTCGCCGAGCAGTCGAAGAGTCGCGGGCCATGCCGTGTCTTCTGGAATTCTTCTGGCGACGATCATCGATGGATCTACATGCTGATCGACATCGGATGAACATGTAACTTCAGACATTGATAGCTAAGAGCGGGCCGGTGACATCTGTCTTGTCGATTTCACGATCGGTCGGACAGAAAGTGCACTTTCTTGGTCAGCCGGTTGGCGATCTTGGAGCGATCACTGATGATTTTATGCTTTTGGAGGTTGACCCGTGATTTTGACCGATGTCGTCGGATATGAGTCAATTTCAAGCACTAAAAATCACATTTTCAGGAAACCACAGGGGCCAAAGTGCGCGAAACGCGAAAAAAGACGGAAAAACGGGTCACCGGCGGAAAATCCGGTGACCCGGACCTCCATGGTCGCCGGCGACCATGGACCGGCGACCATGGCCCATGGTCGCAGGGGCCTGCGACCATGGGCCATGGTCGCAGGGGTCTGCGACCCTGGGGGATTTTTCCCCTTCGGAGCCCATTTTGCGGTCGTTTTGAGGTCTTTTTCGTCGCCGTTTTCTTCTGTATTTTTCTTGACATTTCTTCTCATTTATTGGCTTGATTTCCCTGTAGAAAACTTGATGAGAATCCTTGCATTTTTAGAGTGCAAAGTTTCTAATTTTCCGGGAAAGCCGAAGACTTTGTCGCGTAGAGCTGCTGATTTTCCGCCAGAAGTCGAAACTTGGTCAAACGATGTCGGAATGACCTGAAATTTGAGGTGAAGCCTCCTGAGCAATAAATAAGACCAACCATAGGCTTTTGTTTGAGTTTTGAAGCCGTTTGGGGTCCCGTCGATGCTTCACTTGATTTTACTGCGGGGAAAATGCCGAGCTTTGATGTGCGGTCAAACGATGTCCGATTGACCTGAAATTTGACGGGGAGCCTATTGGAGTCATTTTGAGACGTTCCATGGGCTCCGTTTTGGATGTCATGGTCCCGGGTTGCTCTGCCGCCGGTAGGCTTGATTTTCTCTCGGAGCATCGAAACCTGGTCAAACGTTTTCGGAATGACCTGAAATTTGACGTGCAGCCTTTTGGAAGCATGTTGAAGCCACTCATGCACTTGGTTTGATGAGCGAAGGCTCCGGTGGTTTCCGCCGCCGGGAGGCTTGATTTTGCTGCTCGAGCATTGATGGAGGGTCAAACGTTGTCGGTTTGACTTGAAATTTGGCATGGAGCCCTTTTGAGACATGCTGGAGTCATCTGTAGGCTCTGATCGAAGTTTTGACGTCTCCGATGATGTCGCCGCCGGGAGCGCCATTTTAGCTGTCGGAGAAGCGAAGTTAGGCCAAATGATTCTGAAATGGCCCGAAACTTCATATGTACTCTTCTCTTGGCTATTTTGAAGGATCTTGCAGTTTTTGTTTGATTCTGACAAGATTTGATTTTTTGAGAAGTTGCATTGCCTATTTATGGCAGGTTGCGACTTCATGCAGCTTTCTTGATGTTGAAGAGGCAAAGTGACATTTTTGGTGTCAACAAATGCCCCCTCGAGGTACAGCGACGAGTTGCTTGACTTTTGTAGTCGATGTGCCTCGAAGAGATTTTTGAAGGAGAGCTTGTGTCTTGACCAAGAGTCTTTGAGCAATCTTTCCTTTGGTAGAGTAGCCTTTGAGCTTCCAGGGGAATTTTATGGTAGTGAGGGGAATCACACACCATCTCGAGGCAACGTTTTGAAGATGACATCAGGGATATGGATTTGGGTTTTTGTTTTTGATCTTGTGACCTAACCAGCTATATATGGCAGGTTAGGGGATCGGGTCACTCTTTGGGACTGTGTGGGTCCATTGGAGTGGTTTGGATTTTTGTGGAATGTCAATTTCAAGATTTTGGCTCAATTTGGTATATGAGGCTGGATGGTTTGATTTTTGGAAGCTCATGGGGCTTGGGATTTTTTTGTATGGTCCAATCAACTCAAAAGAGGCATGGAACCATTATTGTATGCTCTTGGTAAGAGGGATTTTCTCTGACTAAAAGCCCATTTTTTCTCTTTTTTTTTTTTTTTTTTTTTTTTTTTTTTTAGTGCCTAGGTGGTCAAACCTGGCTCATATGGGCTAGCCCATGGGACCTTAAGCTTTTTAGGATGGCTTAGATCTCATGTGGGGCCATTTTTGTAAAGAATATCTAAAGATATCTCATTTGGATAGAGAACATCTAAAAATATCTTTATGGGAGAGAATCTCTCATATTCCCTTAATTTGGGAGAGAATATCTCAAGGTATCTTTCTTTTTGGAAAAGAATCTTCAATATCCTTTTTTGTTGGAGAGAATCTCTCATTTGATTGATTTTGGGAGGAAATCTCTCAAAGACATCTTTCTTTTTGGGAAAGAATCTTTCTAATTCCTTCTCTTTTGGTAAGGTTACTTAATTAGTAACACTTACCTTTCTTCTTTGTTTCCTTCTTTGATTTGCTCTCTCCTATAAAAGCAAAGGAAGGTAGGATCTCTTGCTCTTATTGCTTTCTTTTGCAACAATCTCAAGAGAGCTCCAAGACCAAGAGTGCTTCTTCTTCAAGGATCTTCAAGCTTTTTCCTTCTTCTTCTCCATCAATGGCTTCAAGTAAGTTTTCTCTCTTTTTCTTTCAAGAAAACTCCATGTAGAGAATAGGATGGTAAAAAGAAAGTTTCTCTCTTTTTTTTTTCCTTCTTTTTTTTTTTCTTTTCTTTTTTCTTTTCTTTCTATTCTTCTTCTCTTTTTTTTTTTCTTTTCTTTTCCACGTGATTTCTTTTTTTCACGTTTTTTTTTTTTGTGGACCGTACGGACAGATCCGTACGGATCTGGTCCGTACGGCCACGTGGCCTATTTTTTTTTTTTTTTTTTTGAGAAAGTTTCTTTTTTTTTCTTTCTCCCCCTTTTTTTCGAGAAAGTTTCTTCTTTTTTTTTTGTTTTTTTTTTTTTTTTTTTTTTTTTTTTGCTCATCATGATAATGCGTTTTTTTGTGCAAATCTAGATGTTCATGCATGTACTATTTGTAGATTGAGCATGATAGCATACCTGAAAATCTTTGCAAATTTGGGAATTTGGAGCTCGCAGCGATGTTGAGCCCTTCTTGATTTTGCGGAGATTTTGAGGTTTCGAAAGTTTGGAGTTTCGGAGCCCGCAGCAATGTTGAGCCCATCTTCAAAACTTTCTATTTCTTTCGGGGTATTTCCTTTTTCTTTGGAATTGCCCCGGGGTCATGCCAAAATTTCGCCAGATTTTTGGTGGGACAAAGTGACCCTTTTTTCTTTTTTTTAGCGAAATCCTGTCATTTTGATGACGATCTTTTTCTTTTCCAACCTTTGCAGGTGGTTCCTCCAGAGCGAACAAGGGTAAAGAGCCTGTTACAAGCGTACCTCGTCGATCCGCCAGATCTTCTAATGTGGCCGTTCAGCAGGCCTGGGAGAAGGTCCAGTTTATTGAGAAGAACTTGGAAGAATGCGATTCCCTCAATCGTGATGAGATGAGACAACGATTGATCGCTCTCAAGAATGAGGAATTCTATAAGATCATGGTAAGCAACCGTCCTTGGGTTATGGACGATCTGAGGGTTTTGCCCAAGCCTACCTTCTTCTTTGGAGATGCAGTCCCTGACGACTTGACATACCAAAGGAGATGTTTTCAGTTCTCTTACACAGCTGATGGTGAAGAGAGAACTATTTCTACCCGGTCGTCTTTTGACCGGACCATCTCGATCCTGAGCCTTTCTCCCACGTGCCCTAAGAGGGAAGATCCTCCGAGCTGGGTGAAGAGGACCAGTGTGATCAAGACCGGGGTTTTTGTTGGTGGACCTTCCGGTTTTGCGGAGAAGCCACCTGTCCGTATGGACATGTTGATGCCAGCCAGCGGCTACCAGGGCTCTGATTATCCGTCGGTCGATTTGAGACCGGTGGGCCTTGGCGTTTTCAGCGGTGACGGCAGTACCTGGGTGAAGCCTTTTCGACTTCGTGGCCGTTTCAATGCTGACTCCGATTGGAAGTCATGGACTGACCGCACCTTGCTGATTGGGGGCGCCGTTTTGAAGGAAGCCGGGATTTTTGACGCGGTCCGCGCTTTCAGGGAGACCGTGACTTTTTCCGATGATGCCTTCATGGCTATGTTGGAGTCTTTCCTCCCTCAGACCAATACCTTCGTTGTTACGAACGGTGAGATTGGTTTTTCTCTGAAGGAGTTGAGTGCTATTACTGGATTGCCCATCCTTGGCAAACTCTACGAGGAGTTCATGCCGATTGACAGCGTCCTTGAGGAGCAGTCAGAGGAGTTCAGGCTCCTATACTTTCAGCTCGTCGCCTTCTATGATTTTTTGAAGGAGGGCTCGAAAGTGAGATCCAGCAGTTGGAAGAGTTGTGGCTTTTCATTCTTCAACTCCTTTGACGGTCGAGAACCTTCTGATAGCATGACCCGGGAAGACAGGAAGAAGACCTCGGCCATGCAGGAAGAGTTGAAGGGTTTCTTTGCGAGCACAGATGCCATTTGTTCTGACATTACACTGCGGAGGGATCTTGCTGTTTACCTCACTTTTTGGCTGGGTGAGGCTATTTTTGCTGGTGGAGATGGGACGCACATCAGGCCGCATTGTATTTTTCCGGCTTGTCAGATGGCGTTTGGAGAGCGGCTTGCTTTGGTGCCCGCTCTTTACTCCTACCTGTGTACCGAACTGCAGGCTGCTGCTTTTTTGGTTCGGCTTGGGCTCCCTATGAATAGGGTATTTTCAGCCCATATCTTTTATTCGTGGTTTGTATACCACTGTCCTGGCTTCCACCAGCTGGGTGCTGCACAGGATGATGATCCTCTGATGATTCGATTGGCTAAGGGAAAAGCCGTATCCGAATCACTTTTGTTTGCCCGCATGAGGATCCGACGGTTCAGGGACGTCGAGATGGGGCAGTCTTCAGTTAAGCTTTCTCCGGAGTTGCGGAAGAAGGCTTTTGATTTTGGTGCCTCCCGAGACTCTACCAGAGCAGGGTCGGGAAGGCATTACTCTTTGACCAATGCAGAGAAAGAGTGGCTTTTCAGCATACGAGTCGGCACGATGGTGTACCGTAGACATCTTTTCGTCGACATCCAGCCGTATGTACCTTCTCGTTTTGCGCTTCAATTGGGCTTCTCTCAAGGCGTTGTTGGAGCGCCTTCGAGTATGGTGAAGCGTTTTGGGGGTTTGCAGGATGGCAGAAATGCATGGGCTTTCTATAGTGCTGAAGACACTACTGCCACGATTTCTTATCCTGAGCTGTCGACTTTCCGAACTGCCGGCTTCACGAAGTGGTTCGCGGAGAGCTTTTTGGCATATCGGGGGCTTTCCAAGAAGGAGCTTGATGTAAAGCTGTCTTCTGGAAAAGGCATTGGGAAGTCGGATGGCGTCCGGCGAGAGGAAGTTTGGGCCTTCCTTTCTGGAGAGAAGCACAAGATAGGCTTTCTCGGTGACCAGGGCGTCATTGGTTCTGAAGCTGTTCGGGAAGTACCTGATGAGGCTTTGGAGCAGCTAGAACAGGAGGAAGCCGAGCTCGACGCTTGGATGCAAGCGGCACAGAGGCGAGCTTCCGCGGAGTCTACTGGCGAGAGCAGACCATCCAGTGAGGAGTCAAGTGAGAAACCTGACTCTGATAGTGGGGCGGGTTCTTCTAGGAAGCGAACCCGTAGAGGTAAGAAGAGGAGGAGTCATCATCGCAGCGAAGGGCCACATGAGGACTCTCCTGACATGGAAATCCCTCTTACCATCAACGAGGAGGTGCCAGAGGCTGTCGACGAGCCTCCAGAGAAGAGGAGTCGTGGGGAAGAGACCATTGGTGAAGGTATGATTCTTCTTTTTTCTTTTTCTACTTCTTTCATGGGGCTTTCCATGTTCTGATTTGTTTTCTCACCCTGCTGCTGCTCTTTTTTTTTTTAGCAGAGGATGAAGACTTGCCGATGCCTGAGGTTCCGACCGATGAGGCGGTGATGGAGCCGGTTATGGCATCTGAAGAAGAACCGAGGGACTCTGGAATGACTCCGGAATCTCCAATTGGTATAACTTCTATTGCTTTCTCTTTTTTTTTTTTTTTTGCCTGCGACTTGATTTGCTAACAGTTTTTTTCTTGCCAGCTGACTTGCCACAAGATTCCGATGACTTTGAACCATCAATGGACGCAAATGTCGATGATGCTTCTGATGAGTTCATGGAGGAAGAGAGTGTTCCGCCAGTCGTCGAAGAAGGTACTTTGTAGTGATGACCCTGATGATTTTTTTTTTTTTTTTTTTTTTTTTTTTTTTTTTTTGAACAGGATCATATTCATACCTTTTTGTGTTTCATTTGCAGGTTTTGAAGTGACAGAAGAGAGTCCATTGCTTTCTTCAGAACCAGAGCAAGGGATGCCAGAGGTCGATCCGGAGGTAGAGACTCCTACAACCAGTTCTGACGCGATAGAGGAGATACCTCATGCTGAGATTCCTTCTCCAGTGGTTCCAAGTGAAAAGAGTTCCTTTGTTACTCTTCCGATGGGACATGACATGAGCAGCCGATCAGCGGAGAAGGGTGAACCTTCATCCAGTTCGTCTCTTCAATTTGCGAAGAAGGTGCTGGCTCGGGTTTTGAGTTCTTGGATCAAGACTCTCCTTTCTGGACACTTGGAAGCAGGATTTGGCATGATCCCACATGTGCAGGAGATTCTCACTGATACCGAAGAGGTTGGTCTAGATGTCACAGGTGCCAGGGCGACCGTTGATAGGATCATTGCACTGGGTGACAAGTGGTTTGAGACCATGGGCTTCCCTGACGACCAATTCTTCAAGGAGATGTTCTTGGACCCTGCTGATAAGGCTAAGTCTGACCTGAATGAGGCTACACAAAGCAAGAAGCAGCTAGTTCGGGAGAAGAACAAGGAAGAGCTAGCCATCATCGGATTGAGGCATGACCTTAACGTCCTTGATAGGGAAGTTGAGGAGGCCAGAAAACGTCTTGAGCATTTGAAGGCACAAGTCGATGCGAAGTGGGCTGCTATAACAGAGGCTCGTGACAGGGAGAGTACTCTGATCCGCAGGGTTGCAGATGCCGGTCAAGTTCTCGAGAGGAGGACTCTAGAAAACGAACGATGGCAAACTGCTGGGGAAGAGCTTCCCGGTGTAAAAGAAGGGTTACGGCATTCGCCAGCATCTCATGGCAAGTTCCTGAAGAAGCGTGCCTTGGAAACTCTGACGGCTGAGGCCAAGAGTTTGCTTGAGGAGCTGAAGCTTTGGCTGGAGACCATTTTTGGCTGAGCTCCTGATTTTTTATAGCAGAAACCATTCTTCTTTTTTTGGTACCACATGTATTTTTTGGTACTTTTCTCTCTTTTTTTTTTTGGTACCACATGTATTTTTGGTACTTTTCTCTTTTTTTTTTTTTGTTTTGGTACCACATGTATTTTTTGGTACTCTCTTTTTTTGTTTTGGTACTACATGTATTTTTTGGTACTCTCTTTTTTTGTTTTCCCTACGCTCACTCAAATCTTTTTGTGATGAAAGCGATTGCTAAATGGGATTTGATCAAAAGTTTTGTCATTTTGTGAAAATCTTTTGTCAAATAATTGTTTTGGTAGGGGAAACGAATTTGGCATGAAAGCCGGATTTTTGTGGCATTTACAGCCAGTTTTGACATGAGAGTCAGGTTTTTTTTGTGTGGCATTTATAGCCGATTTTTGAGATGGCATAAGAGCCAAAAATTTTGTTCGTGGCATGGGAGCCAATTTTGAGATGGCATGGAAGCCGAAATTTTATGACGTAAAAGCCAAAATTTGGGTTGGCATGGAAGCCGAAATTTTATGGCGTAAAAGCCAAAATTTGGGTTGGCATGGAAGCCGGTGTTTGTTTCGTTGGCATTTATAGCCAGTTTGGTGGCATTGATAGCCAATTTGCGGCATTTATAGCCGGTTTGGTGGCATTGATAGCCAATTTGTGGCATTTATAGCCGGTTTGGTGGCATTGATAGCCATTTTTTGAAAGCCAAGTTTTGGTTTGTCGGCGTGAAAGCCAATTTTTCGTGGCATTGATAGCCGGTTTGTGGCATTTATAGCCGGTTTGGTGGCATTGATAGCCGGTTTTTGGGCAAAAGAGCCAGGTTTTGGCGTTTATAGCCAGAATTTTTTTTTTTTTGCTTTCAAAATGCAGGTATCGACTAAATGTCGCCTCCCCGCTGAATGGTCTTGCAAGTATCGATGGAATGTCGCTTCCTTGCTCATTCGGTTCTGCGAGTATTGATGGAATGTCACTTCCTCGCGGGTTAGGTTTTGCAAGTATCGATGGAATGTCGCTTCCTCGCGAATTGGGGTGCAAATATCGACTAAGCGTCGCTTCCCTGCTTTTCCCAAAACTTTTGATTTTGCGGGTACTGACTTGATGTCGTTTCCCCGTGATTTTTGAAATTTGAGGTTTTCTCGAACCTTTGAAATTTGGGTTGTGGATAGCAACTGGTATGTTGCATCTCCACGATTTTTGAAATTGGGTTGTGGATATCAACTGGTTTGTTGCTTCTCCACGGTTTTTGGATTTTGCAAGTATCGACGAAATGTCGCTTCCCTGCGATTTTGGGTGCAAGTATCGATGGAATGTCGCATCCTTGCTTTTTTTCAAAATTTTTGTTTTGCGGGTACTGACTTTGATGTCATATCCCCACGATTTTTGAAAAACCATTTTTTTTGTTTAAAGACACGAGGGTCGTAAATTTTGACCTAGAACCATTTGGCGGTAAAAGGTAAGGTGGACTAGGGTGGAAATCCCTGAATCCGGATTTTTGTTTCAAACCATGAATTTTGGTTCAAGGATCGAAAGCTTTGGTCAAGTCAGGGAGAGGCTCCTAAACTTGGATTTTTTTGTTTTTGAACAATGAAACGATAAAAATAAGCATTGTTTTTGAATCTCTAGAAATTTTGACATTTGATATGAAAATTCTAAAGAGAGTGGGTTTGACGAGCGAGTACCTGAGAACAGGTTTTGGCCATACAGGCATTGCTCTTACCCAGTTGGGTAAGTCTTCAAGGGTAGTACCGCTTCAAGAACTTGCCGTTGATAGGCAGCATACATCTGTCGCCTTCCATGTTTAGGAGGGCATATGCGCCATTGGAGAAGACCTTGTCGATGACGTAGGGTCCCTCCCATTTTGGTTCAAATTTGCCTTTTGATTTGTGTGCGAAGACCATTGGTCTTTTTACCGCAAGAACCAAGTCACCCTTTTTGTAGGCGCGTTGCCTGACCTTTTTGTCAAAAGATCCTGCCATGCGTGCTTGGTAAAGTTCAATGCTTTGTCGAGCTTCGAGCCGTCTCTCGTCGAGATTGTCCAGCTCATGGAGTCGCAATTTGACATTGCTTTCTTGAGTCATGTCATTTTGTAGAGATACCCTCAGAGAAGGAATTTGTACCTCTAGGGGCACGACAGCTTCGCATCCATAGACCAAGGAGAATGGTGTGCTATGGGTTGGTCCTCGAACGGTGGTTCGATAGGCCCACAAAGCTTCAGACAGTTTATCGCTCCAGTCTCTTTTGTGACTAGAGACCATTTTCTTGAGGATTTTGCAGAGTGTCTTGTTGAAGGCTTCTGCTAATCCGTTTGCTGCCGGATTGTATGGAGTCGAAGGACAGCTTTGAATTTTGTATTTGTCGCAGAACCTGTAGAATCGATGATCCCGGAATTGTGGTCCGTTATCATGGACGAATCTTTTGGGTATGCCAAAACGACAAATGATATTGGTGCGTAGGAACTGAAGAACTGATGAGGTCTTCATTTCGTTGAACGCAAATGCTTCTGACCACTTGGAGAAATAATCCGTTGCGGCGAAGATGAAGCGATGACCTTTGCTCGAAGGGGGAGAGATAGGACCTATGATGTCCATGCCCCATGCTTCGAAAGGCCATGAGATTGCTGTAGGATGTAGCCATTCCGGAGGCATGTGAATGTAGTCTCCATGAACTTGGCATTGTTGGCAGCGCTTAGCAAATTGCATTGCATCAGCAACCATGGTAGGCCAATAGTAACCTAACCTTTTTATCTGATCATAGAGCTTAGGACCTGCCTGATGGGCTCCACAAAGACCAGCATGAACTTCTTTAAGTGTTTCTTCGGCCTCTTGTTGTGACAAGCAGCGTAGAAGTACTCCGTTGAAGGATTTCCTGTAGAGGTTTTTTGAAGGAATATCCAAATGAAAGTTTGGGGCTCGCCTTTGTATGCTTACCCGTTCTTTTGGATCTTCAGGTAGGATTCCGAACATAGTGTAATCAATGAA
Source organism: Umbellularia californica (assembly GCA_028538565.1). NCBI lineage: Eukaryota > Viridiplantae > Streptophyta > Magnoliopsida > Laurales > Lauraceae > Umbellularia > Umbellularia californica. The sequence goes on along the minus strand of JAPQWN010000012.1, from coordinate 21,274,394 downwards.
CGGGTCCCTCCAGTCGCCGATTGAAGTTTGAAGGATAGAGATCCGACTTCCAACCACTCGGTGGCATTCGGCAACTGCTTGGTGTGTGTTAAGAGGAGGGAGGATCCTTCTCTCGCACACTGTAATTTGCATGTTTTCCCCTTCCTGGATCGCCATTGATGCGGCAAGTCCGGCCAGGGCATCTGCACGGATGTTTTTACCTCTACGAATGTGGGTGATGTTGCAGATGTCAAACTTTTGCAGAAGTGATTGTGCCTTGTTGTAGTAAGGCAGCAGATCAGGCTTCCTGACTTCATATTTCTGATTCATCTGGTTGACGATCAGTTGAGAGTCTCCAAAGACTTCCAGCATAGTGATACCAGATTCGATGGCGAGTTCCAATCCTAGGATCAGAGCTTGGTATTCAGCTGCATTGTTTGTGCATGGTTCCAGTAGCGAGAAAGCGTGTGGAATCATGCATTTGTCGGGGCTAACAAAGAGGATGCCAACTCCCGAGATCAGCTTTCTGTTTTCATTTGTCCTGGTTGCACCGTCAAAGTACATGTCCCAGGAGGCATTTGGTGAGGAAGTCTCCACGTTGTAGACAGGTTCGTCTGGGAGATCATCTCTGAGTGGAGAATCTTTAGGCAATGGATGCTCTGCGAGAAAATCTGCTAGAGCTTGGCCTTTGATTGCTTTTTGTGGCACATACCTTATATCAAATTGTGATAGAAGGATGGACCATTTTGCCAGTCGGGCATTGAGAGAACCTGCCTTTGTGACAAGGACCTTCAAGAGGTTGATCCTCGAGACCAGGTAGACTGTGTTGGAAAGCAAGTAGTGACGTAGCTTTTGTACGGCGAACATCACTGCAAGGCATTCTTTTTCGACTGGAGAGTAGCGATGCTCTGCACCTACTAGCATGCGGCTGAGGTAGTATAGAGCAGCTTCTTTTCTTTCATCATTTTCTTGTGCAAGCAGAGCGCCTACAGAATGATCAAGAGCTCTTGTGTACAAGATGAATGGTTTTCCAGTGGCAGGGGCAGCTAACACTGGAGGTTTGGTCAGGTATGACTTGATATCTTGAAATGCGGCTTCACAGTCGGCATCCCAGACAAAGTCTACACCCTTTTTCATCAATCGAGAGAATGGACGGCATTTCCCTGAAAGATTGGAGATGAACCGTCTGATGTAGGCCAATCTCCCTTGGAGCCCTTTTAGTTCCCTTAGGGTTCTTGGAGGGGGCATTTCTAGAATAGCCTTGACTTTTATGGGGTCAAGTTCTATTCCAGCTTTCCGAACAAGGAATCCGAGAAACTTACCCGACGAGACGCCGAAGAAGCATTTTAGAGGATTCATCCGCAGTTTGTGTTTGCGAAGTCGGAGGAAGACTTCCCGAAGATCTTTGAGATGGTCTTCTTTTCTTCTGCTTTTGACGGCGAGGTCATCAACGTAACATTCGACCGTCTTGTGCTGCATATCTTGGAATATTTTCATCATAGCCCTCTGATATGTGGCACCAGCATTTTTCAGACCAAATGGCATGACAGTATAGCAATATACGCCAAATGGAGTCCGAAATGATGTGTGTTTTTCATCCTCGGGATGCATCTTTATCTGATTGTAACCAGAGAAGCCATCCATGAATGTCATTCGCTCGAATCCGCAGGTATTGTCAATCATCACCTCCGGTATGGGGAGCGGGAATTCATCTTTAGGGCAAGCGCCATTCAAGTCTCTATAGTCAATACAGACTCTGATCTGCCCATTTTTCTTTGTCACGGGGACAATGTTGGCCAACCATTCTGGATGTTGTTCCTCACGGATGAAGCCAACGCTTTTGAGTTTTTGAACTTCTTGTTCAATTTTATCCATCACATCTGGACGGAATCTTCTTTGGCCTTGTTTGACAGGCTTGATGTCTTCTTGAAGATTGAGTTTGTGGACTGCTACTTTGGGGTCTAAACCAGGCATTTCAGCATAGGACCATGCAAAGCAATCAACGAACTCACGAAGAAAAGCGATATACTCGGGTAACTCATCATCCTTTATATTCTTGCTTATGAATACAGGACGTGGGTTATCAGGTGTTCCCAAGTTTATCTTTTCAACAGGATCTTCTGTCGGAAGGTTCGAAGGTGGTTCCTCCACAATATTTTCGGAGGCTTCCAACTCAACGAAACCTTCTGGAGTTTCAACTGCATTACCAGACCAAGGCTCTGTTCCTTTCCATGGATTTTCTTGATTGGTGATCTCCTCAAGGCTTGCTATGAGATAGTCCCAATCGCCTTTTGAATCTGGTATTTCTTTTGGAGACGAGGGTTCTTCTGGGTCAGAATAGCACAAGTCTGTATTATCGGACGATTCCTCTTCATCATCAGAGAAATCGTACAAATTGGATGAGCTTCCTGGATCTTTGTCAGGTAACTCTTTAAAGAGATATCCAGGGAGATCGATGTCTTCATGGACTTGAGATGTTGAGGCTTGGTCGGTAAAACGACTTTTAAGCTTTTGTGTCAACTGTCTCAGAGGAGTGTCGGGATCATATCCTAACCCATATGAAGACTTTTCTACATGACCATAGAGTCTCCAATCTTCCAGCTGGCTTTTGGTCAAGGCGGGCTCCAATGGCGTGAGAATACCGCGTCTTTCTCCCAAACCGACTGGGTTTTGAGCGTCATAGCCCATTTTCTTCATAATTGCTTGTGCCACAGGACTATATAGAGATAGCTGAGGCATACCTTCATTTTGAAAAGGTTCCAGCATGGAGTTTGATGAAGAAGCGTCCGATCTATGGAAGAAGATCGGCCTTTGCTTTGGTGATGTTGCCGGAACAACAAAGGTAGCAGACGTAGGATCTTCTACATCAGCAGGTGTCTCCATCGGAGTGAGAGCAGGCTGAACTTGCTGAGTGTCAGCTTGGCTTGACGATGCATCGTCTTCTGGCTCTGAGTCCGAGTCTGTGTCTTGCATGATAGACACGAGAGAAACAACAAATTTGCCCCCAGGCTTTTGTTTCGCCTTCTTCACTTTAGTCATGATGACCAAAGGTTTTGAATTCTTGAGGGAGATAACGAAGGGAGATTGACTACTCTCTTCTAATTTGCCGGAGGGTTTGTTTTCTTCCGGTGATTTTTGAGGAGCCTTGCCTTTATCTTTCTGGAGATTTTCAGCAGGGGGTGCTATTTCCTCTTTTTCTTCTTTTTCGCCTTCATACATCTGGGAGTCTGCGAAGTGGACTTCTTTACCTTTGAAGGGTTTTCTGTCCGCAAAGACGCGATGTACCATGCTGTCGTCGCCGACGAACTTGATGCATTGATGTAGAGTTGAAGGGACAACACCGTTCTCGTGTATCCAAGGACGTCCGAGAAGAATGTTGTAGCATGAGGGGGTTTTTATTGCATACACAGTGACCTCAGAGATAAGATCACCGATTTGCAATTTGAACCTGATTTTGCCGATAGGCCTTTGAGCGCTCCCATCGTATCCAAAGATAGATACAGATGTGTGGCTTAGCTTGCTGGGTGGGATGCCCAACTCTTCAAGAGCCGAAGTGGAGATAAGGTTGAGTGCAGAACCTGGGTCGATCTGAACTCTGTGTATCGGTATTTCTTTGATGTACCCTGTGAAGTACAGGGGTCGGTTGTGCCTTGCTTCGCCAAGTAGGAGGTCTTCCTTAGTGAAGGCGATGGTTGCATTGGCTGCCTTTTGAACCGAGAGGCATTGGATGCATGATCCCTCAGTTTTCTTTTCTCCCTTTGAGGAAGTTTCAGAGTTTTTGACCCGGTAGTCCATTTCAATTTGGAGGACTTGCGGGGCATGTTTGTCGACATCCTCATTCAGTTTTTGCAATTCTGAGATGAGATTATCACGAGTGCGTGGAGACATTCGTAATAAATCCAGGATGTGAAGACGTGCAGGTATGTGTTTGAAGTGCTCAACCAAGTCATACTTGAAAGCCTCCTTAGGGCCTGCATGTTCATTGTTTTTGCCACTGGGGGCGCTTACAACATCTTTTCCCGAAGGATTTACATAAGTAAAGGAAGATTGGTTGTAATTTTTGTGGTAGTCCCGGCCAGAGCGGGTGCCTCTACCAACTTCGAGAGCTTCTTGAGAAGGATCTTCGTTTGGAAGATTGTCTTCAGGATCAAGAGGCTGTCGTTTTTCATCTACTGGGGATGTATCTGCAGCAGAGTTGCCATCCTCAGTGATTGTGTTGCACGGAGCATTTTCCGGGAGCAAGTCCTGAACAGCATCCAGCAGCTTTTCTTCTTCGTTGACCCATCCATCACCCCAAGTTGGGTTTTCTTCATGATGATGAGTCGGGAAGAATGTGTATCCTGAAGTCACAGTCTCAGGAGAAGAAACCTGAGAGGGTGTCATCTCTGTGAAAGTCACGTGAGACAAGGTAGCTCCAGAGGATACATTGCTAGGCGTCGTCGGAGTATAGGTAATCTCATCAGACGACGCTTCAGAAGAGCTATAGTCCTGATATATTACATTACAGGAAGCTCTGATAGGAGATGTTGCCTGCTCGGAGTCAGACTCATCCTCGGATGTAAGAGGATCGTCTATCCAGCAATGTTCTCCACTTTCAGGAGTTAAGGGTGGAGGTACCTGGTGAGCTTCAGGGACTTCCGGCTCTGGATTATGAGGAATCTCGTTGACGCGGTCTTGCTCTTGTTCTAGAGCGAGACGCTGCAAGATCCTTGCATATTCTTCAAGATCAGGCATGGGAGCCAGATCCTCTTCTTCGTCTTCTCCGTGTGGCTCAACATAGTTGATTTCCACTGGAGCAATGACAGGTGTTGGGTTAACAGTATCTTCTTGTGCAGCCTCTTGGTCTTCTTCATCATCAGACCAGGATCCTTGTGGCTGTAAGGGGTTATACCAGATTACTGGCATAAGGTGAGTTTCAGGAACCCATTCTTCATCGGAGAGATATTCTCCTGTTTCAAGGGATTCTTCCCACTCATCAGTGTAGCCGGACTCGAATCCATCATCGGTGTCGCTGGACTCGTATCCATCAATGGAGAATCCAACTACCGAGTTGCAAGAGTATGATGCCCCCTGCATAGCTTCTTCTCTGAATTGAGGTGGCATGAAATCACTGAGAGTGAGTTTTCTTACCCCCTTTGAAGTCTCTGGAAGGGACGTTTCTGTTGCCCCGAGTGAAGTGGTAGAGGAGGCCTCTGCCTTTTCATGGACTTCTTGTTTTGGCTGGGTCTTCTCTTGCCGTTTGAGCTTGAGGAGATGTTTCCTAGCCTGCCTTCGCTGCTGAGCGGTCGGCTTTGTTTTGACAATCTCCCAATTTTCATCTTCCAGGAGATCGGGATGTACCCATATGGGTTGTCCGTCTGGTGTCGGGCAAGGAACCAACACTTCGGACGTTTGAATTCTTTTTATCACCTTGAAGGAAGTAGTGATCTTCTTCTTCGGTGATTTTGGTGTTTGTCCACATGACACCATGTTGACGGAGGCAGTCCCATAGTTTTTGTCAAAGGTTATGACTCCGTTCCTCCACATCTCATTGATCTTCTCTCTCACAACGAAGCATTGATTGAGAGGATGCGAGACCATCTGGTGGTATGGACAGTACCGAGGATCATTGGTTTTGCCAACGTCTCCAGGTCTTTTGGGCTCTGGCAAAATGAGTTTGCCATTTGCTAGGAGAGCCTCAAAGATTTCTTCAACGTCTTCATCGAACGGATATTTCTTTTCTACGCGTTCTTTGAAGGCATCAGAGAGTTCAGGCCTTTTACCTGCAGTTTTGTTTTCAGCTTTCTTTGGTTGCTGAGGAGCTGACTTGGTTTGCACATTGAGGACCTCTTTCTTCTTTGGTTTAGAGGTTGCAACAGCAGTCGGCTCTTTCTTTGATGATTTCTGACTGTTGAGGTCTTTGATCACCGTTTCAGCTTCCATAGAAGCTTCCAGGAGTTCTCCCAGGTTCTTTGATTTGTTGCCGATGATCATGGAGCGGATTTTAGCTCTCATGTTGTTTCGGCAGATGTCGACTAGCGACGCTTGTGGCAGTACATCTGAGCATTTGTACGCCATTGCTTTCCACTTGTGAATGAAGTCATAAGTTGACTCATTCTCTCCCTGTTTTAGGCTGCAGAGCTGAGCCATAGTAACAGGATGATCCTCACCTTGGAAGTGGGTCAGGAAGCGTGTCTCCAGCATAGCCCAGTTCTGAATGGAGTTCTCCGGCAGAGTGGAGTACCAATCGAAGGCCGTACCTTTTAGGGTACTTGCAAAGAGGCGAATCTTGAGTGCATCTTGATCCGCGATAGCTCCCGTCAAGATCTTGAAGTGGATGACGTGCTGTCTGGCCGATCCTTTCCCCGTATATGTTTGGAGAGTAGGATGTTTGAATTTTGTGGGGAACGGGACCGAGTCCATCCATAAAGGATATGGTGGCTTGATCCCATGCTCTTTGAGTATATCCTCTTCTTTAGCTTTGGCGAGGATACTGTCTACGTCCTTTTTGGTAAGGGCGCGTGACTCATTTTCTTCACAATTCTCCTCGTTATTGTTATGATTCGGAGGAGGCTCATTGTTCACCTGATTTTGGACGACAAGGAGAATGTTTTCCATCAGAGTTTCAATCCTCTGCTGGCCTTGTTCCAACTGCTGGATGCGTGTGAGAGCATCATCTCGAGGTGGATTCTGAGGTGGTGGCTCAGAACTTGTAGCCAAGACGGTCATCCCTCGGGATTCGAACGAAGAAATCGTCCTGGTGACCGAGCTGGGGCTCATTCTTTTTGATGAAGAGCTTGATGAAGGATTACTCTCCCGTCCTTGGCTTGAAGGGGCAGGAGATTCTTCAGGATGTCTTCGTGTCCCGGTGACGCTACGGGTCACCGGACGTCGGACATGGATTTTTGATGCTGACTTTTGGCGTCTTCTGGTTTTTCCAACCATATGGACGGCAGCAACTTGGTCGGGTCTTTCTTTTTCGACCCATTTGTGGGAGACTTGAAGTGTAGGAGGCTGGGTCCGTTGCTTCTCTAGTCTCTTTTGTCGATATGACGCACGGCGGCGTGCTCGACGAGCGATTTGAGCTTCAGTCAGCTCTGGCTGGGCTCTGACGATGAAGGATGTGCTCCCTCGGGCGCAGCAGCCGAGCCTGTCTTCTTTGTAGCTAGGCAAGGACAGGATCCGGACCCGGTCCTTTGCCTGTTGCAGCGAAGCTTTGAACCTTTCGAGTTCGGCCCCTGTAGAGATGAAGGGTCGAACTGAAGGAGTGTAGGCCTTAGCAGGTGCTTGTAGAGGCCTGGTGATGCATGATCTAATTTTGGGCCTGTAGGAACAAGCCGGCTCATGCTGGGTTGACTTGGGAGTCAGGTTGGAGATGGGTCTCTCCTCTTTCATGTAGGCAAGAGGGTAGAACTGGTTCTCCTTGAGTGGGGCCAGGTATGCTGGCTTGGTGGATGTTTGAGACCTTCTTTGTTTTGGGGAAGGTCTTGGAGACCAAGTCTTAGGGTAGACCTGGTTGGTTGTTGGTCGAGGCTTCGCGGGGGTGCCGCGGGCTTCGGGCTTTTGGGCGCTCGCCTTTGGTGTCACGGGAGTGACACGTTGAGAGGCGATTTTCTGCCTTTTGGCAAGCGCAGCTTGTTCTTCGGGAAGTGGGAATGGTCCCAGTGTCCCGAAGACGATGGTCCGGGGAGTCGAGGTCGACCCGGAGTTCAGAGAGTTGCCGAGGGAGTTGATGCTTCGGCAGCTGGCAGGGCGCTTATGGGTGCGCGTGCTTTGCTTCTGTTGAAGCATGAGTTGGTGCTTGTTCTCATCGAAGATAATGGTTAAGGCTGCCATTGTTAGTTTCGAAAAAGTTCTGAAACAAGACCACATCCATTAGTAATCACAAGAATAATGATCATAAATGGGAATTTCTATGCTTTTGTCTTTTCAAATCGCTCAAGGGACATAACCCAAGCAATATGAGGAAGGCAAAAAGCCATAGAGGGTACAATTGTTCTGACAGCAAGTATGGTAAGCCCAGAATGAGCGTTCCAGTGACTGCTAGAAGCAATTGTAAACCTAAATTCGACTTATCGAGAAGCAGGGCTTGCTCGAGATAAGAAGAATATAAGGTAGGAGTTACAAATGTGCCGGTCACAGATACAGTAGACCCTGAAAGGGCGTACCAGTATTGCTATGCACAAATGTTGGAGATCGCATCCACGAGATGGGATTCTCTTTTTTTTTTGAAATGTCAAGATTGGATTCATCAAAGAGAGCAGATGGTATTCCGATCCGAATACGGGCTCAACGATTTCCGCGAGCACCAGTACCCAGAAGGGAAGGAACCACAATTTCTCGGATCTGAATCTAAAATGACGAGAGTTTTTTTTTTTGGAAGATTTTTTTTTTTTTAAGATTTTCATTTTTTTTTTTTTTTAAAAAAAATCTTTTTTTTTTTGTTTAAGATTTTTTTTTTTGAAAATCCTTTTTTTTATTTTTTTATTTTTTATTTTTTTTTATTTTAATTTTTTTTATTTTTTTTTTTGAAAATCTTTTTTTTTATTTTTGATTTTTTTTATTTTTAAGATTTAAAGACGAGAGAGTACACGTAGGCCTCCTAACCCGGTCTTATGAAACCTCAATTGATAGAATTGCCCCCAGGTAAGGGTAGGATTACTTAATGAACCCGTTTGGAGGACCCTTGCCTAGAACAGTCAAGCTGTCTCCACACTCTGGACAAGGCTTTTCTTGAATCAATCGTGATCAAAGAACGCAATTGGTTTAACCTTAGTGGTCTATGTCCCTTTTTTTTTATAAAAATCCCAAATAGACTCATCGAAGAGAAACGATGGCCCAAAACCTTAGTCGAACGGGCTCAACATTTCTGCAAGCACCAAAGAACGATAGGATAGGAACAAAGTTTCTCAATTTTGAATCCAAACTAAGAAAACTAATTTTTTTATTTTTATTTTTTTTTTTAATATTTTTTTTTTGAAATCTCTAATGAACTCATCGAAGAGAAACGATGGCCCAAAACCTTAGTCGAACGGGCTCAACATTTCTGCAAGCGCCAAAGAACGATAGGATAGGATCAAAGTTTCTCAATTTTGAATTCAAACTAAGAAAACTGATTTTTTGATTTTTTTTTTCTTTGAAATCTCTAATGAACTCATCGAAGAGAAACGATGGCCCAAAACCTTAGTCGAACGGGCTCAACATTTCTGCAAGCGCCAAAGAACGATAGGATAGGATCAAAGTTTCTCAATTTTGAATTCAAACTAAGAAAACTGATTTCTTTTTTTTGAAAAGAGAAAGAATGGAAACAAACTCAAAGAAATAGAAATTTCCAAAAAAATCCCATCTCATTTTTTTTAGGATGCAAAATCCAACATAGGCTACCAGCTAGAAAGTAGCCAAGGAATCCGGAAAAGAAGTATAAGCATAGAGCAAAAAGTATGATATGCAAATATTTCATTTCCAAGCACCGTGTTCTCAAATGAACGAGTCCCACCGGGTGTGCCAGCTTGATGGAACGCGCTCCGTGGCGCCCGCTGGGGCGGCTACCGGGGTCGGCGGAACGTGGGAGCCCGTCGGGTCCGGCCCTTTCGCGCCCTGGCGGGGCCCTGAAGCGTGCATCAACATTTCTTTTGTGTGGGTGTGCCAGATTTTCTATTTTACTTGGAATTGCAAGTGGTAATCCGGAGATCAACCTTCGCAAGTAAAAAGGAAATCAACTTCTTTCAAGTTTTCCATTGCACAAATATTTAAGAAAAGAGACATTTTCTTGGTTTGCCGTGAAAGGCGATTTTGTTTGGCATTTATAGCCGATTTTGGCGTTTATAGCCGATTTACAATTCTCATCAATAATGAAAGACAAGAGTTGTGATTTTTGTCTCTTTTAAAAAAATACAAACTACAATGAAAAGCAAGAAAAGGAAGATCTAACTTTTCAGGAGATTGTGGGGGACTCGTTCAGATTGACGGTCGCAAGCCATGTATGGGCTTCGCCATCATCCATGCAGATGAGAACAGAAGATGCTCTTGATTCGCTTGGCTTGGCTATAACCTCAGGTTTTTAGGGGACAAAGACCAAGAGAAGGTCTTATGTCCAATAAAAAGCTAAGTAGACGGGCTGAAAAGCCATGTCTAAGCCATTGGAGGTAGCGGGAGAAGGCAAGGACCTTGGGGGGGGGGGTGCCCCCCAAGGGACTCTCGTCACCTTGTAGTGGTGGCCGGTGCAGAACTTCAGCAGAGTTTTCTCTCTTTTTTCTTTCTCTGGATTCTTTCTGATCCCTTTTTTTCTGATCTTCTGATTTTCTCCTCTTTTTTCCGATCTTTTTTCGATCTCTATTTCAATGGAATGCTCTCCTATTTATAGGCTTTTGGTAGCCATTTAGGAGGGTTTATGAGCCTTAATGGCTTTAATGGGAGGAGTTACAAGATTTATTTCTTGATTTTGTAACTCCTTTTTCCTTGAATCTGATTGGCCGATGGAGATTAAGGGCTTTTAATCACCTTAATTACCATAATGGGAGGAGTTTCATGGTTTAAATGCCATGAATCAATTGACTTGTAACTCCCAAATGCTTGCTTCTGATTGGGCCGTCCAAAGAAATGAATTAATGACTGCAATAAAGCTAGTCAATTAACCACATTAATTGGTCGCCGAGCAGTCGAAGAGTCGCGGGCCATGCCGTGTCTTCTGGAATTCTTCTGGCGACGATCATCGATGGATCTACATGCTGATCGACATCGGATGAACATGTAACTTCAGACATTGATAGCTAAGAGCGGGCCGGTGACATCTGTCTTGTCGATTTCACGATCGGTCGGACAGAAAGTGCACTTTCTTGGTCAGCCGGTTGGCGATCTTGGAGCGATCACTGATGATTTTATGCTTTTGGAGGTTGACCCGTGATTTTGACGGATGTCGTCGGATATGAGTCAATTTCAAGCACTAAAAATCACATTTTCAGGAAACCACAGGGGCCAAAGTGCGCGAAACGCGAAAAAAGACGGAAAAACGGGTCACCGGCGGAAAATCCGGTGACCCGGACCTCCATGGTCGCCGGCGACCATGGACCGGCGACCATGGCCCATGGTCGCAGGGGCCTGCGACCATGGGCCATGGTCGCAGGGGTCTGCGACCCTGGGGGATTTTTCCCCTTCGGAGCCCGTTTTGCGGTCGTTTTGAGGTCTTTTTCGTCGCCGTTTTCTTCTGTATTTTTCTTGACATTTCTTCTCATTTATTGGCTTGATTTCCCTGTAGAAAACTTGATGAGAATCCTTGCATTTTTAGAGTGCAAAGTTTCTAATTTTCCGGGAAAGCCGAAGACTTTGTCGCGTAGAGCTGCTGATTTTCCGCCAGAAGTCGAAACTTGGTCAAACGATGTCGGAATGACCTGAAATTTGAGGTGAAGCCTCCTGAGCAATAAATAAGACCAACCATAGGCTTTTGTTTGAGTTTTGAAGCCGTTTGGGGTCCCGTCGATGCTTCACTTGATTTTACTGCGGGGAAAATGCCGAGCTTTGATGTGCGGTCAAACGATGTCCGATTGACCTGAAATTTGACGGGGAGCCTATTGGAGTCATTTTGAGACGTTCCATGGGCTCCGTTTTGGATGTCATGGTCCCGGGTTGCTCTGCCGCCGGTAGGCTTGATTTTCTCTCGGAGCATCGAAACCTGGTCAAACGTTTTCGGAATGACCTGAAATTTGACGTGCAGCCTTTTGGAAGCATGTTGAAGCCACTCATGCACTTGGTTTGATGAGCGAAGGCTCCGGTGGTTTCCGCCGCCGGGAGGCTTGATTTTGCTGCTCGAGCATTGATGGAGGGTCAAACGTTGTCGGTTTGACTTGAAATTTGGCATGGAGCCCTTTTGAGACATGCTGGAGTCATCTGTAGGCTCTGATCGAAGTTTTGACGTCTCCGATGATGTCGCCGCCGGGAGCGCCATTTTAGCTGTCGGAGAAGCGAAGTTAGGCCAAATGATTCTGAAATGGCCCGAAACTTCATATGTACTCTTCTCTTGGCTATTTTGAAGGATCTTGCAGTTTTTGTTTGATTCTGACAAGATTTGATTTTTTGAGAAGTTGCATTGCCTATTTATGGCAGGTTGCGACTTCATGCAGCTTTCTTGATGTTGAAGAGGCAAAGTGACATTTTTGGTGTCAACAGGGATAAGAGGGTGAAACGTGCTCAGAGCATCGCAGTTGCACTTAGGTTAGCTCGTGTGGAGAGTACACCTAAGGCCTCGACACAGCCTCCGCTAGCTGATCTTCTAATTACACAGTCTGGAGGATCAGGGAGCACCCCTAATTTGGCAGCCACCCAACCTCTGCCAATTCAACCTCCGACCACACAGCCCTCGCCGACCCAACCTCCACTAGCTGAGTCCTCATACAGTCGGGAGCAGCGTAGGTGAGAAAATTATGACCTTTTAAAATCCTAAATTCACCTTAATTTAATGATTTGTGTTCACAAACTCATTTAGCACTGTCATCTTAACAGCATCAGCCTAGTCTCGGAGGTTCTGAGCCGTGTAAGGGGTGTTATGCGAGGGAAGAATGTGACAAAGCTGAGGAGACAGCTGAGTCATAACATCCCAGTCCCGATCCCCATCTCCAGTCATAGGCCAGAAGGGGAACATCCCCATCACTATTTAACCATCTTGGGTTAGCCATTAGAGAGGTTGCCCTAGTCAGGCCCCATGGTTGGAAGAAGCATGACAGTGGGATCAAGCTTGCCGTCATTGCTTCAGTTCAGGTAAGCTAAAATGAGAAATATCAACCAAACTGATTATAGTTGTTCTTCTCATTACAATATCTGATTATATTTTGTTATTACTAATCTTTATATGGCTCTCCTCTAATTGTAGCAAATTTTTGATATTGGGGACTATAAGGGCGATATGCAGCTCAGGGCGGACATTGACCGCCAATACGGGGTTTTGTATAGCTGTTGGAGCAGGGGGTTCCCCGACCTCAGGACCACCCGGTAGAGGGTTGTGATCCAACTGACTGGCAGTTGATGGTCTCTCAGTGCTAGGAATCACCAGCCTGGAACGTGACTTTGGGATGTTATCTACAACAATTAATTATATTCCAATGTAATTCTATTAGTATTGATTTTATAAATAACTGCTATTGTATTATTGTTTTCCTATATAGGCGAAGTCGAAAAATGCTCAAGAGAGTTGAGCCAAGCTGCCATATAATCATACTAGTGCCTTCAAGTCATTTGCATTGAGGAAGTCTCTGATGGTACTAATTATATTCATATGAAGAAACTTGATTAAGTTTTTTAATTTATCAATATGTAGCTAGGTTCATATCTTATACAAAGCTATTTCAAATGACAGACAGCATAGAATGGCGGTCAAGCGCCGCCTATTACTCAGTTCTTCCACAACACCCACTACAGACAAAAGAGTAATGAGTGGGTAAATGAGGTGGCTCAGCAGAGACATGTACATTTGCTAATAAATCAATTATGATCAATAATGTCATAAAAGCATTCTAAATCCCTTATTGATTTAAATGGCAATAGGCCTTGGTGCAGTGGACTGAGGAGTAGTCACAGCCCTCTATCACAGCTCCGCTGACTGAGGAACAGATTGCTGTTGATGTGCTTGGGAAAAGGTAAGGGTACTTAAAAGGGTATGGGATATAGACAAGGACCTCTTCATCTTCCACACAGTCTCGGGCACCGAATCCTGAGATGATCACCCTACGAGAGCAACCAGCTGAACAGGCTAGGAGGCAGGCCGAGTAGGACAGGAGGTAGGTTGAGCAGGATAGGAGGACACATGCACTTAAGGCCCTCGTTCAACATTTGGCAGATGTGGCAGGAATAGATCTGACCAGCTATTTCGACATCACGAGAGGGACCACTTCTACTGGTGATGGCATAGCCACTGGAGATCATGAAGCGTGCCCTTGGTCTAGATTATTCTCTTGAAATTTTAACATAATAACTAGCCGAAATTTATAAACACTAAAAATGTAGCATTTTCAACACCTTGGAATGGAATACGAAAAAATTCAAAACTGGCACGAGCACTTCGCTCGAGGGTAGAGTAACTTGATGGAACTGACAATTCGTAAATAGGACTCCCGATTAGATAATTAGAAGCGAAACATCGGATTTTCCAACACTTAGGCTCGAAAACGGCCCGCCGGGGGTCCAGAATGTGAAACGGCCCCCGAAAAAATTGAAAACCGAAACAAGCACTTCACTCGAGAGTAGAATAACTTGATGGAACTAACAGTTCGCAAATTGGATTGCCGGTTAGAGAATTAGAAGCAAAAATATCGGATTTTCCAACACTTAAGCTCGAAAACGGCTCGCCGAGGATCCGAAATAAGAAACGGCCCCCGAAAATATCAAAAACTAGCACGAGCATGTCGTTCGAGGGTAGAGTAACTTGTAGGAACTGACGATTCGCAAATAGGACTCCCGGTTAGAGAATTAGAAGCAAAAACATCGAATTTTCCAACACTTAGGCTCGAAAACAGCCTGCCGGGGGTCCGGAACGGAAAACAGCCTCTGGAAAAATTAGAAACTGGTATGAGCACTTCGTTCAAGGGTAAAGTAACTTGAAGGAATGGACGGTTCGAAAATAGGACTCCCAGTTAGAGAATTGGAAGCGAAACATCGGATTTTCCATCACTTAGGCTCGAAAACAGCCCATCAGGGGTCTGGAACGGGAAACGGCCCCCAGAAAAATTAGAAACCGGCACGAGCACTTCGCTCGAGGGTAGAGTAATTTGACGGAACTGACGGTTCAAAAATAGGACTGTCGGTTAGAGAATTAGAAGCGAAAACATTGGATTTTCCAATACTTAGGCTCGAAAATGGCCCGTCGGGGGTCCGAAACGGGAAACGGCCTCTGGAAAAATTAGAAACTAGCACGAGCACGACGCTCAAGGGTAGAGTAACTTGCAGGAACTGACGGTTCAAAAATAGGACTCCCGGTTAGATAATTGGAAGCGAAAACATCAGATTTTCCAACACTTAAGCTTGAAAACGGCCCGCCGGGAGTCCGAAATGGGAAACGGCCCTCGAAAAAATTGAAAACAGGCACGAGCACCTTACTCGAGGGTAGACTAACTTGATGGAGCTGACGGTTCTGAAAATAGGACTCGTGGTTAGAGAATTAGAAGGGAAAACATCGGATTTTCCAACACTTAGGCTCGAAAACTGCCTGCCGGGGGTCCGGAAAGGGAAACGGCCCCCGAAAAAATCAAATATTGGCACGAACACCTCGCTTGAGGGTAGAGTAACTTGACGGATCTGACGGTTCACAAATAGGACACCCAATTAGAGAATTAGAAGCGAAACATCGAATTTTCCAATACTTAGGCTCGAAAACGACCCGCCGAGGGTCCGAAATGGGAAACGGCCCCCGAAAAAATTAGAAACCAGTACGAGCACTTTCCTCGAGGGTAGTGTAACTTAGCGGAACTGACGGTTCGCAAATATGACTCCCGGTTAGAAAATTAGAAGCGAAACATCGAATTTTCCACCACTTAAGCCCGAAAACGGCCCGTCGAAGGTCCGAAACAGGAAACGGCCCCCAGAAAAATAGAAAACCGGCACGAGCACCTCGTTCGAGGGTAGTGTAATTTTTCAGAACTGACGATTCACAAATAGGACTACCAGTTAGAGAATTAGAAGTGAAAACATCAGATTTCCCAACACTTAGGCTCGAAAACGGCCCGCTGGGGGTCCGAAATGGGAAACGGCCCCCAGAAAAATCGGAGACTGGCACAAGCACATCGCTTGAGGGTAGATTAACTTGTAGGAACTAACGATTCGCAAATAGAACTCCCGGTTAGAGAATTAGAAGTGAAAACATCGAATTTTCCAACACCTAGGCTCGAAAACAGCCCGCCGAGGGTCCTGTTGACACCAAAAAAGTCACCATGTCTCCTCAACATCAAGAAGCCTCGTGAAGCTGCATCCTGCTACAAAACAGGAAAAGCTACTTCAAGAATCAGATTTTGTCAGAATCAGACAGAAACTGAGAGATCCTTCAAGACAGCTAAAAGAGGGGTACACCTGAGGTTTCGGGCCATTCCGACATCGTTTGGCCCAACTTCACTGCTCCGACAGCTAAACAAGCGCTCCCGGCGGTGACATCATCAAAGACACCAAAACTTTGATCAGAGCCTACAGATGACTCCAGAATGTCTCCAGAGGGCTCCATGCCAAATTTCAAGTCAAACCGACAATGTTTGACCTTCCATCAACGTTCGAGCAGCAAAATCAAGCGTCCCGGCGGCGGGAACCACAGAAGCCATCACTCATCAAACAAAGTACATGAGTGGCTTCAACATGCCTCCAAAGGGCTTCACGTCGAATTTCAGGTCATTCCGACAACGTTTGACCAGGTTTCGATGCTCCGAGAGAAAATCAAGCCTACCGGCGGCGGAGCAACCCGGGACCATGACATCCCAAACGGAGTCCATGGAACGTCTCAAAATGACTCCAATAGGCTCCTCGTCGTCAAATTTCAGGTTAATCGGACATCGTTTGACCACATATCAAAGCTCGGCATTTTCCCCGCAGCAAAATCAAGTCAAGCATCGATGGGACCCCAAACGGCTTCAAAACTCAAATAAAAGCTCATAGTTGGTCCTATCCACTGCTCAAGAAGCTTCACCTCAATTTTCAGGTCATTCCGACATCGTTTGACCTAGTTTCGACTTTTGACGGAAAATCGGCTACAAAGTCTTCGGCTTTCCCGAAAAATGGGAAACTTTGTGCTCCGATCTCGCGCGGGTTCTCGTCAAGATTTCTCCAAGAAAATCAAGTCAATAATTGAGGAAAAATGTCAAGAAAAATACAGAAGAAAAATGGAACGAAAAAGACGAAAAAACGGCCGAAAACGACGCTCGGCGACCAAACGGGCCAAAGCCCTATGGTCGCCGGCGACCCTGGCCCAAGGTCGCCGGCAACCCTGCAAATCCGAGTCGCCGGATTTTGCACCAAATTGCCCGTTTTTCGATCCTTTTCGCGTTTCGAGTGTTCCTACCTCTGTGATTTTCTGAAAATCCAATGTTTGATGCTTGAAAACGACTGATCTTCACCGACATCTTGGATCCGCCGTCAAAAGCATGAAATCATCACCGATCGCCTCAAGATCGCCAACCGGCTGACCAAGAAAGTGCACTTTCTGTCCGACTGATCGAGAAATCGACAAGACAGATGTCACCGGCCCACCAACATCAATCAATGTCTGAAATTGCACTGTAATCCGACATCAAACAATGCGTGAATCCACCTGTGATGGTCGCAAGAAGAATCTCAAAAGACGCGGCGCGGCCCGCAACTCTTCACATGCCTTGGCGACCACTTAATGACATTAATTGACCCGTTTATGACAACTTAATACGGTCATTAACTCATTATTTTGGACGGCCCAATCAGATTCAAGCATTTGAGAGTTACAAATCCAAGCAATCATGGCATTAAAACCATGAAACTCCCATCATCATGAAGCTTAAAGGGAATTAAATGCCCACTACCTTCATCGGCCAATCACAAGCCATGAAAAAAGGAGTTACAAAATCAACTTGTAACTCCTCATCAATTCTTTCATCATGGCCATCAATGCCAATAAACACCTCATGGCTACCAAAAGCCTATAAAAGGAGGTCCATTCCAAGAAGAATGCATGATGAAAATAGATCCCAAGTGCAAGCTCTGAAAATCCAGAAAATCCAAGAGAAAGACGAAGTCCTGCTACTTTGCTCCCGAAAGCACCACAAGGTGATCAACATCCCTTGGGAGGCCACCCCCAAGGTCTCATCCTTCTCCAACATGGCCTAAACGCGGCTTTTCAGCCCGTTTACTTGGTTTTTCATTGGATATAGGACCTCCTCTTAGTCCTTGTCCTTTAAAAAACCGAGGTTATGAGCCAAGCCAAAGAATCAAAGCATCACATATTCTCATTTGAAGGATGATGGCGAAGTCCATACATGACTTGCGACCGTCGATCTCAACGTGTCCCCACAATCTCCTGAGAAGTTAGATCCATTTTCTTACTTTTCTATTATAGTTTGTATTTCTTAAAGAGACAAAAAGAAATCACAATTCTTATATTTCATATTTGATGAGTTTTGTAAAATCGCCTTTCACGGCAAACAAACAAAAAAACGCCTCCTACAGCATTCTCAAAAACAAACTTATCTCTTTTCTTAATATTTATACAATTTGAAAAGTTAGAAAAAAGGATTGATTTCCTTTCCACTTGTGAAGGTGAATCTTCGGATTATCACCATTCCAAATTCCAAGTAGAAAGTAAATCTGGCATACCCGTACAAAAAAAATGTTGATACCCGCGATTTTCCCTCCTCCGCCGAGACCCAGGTCAGCCCCCGGGGTGCGGAGGGAGAGGACGGAAGATTTCCGAGGGTCCATCAGGTCCGAAATGGAAAACGGCCCCCGGAATAATAGAAAACCGGCACGAGCACCTTGCTCGAGGGTAGAGTAACTTGACAGAACTGTTGGTTCACAAATAGGATTCCTGGTTAGAGAATTAGAAGCGAAAACATCAGATTTTTCAACACTTAGGGTCGAAAACGGCTCGTTGGGGGTCTGGAATGGGAAACGGCCCCTGAAAAAATTGGAAACCGGCACGAGCACCTCGGTCGGGGGTTGAGTAACTTGACGGATCTGACTGTTCGCAAATAGGACACCCAGTTAGAGAATTAGATGCGAAAACATCGGATTTTCCAATAGTTAGGCTCGAAAAAGGTCCGCGGGGGGTCCGGAACGAGAAACGGTCCCCAGAAAAATTGGAAACTGGCACGAGCACCTTGCTCGAGGGTAGAGTAACTCGTAGGAACTAACGGTTTGCAAGTAGGACTCCCGTTTAGAGATTTAGAAGCGAAAACATTGGATTTCCCAACACTTTGGCTCAAAAACTGACCGCCGGGGGTCAAAATGGGAAATGTCCACTGGAAAAATCGAAAACCGGCACGAGCACTTCGCTCGAGGGTAGAGTAACTTGACGGAACTGACAGTTCGCAAATAGAACTCCCGATTAGAGAATTAGAAGCGAAACATCAGATTTTCCAACACTTAGGCCTGAAAATGGCCCGCCGGGGTCTAGAACGGGAAATGGCTCCTGAAAAAATAGGAAACCGGCATGAGCACTTCATTCGAGGGTAAAGTAACTTGACGTAACTGACGGTTTGTAAATAGGACTCTTGGTTAGAGAATTAGAAGCGAAAACATCGGATTTTCTAACACTTAGGCTCGAAAACAACCCGCCATGGATCTGGAACGGGAAACTGCACCTGGAAAAATCAGAAACCGGCATGAGCACCTCGCTCGAGTCGAAATTAACTTGTAGGAACTAAAGGCTCGTAAATTGGAGTCCCAGTTAACGAATTAGACCTAAAAACGTTGGATTTTTAACACTTAGTCTTGAAAATAGGCCGTCGAGGTCGAAAACGGGAAACGGCCATCGGACAGCCCAGAAACCAGCGCGGGTACCTTGTTCAAGGCCAAAGGCACTTGTAGGGATTTACGGTTAGTGAATCGGACTTCCGGTTAGCAAATTAGACACAAAAACTGCCTGATTCTCAACATTTAGGCTGGAAAACAGGCCGCTGAAAAGCTTAAGAAAAGATTTATATATATACATGTTTATCTTTCATTTATATTTTGATTCATTGAAAAGATTCTAATGTTGTTTTTGTCATTGCAGATTGATTGACGCTTTGGGGTCGGTTGCAGACTTTTTGGGGTGTTTTATTCTTTTTTGTTCATTTATTTATGTATATTGGACATTTATATGGGACTATATCATTATTGATTGTAATAATTCGTTAATGAGATGAATGATTTGATGAAAAATGGAGATGGTTGTTTGTTTATTTAGCAACTTTTGTTTGCATACATTTTTTATATTGAATATAGGTACATGAACAGGAGTATAAACAGGTTTACAGGAAAATTATATTGAATATAGGTACATGAACAGGTGTATAAACAGGTTTACAGGAAAATTTTATTGAAAAAACAAATATAACATTCTTTTAAAAAAATTTCCAATGAAAAACACTTTTACCGACGTTTATTTTCGTCAGCAAAAAAAAAAGAAAAAAAAAATAAAATACTTTTACCGACTTTTTTTTCGTCGGCAAAAGAAAAAGGAAAAATAAATAAAAAATAAAATACTTTTACCGACATTTTTTTCATAAGTAAAAGAAAAAATAAAAAAATAAAAAAATAATAAAATACTTTTACCGACCTTTTTTTTTGTCTGTAAAAGAAAAAAGAAAAATAAATAAAAAATAAAATATTTTTACCAACGTTTTTTTTTTCTTGGTAAAAAAAAGAAAAATAAATAAAAAATACAAAGAGTTTTACCGGCGTTTATTTTTGTCGGAAAAAAAAAAGAAAAATAAATAAATAAATAAATAAAGTTTTACCGATGATTAGTTTCGTCGGCAAAAGAAAAAATGAAAATAAATAAAAAAGTAAAACATTTTTTACCAATGGAAATAATCGTCGGTAAAAAAAGTTTTTATTTTTTATTTATTTTTTTTTGGTTTTACTAAAAAAAAAAAGTCGGTAAAACTGTTTCATTTTTTCGTTTTTTCTTTTACCGATGAAAAAAATCGTCGGTAAAACTCTTTTTATTTTTTATTTATTTTTCTTTTTTTTACCGCCGAAAAAGAAAGTCGGTAAAACTCTTTTTATTTTTTGTTTATTTTTCTTTTTTCTTTTACCGATGAAAAAAAGCTTCGGTAAAAGTATTTTTATTTATTTATTTTTCTTTTTTATTTTGCTGACGAAAATAAACGTCGGTAAAAGTATTATATTTTTTTTTCTTTTTTATTTTGCAGACGAAAATAAACGTCAATAAAATTTATATTAAATTTTTAGAAAAATCCTATAATTTTACCAACGTTAAAACGTCGGTAAAAGTCAAATAATCATCGGTAAAAATTTTGATTTTTGCCAACGGAAAAAAATTTCGTCGGTAAAAGGTTTTGTCCACGAGTTTTTACTGATGTCTGGCTGACGAATATATTTGCATCAGTAAACGTTTTTACCGACACTCTGGTGACTTTTTACGACGAAAAATTTCTTAGATAAAGATGTAAACTGTTGTAGTGAAACACATGCTCTCTAATCCAAACCAGTGAATACCATGGGCCTACCTTTGATAGGTGTATTACTTCATTACATCAAGATTAGAGTTTTACTTAACCAATAATTTAATTTCATCATCAAACTGGTGATTGGTCAAAATTGAACTGTTAGCATCTTCCATGCTTCATCAACCACCCTTCTCACATATTAACGGCCAAGATTGTCCTACAATACATATCCAACATGAATGGTGGATCATGTAGTAAATGAAATTTGGGTACAATCCAACCTAAAATGAGTTTGGGAATGCATATAAGATCCAACATGTACCCACTATCACCATTCTTTGAGTCAACAATCTCCTAACAACATAGGCAACTCTTTTTCTTAACAGTTATGCTACATGGACCGAATTCGGTTCCGAATTTGGGACTGAACATCTCTCTCATTCTTTTTCTCTCTCCCGCTCCCCCAAAAAGTTAAATGCTCTCTTTGTTCACATCATGCCACTTGGTGATTCGGTCCCCAAGTCGGGACCTCATTCAGTCCATTTAGACTTTTTGTTTTCATAAACTCGATCATTGCATATGTCATTATCTATCCTTTCCTACAATATCTGTAGCCTACAGAACTCATTATGGATATGTAAACATGTGGGTAAATGTCCCCCATATCATTACTCATTATCATCAACATATTTCCATACACCTATTTCTAATAAGGGAAATATTCTAGTGAGACCTATTAAGTGAGAACTTTATTGCAGGGCCCAACTAACAATCCATTCAAACCTAGCAACTATTAGGGAACCCCCTAATAGTCACTAATCCCAAGGATTGGCACACATCCGAATGGATTAAACCATTGGATCGATGGTTGAAATTTTTTTAAATATGAAGCTGTAAGTGCCTAAAAATTACGGACTTGGTTTAGATGATAATGAAGCTTTTGATGGTGCTGTTTAATCGATTAGAATATACTGGAAGTCCTGAACCTGAAAGAGAGGAGACAAAGGTTAGGGCCCCAGGCTGCTGTCAGCCGAAGGCACTCCGACGCCTGAGTTAGTGCAGTCACTGAACAAAGGGTG
Source organism: Umbellularia californica (assembly GCA_028538565.1). NCBI lineage: Eukaryota > Viridiplantae > Streptophyta > Magnoliopsida > Laurales > Lauraceae > Umbellularia > Umbellularia californica. Next base: position 21,252,250 of record JAPQWN010000012.1, on the reverse strand, counting down.
AAGTGAGGAAGAAGGTTCAGGCAATGTAAATGGGCATTGCATAATGCGTACCTGTTCATGGGTCTTACCATGCATAGATATAGACGGGTGTGGAAGGTTCCTGAGTGGATGTAGGTGAAAAAGCTTGTCCCATCAGCCCATACCTAGGATCCTCAGTGGAGATAGGTGAGGATACTGTCCCATCGGATCTCTCCTCAATCCCACACATAAATGCAGATGTGATCAGTTGATAGGGATAAGCCCTTATCGATAGCCGGCGGCCACCCTATCTGCCAGTACGTTCTGCAACGTAGCCGTCCCATCACATAATGGGGAGTGGACACTCAGTGTTCACCTCCGCCAAGGGACCGAACTGGAGAAGGCGATGAGGTCGGGCACTACTGCTGAGACGCTCGAGGCCGAGCCCAGAGGAGCGTGGTCGATACTCTTACCGAGACCAACTACATCTCGGTGCCAGCTAGCACACTGCCAAGCTGGATAAATGAGATTGAGGCAGTCCCTGATTGGTACTTATACCTAAGCCAGGGGTAACCTCGGTTTCGGGAAAACACCCCACACAATCGCCCCTAGCTCCTGGCCTCGAGGGATCCGTAACCATTTGGAGTCAGGAGCTAAGTAAACTGGGAGATTACCACTATCGAGCTCGTAGCACTTTGTTTGAAAGCGATGGGTGTCATTTCGCCTTCCCGAGGCAAATTGACGGCGCGCCGCTGCCTGGAGGCGGCAAATAGTCTGCTTAAATCATTGCGGGAGGTGAAACGACGATGCCACGTGTCTCAACTCGGCCGGCAGCCAAGTCTTAGTAGGCTAGGTTTCACAACCGGTGTGAAAGAGTAAACTAGGTCATACAACCAGAGTAAAATTAGCAGCTAGGTTCCGCAACCATAGCCGAGCTTGGTTCTATAACCAGTGCTGAGAAAATGAGTTCGGTTCCATAACTAGAGGCTAGTAAGTTAGGTTCCATAACCGGAGCGGACTAGTAGGCTTGCTCTGCAACTAGAGCTTAAGGAATTGAGTTCGGTTCCATAACCAGAGCAAAAGAGCTAGGTTCCATAACCAGAGAGTCACAGGGTTCGGTTCTTTAACCAGAACTAAAGCTAGGTTCCATAACCGTAGCTAAAATGGCTGGTCCTCTGACCGGGCCGATGAAGCCGGTTTTGTAACCAGAGCCAAGAAAGTAACCGAGCTAGGTTCCTTAACCAGAGCAGGAGTTACCGAGTTCGGTTCTATAACCAGAACTGAAGCTAGGTTCCACAACCGTAGTTAAAATGGCTGGTCCTGTGACCTGGCCGAAGCAGATGGTTCCATAACCAGGCTAAGTAACTGAGCTAAGTTCCATAACCAGAGCAGGAGTTACCGAGTTCGGTTCTATAACTAAAACTGAAGCTAGGTTCCATAACCCTAGCTAAAATAGTCGGTCCTGTGACCGGGCCGAAGCAGCTGGTTCCATAACCGAGCTAAGTGAAGATGCCAAGTTCCATAACTTGGCGAAATTTGAAAGTAACAAAATAGATCCTTCCACAAGAATTAATTTTATTGACTTTCAAAATTGAGTACAATCTAAAAATAGTATTTCTTAAGGTGTGTGGCGTTCCATGGGCGTGGTAGCTTTCTACCCTTCATGTCCTCAAGTTTGTATGCTGACTGCCCAGCTGCCGAGATCACTTTGAATGGCCCATGCTAGTTCGGTGCAAGCTTTCCTTCACTAGGATTTTATCTGCTGGACGTGTCTTTTTTAAAAACCAATTCTCCAGTTGAGAACTTCCTTTCTTTGACTCTCTGATTATATCCTTTGGCCAGTTGTTGCTGGTAAAAAGCGAGGCGAATGGCTGCTGCATCCCTTCGTTCTTCAACCAGGTCGAGCTCTTTGGCGAGGATTACTTCGTTTTGGCCTTGATCAAACAGTTCTGATCTGAGAGTTGGGAGGCCGACCTCAAGTGGGATCACAGCTTCCATCCCATAGGCCAATGAGAAAGATGTTGCCGAGGTGGAGCGCCTTGGGGTAGTCCTATACGCCCAGAGGACACTCGGAAGCTCTTCTACCCATCTCCCCTTGGCTCGGTCAAGTCTCTTCTTGTGCCCGTCAAGCACCACTTTATTATATTTGCCCTAGTTAAGTTCGACTCAATTAATAACGCTTCAACTTAAATCAGGTTAGATATAAACAATTTACTTCATTCTTCAGTGAAGTATGAAATCTTTGTCAATTTACAAAAATTAGCCTCTAATAAATATAGCTCAGTACCGGCACTAATAATTATAACAAGAAGAACACCACCACCACCACCACCAACAACAACAACAACAATAATAATTATAATAATAATAGGTTACTCAATCATCATCATCATCATTATCGTCCTCAACAATCTTTTTATATCAATGCAGGGTCAACTAAACTTAACCATGATATGACCTCAACAAATAATATGATAAGAAAGCAATAAATCTCCTCGGGTTTTTTTTTTCCAGAATTTGGAGAACTCTTATTGGGGAGAAATATAAAATTTCCAAATGCTAAGCCATAGTAAGTTTCACAAATCCTCCGTACACCCAGCATCTAGAATGTTGGAATTTAAAGATTTAAGGCATGTTCAGTTGAGAGCATTTGTAATGGAAATTTCTCTTGTTGAGAGTTTCTGACATAACTGAGTTGCTATTCATGGGAATTCTAAATATCCTGTTAGAATGAGTTTGAATGGTAAGTATTAGAAGAGTTAACCATGTGAAATATCACTTTTGGCAGCAGAATCTTTAATACTTCAAATTTCTTAAAGCTAGTTTGCCCTGAGCATCTTGGAATTCCACTTTATGGGTCAATATTAAGAATCTTTCCAATCAATCCTCCAAATAAGATATACACAAATGGTTGCAACCAAAATGTCCTTTAGAACTAGAAAGGCCAAAACTGATATTTCAAAGGGTTCTACTTTTGGAAATCCATTAATTGAATAGGGAATTAATTCCAAGAATTCCATGGACAACAATTGCATTGCTGCCATTACTTCCCTACACAAAAACATTTCCATAAAACATTTCTATAAATCAGGCCCTTCTTTGTGTGTATGTGTATAAATAATATTTTCTTCCAAGAGTACATGACAACAGCCCTTTTATTACCCTATAACCGTCACAATCATCTTAATCCTTAACCCGGTATATTTAGGTTGCCTCCCTTCATTGTTCTTCTCTTAATTCCTTCCACTAACGACCCATGCTTGTTCGAAGGATTTTGCTATGTATGGAATTTCTAATAAAAATGTCCACTGTTGCACATGAGTCATTTGAGGTTCCATATATGATTGCTAAAAATTGCAAGGTCAAGCCTTTCGAAGTGTCACTTATAACATTTCAAATACTCTGTATTTGAGCATTATGAAAGCTACAATGTAGCGAGAATCTCGAAGGAAAAAATACCAAATAACAACATTTAAAGAATTCAGAATTCTCTCCAACAAAACTTTCCTAATTGCAGCAAATAAATAGGCCCTTAAAACATATCCAGACCCTATATATATTACCTCATGTGAGTTCAATTGCCCATAAAAATGTTATTCTGGGAAGAACAAAAGTGAAAAAAAAAAAAAAAAGGCAAATAACAGAGAAGACATTTGGTTGTCATGAATTGTCAAAAAGCACAGGCGGCTCTTTATAAAATTGGAGACTAAAATGGCAAGAGTCTCCTCCATCCCCTTCCCAATAATTGCAGAAGACTGGAGGGTATAGAAAAAGAAAAATAACCAACTCCTTACGACAACCATAGGACTTTTCCCTACACACAACACAATCCTCACCTCTCTCTCTCTCTCTCTCTCTCTCTCTCTCTACAGATGGGGTCAATGGAAATGAGCAGCCCATCAGGTATCAAGCGCAGAAACTCTATATCCTCCATCATCCCCACCACTCTCCATCTCCCCTCCGCCCCCCGTTCCCAAAGCCTCAGCTTCCCAACAGCAGATTTCGAGCTTGCCTCTCTCCGCCCCCTACCTCCCTCCTCCTACACCAGCCTCAGGGACATCCTCCCCACCTCCCCCGGAACCCAGTCGCCGACGGCCAGCCAAATCTGCCAAGAAATCTCCATCCGGAACCGCCTTGTCAAGCAGGCCGCCTGGGCCTACCTCCAACCCATGGCCTCCTCCCCCGGCTCCTCCTCCTCCTCCGGCACCCACCAATTCCTCCGCCGCATCTGGGTCTCCTTCTCCGGCGCCGGCTCCCTGGGTTTCTTAAGGCATCCCTTCTTCCACGCCATCAGAACCGCCTTCACTCGTCTGCTTGGGGTTTTCTGCTTTGGGATTGGCAGGAGCAGATAACGATTGTGATGGGCGCCGTAACGGTTTCGGTCTGAGATGGACTCTGTCAGCGTAACGGTTTCGTTTGCCATGTTTGTAATTACTTACTTCTTAACTAACACGTGTGTTTCACCTTTTTCAATTTGTTTTTTTTCTTGACTTTTTTCTCTATTATGGGATTTCTGTTTTTCTTTATTTGTATTTTTTTTAAATTTGTAAAGGCATCAATAGGAAATATTAAAAGCATGACGGGCTAATAGATTTGTAATTTCATAAATAGTAATAAGTTTTAATAAAGAGGATTTAAAAAAAAAAAGATTAGGTCACCAGTGGGCTCAAAAGATCATTTTAACCGACCTTACACTAGATCAGTCATTTTGCCCAAAAAAGATTTTTTTTTTTCCAATTTCTTCTAGCGTCCCTAGCGATCTTAGTTTTATAACCTTAAGGGTCGTAGGGACCCTGCAATATATATAAAGTAGATAACTGAGTCGTCTATGACGTTAGTGTCATCTAGGTCGCTTTGGTTAATATTTCCTCGTGGCAAACATGTACTCTCCACTCGAGAATCGTCCCTCTAAAAGGGTTTTTTTGTCTTCCTTGTGTAGCATTACTTGAAAGCAAGAAAAATGCCCTAAAAATAGCTTTTGCCCTTTTTGGAAGACAATGGGCAAAGAACCCTAGAGATGTGGATTCTATTGTTTTCGGTTCTGAATCGCACAAATGGATATATAAATCAAGTTCTTGAATTGGGTCTTTAAGGTCATCATTCTAATCTCTATTCAAACTGATTATTTTAAAATTTTGTTGAATAGCATGGTTCATGTTTATATTTTATTTTGATTTGATGGTTTATATGAACCATTTTTTTTTTAATTTCAGTGGATGGTCTAAATAAAAAAAATAAAATAAAAAAGCTAGGGCAGTACTAAAATTCTTTTGTGCATGACATTCTTAATGGTCACCCACTTGTATACATAGAGTTGTCTCAAATATAAAAACTTGTTTTCCTCTAATTATGCATATCGTTTAGAGAGAATGGGCATTAAAGGCATTTTTTTCATTTTTAAACAAATGGCTTTGTAACCACTCCTTATTTCAAAAAAGTATAGTGGTTGCTATGATGGCAGTGCACAAATTCATCAGGAAAGAAAGTGTATATTCCGGTGGGTCATCTCTAAGCACTAAGCCCCCTTTATGCTTTATCTAGTCCCTATTTGTCTCTGGTTGTTTTCAGTGTTTGGGTGTTTAGGCCTTCTACTTTTTTATGTTTGTGTTTTGCTGGGTTATGGTTGTGGGTTTTTTTTTTAACCTTTCAATGTACATGTCTTGTACTGAGAAGTGCTTTTATTAATAAATTATTATATTGTGGCACCATCGTTTATGCCAGCAAATGACTTGCTGGTGATCAAGTTAATTAGCAGTTTGTTCTTGTTTGGAGATTTTTATGCACCGCTTTTATATTCTAACACATTCTGTATCGCGTTTCCACAATTTGAATAGCTACTTTATAAGAGGCTTGGCAAGAAACGAGTACCCAAGGAAGACCGATATTTATTCACATGTTACACACTTCTTATATCCTTTTGGATGCTAGAGAGGCACAACACCGGTCGGGTCATGAAACAGTTCGGTCTAAGGGAGGTTGTTCCTCCGCCCTTCGTAACGTCGTTACCAAGGGCGGAATGCATAGAAAAAGTCATGACAAATTACAGTATTGTACACACAGTAGAGATAAAGCTATGGGAGAAGAGGTATAACAATGTATTGCATGGGAAGAAGTCATCGGTCATGTTGGTGCTCACGTGCTCCAATGTGAAGTTACTGTAAATTGAAAACTTTGCAATGCAGCTTCTGAAAGCTTCACGATCGTTAAACTCACAACTCAACCACATCTCCCTTGCTGAATCAACTCCCTTCTCGGATATGATTGCTTCGAGCACCATCATGTCCATCTTTGTGAAGTCTTACTTGGTGGTTGCATCGTTCAACCCACTAGTAATCCACTCGTCCGGACCATGAGATTGGTGTTCCTTGTTTGAACTATGTTCTTCCATGTGTCTTGAAATGGAAGGTATACTCGTAGAGTAATGAACATCCTCAGAACGAGCTATACTTGCATCATTGTCCAAAGCCCGAATAATTGGTTCCTCCTCTCCTATCATATCATTCGGCACTGATGGAAAATTGAAATCGCAATCCTCATTCAAGTGATATATAGTGGGAAATTCTTTCGTGTGTGCCCCGATCAACAACATTTTGTCTTTGATTAACCTAATTTCATTGATCAACGCTTCCCGTTGATGTTGATTTGTTTGCCTCTTATGGTTCCTGCATAAAAAACAAATGGATCAATTAACTTTGGATTTATATAAACACACTTGTGGATTAAAAATAAATGTCACTACGTACGAACCTGGTTTGTGGGGTTTCTTTGGTAGCATATGCGTCTCCTTCCCTTCTTGCAACAAACAACAATATATTGTTTCTTGGATCAGTCCCGGAAGCTCTGAACATTCGTTTTACATCATTGTCATCATCAATGTCTATCAATGAAAAAAAAAAGAAAAAAACTTCCGTTGTGAAGAAGGTGCTTTATACATAAGGCTTCCACACTTGCTTCCCAGTTTGATGCTTCAAGTTTAACATTCAGAAGCTCACTATATGTTATGGTTTTCCGGAGATGCCTCATCCTCTGTCTTCCGCCAATATATTGAGGACGTTTGAGATCAAATTAAAAATCACTATCATAATGTAATATAGTTAGGACATCAAAATCCGAAGTAATACTACAACATTAAAACATTTAATAGTAGTTGGTTAAATTAGTAATGACAAACATGCTTCAATGAACATATCCAATTTGTAAGAGGAACATTTGTTCAATACCACAAGTCCATTTAGAAGTTGACTGGTAAGTAGGGCTATTCATTGGCAGTGGTACAATTATTTATAATAACATTGGTTCGATTAATCTTGCTAATTTTACAACAAACCCAAGTGGTAACCTAAAGAAAAGCATTTTTATCATATATGATTCTCTACGTTCTTTCTGATCACATAACTCATTTCAAATCATTTTCTCCACGTTATCTACGAGTGTCTCTAAAACCTAAAGTTTCAATGTATGCTGACATTTCTTTTGGTCCATATTATTCTCACATCAATGTTAGTGAAAAATAAAAACTTAAAAAATCCTATCAAAGATGTTTGTACACAATCTCTATGTTGGCCATGATAAAAATACAACATTTCTTCTTCTTATCATGACAAAAGCATTTATATTGGAAAGGAAAAGAAAAACACAAATACTTTGATTTCAATTCTCTATGTATCTTTTTTTTTTTTTTTTTTATGATGGGATGCTACGGGGGAAAAAGACGATGAGATGCATGCAGAAATGGTCACATGAAAAAGGGTTTATCAAAAGTAGAAAATAATGTTTTAGGGCAAAGCACAAACTTCACATTTCCATTGTTTTGCCCCAATCAGAGTATCATATAAACTTTAATGTTCTCCACCAAACAAAGGCATGTAGCTTTAATGGTCTTCAAGAGGTGGGAATAACCTATGGAGGGGAAGCAAGTCGACCTATATGGAGACACAATAAAGGCATGACCTAGACGACAATAACGTCACAGATGACTAAGAAAATGCCAAAGGGAAGCATTCAAAATCACATACCTTCGACAAAGAGGATGTGGGAGGAGACCACAGTTGGTAGAAAGGCAAGGAGTAGGTGAAGACCTCGTTGGAGGGGACCACAGCATTGGTGCCTGGGCGCAGACAACTTGGTGAAGAAAAAATAACCCGTTGACAACAAAAAAAAAAAAAAAAAAAAAAAAAAAAAAAAAAAGTTATCTATTTTGTATACACCGCAGGGTCTCTCATGACCCTTAACGTTATAAAACTAAGGTCGCTAGGGACGCTAGTAGAAAGTGCTAAAAAAAATACCATTTCAAGCAAAATGACTGATCTGGTGCAAGGTCGGTTAAAATGATCTTTTAAGCGCACAGGTGACCTAATCTTTTTTTTTTTTTTTTTTGGTAAAATCCTCTTTAATAAATATTTTGAGTGATTTTGTTTCTTATGTTATAAATCCCTTGTAAATCCATAAGTGGGTCTACACTTATAATGGCTAAATTATTGTAATGGGACAGGGCCAACTCTCACTTCAATCATAACTGGGACTACTTCTATCTTGGTCACATTTAATTCATGATCATCATCTATAAAATAAATGGGGCTTAAATCATATGTATAATACATGATCATTGTGATGATGGGGTCGACTGCAATTGGGCCAACTTGGGCCGTATATCAGTGCTCAGGGAAGATCTATTTCGAACGTAGGTGGGCCCTGATGATGGATTTTATACGTGGAAATCATAATCATGATCCCAATTTTTACTTCAATTTAATTATTCAAAGATTAAGGTAGAGAAGGTGGAGCGTTGTAAGTTTTGCACTAAACATGTTTTCTACTTTCATTTTTGTTACGTCTAAAGCACTGGATAAGGATTAGTGGTCCCTGAAATAATGGTTTTTGTAATCTTGTTAGGTGCATTCAATGCCATCCTTCTAAAGCAAACACTCGATTCCACACTCCACCTTTAAAAAACCCAACCAACCACTTGTAACTCTTCACTCATAAATGGCCAAACAAGAAGAAAAACAACTTTACTGTGCAGGTACGCAAGTGGAGGTTATTTAAATGCAAGTACCTCCATATATGGCGCATAAACCAAGTTAAGAAGATTATCTCAATGGTTAAATCTTCTATGTCTTATCTGTGATCTATCTGGGGATTCTGCTAGCTGTATTGCAAATGGAGGGGAACCCACGAATGGGTCCATGGTTAACATGTGCCACGAGAAAAAGGCACCAATAGGAAGCTTTGGATACTGAAAGCAGAGTGATGTGTCCACCAATTGTGCTACTTTTTGGTTCCTCTGTCTTATTTGATGGTAGTTTGGTCTTTGGAGTTGAATTTGACGTCTAAGACTTATTTTAGGTTTTCTCTTCTCTCTTAATGTTGGATTTATATTAACATGTACCGGTGCTGAGTTGATGGTGAACTTGAACGGTAGAGATCTATCTACCCTTATAAAAGAGGCAAGATTTTAGGGTTGCTTTAGTACAACCACTGTGGGGCCCACCAAAAAATTTATAATAATATATTATATAATAATAATAATATAATATCTATATCCTTATTATATATCTATCTTATACAAACTTTTTCACTACACCATTGTGGGGCCCACTTCCAAATATTATAATATCTCTATCATTATAAAAGATACAAGATTGCATGGTTGTTTTAGTACAACCACTGTGGGGCCCACCAAAAAATTTATAATAATATATATAATAATATATTATATAATAATAATAATATAATATCTATACCCTTAGTATCTATCTATCTCATACAAACCTTTTCACTACACCATTGTGTGGCCCACCCCCAAATATTATAATATCATATAATAATATATTATTTTAAGAAATTACAAACTTTTTCACTACACCTTTGTGGGGCCCACCCCAAAATATTGTAATGCAACCTTTTTCATTACACCATTGTGGGGCCCACCCCCAAATATTTACTATCTGCTATCTACTACTATACCATCATAAAAGAGGGAAAGTTGCAAACTTTTTTCACTACACCATTGTGGGGCCCACCCCCAAATATTATAATATAATTTAATAATATATTATTATGAGAAATTGCAAACTTTTTCACGATACTTTTGTAGGGCCCAACCCCAAATATTATAATACAAACTTTTGCATTACACCATTGTGGGGCCCACCCCCCAAAAAGTATAATATAATATAATAATATATTATTATGAGAAATTGCAAACTTTTTCACTACACCATTGTGGGGCCCACCCCAAATATTATAATATAATATAATAATATATTATTTTGAGAAATTGCAAATGTTTTCACTACAACTTTATGGGGCCCATCTCAAAATATTATAATGCGAACTTTTTCACTACACCATTGGGGGGCCCACCTCCAAATATCTACTATCTACTACTATTATAAAAGAGAGAAAGTTGCAAATTGTTTTTCACTACACCATTGTGGGGCCCACCCCCAAATATTATAATATAATATAATAATATATTATTATGAGAAATTATAAACTTTTTCACGACACCTTTGTGCGGCCAACCCAAATATTATAATGCAAACTTTTTCACTACACCATTGTGGGGCCCACCCCCAAATAGTATAATATAGTATACTAATATATTATTATGAGAAATTACAAACTTTTTCACAACACCTTAGTGGGGCCCACCCCCAAATATTATATTATAATATAATATAATCATATATTATTATTATATTTTAATAATAATAATATAAAATCTATATCTATACCCTTATTATAAAATAGAAGAGAAGCTGTATATTTTTTCACTACACCTTTGTGGGGCCCCCCCAAATATTATAATATAAGATAATATAATAATATATTCTTATTATATTATAATAATCATATAATATCTATGCCCTTATTATAAAAGAGAAAAAAGTGTCATGCTTTTTCTCTACACAAATGTGGGCCCCACTTAGTATTATGATATTATATATATAATAAAATAGAACTACACATATGTGGGCCCCAATAAAAGAGAAGAACTTGTTATGCTTTTTCTCTACACATCTGTGGGCCTCACTTAGTATTATTATATTATATTATGTATATATAAAATAAAAGAGAACTACATGTCTGTGGGCCCCACTTAGTAGAAAAACTTGTCATGCTTTTTCTCTACATCTAGACATCTGTGGGCCCCACTTAGTATTATTATATTGTATATATATAAAATACAAGAGAACTACACATCTGTGGGCCGCACTTCGTATTATTATATTATATATGTATAAAATAAAAGAAAACTACACATCTGTGGGCCCCACTTGGTATTATTATATTATCCAACTTAGTAGAAGAACTTGTTATGCTTTTTCTCTACACATCTGTGGGCTCCACTTAGTATTATTATAATATCTGTATGCTTAACTTAGTATTATTATATTAGATATATATATATGATAAAATGAGAACTACACATCTATGGGTCCCACTTAGTAGAAGAACTTGTCATGCTTTTACTCTACATCTACACATTTGTAGGCCCCACTTAGTATTCTTATATTATATATAAAATAAAAGAGAACTACACATTTGTGGGACCCACTTAACAGAAGAATTTGCATGCTTTTTCTTTACAAATAATGGCCCCACTTAGTATTATTATATTATATTTTATATATGGAGAATATTCAAGTGCATCCATCCCTCACCATTTGTGGTGAGAGACACCCCTTTTAAGGAAATTTCAAGTACAAAAGAGAGGTGTACTTCTCTTTTGTACATCTCTTTTGTACTTGAAACTTCCCCAATAGGGGTGTCCCTCACCACAAATGGTGAGGGATGGATGCACTTGAAGATCCCTCTTTATATATATAATCAAAGAGAACTACACATCTGTGGGCTCACTTAATATTATTATATTTTGATGAAATGCTTAACTCAAATGATCATGAAAAGGGTTGTGTTTGAAGAATTTGTTCATTCACTACAACAACTCAAATGAGAAATTTCAGTTGAGATTTTCATGTATAGAAAAATTCAACTTCAATCCCAATGCCAGTAAAGACACAATTTGCTTGGAATCTTTGTGATTTGTTATTGATTCGTTTAAAGTTATGAGTTGTGTACTGTTTTGGTTGGTTAGTATTTTGTTTCATTGAATTTGGTATGTATTTGGCGCTAGGTTTTAGACAAGTTTTAATGAAAAATGGGTCGGACTATCGATCTATATTGAAATTGGTGAGTGTTTTGCCTAATCATGTATGGCCAGAAAAGGTTGGTTTTCAACTTTTTTTTTTTAAATTAGTTTCCTTCCATATATCTTGTTATCCCATCTTCTTTTTACTTTTTTCTATTGAAGCTTTTACTAAATTTCATAACAACAATGAGTGATTGTAAATTACTTAATTTGCCAAAAAAATGAGTTATATGTAAACTGGTCATTCTCCATTAGGATAGTTAATATTGAGTTTTTTAACGACTTTATTTTTTCAGATTATCATACTGAAAGAGTATGTTCCTTGCACATGCATTGCATGTGCAGGGCTCCACTAGTGATGATTAAATGAGATTTGATTTTTGGGTTGAAAAAGGTTATATATACATATAGGCACTAATGATTAAGGAGATATGGTCTAAAGGATCACTGCTTCACATGTAGCCATTTGGTGTATTTTTTTTTTTTTTTTTTTTTTTTTTCCTTTGTGGTGGGTTGATTTTTTTTTTTTTATTTGCTCTTTTTTTAATGAACTAGCATGTGCACTGAACATACAGTTTTACTAAAAATATCTTCAAAAAAACAAAGTTCTTACAAAATTTAGTAGAAGCTTCAATACATTTAAAAATCAAATTTCAACAGAAAATGAGTGATTGTAAATTGCAAGCCCCGTGCAATGTCCAAATATAGCCGACGCTACTTTTTTCCTATACATTTGATATAGTGAGAAAAATGAGATCTCAAAAAATAATCCATATGAAATTTATATAATTTTTTTAGGATATAAATCACATATTTCTAAAATTTTATCATGAATATGTACAAAAAAAATTTAATTTACTTTATTTAACCTTTCAGGTCGACTTATCAGTTTCCTGGTAGATTTGACCCGCTAAAGTTGGAGTTCAATCTAAAGCATAGTCAAATTGATAACTTGCAGTTTTATAAAAAAATAAAATAAAAATAAAAACTAAGAACTAGATGAGCTTACAGTTCTAACAAATTACCATGAACATTATATGTTCACACAAAATCAGAATCTATTAAGGAAAAAAGTTATTTATATCCTACCTAAGGACATCAGAATAAAAAAACTGAGATGGTGGTTATAGTCTTAACTTATAAAGAAGAATAACATCTCACACCGACCATCAAGAATAATGACATGGTGGTTTTAGTCTTAACTTATAAAGAATAATAACATCTCACACCGACCGTCAAGAATAATGAAGTAATCCGGCTTGTCGTTAAGCGACAGGGATCAACAATGGTGGAACTATGATATGAACTCTGACGGGTAAGATTTGCAGAGCACCTATTGATCAATATTAGCATTTAACATGTGTTTTGTTTTATTTTATAAGACGGACTACTATCAGGTAAAAAGAGGCAATACCTCTCCAAAAGTCAACATCTTCTTTTGCTTGATACAAAGTGCTATATTTTATATCCCGTAAGAAAGGATAATACAAAGTAATTATAGAAGTTCAGTTAAATGGACACTCACAAATAGAGATATCCATAGGGAAAAAATACCTAAAAATAAAAAACTACAAATACAAATCTACCAAAAGAATTGGACCTTCTTCTTAAGAAATACATAATAATGTAACCCAAGTATTCTAGATCAACTCTTCTGCTCTATTTTGTATAGAGTATGGGAGTGCTAATCAAAGTAAGAAAAACTTGAAACGAACAAAGACAAACTAAATTTGTTGTAGCTCAGCATCAAACACTTATTTTAGTTGTTTACACTTAAACGATCACTTCATTCACTGACTCTAAAGTTAGTAGTAACGCTAGCATAACAAGCAGTTTCTATGAGATTCTCGCTTTCCCTTTAAGGAAAGACATAACACTTCATTGAAAAATATGAAAAGAAGAACAACAACAACAAAAAGAAGTAGCTTGCAATGATGAAAGAAATAAATGAGTTAGAAAATTATCAAAGTTTTTCAATTTAAATCTCATGAGTGAGAGCAATAATAAATAAATATATTCATGCCCTTGAAATTCCCTTTTATAATAAAAAAAAACTCATAAAAGTTGTATATTAAGAAAATAAAAATTGTATAGAACAACAACAATTTTATGATAGCAATCTATAAGACCTACCACTAAATTGCATTTATAGAATTATCTTTAGAAATTACTAATATCAGAAGAGAACCAAGTTATCACATTATCCAACTTGTGATTATTCTTCAAATAGGGGTATAAATCAAGATCAATAAAACCATTATGTCAAATTGAAAACTCAATTATTTTAACTAAGTAAAACACAAACACATGAGGCAAAAGGGAAAAGAATATTTATATATTTTTTTCATGGTAACTTTCATTACAAAAGAGAAAAAAACAGGGCGGACATAAAATGAGTTTAAGTTTGTACATTTCACTTTCTTATTTATAATATTTTGTCAGTTGCTAACTTTTTTCTAAAAACGAAAAAGAAATAACTAAACATAAAGCAATAATGCAAACGAAGTATTTGTATATATGGGATATGCTTATAAGTTTTGGAGGTCCCTATGCCTTTCTCAAAGGCCATAATAAATAATATACAACTGAAGGAACATCAAATTACTAATATTTAAGATTAGCGTACAAAAGATTAAAGGGTTAATATTTAAAAAATAATAACAATCGGTTACATCTGTACAGAGAAAATAATCTCATATCTTCTGGAAAACCTCTCGGAGCCCTCTAATGTTCTTAACTCTCAAATTTCAAATACAACTACCACTCAAGTATCTTTTAGTTCCACCAAAAAATAAAAATAAAAATAAATAAATAAATAGAAACTATTTGCACAATTAGAATTGTTTCAGGTAAAAAAAAAAAAAAACAGAGAGAGAGAGAGAGAATGTCAATTATCTCGTGTGCAGTCAATTTGGTATTTGAATTATAACACAACCACCAATTGGCCACCGGTAACAATAACAAAAGTAGCAAGCTAGCTAATACCTTTTGTTGTGACTTTTAAACTGAATTCTAAGCCGATGGGGCCAAAAGGTAGTAAGCAAAATGCACTTGATTCCTTTTCTTTTGATCTATTATAAAATACACTATTCATTTTATTTTTTATTTTCATCCCGTCTTAGTTCAAGGTTTATTATTGAAAACGCACATGGCATTTAAGTTTTCAGAGTTAAAAGACAGTATGTACACTATAAACCAAATAATGGAGTAAATAGTGCATAGTTAAAATCTTTTGTTTTGACCACCTTGGCTTAGTTTATTAATGGGGGTGGACAAAATAGTGCCAAGAAAGACTAAAAAATCTTTCTGAATGATAAAATCTGAAATATTGTTACTATGAAATGATTATATAATAACACCATATCTCACAATTAATTTCACAAAAGACAAAAAAAAAAAAAAAAAAAACTAAATAAAAATTTGGAAATTAGTGAACAAAATGGTTCAATGAAAACCACGAGTGAATGCTTATTGGTCTTATCCCACTGTTGAGGGGTTTGGAGGGTGAGGATTGAAGAGGCCTTAGTCTAAAGCGTAAGAATTTAGCTAACATAAACTAAAACAGGGAAAGTAAACAAAATAAAATGTCAGATTCTTATACAAATATGGATTATGTTTTTGGCCTTTTGAATATTAGCACTTATACTGCTTTAAAAAAAATTTGTCCTTCCCCTTCGCCTTTATGGAGAAGGAAAACAGATTCTGACAGATAATTGAAATCTTTTCCATGCCTCATATAGCATCATCCTTTTAGTTATTATCTACTTTGCTTTTCTCAACCAGGACACTTTCTATTTGATTTTTCCATTTTCCTATCTCACATAACAAAACCGTATCAATTTTACATTTTAAATGATATGCACAAATTCATATTCCAAATATAGAGTGAGAACTAAATACAAAGTTCTACCATAAGGAAACACGAAGCATGCACAATTTGAAGCCGGCAATTAAGATTTAAGAAATAAAACAGACATATAATTAAAATTAATCAAAGCACGAAGGCTATCAATGGGCCTAACTTTGGCCCAAACAGGAATGAGAAAGAAAAAACCAACTCTTCATTATCATTTTCTTAACTCTGGTTGTGCCGATTTTTCTTAGAATGAAGATTTTATTGCAACATTAAAAAAAATTGAAGAAGAAGTCATAATCAAATGATAATAATTTTAGTAGATAGTGCTCACTTACATGTATAAAAACTCCCTCCATTTCGAAAGAAGCTAAGAGTCAATGAAGAATCAGTTAAAATGCCATGTTCTTCCTTACACAATTACTCAAAGAGGAAAAAACCTCTTACCCACAAAAATCCCTGCATTGAAAATCTTGTAGTATCTGAATAAGAAAAATGTTAAAAGAAAATTGAAAAAAGAAGGGGGGAAAAAACAAAATATTGATTTGAGATAGATTCCAATCTTATCCGCATTTTCCTTTGCTTTTCTCCACCACCTTAAAAAAAAAAAAATTACTCTATTGATTGGAATGTACTAAAATGAAATTTTATTACTTTTAAAATATAAGCATCTACTCAATAGAAGAGATCAAAAAAATTATTAGGATCGTGTGTGCTAAATTTGGTATAGATCCAGGTTCATTTGGGTATTGTAGGGGTGTAGTTAGCAATTTTCCAAAGAATTTTTTGGGGGGCTTTTTCATAATTTTAGATTTTTGAGATTATGGTACCGTTTGGTAGATATTTTTAATTCTTGAACTTTAGTATTCTAGCTCATCTTGATCCGGATCCTCAAAACCCCTCTAAATCCAAGCCTAACCCAAAGTCTATTTTAGACAAATTGGGAAATTCTCATTATGTCCCCATCTTTATCCATCTGATTCACTCTCTCTTATCTCTTTCTCTTTCCTTTATCTCATTCTATTTCCTCCCTTACTACATCTTACTCTCTTTTATAATAAGGTATAGATATAGATAAAGATACAGATTACTCTCTTCTTATTAGGCAAGTGTGTAGTGAAACTATACTACATCTTACTCTATTTTATAATGGGGTATAGAAATATAAGATAATATATATAATAATAATACTAAGTGGGGCCTACAATTTGCATTTTATACAGGTGTGTAGTGAAAAAAGTACTACATCTTGCTCTCTTTTATATAAGGGTATAGATATATATTTAATAATATTAAGTGGGGCCCACATCTTGCATTTTATTGGGCATGTGTGTACTACACTTTACTCTCTTTTATATAAGGGTATAGATATAGATATATATAATATATAAAATTATAAGTGGGCCATGGTGTGTTATATATATAACTAAGTGGGGCCCACATCTTGCATTTTATTGGGCATGTGTGCACTGAAAAAGTACTATACTTTACTTTCTTTTATATAAGGGTAAGTGGGGCCCACATCTTGCATGTTATTTGGCATGTGTGTAGTGAAAAAGTACTACACCTTACTCTCTTTTATATAAAGGTATACATATAGATGTATGTAACTATCTTGGTGGATTGACTATTATACATAATATATATTGCGTCTCAATCCATTGTTAGGGGTGCCCTGGCCGGATCAACCTGGACTCGACCTTGGCCCAGCCTGCTTTGGACTGGGTTTGGACATTAGGTTCTAGTACTCAGTTGGAGCTTGAATATTTTGGGCTTATTTACTATTTGGGCTGGTAGGAATAAGTGATAGAAAGCCGAAAGCCGGGCCCGACATGAATAAGCAGTGTTTGTAGTTTAGTGACAATTTGCCAAACAAGAGAAAGACAGAACAAGTGATAGAAAACTGGACCGGCTCATTGATTAAATGGGTGGGACAGGCGCGTCATGTTTCAGGCAGGTCAGGCTCAGCCCAGGCACTTGTGTCCTCTGTCGGGCTTGGACAGAATATGGCCTTACGTTTCTAAACTCAGGCCAAACTTGTATATGCCCCAGCCCAACCCGACCCACCCAATGAACACCCCTATCCATTGTAAGGTTTTGTTGCTTTTCATGATACTTGGTCACACTCTACAAATAGGTACCTCTCATGGATTGTGTAGTCACTTTGATTGAGTTGAAATTTAGGCCATTGCCTATACATAGAGGGCCATATAACATTTGTGTGTTGGATCATACAAAGATATGCCCGGAAAAGGTTAAATTGGGTTTAGCTACCATTAGCACCATATTGACAGCAGATGGGACCATTTCTCTCTAAATTAGTCCTATGTGATGGTTATCTCTGCTTGGACTCTTCGAATTATCATGTCATATGGCATGAAGCTTAGCAGGTTTGTCCAACAATACAAAAGGATTGCAAAATAAGAAACAAAATAGGATATAATAAATTAGTGTTTTTCCCTAAAATGGAAAGTTAATCCACATAACTTGTTTTTTATGTGATGGGACCAATCAGCCCTTACTGGAGGCTGGTTTATTCAGCAGGAAGAAGAGAGGAAGGATTGTTAAAAATGACTAATATGACAAGAAGTTTTACAATATTGTGTTATTAGGACAAAAAGGTTAAAGGTGAGTAAAATCAGTGAAGTGATTTGGCCCCTTTGCGCCTCTCAGGTAAACAAAGATCCTAGTGTGGGTAGAACGTAGGTGCCAAGTTGGTCACATGTGACCCCAAACTTCACTAGTATGTCAGTACGGGGTCAACAATCTACACCCAAGCTTGAATCTGAGATAAGAGTTGGGTTTATATAATGCATATTATATAAAGGGAGATGCTCTCATAGGAGCATATCTCACCTTAATATGAGAGATAAGGTGGGGGCCCTCACATTTAAATCCAATGCCAACAACTTAAATGTGAGGGCCCCCACCTTTATCTCTCATTTTATATTGGATCTATAATATTTAGTAATTCTTAAATATAGATACTCAAGCTCAATTCGGGTGCTTCGAGCTTCACCTAAATTCTTCACAGGCTTCATGATCCAAGCTGAAGCTCAAACAAGCTTTCCCCGAGTTCATTTTTCAAGCGAACCAAGGCATTTGGGCTCAAGCTTAGGGGTATAATCCAAGTTGTAGCCTAATCTATGTTAGGCCATAATCATATATGTGACACCCTTTTGTTGTCTATTCTGTGTCAAAGAGTCCAAGACCTTGCCTCTTAGTGTCATTCATGGAAGATCCAGTTTGAAGGCAAATTTTTAAGTCTGGGAAGGCCCGGATTCAACAAGGTATTTGGAATTGGGGCGTTACATTTTATGGTATCAGAGAGGGCAAGTCTCTAGGAAATAAAAAAAGACTAGAGCTTTAGGATGTAGTGAGGATTTCAGCGGTGGGATACATGTAAGGACGAGGGATTGGGTAAAGTCAGTGTAGTCCCAAGTGCTGGACTCGAACTAACATAATTCCCTTCTCTTGGTAGATGTCTGGATGAGATTCACCACCACATGTAGCACCGGTAGTCGACGGCCAGCCCGACTACGAGCATCACTTTCAGAGGTTTCTACATGCCTTCCTTGTCGCGCAGGAGGCCTAGGCTGCTACACATTAGATGCAAGCTGAGGACTTTGCGCTATTTCAATCGCAGGTCTCAGACGTCATCGAGAGGGTAGCGCAGGCCGGTCCAGCAGATGCACCTATTCGAGAGGCAGACCCGAACATCATATTCGAGAGGTTCCTCAAGAGGGGACCACCGGAGTTTTTGGGCACAAACGATCCGCTAGTGGGTGACGATTGGATAGTGCGGATGGAGAAGATTTTTCGAGTCTTCAAGTGCATCGGCCGGCAGAGAGTGCAGTTGGCAGCCTATATGTTCTGAGGTGTAGCAAAGGATTGGTGGAGGACCGTTCAGCGTCCTTACGAGGGGATTAGAGATGAGATCTCCTCGACAGCCTTCAGGACAAATTTCCTTCGGAAGTTCATTCCGCTGCATATCAGAGAGCAGAAACTCAGGGAGTTCTAGACTCTTGTCTAGGGTGATATGACCGTCTATCAGTACGAGTTTTGCTTCACTCAGCTCTCCCGCTTCGCAGAGGCTTTGATCACTCCAGAGTCTAAAAGGATCTAGCAATTTGTTGATGGGCTGAAAGACGACATCTAGCTGCACATGGCATGCTTGAACTATCCTACCTATGAGGAGACTGTGAGGAAGGCCTACTGGGTGAAGGAGCTTCTCCAGCAAGTAGAGGCCATGCATCAACGGAAACGGAATCTGTCCGTTCAGGCTAGACAGCAAGCCATGATTTAGCCACAACAGCAATTCCGGAGGCAGAGGCCAGTAGGTCACATGGGGCAGTATCATCAGCAGCAACAGCAGTACCGCGGGCCCAGAGTATGCTTTGATTGTGGTGAGCAGGGGCATATATCCAAAGCATGCCCACTCCGAGGAGGACAACTTCCGATGCTTCAGCTTCCAGCACCCCCTAGAGCTCCAGCTCTAGTTACTCAGCCAGTCCGCCAAATTACACCAGCACCCCAGCCACCTCAGCAGCAATAGCACCGTGGCCCGCAGCAGGCAAGCGCCCCTCAGCAGCCCTGAGGACGACATTACCAGCGCGGGCGTCACTAAAGGCACCAGGACGAGCTTTCATGCTTACACATGAGGAGGCCGAAGTTGCAGGGAACGTGTTCGAAGCTTTCTATTTGTGATCATCTTGCTAGAGTGTTGCTCAACCCAGTGCGACACATTCTTATGTGTCTTCAGCTTTTGCTTTAGTCCTTGGTGGGGTAGGAGAGGAGTTACCTTGTACGCTAGTTGTGTCTACACCAATGGGCAAGAGGGTAGTATGTCAAACTTACCATCACCGATGCCGAGTGTAGATCGAGGAGTGCATTCTGTTTGCAGATTTGATTGTGCTACCCATGCATGACTTCGACGTCATCTTGGGAATGGATTGGTTGGCCAAATACCGAGCAGTGATGGATTGCTTCAAGAAGACAATCAAACTCACCATCGGCGGTTCAGACAACACGATTGAGTTTGTGGGCGAGAGGAGACCACCCAGTACCAGGTTGATCTCGACACTGAAGGTAGAGAGGTTGGTGAGATCAAGTTGCAAGGGCTACATCGCATTCATCTCAAAGGACAAGTAGCCCAAGAGAGTTGAGGAAATTCCAGTAGTTTACGATTTTCCAAACGTGTTTCCCAATGAGATCCCTAGATTCCCTCCAGTCAGAAAGATCGATTTTACCATCGAGCTTACACCAGGCATAGCACCGATTTCCAAAACTCCCTATCGCATGGCATTGGCAGAACTATGAGAGTTGAAGACCTAGTTACAGGAGTTGCTAGACAAACGCTTCATCCAACTGAGTATGTCACCATGGGGTGTGCCAATGCTTTTTGAAAAGAAGAAGGACGGATTGATGAGGATATGCTTCGACCGTCGGCAATTGAACCAGGCTACAATGAAGAACAAGTATCCTCCTCCCCTGATCGACGGACTCTTCGACCAGCTTCAAGTTGCTTAGTTGTTCTCAAAGATAGATCTAAGATCGGGATATCATCAGCGGCAAGTCAGAGAGCAGGATGTGCAGAAGACAGCATTCCGCACCCGCTACGGACACTGTGAGTTCGTTGTGATGCCGTTTTGATTGACGAATGAGCCAGTAGTGTTCATGGCCTTGATGAACAAGATCTTCGCTCCATACCTAGACAGTTTCACAGTCGTGTTCATCGATGACGTGTTAGTCTATTCGAAGTCCAGAGAGGAGCATAAGTAGCAATTAAGGATATCTTTACATTGTTACGCGACAACCAGTTGTACGCAAAGCTCAGCAAGTGCGAGTTCTGGCTAGAACAAGTGGTTTTCCTTGGGCATATCATTTCCAGAGACGGACCGGCAATGGACCCAACGAAGATAGAGGCAGTGGTAAACTGAGAGAGACTGAAGAATGCCACAGAGATTTTGAGTGGTTACGGTTCACCATAAGGTCGCCATTGACCATTAGTAGAAAGATAGAAATTTTGGGGCTTAGTCGCCTCATTTTCTAAAGAGCAACCTGTGTTTTATGGTTAGCTTTTCTCCACCTCATTCAAATGTCACACACTCAAATTACACTTACAGGAGATATGTGGCCAATTTAAATTTTATTCCCACATGTCATTTCTGTGGGATTAAAGGGCACATACGACCACACTATCATAAACTTAGAAATTTTCAGAGAAATCAACAAAGGAAGAAATTCACTTCTTTTAAACAAATCAGTACCAAGACCATCTGGTTCCGCAAATTTGATCTTCACTGCAATATGTCCTCACTGCACTCAGTACAAAAGATTCGGATGTGTGCTATTTGGATAGTGGATGTTCTAAACATATGACAAGAAACAGAGCCCTTTTTACTTCCTTGGATGACTATGATGGTGGTAGTGTCCGCTTTGGAGATGGAGGTAAGGCCAAGGTTATTGGAAAAGGTACAGTATCAATCCCAGGTATGTCCAAATTGAAAAATGTTTATCTAGTTGATGGACTAACAACAAATTTGTTAAGTATTAGCCAACTATGTGATAACAATCATGAAGTACACTTTTCATCCAATGAGTGCATTATTGTAAATAAACAAGGGAAAACTATACTTCATGGAAAACAAAACCTTGACATCTGCTATGTAGTGTCCACACAAAGTGACTTGAATTGCAATTCTACTGTCGCTAATACTATCGATCTATGGCATCAACGTCTGGGTCATGTCAACCACAAAGATTTGGAAAGGTTGTCAAAATTTGAATTGGTTCGTGGATTGCCTAAACCTCAAAAGGCACAAAACATTGTGTGTGGTCCCTGTCAGATAGGGAAACAAATTCGAACCTCACATACGAAGACTGTTACTATCCACACCAAGAGACCATTAGAATTACTTCATATGGATCTTATGGGACCTACAAAGATTGAAAGCATCGGCGGTTAAAAATATATTTTTCTTACTGTTGATGACTTTTCAAGGTTGACATGGGTTCGTTTTCTGCATGACAAATCCAAAACGTTTTCAGTATTTACTGATTTATGGTCGTTGATTATCGCAGATAAGGGACAAGTCTTTGGAGGAGTCTCACGTATCCGCTCAAATCATGGGACTGAGTTTGATAATTCTGACTTTTCTTCTTTCTGCTCTAAACATGGGATTAAACACGAGTTTTCAGCACCAAAAATGCCACAACATAATGGAGTGGTAGAGCGTAAAAATCGTGTTGTTCAAGAGATGGCACGAGTGATGCTCCATAGTAAAAATATAGTGCATCAAATCTATCTTCTACGACTTATAACTCTAAACATCTTCATAACTAATTATAATACTAACAGCAAAGCCCCGTGCTAAGCCCGTGGCCAAAATTGAAGATATACAAAAATTTATGAGTTTTTAAATAAAATTAATGAAAAGTAAATCTAAATTAATATATTATAAAGAATAGATGAAAAGAATTATATTATGATGGATTATAAAATCCACTAAAAATAATATCTTTGTTTTTTGAAAGAAAATCCATAAAAACGGAAAGAAAAACCATATGCTAGTGGATTTGGGGAAAAAAAACCTAATAAATTAATAAAAATAAGATCTTGCTCTCCTTGGAAAAAAAATAATGTATAAAAAAAGGCCAATGAAATTCACCAAATGTGATTATAATCTCTTTGAAAAACAAAATCCAAAAAATTCAAAGGAATGAAAATGCCCACAATAGATAATAATATGATTTTCACGTCTTAGAAAAAAAAAAAACCAACAAAGCCCACAAACATTATCTGAGATCTTAGGTACAATCTCAATTGTATTGTACCCACCTTGGATTGAATTTTGATTCTTACATAATAATTAGTTACGATTATTTGATTAGACTTTTTTTACCCTTAATTTCTACTTATAGATTCAAAATTTGTTCGAATATGTAATGGCAAACATTTATTGGATTTTTTATTAATTAGTGTAGCTTTGCGTGTGTGTTGGTGTGGGTGGCGTGGGGGCTGCTTGGCATCACCCAACATCTTAATACAAAAGAGGGTATCTAGTTTGTAACTGGGCTGGACTAGGGCCTTAGTTTCAATCCTGAGAACTATCCTAGGATGAATATTAAGCCCCCACAAACTAAATTAACCGAGCTTTGCCTTAAATATACTTCAGTTCCCACCGGCCCATCCACTCCCCTCCTTTTTCAAGCCATTCTCGATTGAGAGTGGGGAACATAACTTAAACAGCTTGGATTGTACATAAATATTAACCTGAACTAGTGCATCAAATCTATCTTCTACAACTTATTACTCTGAACGTCTTCAGAACTAATTATAATATATTAAGCTGAATGGTTGTTAGATTGGATTTTGAATGTCAGTTATGATTTTGAAATTACCATTATCCCTATATTGTTCAAACTTTGCACGTTCTCTCCCCAAATATGCAACCCCCTTCTTAGCTTTATCTTATATAACCACCTATGCAACTCCCTTCTCATCTTTATCTCATGTAACATCTTCCATCTTGCTTTTTCCATTGTTCAAGTTCTCCTTATTCCTTTCGACAACAACTTGTGTGGATTGACTATTAAACATCAAATGATGGGACACCTTATGAGAAATTTGGTTGCCTTGGCCATATGTGGGGGCAAATAAGTTTCAAAGTCATGGGATTACACAACCATGGTATTCTCTCTTCTAATTGAAACCTCATCAACTCTACACCAAAATGTACATATCAATTTCGACGAAGTACATTGGAAAGACTACTTTTCTGTTAGACTACTCCATTTTATATACCCCAATGTGAGTCAAAAGCTTAGTATCTCATTTCTATGTTACTCTATCTTGAGTCAAGGTTTTATATTTGTTTATACGAATATTACATGAAGGCATGCCCGTGCTTAGCACGGGTCATTGTGCTAGTTTATAGATTATTACATGATTATTTTTACATTAACCTATATAAAGTCAATAACCATATTTTAAAAAGTTCATATCCACAAGTTGCGTTCTAGGTCCACGGGTTGGAACGTGTATGGATTTAGATCAGAACCCGTCCAGCAATTAGAACCTGAATTAGGTTTCAGACTTCGAATCCATTTATTAATCAGAACCTAAAATAGGTTTTAGTCCCAATTTTTTACGAGTCATAACATCTAGATAATTAGAGAATCCGATACCCTTTGCATTCCTACTTGTGATACCAAGTCTGTCGCATGTACTAGCATATCATCACTCATTGCCACTTGTGCTTGCAAAGCTTAATTTATTAAACTTAGTAAATGATATATAAAAAGGGGCCTAATAAGAGTAGGACAAAGCCAATCCCATATAAAGAGTTTCAAGAATCACTTCTTTATCATAAATTTCACCGTAGGTTCCATTAAATGAAATGGCTACATTTATAATAAAATATTAAACTAACCTTATCCTAAAGATAACCTTATCCCAAGGATAAGGATAATCTACTAAATTGTAACAACATTCTGTTTTCTCCAACATCCCTCTCAATCACATGATCTTTTTAGAGAAAAGATCTGTGATTGGTAACATGAAAATAAACCGATCCCTTAAATAAAAAAAATGGTAAATATTTGGCAAAACCGATCATCATGTCTTCTTGGTGATCGCCATTTGTCCTTGAATCGATCACTGTCGCAACCTGCTCCTTTTTCAGTCTGTTGGTGCCGGTGACCCACTGGATTAGATCTGTAGCGATTTCTTCTAAAAGCTTCAATCTTGCAATTTTTTTTTTAAGATGGTGAGATCGTAGGACTTAGATAAATGGGTGGGTAGGAGAAGATGATCATTTCTTTATTGAAATAGAAAAATTGACAGTGACTATTGCGGAAGATAGGACCGTGCCTCAGCTTGATCATAAGATCATCACTGGGGCCAGCTCTAATACCATAAAGAGTTTTGAGAATCACTCCTTTCTCATAAATTTCACCGTAGGTTCCATTAAATGAAATGGCTATATTTATAATCAAATATTAAACTAACCTTATCATAAAGATAACCTTATTCCAAGGTAAGGATAATCTACTAAATCCTAACAACATTCTATTTTCTCCAACACCAGATAAACCCGACTCATTGCCTCCCTAATGACAAGAGATTGTGGGGCCCACTTTTAATGTTCAAGGACAATTAGTTGATTAGTGCCCACCTTGGACGCATGTGCTTCTCCTCTTAACCTTCCATTTCCGAATCCTCTAATTAATGGATAATCCGGATCAAGGTAATTAAAATGATCAAGATGTTGACCAAGATGAGTCACTTATATTTTATGATGGACCATTTATGATTTATGTGCTAAATTTCAGTTTAATTTTGATGGTCTTGACCTTCTCTGTAGCACCTTTGAAATGGGCATGCTACAACAGTCTGAACCAGCTTTCCATTTTCATCATTTTATTTTTTTTTTATCATCATTGGTATCTTGATAGAAGTTCAAGTATGACTATTTGGAATTGACTTTTTTATTAAGTTTGTACATTGCTTCCAAATTGTACTGTAGAGTTTAAGATTATAAATTAAACTCATGGTGGGATTGGATTATCTACTCTCATGCTATCCTCCTACATGGATCTTATGATTTCCATGGCCACCCTAGTTTTTGCCTTATTGCAAGGGTATCATCTTTTAGGATATGTTGATGGATATTTCTACTTCTAATAGGAGT
Organism: Umbellularia californica; assembly: GCA_028538565.1. Taxonomy (NCBI): domain Eukaryota; kingdom Viridiplantae; phylum Streptophyta; class Magnoliopsida; order Laurales; family Lauraceae; genus Umbellularia; species Umbellularia californica. The sequence continues at coordinate 21,225,588 of JAPQWN010000012.1, read as the reverse complement.
TTCTGCAAGATGATCAGTTGATATCAATGGCCAAGTTAATCCAGAATATGTGCAGTGGCGCGCACAAATAGCAAGACAAATTGCAATTATGATGACTTGTCCCTTCACTTTTAGAAGGTGATATGTCTCTTGTTGTGGGGCTCTCAATATCCAAATATGTATAGTGAAGACCTTCATATTTTGCTTGTTAAGTGTGAGGTCCCGCCCCTTAAATAGCCTAATTATATATTAATTATACCTCTGTATGCTAGTTAACACGGGTTAGTAAGGGTAGTTTAGTCTTCTCCTAAGGCTTAGGCCTATTTTATAGGATTAGGAGTCTTTTGAGATTTTATAGCTTAATGAGGATCTAGTTGGATTTTTTTAGAGTTTGTTAGTTAGTTAGAGGCCCTTAGGAGTAATTTAGGTAAATAGGAGGGATTTCTCATGTCCTTATCTCAAACCATAACTAAGCAAGGAGGGCATCATAGTCAAATCACCCCAAACCCAAGCCTATATAACTAAACCCACCTCCTCATCTCAAACGATTCTATCTCACTCTCTCTCTCATTTTCACTCTTATTTCTCTCTTCTTCCCTCTCTTCTCTTCTCGTCTTATTTCCCTCCAAAATTCTCTATAAGAATTCCTAGTTCTAGGGCTTCTACCATCAAAGGAAGCTAGGATCCTTGAAGCTACAGTCCCTTTCAAGCAAGAAGACTCATCATTTCTTCTAGATCACCTTCTCTTCTTCCAAACAAGGTGAGTTTCTCTTCCCAACTCTAGTTCCATGTAGATCTTCTTTTTTTTCTTAGAATTCCCTTCTCTTATGCAATTCCTCTTTGGGATTTGGGGGTAGGAGCTATAGATGCTCTTAGATCTGAGTTTTGGGACTGTTGTGGGGAATTGGAAAGCTTAGAAGCTTTTATTGGAGGATTAGAGCTTGGATCTTGAAGATCAAGTAAGGAAACCTTGATTTGGACCAAAAGGCAAGTGAAATATACCTTCTAGCATAGAATGCATGTACTTCCCTTTTGAATTCTGTCAATTTCTATTTCTATGGATGTTTGATGTATAGATCTACCTTTTTAAGCTTGCTTATATTTTGATGGTCATTGGTGGATGGGATCTCCCATTTGGAGGATCAATGGCTAATGGATGTTGGACTTGTGATGGATGATGGAGTTTGAATAGTTTAGAGTTGATTTTATGATGTTTAGACGAGCTTGGTGTAATATGAAAGGGGGGTACAGCAGCTGGAATTCAGGGAGGATAATTCTTAAATGTCCGCCCGAGCAGGGAAGCCTTTGGAAAACCCAGCTTTGATGTTCCGTGGAGCAAACTGACGTTTTGGGATAAGTGGGGACTCTAGCAAGTACTCTCGCTCAAGCAAGCCTTTGGTCCGCTCGAGCGAGGGCACTTCTGGGACACCCGCTCGAGCGGACCTTTAGGCTCGCTTAAGCGAGCATCCCTGCTACCTGGATGTTTGATGCTTCACCCACTTGAGTTTATGTTGTCAGTAGAGCTTTCTGGAACTGCCTCTCTTTATATGTAGCTATTCTTGGGTCTAATTGACATTCCATGTGGACCCCTATTGATGTGCCAAACATGAGTCAAGGGTTGGGCTTAACTTTGACCCATGAGGCCACCTAAAGTAGGGTCTATGGCTAGAAATGGAATCTGGTTCGGTCTTTAAAAATAGTTTTCAATGTTTTGTAACTTTAAAGCGCCAAATGCGCACGTTTAGCATCTGAGATTGTCTTTTACGATGGAATGGGCTGAAGTGGAACCTTGGACCTAAAATGGGACATTGACCTAGGTTGGACTACTTGGTTCTTTCTTTTATTGATTGATTTTACTGCCACATGATTATATGCTCTTTTCTCTTTATATGCTCTTTTCTCTATCTCCTGACACCGTTACGCCATTGTTAAACCTAATAGAGTTTACCTAAAGGTGGCCTTGTCTATGAACGGAGGACACTTGACCCATGTCTGTTGCTAGGCAGGCTATCATATGGCCTAAAGAATGGATGGATGTGATGATCTTGGAGTTAATAGATTGCATGTATGATTAGGCACGTGATATGTATGCAATTATGGTAACTGTCTATGAAAATGAGTAAGGATAAAGATAAAGGATATGGATATGGACATGGAAACTATGATGGACCGTATAAGCGATACGATGAGAATATGGATTGGAGTTGAATACCAGACCTTATATGGACATGTGGAACCTTGCTCACGTAAGGGAAGCCTAGCCAGACACCTGACCTAATTAGCTTAAACATCCACGCGGTGAATACGAGCTTAGCCTTGGCACTTATCGCCCTTGGTAAGAGTTATCCATATGTAAGTGTCACGGGCGACACGCTCAGACAAGTTCGGGTGCGACGTGGGAGGTTTCCAAGGGTCTCCGTATGAGGGCGAGTCAGTTAGACAGTCAAAGGAACCGAGGCCGGGGTGCCGAATGCTAGATTGGGTCCATGGTGCGCGGACATGATAAAAGGCTCGAGGAATGTTTCGGAAGGTTCCGGAAGCATTCGAAAGGTCCTGGAAGCATTTTGAAGTCATTCGAGTCCGGAACATTCTAGAAGACACCGGACCCTAGAGAACCCCGGAAGGTTCTAGAACAAAACATTGTGGCAGGAAGACTCTAGAGCCCTTGAGCATGTGGTGGAACTTTCTAGAGACTTATTGTTTATAAACCAAGTCATGTTCTAGACAAGGAAAGGTCTAGAAGCCACATGTGAGCCACACACTAGGATTATTCCTAGCCACATACTAGGCCAACTTAGAACCACATGCTGTAAGGGGTCTTCCCCTATATAAAGGGATCACCCCCTCCCCTCATTTGTAACCAACAAAACCAAGAAAGAAACTTGGAGAGCAACATCAAGAGTGTAAGGCCTTAAGTGCCTAAGTGTATATCTTGTAAGCAACCATTGAGTAATACAATTTACTCTTGCCTTAACCATTCTCCTAGCTTTCTTCTCGTAACTCCTAGTGTCGTTCTAGTTGAGTTCCAGTACTAAGGCTTACTAAGCCATGTTCACTAAGTCTCGAGCATGCATGAGTGTAAGTAAGGCTGATCTTTGACACCCGAAGAGTACATACCGGGGTCTTAGAGCCGCACGAGTCTTGAGCTATAGTCTCGGCCCGTGACATAAGGCCCATCATGATGAGCTAGACAAGGTGGACATATGACACTATGGTATCACACAACACTACACTATACAATTACACAGCCAACAGACTCTGATAATATGATACAACTGGGCCATGATCCTGTGCATTTCCCCGCTGCAATTCGAAGGTAGTACGGGAGGGCAACGTCATAATTTTCCGTGGTACTAGCCTATGTGGATGTGCTATGTTAATTAGATGGATGGATTAACTTATTCATTTATATTGATTCATGTTGTTATGATTGCACAATTTGCCTAGCATTGTTATCTTGTTACTCTATTGATCTTATTATTGTCTTTATTCCATTTTGATGCATCCATCCTATGTTATTAGTATATTGTGCTACTATGTCCTTTTGGATCTAACCCATTATTTGGTGCTTAGGTTTTGACATAGACTCCATTACTCCCGAGACAAGTCGTTTCACGAGGTGCCACTACCTGACAAGTACAGTTGGGGTCCGGGCGATCTTGTGGCGGTGCCTATTGATGGAGAGCCTACAAAGGGTTTAGTGACTTTTATCTTGGGCTTTTAGTCATTCATGTGAGGATTGAGCTCTATATTTGCTTCCATGCTTAACCTTTAATGTTGATATTGATGTGAAAGTTTTAAATTAGACAGACCTAAGATCCTGGAAGTTCCCAATTAATTTGGGAAGCAACGCCCCAAATTCGGGTACCTCGGCGGTAAACTTGGAATCTGGAATTGGGGTGTTACATTAAGCATGAAACACTCATGATAGAAGACATGTTTTTAGGGTTGCAAATGGATATCCGATTATCCGAGTATTTGAAGTCTCCAATTCTAAGTGACTACGGAACCGTATTTTTGTATATGGGAAAATTTTGGATTTGGATCGAAATCCATGCATATGGGACTGAAACTTTCGAATCCAGAACTGGATGCTTGCAAGTTCCAACCCGAGGATCAATTATGTTCACATATTAAACACTCATGTTTAAATCTGTCCATTCTAAATTTATTCAATCAGCATGGAAATACCCTTTCCATTGAAAATGAGGAACACAAGGTGGATAGCAATATTTATTTAAACGCAAACTTGGATTACTCACCCCAATTCCTGAGAGCATATTAGACATTTACAGACATGGGCAAAACTAGGGGGGGATGCGCCACACCAAGATTTTTTTCTTTCATAGAGGCCCCAGGGAAAATTTCCTGGTTTCGCCCCCTGTTCACAGATTGCTAGTTATGAACTGAAAATGAGACAGGGCCTCTCTCTTCACCTCATCTCTTCTTAGTTTCCCAGTAGAAGTCACAGGAAATGGCTTTTTCCAACAAATAAAGTTCTTTGGAATTTTGAACCTGCAAACAAAAATACAAGTCGAACAGATTATGACAAAAGAAAACAAAGATAATAAGTAAGAATAATGGCCGGTTTAAGCACACCTGCAATCAGAGTGGACTGCAGGATGCAGGGGCTTGTTTGGTATCTAAGGTCCTTTCTGGTATTTGCATGGAGATTTACAAGATATACACCAGTCTGACGTTCTTTCTTTCACTTTGTGGGTGCTATACTGCCTCAGTAGTCAGCGAGTGTTTTCAGCACATCAGGGAACCCGCAATGGTCTTGAACCCTGCATTCCCACCATAAGGGTTGAACCCTGCATTCCCCTCCCACCATAAGGGATGCGCGTGAGTTCTTACATGGCTGCCTGGGGTTCGAACCATGGGTATGTCACCTCTTCCCGCTTTGTAGGCTCCTTTCCAACTTTTCTAGGCTTTAGTCATGTGTCTGCGGGACTCTTTTCCCACTTGCGTGTGCTGCCTTCTCGTGTATATGCAGGCTCCATTTTAGGTCCCAACCCCCTTGGCTGGGGTACCAAAAAAAAAGGGATGCTTCACCATCGCTTCAAGCATGGGTTTGTCAAATTATTAGCCTTCCACCTTTTTTTTCTTAGTCATTCCATTAGTAGGTCTATCTAAGCTGTTCAAGGGAGCATAAATTTGAACTGAAAGAATGGTTTTGTTGGGCAAGGTATTCAAATAAAGATTTTTTCCAAGCCCTTGGCCAGGCTGGCCAATTTTTTGACGAAGTTTGTACAGATCCTATGGTCCTAGTTAATGTTTTAGTTTTGTAGACTACTTTTGGAATCATTTCGTAGTTCCGCAAATATACGAGAAGGCAGCTCACTCAAGTGGAAAAGAACCCGCACAAGCAAGGAGAAGTGATGTACCCGGGATTCGCAGCTAAGTAAGAACCGACACTCCTTAGTCCTTACCACTCGAGTAAGGAGCTTTTTCATAGTTCTTGATAACATTTAAAAACATCAAGTCAATTACCCAGTTAAGTTCCTCATCTTGCAGTAGTCCTGAAGAGTCTTCACAGATAAAATCTGCTCTCCTTTGCGTGGAACATTTGAGTAATGATCCATCCATTGCCAGCTCTCTTTTAATTGAACACAAGCTGCCACCATCTCTGTCAGTCGAGCATCTGGAACCCCAAAGACAACAACACCGGAAACTCCGGGGTGTTGTGAAAGTACAGCCTCTACCTATGCAGATACCAATCATGTAACTATATTATCGACTGAAATGAATAGAGATGTTCTTTCCACTTAACTGTCGATCATAGACAACTTTGAAGTGTTAAATGCAACTTGCTGATCCATAATGCAGCAGGATACCACAAGCTATGAAGTTTGAAACCCATAAAATTCTGAATTATTAGAGGGTTTTTTGACATATTAGTCCTTATTAAATTTGGTTTTTCCGATTTCATGATAGAAATTTGGATAATCTCACCAAAGTCACTCGACTCAGGGGCAACATTTTTTTAAAACTTTTTTGCCCCATATCCCATGATGTCATGGCATTTATGTAGCATCATAGGGGGGAAAACTCCTGAATGATAGAACATGAGAAATGGTGGTAAGATGTGCATTTGCTAAAAAAACGAATTATGGGAATATGCCGTGATATGTATTTACAAAAATGTCATTTTTTGTGTTATCTAAAAAATGAATTCACTTGCTGATTGTAGAATGTTTTTTATACTAAAACTGCTGAATCCCATGATATTATGGGACTATCCCGTGGTATCATGCGAGGTGGCGTAAAAATGGTTTTTAAAAAATGTCAACCAGAGGCGAACGACTCTGGTGACATTATTTAAATTTCGATCGTGAAATTGGAAAAATTGAATTTAAAGAGTACTGATATGTCAAAACCCTTTATTAATTTTTATCAATGTAAGGATTATATGTTCACATTTTTGGGGGAAATTATCATGTGCATCTTTTTTCTCATAAAAGCATGATCACACAGGTCACATCGCAAGGTCTAAACCCATTCCCTGGTTTGTGTTAGCCATCAGTTGCATCACACATGTACACTGAATATGAACCATTGGCCACTTTTTCTAACCATTCTAAACCCAAGCATAAGAACGACAAGCAATGTAAATCTGCCGAATTCAGGACTGATTTTCAGGTCTCCAAACTGGGTCAGTGCCTGAATTTCATCAGGCTCGGCTAAGCATGGATAGGCCGCCATCTGCCTGGCCCTCCCCCACCCTAGGGTCCCTGGTCCAAGATCTATGACATCCCTAGGGCTCACATGGTAAATTCCTGCAGAATTCCTAGAAATTCATCAGACATGAGCTTTTACATAGGGTTCAGAAGTGAAGGATCAAGGAAAAAGATCCACAAGGGACCATCATTGTTCCCTCCTTCACACCATAAAAATAAATCCTAGGTATTTGATGTTCTGCTCTATTATCTCCACCCTGAGACTTTTAGGGCATGTTTGTGCTGCCGGTTTTCGGCAAAAAAGTGAAGATTGCATCAATGCCATGTTATAGTAAAATTTACGTTTGGTGCCCGGCCACTTTCCCCAACTAAATATGCCAAAATGAACTAAATTTTCCGCGGTTTAGCAAAAAAGCTTTTCCTATAGGGGGTTGGAAAAAAAAATCCCCCCCACTAAAGAGGAAAGAGTCTGCGGAATTGGTTTCTGGGGACGTACACAAACGTGCCCTTAAACTTCACCCTTTTTGTATGAAGTCCTTTCTTGGGGATTCCTGGGAATTCAGCAGGTATTTTTCAAACCAGCCCCTAATCATTAGCACATGAATATTTTCACGTCCTTAATTCAGAGAGGTATGTCATATGTTTCTAACTAGTGGACCTCACATTGGTTCTAAGCAGGAGGTCCCATTGCTTTCTTAATTGGGAAGCCAAGGACACTGGACCTGTTTTGTTTTGACACTACAAATTATTACCTCTTGAGGGTAAACATTTTCTCCACCGCTCTTAATCCGATCCTTTATCCGTCCCATTAACCATAGATCCCCTTGTTCATCAATCCATCCTATGTCACCTGTGTCAAACCACCCATGCTTGCTGGATTCTGGCACCACTGCAGTAAATCCATCCCAATATCCATCCATCACATGTGCACCCCTTGTCAAAATCCTCCCACTGGCAGGACCATAATCTTGGTTGCCACCACTTATGCATAATTCGACATGTGGCGCTGGTTTTCCAACATAAATACCGCTTGAGTGGAGAATTGAATCTGTACTACTCTCAAAATTCTTTGGGATGAACTTGCCTGAGTTTTGAAGTGTTGGATCATGAAGGGTCATGAAAGTCAGTGAGGAGCATGTCTCTGTCATCCCTTTTGTATCATAACAAAGTAAAAGAAAACACAAGATATAAGAATTGCCCATAAGAATTTGAAAGCAAATGGCAGATGAGAATACAGATTGAAGGTTTTTAAGTGATATATATATATATATATATAAAATGTTAATTAAGTTTATGTGAACTGAGATTCTTTAGAAAATGAAAAATAAGTGATTCAAAATGGTCATTTGGCATCCAACTGATGGATTTATCCAATAGAATCTGTCCTCTAAAAAGTGATGGCATGATTATCAGGTGGGTCACATATGTCCAATACTAATGGACTTTTAATAAAATTTCTTTATAAAACAACCAATTTGAAGGTGGTAATTTGGGGTCCATGAAGTATAACTAATGGCCCTGTCACATAACCGAGGAAGGCTAATGTCCAAATAGTTCAACCTTAAGCATTCCAAACTGCCTAAACCTCATTTGAGAAGTAACTCTATTTTGGAAAGACCTTGCAGGCCATTTGTATATTTTTGACTGCTCGTCTTTATGTCTATAACAAGATCCATATCCGATGGGGAGTCCCTATTCCAAGACGCATTGTAATGTCTCTTCTACGTCTCGTTTCAGTTTTCCTTCTCCATGTGCTTTCCTTCACCATGCGTATGTCCCAAGCCTTGGAAACAAGGAGTGGCGTTAGACTGGCGGTTAGCTTTTAAAACATGCTAGAACATAGAATGAGTTTTACTGTTAGAAACGTATCACTCAGCTAGCCCCTTAGTTAGATGGGCTAAGGCCATGATGACAATGATTTAAAATGACTAACAACACATTTATTTCCTCTAAGGTTCCATAATGTTATTTTCATTTTAGCTCGGAGAATGGTTTAAAAGAAGTTGAGCAATTGTCCTAGCAATATGTACTCAATTAAACTTCAACATAGAGAAACTTGAGAAAATTTATTCTGGACTTAAATCTTTTACAAGAGCTCATTGGTCTTATGTTTTAATATAATATAAAGAACTGCTCAATATATACCAAACCAAACCAAACCAAGCCTTTTCCCACTAGGTGGGGTCGGCTATATGGATTTGACGACGCCAATCAAGTCTGTTTAGGGCCATGTCCTCCGTTAGATGTGCGAACAAAACATCTACCATTATCGACCATGAAAGGAAAGAAAAGAAACAACAAGGTTGAATGGAAAACATACCATAAGCAGACAGAAGCTTAGCATTTGGAAATATCCTGGTAGCACCCTTAATAAGCTCAACAGATAGACCTCCACCCCCATTTAGTATCTTCTTCACCATCTCTCCTCCCATCCATGTTTTCTTCTCCCTGATCAAAGCTTCAAACATCAATAAGACATAACAACTACAATAAACGATAAAAAGTGGCAACACAAGCATTTCAAAAGAAAGGAAAGTATCTGAATTTCAAGTTTGTAAACTAAACCAACCTCAATTGAAAATATACATACATATATATATATACACATATTTACATATATATACATAAGGAGCTGTCTTTAGTAATATAATCTCTTATTTAACGAAAATAAATGAAAGGAGGACACTACATTTTTTGAGGTAAAAATATCATGCATCATATGTGGTGGATGCATATTATCATGGGCTTCTTGTGAAAAACTTTATGTATATATTTTTTGCATTTTGCTACTATTCACTGTTCCTATAGTTTCATTTTGCCTAGATGTGCTTTTCTATATTGTAATTCATGAACTATAGTTGTCTGACCATATCTTACTATAATCATAGAAGAACGTGAAAATTATCGGTCATGCTTAAGTTGAATAGCTTGAAGTGTAGTTTCAGAACCCGGTGAGCCAATCACATTGACAGCTACAAGGTCGGGTCAACCCGAAAACAACGTAATTTCCTTACAATTATCATTCGCTTTTCCAACACGAATGCACATGGGTACCTGTGGTAGGAAACCAGATCTGCCATCATTGCAGGAACTGTGATTAGAGTAGTAACATGGTGCTGTTCAATGGCTTGGACGGCTGATTTTGCTTCAAACCTTGGTATAAAAACATGGCAGCCTCCAACCATTAGCAATGCCATGCATGAAGATATTCCACCAATGTGGCACAAAGGAGCTGTGTGAAGATAAACCTAAAGTTCAAGACAAAAATAAACCTTCAATATTAGTATTTTGAGTTAGATATCCAAGGAAAACCTTTCTTATTCAGAGAACTAGCTAGATACACTTGGCAAATTACTTTTTGCATATGAAATATTTAGTAAGACTTTCTTAGGTTTCTTCAATCTCAACAGCAAGAAAGAAAGAATTCTAAGAATGTTCCCTTGGAGGTGAGCCACTGCTGCAGCATCTCTATGAGACCTACATGTTTTATTTGCATGGTTCCACTAAATGTAATTGTCCTGTTCAAAAGAAAGGTGGAGACGCCAATCCTTGTGCTGACTTAAAGAAGCAATTTGAAGGTGTTTGAAAACTGAAAGAAGTATATGAAACCACATTTGAAAATCTGAGGTGCAATAAAGAGCATGGGACTCAAGGTACTCTATAGCAGCTGTTGTCCCACACTGGTCTATTATTCTTTCTTTTGCCTGTGGTCGCAAATTATTAGAACTTTGAAAAGAAAAATAGAGCCCAGAATTGTATAGGTAACCAAAGCACCATGTGGACATTGTCTAGGCAAGATTCGCCTCCCACAGTGATGCCATAGATCAAAACATCCGCCCCAAGATATGAAGGCTCCCTTCTTGGGTTGCATCACCGGTTGTGCATTCAAGCTGTGGAGCGGCTCAAGCCAGGAAACCCTTCACTTGTGCAGCTTGAGATCGGTGGTAAAATCAGACTGACAGATAAGGAAAACATCATGAAGTTGTAGAAATTGTGATTTGGAGATTCTGTATGAGGATGTTTCAGTATCTTACGTGCCCTATCTTCAAAGCTTTTTTAAATATATCATCTCAGCTTTCTGTCAGGAACCTGTAAAATTGGCTATAGTTGAAGCGAATTTGGTAGAACTGACCATTTACTAGGTTATTGATGAATGACTTGGGTCATCTGACCAAGATACAGGGGGAAGCCTAAGGAGGGAAACCCGTTTAAAGATGACAGAATTCAATATCTATCTCGACTTTCAAAATAATATTTTGTGGGCGCAATTTCTTTGCACTTAATACTGAAGAATCACATGATATAGTGTGTTGCCTATTTGGATTGTCCTATAATCATAGAATTCATAAAAGAGGGTTGTAGAATTTAATCACTTGGCCAAAAATCAATGCCATTTGATCTACTATAGACTACTTGACATGATGTTTAAACTTGGTGACGATAAAATTCAAATGGCCCCAATCTTCTAACACTGATTAAAAAGGCCATCTAGATGTCAAGTAAATTGAAAAAACAAAAGGCTGGCTTTCATTATTTCTTTTCCTGATGAAAAAGAATATTCAATGCCAAGCGACTGTTGGTCCGGGTGGAAAGCAAACCCCCTTTCATGTGGAAGACCAGGGTTCAAACCCTGGTATTTATTTCAAAAATGGAAAAGGCTGGCCAATTAGGCAAGTGGAACTCCTAACAACAAATGTGTGTGTGTGTGTGTGTGAGAGAGAGAGAGAGAGAGAGAGAGAGAGAGAGAGAGAGGATATTAACATTTTGGTCAGAAAACTTACATCATTCTCTCTATAACCAACAATTGCAATTTTTGCCAGGGATTGAACAATCAGAGCTGTATGGCTTATGGCTACTCCCTTCGGTCTTCCAGTGGTTCCTAGTAAAAGAAAATTTCGAACTAATTATTATGGTAAAATCTTCAGAAATTTTATTAAACTTAGAATAAATATGGGAACCTAGATGAAGTGCATAAGCAGCAACTCCAAAATAAAAACCCTTTATATGCAATAGTACACCCTTCCAACAGTCCATAATCTAGACTATAATAGCATGGACCCTGCAGACGCTGAACCATAGGCTGCTAATCATAATGACTGGGTAATTATAACCATCCAATTGGGGAACATTTCTTGCTCAATGCTGACAGAGCTTTTTTTTTTTTTTATCTTTCATCCATTTTTGTGTTTCCAAATGCCATTCAGATAGTTAAGATTGTAGCAGCAAGGTTTCTCTACCACTGATGACCTGGCCTACAGTAGTAATACCCTATGAACAGTTCATACCATGGAACTTAGCCCACATCTCCAACTTTGTATACAGTGCACCAAATAACTGAGTCCTGTCATCTGTGCCTGGGTTAGGTTTTCCTTACAGATAGGAATATCTTGTTTTCTTGTGATGAACTGCATTGCTGTTGATTTCGACTCACCACAGTACTGGTGGCTGTGCTGTTAGTGAAACAAACTACCCATCTCAAAAGGGAAAAGGTGAGAAATCACATATGTGGCCTTTCAGAAGTTACCACAGATTATCAGAAAGGCCAAAAATCCACACATGGATCTAATTAAATTGGATGGCTATTGGCTACCCAATTGATATGCTTTCTGTATCATGGACCATTCAGAGAATATGAATTATCAAAATTCCTCAATTGTACATTTATATGTACATTAATGAATTGCAGTGAGCATGATGGCGAACCTTAAACTTCCTCCAGGTAACCATGATTCAGATATGGTAAGTTTGACAATGGGAAAGAAGAACTTCAGCCCCAACCTTCCTTTTAATAGCCAGGCTGAAACCTAGGCATGGTGAAAATGGGCCTATAATAAATACATCGGTTCCAGGTTCAATCATAGTGACGACCAATCATAAATGGGCCTGAGCCATTATCAGGTTTCTCCCTAGAAAAATCTGTCAAAACTAGACAGTGGTCCCAATTTTTTTATTGGTTGAAGTCTAGTTTATTGGCCTGAGAGGTCACAAACTGGCCACTACCAGAGCAGAACTTTTGCTATTCTTGGAACAAATATAAATGCATGAAGTTGTTAAGAGAATATAAATGCTTACTACAAGTGAATTTTACCTGATGTGAAGCATATTAGTGCAATGCCCTCTGAGGCCCAAAGGTAATCTGGTGCTGGAGCTCCTTCCAGAGGCTTTTTAATAGCATTTGTACTTAGCACTGTTAAAAAGAACATGAGCTCAAAAAATCGAAATATAATAGCCTAATGAAACTGCAAGTGTAAAACTATGCAGACAACTGGAAAGTTAGGTATGTCCATATGTCGTATGCAGAGAATTTTAGTGGATGGTTCACATGGTGGCAAAACACAAATTGTTGCATATTTACCAAGCAGGAAGGAAGGTCCTCTAGTACAAATACACACAGATTCTAAACTACATACATAGGTTATTTACCATTTGCAATGTTGCTAAGGCTTGAAGGAGGGTCTCCAAGGAAAACATGTGACCTCAGACAAAGCAGCTTCTTGTTCTCAGATTTTTGCAGTTGTAAGGACCACAAATGACAACTTTCATCCACCACCAACATTACAGGTCTCACACTCTCCATTGCTAATGTTGCCTCTTCAAAACTCTGTATGAGAGAAGGACATCAATGTGATATAACATGGAAGTTATAGCATAATATGGCAGACTAAAAAGGGTTAACGTACTACACAAACACATTAGTGAACGTCTAGTCAACACAAATTTGCAAATCATGGGGTGGACAACAGAAAGGACATGGCCCAGAAGTAAGACCGATCAAAATGATGTTATACCATATGATCAGATTAATATAGAACTGAAGCATTGACATTGAAGAGTGCCCTGATACACCCATCATGTACAGCTAAGAGTATGGAGCCTTGATTTAGTATCCAAACCGCCAAAATAATCTCATTGACAAGGAATGGGCTAAACACTGTTTAGATTGGAAGATCATAGTCATTCATTCTTATACCCTTCTACAACTGTGGTTTTTTTACTGTTCTTTCACATAGTCCATAGTTGTTGGAAGCATTCAAATGGAAATAAAGTTTATAGATATTGGGAGATGGATGGCTACTTTAATATGAAAGATTTTTGTGATACCCAACTTCACAGTGAACCTTATTAGATCAACATTGTTGATAATCTGCCATAGGCACCACTTGCATGGCAAGAAACAATAACGTCAGCATGAATCAAAATCAAATAGTTTTGCTGACTCTTTAGCTAACCAAGGGGTTGATAGGTCATCTAATTTCGTAGCTTTCACTATGTAACTTGTTATGTGGTATAATGCTTTTATACCATAGTCCCTTTTGCTATGTTGGCCGGGGCTTCTTTGTAATACTCTTCTTTCCTAAATATAATTTCATTGTTGCCTATAAAAAAAATGAAATATTCACTTCTAAGTCATGCGATGCCCATACAATTTGGCCATTATTTCTATAGGAATATGATAGGCTACACCACAATATACAAACTGCTGCCCAAAAGTAATATTATAGAGTAATAAAGTTTTACATTACCCAGCGATAATTGAGAGGTGCTGAGATTCCTCCAACATATGCAATAGCCAAGAGCCATTCCAAATAAGAATCACTGAAATTTGAAACAAAAAGAAATGATAGAGAAAGGTTAAGTAAATGTTTAGACAATTTCAATACATAAGAATATGGTTTTCTTCATTAGACAGTGACGAGCATATGGCACCATTTGTATCCATCATTTAGTTCTATTACCTTGCACTCTGGATCGAACTGAAATGGGATTAACCCTTTAACAATCTACTGCTTTTAGTGTTGAAAAAATTCAGTTGCCTATTATTATATTTTCATTATATATGAAAGAGATTGATTTCAAATTGAAATCAGCTCTAGTTAATTTTGAACGTCCCCCACAATTTTGACTTAAGGACCATCATCAATTCCAATACCCAATTCTCTTTTAATCTAATTTAATTCATAAAATTTTCATTTATTATTCAATCCCCGCCTCTTCCTCTTCCATTGCCCGTGCTAAGCACAAAGCATTTCACTAGCATAAGTAAAGATAATGGTTTATATCATGGGTATTTGGCACCCATTGAATGTAAGTAATCACCAATATCCGCATAGCCAAGGTATTGATGCAGTAGCTAATAATCATCATCCGGGTTATCATTAGCAATTATGCAATATATAATTTAATGAGAGAAAAAATTGAATGCTTCTCAATCACTTCCATCCTCCTAAGTAGTTCAAAGTTTAACTCAATTTGGATTAGAGGTAACCCAGATACACCAACATTAGGGACATTAATTGTTTCTTCCACTTTGTTCAGATTAGGTCCAATGTGCTGTAGTTTCTCAGAAAACTTAATGTTAATATGATCAATCAAGCTATCTTCATTAGATTTGGTGCAGTTTCTCTAAATGAAATGTGCCTTTCAACATAGAAATAAAGAAGGAAAGAATTACTTATATCAAGATTGTAATACTTCTGATGAACAGAAAATAATTAACTGAGAGAAATTAAGTAATGACATCAGGGCTGCAGTCTAGTAGGGATGAAAACAGATCCCAAAACCCAAAGGACCCAAACTGAAGGGGGGAGAAAGAGAACAGGTAGAACTGAAGAAGTCCGGTCTGGACCCATTTTTTAATTTGGGCCAGGTTCGGGACCCCACTGCATGTATCCTGAATAGATTCAGTTTCGGGTTGTGGTCCATGAATGTCATACTGGAGGGACCCAATTACTGTTATGACTGCCACTACTATATGTGTAATTATAAACATTATTATGAGGGCTATGATTTGGGCCCAGTACAGGCCATTTATGCTGGTGTAGGTTCAAGTTCAGACCTTTAATTTAAATTCAGGTCCCGGAAATTTCCTGTTACAAATTTGGGTCCTGGTCCAGGTACACTATGGAACTAATTTGGACCTGGCCTGTTTAATCTCTAACATTTGGTTGATGGAACCAGTTCACATCACATGCCCCAGTTTCTACAGGAACTGGCCTAAAATCTCACTTTCAACTCAAGATTTACACTAGTAAAATGCTCCCATGCTTAGCACGGCAATTTAAGTCATACAAGAAAAATATCATTTAATTTTATGATAAAAAAAAAAAAAAACTGATTTTGATTTCATATGTTTATATTATAGAAAATCTATATTAAAAATCTCTTTCAAAAGAAAAAAAAAAACTATACACTTAAATTTACAATCACCGATAGAAAGGATGTTATATCATGTGTCCTGATCATTAAACACTATCAAAAGCCCCCCATGCTGAGCACAGCCAATGTAATTAGTGGTAGTTATAATTTAAAGGTCTAAAATAAAAAATCGATAGAAATAGTTTAGAGTATAACCGTAATAAAAAAAATCAATGAGTTATTTATTAGAGAGGATGGAAAAGAGGAAAGAGCTTGTGGCGTTTAAAGATGGGAAATGTAGAGACGTGAATAGAAAGACAGAGAGAAGAGGAAAGAGTTTATGTAACATTGGATTAATAAAAAGAACGTTATTAATAAGGCTAATATTAGTAGGAGGAATTAATGAGTGATATTAGTAGGAGGTCAACATGAGAAGAGTCTTGAGTTTAGTTTTATTGTAAAATGGTTGTCATAGAAAATTAAAGACTATATAGGAAATCATATAAAATAGTTATTTCAAAAGTTTGATCATCTATGCTTAAAGTACAATGCATAAGTATGAAAATAATAACAATAGTATTTATAGGGGTCAATATTCTAAAAATATAATTATTTTTATAAATATCTAGTAAATAAATTTCAACACCCGGTCAATATTCCAAAGTAGGGTTGGATCCCTTCCTCATTAACTAATTTTAAGTTTTTGTCGACAATTATTAAAAAAAAGGTGCTCTGTGGCGTAGTGGTAGGGTTGCTTCTTTGAAATTCATGTTGTTTTGAGTTCGAGTCTCAGTACATACCATAATTAATTTTTATCATGTCATTAAAAATACACGGGTCGGGTTGGGTCCAAAAAGTTTGCTTTACCTTGACCCGATCCATTTGCTAGGGTCAAACTAAATTAAATTGATGAGTCAAAATCAATTGAAGCGAATTGGAATTGATTTCCACTTCGCTTCATATATAATAATTGGTTGGATTAATCATGTTTTAGAAACATAAAATATATATCTGATCCCCAGTTTCTACAGGAATTGGCTCAAAATCTTACTTTCAACTCAAGATTTACATTGGTTGGATTAATCATGTTCTAGAAACATAAAATATATATTTGAAACAAGATAAATTCAATGTTATAAATCCCTCTAAGAGTGAAATTTTGGCCAATGCCAATCCAAGATGGGGTGTATATTGTGAAGCTGTTTTGATCAACCAACACTTGGCCAACAACTGTCAAGAAGTGATCAGTGAAGTTCAAGAGACAAGAAGAAAGGTCCCATACATGTGGACAACAAGCCTATCACATAGCTCAAATTTGATCTTTGATGAGAGTGGTATTCAATCACTCCAAGTTCACACCACTGAATTTATGAAGCAGTTAAATTGATGGCTATCATCAATCGATCATCCAACAAGAGTGATTCCCATCCACCACCGACAGTTTGTCTCAAATGGGCCCCACAAAAGAGAACGGTCCCAGCTGCTGGCATGCTACTAAACAGTATGGTCCAACCCTATAAATCCATCAGCGGGGTCTCCATATAAAAATCCAAACCATTTAAAATCATGACCTCCTCATATGTTTTGGGGTGAGCTAAATTTCACTCTATTCTGAGTTGGGGCCCTTATCAAATTGATCACATTAAATTAAGGCCTAAATTTCACTCTAGTCCGAGTTGGGACCATTATCATCAGATTAATCAAATAAATCACTCTAATTTCAATCTCTATTTTTATTTTGAGAGCTGCTAAATGCACACTAATTTTTTTCTTTCCACACGCTGTTTCTCTCTACACCCACCACTTAAGTTAAAAAGTTAACAAAATCACTCTCTCCAGACCCCATTTTTTCTAAACCACCCTAACCTATGCGCTCCCAATTTCTCTCTGCACTCCCTCTTTCACTTTCTCTATCCATGTCTCTCTCCCTCTCCCTACCCACCCGCCACCCATCGACTCTCCCTCTCCCTCCCTCTCTCCCCCTCCGACGATGCTGCCGAAGGGGGCAGTGGCGGCTAGGGCGGGGTGAGTGAGGGTGGGCGAGGTAGTGGCGGACCTAGAATTTTCTTTTGGATGGTGCGGGCAATGGTCAAATTAAGAAGCCAAATAAGAAAATAATTTTTTTAAAGATATTATTAAGGAATCTCTTGAATCTCGCAGGTGCGCGTGCACAAGCGTAGCATTACTTTACTTAGGCCGGCTCGTGGGTGAGTGTGACAGAAGTGCTAGTCCTAGATGGGTGTCGAAACCGGACTTGCCGAGAACCTTTTACATTCCCATGTGAGATAGATCATCTGTACTCACTGCGAATGCTCTCTTAGATCTACAAATGATCAAGTAAAGGTTCTCATCTCCTTTATATAGAGCAATCCCTATGAGTCACGACTAATATGGACACTACCCTTCCTGGAATCCCACATCTCCTGACCAGCGTGGGAATTCTGCCAAACCAAGAGTCTGAACCCGATCTAAACTCTACCACCAAGAGTTTGATCCTCATCCAGCGTGGGCCCCATGGCAATTGGGCTACACAACTTTCCTAACTGAATGTAGAAAGAAATTAGGGGAGGTAGAGAATTTTATAGGCGTCCTTTTAGATAATTTACCACATTGGTATATTGGTCATAAAAAGTGTAGTGCGTGGAAAGAAAAAACCAGTGTGAATTTAGAAGCTCTCTTAATTTTTGAGAGCTGCTAATGCCACATCCCTGGTTTCTTTTTCCACATCCCTTTTCTCTACACACACCATTCAAGGATGAGGATTCCATTTTTTTTCTTTGCACACACCCCACAAATACCTAAACTACCCCCACCCTACCCCTGTCGCCACCTCCTCTTGCAACACCGCCGGAGGGGGAGGGGGGGAGGGAGAGAGGCAGGCAGTGAGCAGGGAGCAGGGAGAGGGAAAGGGAGAGAGACAAGGAAGGGAAGAGAGGGAGAGAGGGAGAAGAGAAGAAAGATAGGGAGAAGGAGAGCGAGCGACGATCGAAGGTCGGTGGAGGCGAGCGGGGAGAAGGAGAGGGAGAGCGGGTATGGTCGGGCCACGGGCAGAGGTGGGTGGAGGCAAGTCGAGAGAGGGAGGGAGGGGAGGGAGCTAGCGGCAGGTGGGCAGGGAGAGGGAGAGGGCGAGAGAGAGGGAGATTGGGCGGTTGGCGGCGAGTGGGCGGGCGGGGAGAGGGAGAGGGAGAGGAAGAGAGACGGAAAAGGAGAGAGGGAGAGCAGGTGGGCCGGGCGGTGGGCAGGTGGAGGTGAGCAAGGAGGGGAGAGAGGGTGGGAGAGGGAGAAGGTAGTTTGGGGATTAACTTATAAGGGTATATATCGTAATCTTTTATTGGACGTGGAAACAGAAAGAAGGGATGTGGTATTAGCAGCTGTCTAATTTTTTTGTCAATTGGACTGCAAGGGCAAAAAAGACATTTTTACCCATGACCCCAAGTATATTTCCCTTCTACCAAAAAAAAGGTATATTTCCCTTCATCCGTCGAAGGAGAAATGTAAAGCTCAAATGATGGCGCACGGTAGCATATTTTTCATCTGGAGAGACGCTTCTGCCCTCATACGTTTCCTATCCTCTCCGCGGATCCTGTGCTGAATTGCCATCTTATCCACTTGGCCAGAGAGTTCGACTTCTCTGAGGTGCAAGACACAGAGATTATTTGAGCCCACAGCTGCATTTCCATAGGTAGGGCCCACTTTCAACATCCAAACCGTTCAAAATTACCATCCACCTTGTTTTGCCACCTAATAAAAATTCAACTATTTCTCCCCTATTTGCTTATCATTAGCAAGTACAAATGTAGAAGGAGAGCAAAAAAAAAGTACATGATCTACACAAAAGTTTATTTCCTTCTTGATGTAGGAAGTAAAAAAGAAAAGTAAAATAAAATATAATAAAAAGGTAATGTAACATTTTTGCTTGATGGGAAAAAGGAAAGAAAGTAAATTTTGATGTTACATAAAATAACTTCTCTTTTTCTTTTTTCTTTTTCACACTCCCCCTAGTGCAACTAATAACCTGTAAAGTGATTTTATCTTCACAGTGGAAAAGAAACCTTCAAAGTTTTTAGAAAACTCGTTTAAATTTTAGAAAATCTTATAATTTTTTACGTTTTGTCTCTCAGAATTTTTAAAAACCACATGTATTTTTTTATATGTCCCCTTCCGAGAATTTTTTTTCTAGGTAGTGCCCTAAAGAAAGAATTCCTGAGGTCCGCCCCTTTTAATCTTCTTCTATTTACTTTTTCTTTAACTCCTTCGGTCCTTCCTCTTTCCTTTTACTTTTTACGGCTGATTTATCACCCCCAAAAGGCATGAATGGCCTTTCAAACTTGAAAGGTATCGGCACCATGTGTCCAGCGATTATAAGCAAGGATTTGAGAGAATCTCTGAGTCCCATGCCTTGTAAAATCCGTATTCATTGTCAGCCACCGGTTATTTTGCGAAAAGACTCTTCTGCCCCTTGGAACCCAAGTACATTCCTTTCCCTCTCCATCGTTCCAACGACATCCAAAGTGTACTTACGTGCATTACATTAAAAGGCGCATGTTAGCACGCACATACCTGTTCAGAGTTGCAATGGCGACGACGTCTCCTCTCCTGACGCCGAGCTCCGAAAGCCCTCGAGCGAGCCTCAAGACGCCGTCCACCAACTGCCCGCCGGTCTTTCGCTGGTTTCCTGATATTGTGACCGGAGCATCACTCCGGAGACTGGAAATCCGGCTCAAGCACTGGCAGATGTGGCCTTCGTTCATTGCCGCTGATTTGCCGTACAGGAACGTGAACGGCCGAGATTCTCTCTCTCACTTTCTGTTTCTTCTTTTTCCTTGGCTTGCTGTTTGTCTCTGTTTCTCTCTCTGTGGCTCTGTTTTTCTTCTGTAGAGAAGTGACAGTTACCTTTTGGGGTAAAAAGATCGGTGGCGGTGGAGGAGAGCAACATGGGTTATGTTATCTATAGAGAGAGCAGCATTTTTGTGTTGAGACGAAAATACCCCTTGTTAGTCGCTGGTGTTGGATGAAACATGCAGTCCCCAATTAATTAATCGCCACTGATCAGGTCTTGCAAGAAAGCGGAAGAGAGAAGAAAACACGAGAGGCACGGCAACTGCCAACGTATAGTTGGTTCAGATGTCAACGCCTTTGTGCAGTAGCAATACATTGAATTGGCTTTGATTAATTGGAAGACCAATTTGCAATTTGAATTTAAAATTATGATTAAAAGACGTCCTATCAATGATAAATGTATTGTATTGTTTTGTTCTTTTGTTTTTTTTAAACCCGGAGGGCTCGGACAGAAGAGTGAGCCCGTATACACATACAGGGAAAAGCAACTAACTCAACTGAGAAGAAAGCCCGTAAAAACAGGAAGGGGAAGAAGAGGTGATTTACTCAAAGTTCAAATCCCGAATAGCCAGATAAGAATTGAAATATTACAAAAGAAGAATTTCAAATAAGGCCTTAAGTTTTTTCCTTATTTCAAAAAAGGACATAAGTTTTAAAACTTTTCAAATTAGTCCCTAAGTTTTTTGTTTCAATTAAGGATATTTGGTCATTTAAAGGTATTTTTTAGTGATTCTATCCTTCAATTATTTTAAAT
This sequence comes from Umbellularia californica, assembly GCA_028538565.1. Taxonomy (NCBI): domain Eukaryota; kingdom Viridiplantae; phylum Streptophyta; class Magnoliopsida; order Laurales; family Lauraceae; genus Umbellularia; species Umbellularia californica. Next base: position 21,204,201 of record JAPQWN010000012.1, on the reverse strand, counting down.
ACCCAAACTACCTTTCATCAAAAGCCATGACATGTGGTTTCTACAGCCACTGCATACAGCCTATCGTCGTGAGGTTGTTGGTTGTCCTTGATCACCATGAGGACGCCGGTGTAGGAAATGAGAAAAATATAGCAAAAGTGAATGAGAGTTTTAGTTTAATGAAAGGCACTTTGGGTATTTTTAAGAAATTGAGGGAAAATTTTGCAAGAAAATACCTTTAAATAAACGGATGTACTTAATTAAAAACTTCCTGAAAAACTTCGGGACTAATTTGAAATATTTTGAGACTTGTGTCCATTTTTTAAATAAGGTAAAAACTTGAGACCTTATTGGAAAATTTTCTTATTACAAATCATCCCACCAAGTTTCTAGGAATCAGTTTTTAGCATGTGAACGGAAGCCACAAAGAAACAGAAACAAAAGAAGAGAAGGAAGCAAAATAAGGAAAGATCCAGCAAGGTTATTTTCCAACCCACAGCTGGGGCAAGCAAAACTGAGGATGGTAAGATCGGATTGACGTTCCTCATATGAAAAAATTCTCAGTCACAAATTAAGGGGAGCATGTTTTGTGCCCCATGATATGTTAAATCATGAAGAATTAAAAAAGATTTAGGCTACACCATCATATAGTGTGATCCAAAGAGAATTGATGTATGATTTAGTTTTCTACCATGGTGGTACCGTCATGCTATAATTTAGTTTTACAAGTAATAATATTAATATAATATTTATTGTAATATGATGTAAATATTAGTTTCGTGCATGACAATCGAGTACACACAATGGCAATGATGGAGCTAGGATTTTCTCGTAGAGGGGAGCAAAAGTTTCTCTTAATGACGAATTTGATAACGAACTAAAAATTTTATTACACTATATCTCAAAATTATTATTACATTATAATGGGTGCAAATAGTTATGAACTAGTTATTGCATTATACCCAAAAATATTTTAAAAAGATGAATTTAGGTTTCTCTTTATATCCAACAATGATAAAAATGGCTACGATAATTTTAGCATTTTTACTCATGAGCACGTGATTTTAATTAAAGATTGAATTAAATGATTGTCTATATCATAATATGGGGTTGATGTTTATAAAAAAAAAAAAATCTTGATCTTTGGCCCATTGCTTCGCGCCTTTGACATATACGACCTATGGTGATTATGAATTTCGAACTTTGAGAGGATTAGGAATCCAGGCTCAATAATGGGCAAGAAAAAGAAAGCATAAAATGAGAGAATGTTTTGAACACTCTACATCGCATAGTAAAGAATGTTTTGATTTGATCCACAGTGATATATGGGACATAGCACCTCACATCTCTCATGGCAGTTACAAATACTTTGTCACTTTTATTGATAACTACAGTAGGTTAACTTGGATTTACTTATTGCATTTTAAATCTGTTGTCCTTACTACTTTTGAGATTTTTGTTGTCTATGTTGAGAACCAATTTTCAAAATGCATTCAAATATTATGGTCGGATTCAGGGGGGAGTATGTGTCTACAAAATTTCAACATTTTCTACAAGATAAAGGCATTGTATCACAACGGACATGTTCATACACATCGCAACAAAATGGGGTTGCTAAGAGGGAGAACATACATCTTCTTTATGTTACTTGAACACTCCTGCTTGAATCTTCAATTCCTACACATATTTAGGCTGAAGCTCTCACAATTGCAACCCATCTCGTCAATCGGCTACCATCACCGACAATTAATTATGAAAACCCCTATTTCCGACCCCACAAGATAAATCCTACCTTTGATCATCTCTATCCCTTTGGTTGTGTATGTTTTGTTCTTCTTCCTCCAAATGAACGAACAAAATTAACAGCTCAATCTGCAAAGTACGTTTTTTAGGTTCTACCCCTCATTAAAAGGGTTTTGTCTGTTATGATCCTATTGCTAGACGCACCAGGATCTTACGTAATGTCATTTTTTTTCGAAAATCAGTATTTTTTCCAAAATCATCTTGAACCATTGGAGTCTACTACTGAAGTTCTGTTGCTAGATTTTTATGTCAAAACCATGATTTCTAGGTTTAAACCCGATAATGTGTATCATAGACAAGAAAAAGTTAACACTACAGGCCAGCACCCTCAAGACCCTCCTCTGACATACCGCCTATGATAAGTACCGTGCGTCGTTCTTCTCGTATCACTCATCCTCCTGATGGATTTTGTTTTACGCATGCATCCTTAATGACCACCCTCTCGTCTACATCCAAACCCAAATCCTATTCACAGACAGTGCAACACGAATGTTGGAAACAGGATTTACAAGAAGAACTAAGTACTCTAGAGAACAATCACACTTGGGATATTATGGATTGTATATCTAGTGTCAAACCAATAGGATGCAAGTGGATCTACTCGATCAAACGTAAGCCTAATGGTTCTTTGGATAGGCACAAAGCTCGCCTTATCACGTTAGGCAACGAACAAGAATACGACATTGATTATGAGGAGACATTTGCTCATATTGCCACAATAACTAATGTTTAATTGCTTCTTGCCATTGCTGCATCCCAATCTTGGTCGTTATACTAGATGGATGTGAAGAATGACTTTATTCATTGTGATCTAAAAGAAAAGGTCTATATGCGAGTACCACAAGGTATCTCTTCTCCATCCAAGACATTTGTTGTAGATCTCTCTATAGCCTAAAGCAAGCTCCTCGGGCGTGGTTTGACAAATTTAGGACAACATTACATCAGCTTGAATTTGCTCAGGGTCCTTCTAATCCCTCTTGTCTAAAGGTGTTACTATTCTTCTAGTGCATGTTAATAATATTATTATCACAGGCACTGATGCTCATCATCTCATTAAATTGCTTCAAGCTTCTCTCATTACCTCCTTTTATATGAAAGATTTAGGCCCACCGCATTATTTCTTGGGCTTGGAAATACAACAGACTCCCAATAGTCTATTTGTTTATCAACACAAGTACATTTTGGACCTTATTGCTCTTGTTGATCTTCAAAACTCCACTTCAGTTGACACCCCATTGAGGTGATTGTTTGATTTGTTTTATTGAATTGAGAACTTTGTTTCTTTTTTTTTTTTTTTCTATTTCAAAATTAGTGATATTCTTGTGGACTGATCTAATTGAATGATTAAAAATTTTGGCAAGTTGTTCTCTCTCTTTTTTTCATATATATTAAGTGCTTTGCTTGCATGTTTGAAAAAAAATATATATCTCAAAAGGAATGGATGGACCTGCTTTCTGATCATCATATATTCTCTGATTTTTTATTATTATTACTTTGTTTTATTTTAAGAAATAGAAGAATTTATAAGTTCAACATAATAATAGAAAACTATCAAACACATATAAGTAAGAAAACTTGATCTAATCGTTGGTCCTCAAGTGCAAGGCTATTAATATTGTAGTTTTACCTGGTGAGTCGGGATCGTATCCACATGGAGTTCTTACTTGAACTTGTTCTAATAAAAATTAGAACTAGCCTAAATAAAGCCTATACATCAATTGAACTACTGAAATAGAAGTCAGAAAATAAAATTAATTACATCCCATAAAACTAATTACAACTTTGAATAAAAAGACCTAATTTAAAAATAATGTAGACTATATTAATGCTAAAGATTGCAAAAGAATAGATCCATTAGTCCATCAATATCATCAAAAAGATATAAAAAAAATCATAATTACTAAAAATAAAATAAAATAACTGTGGATTCAGATTTCCAATTTCCAACACCCAAAGTCCATGCTTAGGGCCAAGAAATTAAATTAGAACCACAACATCAAGCATAACATGTCACTTTATACAAACACGTTGTGTTGATCCATTAACATCAGTAATGCGACTCATAAATCTTATTTATTCCATGAGCATCTCTAAGAAAACATGAACAAGAGATTGAAAATTAGAAAATCTAAATGAACTCACCTATTACTCTAGCTAAGCAAAAAACCAAGTCAAGGGAGCATCCGATATGGAATACATCACCTCTTGAATTGTTGACCAACACTAACTAGACCTAGGTGGGGAAAGAGCAAGAGGTGGCGTGTGGGATAGAGAGAGGAAGAGGAGGGGGGGGGGGGGGGGGGGGGGCATGGACGTCCAAAAGGGGGGTGCCCCTCCTTAAATAGTTTTTGGGCTCTCTTTCTTTGGTGAAAGACTTCTTTTACTTGGACTCTCCTTTTCTTTGGCTTGATCCCTAACCAACAAGTTTGAGTTTCAAAGAGATTTGGCTTGCTTGAACACCTCATCCTATCTTCACATGCCAAAGGATAAATCTTCTAGAAACTTCCAATGGAAAGAGAGAGGAAAAAAACTCCCTTTGTGAATTTAGGAGTGTGGGACGTCCAAGGCATGTGTGGGCCCCTTGGACATCCAATCTTCCATAGCTTCATCTCTGGCTTCTCTTCTTTACCTTCTTTCCTTGGTCTTTATCTCTTAGTTGGCTTAGGTTTCAACTTCTCATAATTCAAATCATCTTCAAACTCTTCGTGGTCTTTCTCTCCTAATCAAACACATCTCCTTCTTGAGTTTAAATTTGAATCTTGATAATATAAAGAGTCTCAAAACTTTGTCACACAAGGAAAGAGATTTCTGAAAATTTAGAACTTGTAAGCAACACAAGTGGAACCCCCCTTGCCTTGGGCATGCATGGGGATTCGGGCCTATGGATGGGGTGGTCCCTGCTTTATTTTTTTTCTTCTTATTTCTCTTCTTCTCTTCAGGGTTGTTTGTCTACCCACATTTACATATGTAAATCGAGAATATGTGTAACATTTACGCATCAGTCATGTTTGTGTACAATTATTTACGCATTTTGTGTGTAAATGAGATGTGTAAATGGTGTGAAAATGGACCCATTTTCACACCAAAATTTGATCACCTGTTGAGGTGGGAAAATAAAGAATACCAAAATGGGTGGGATTTGAAAGAACACCCGTTGGAAGCGGACAGTGTTTCTGTCAAACAAGTTTTGGTTTCGAGACCCCCCAAACGCATGAAAAAAAAAAAGAAAAAGAAGTTCAAGGGTCGAGAACTCTCATAAAAAGGATGATACTGTGTCTTTCTCCCATACAGTGTCTTTCTCCCTGCGTCTCTCTCCCTGCGTGGCTGCATCTCTCTCCCTGCGCGGCTGCGTCTCTCTCCGCGCGTGGTCACCCAAGCATTTCATCTTCTTCATATGGAGGTAATACAACACTCTGCTAATGAACAAATGGGTTCACAAGCATTTCTCTAGCAAGAGAACCATCATGATCTTGAGCATCATGATCTGAGCACAAATGCTGTTTCTTTACCAGTATTTCTGATAGGGCATCACAATCTTGAGCACAAATGGGTTCTTGACTTCATAAAGATCATGGTCTTAGGTTGCCACATCTCCAATCAGATGCCTATTAAATTGCTGTGTTTTCTTTACATTGATTTGTTGATGTATTCTACATTTGTTTGTAAAAAATCATGTGTTTCATTGATTCAAGTATGATGGTTTGATGTGTTCTTTTTGGGTTTTTCTAACATGTAGTCCTCTAAGGTCCACTGTTTTGCTGAATTCAGTTTGTTGCAATGTTCACTGCTCATCATAAATTGAGGAACGCATGCTGCCTTTTAAGTGTTTGATGAGATTCTTGTTAGAAGAAGTTAAAGAGTAGTTATATTTAGAAGGACTGGGCGTGAGCTGAAAGTTTAGTTACTCATCACAGTTGATTTTGACATTGTATTAAATCCTTAAAACTTTTTTTCCCTAAAGACTTAATCATCTCAAATGTTCTTGATGGTATTCAATTAGTTATGACAGTCCATTCACATCCTTGATCACACAGGAGTCTCCATTTTAACATAACTCCTCATATCATGTATTCACTAGTACAAAACAACATTAGAATGATGAAAAATGAAGAAAGAAAAATAGAAAAACAAGAGCGGATGATAGGAGACGTGGGTGAGTGAGACAGAACTTGGAGAGTGTGCCAATGTGGTTATAATTTGTGATTAGACCGGGTCGTTGGATCAAATCACGACTGATTACAGCATTTTCACTCATATAAGATTAAGTCTAATCTCTGTTGATTACATCAAATAAAAGGTAAGTAATAATGGTAACTATTAGAAGCAAAACAAATCAATTATTGACATAAACATATTCGTCTAGTGTAGGGTATGCCATATTCCCTAAAAACGTGTGATTTCCACACATGACATGAGAATGACTTACTTTCCCCCAAGGTGGTCTGTTATTATCTTTCACATCCTGCTTGGATAAGATTGTATCCACTTGAAATATTCTAAGACCTTATGCGAAGATATATGCCAGTTGTTTTTGAGAAAAAAGGAGTTGAAGCTATTGATGTACTTGCTGAGTTTTTTTTACAACATTGGAGGTTTATATCTTCTTGAAAAAGATTTGTTGAATCTTGGGGACTTTAACCTTTTTCTAGAGGACATAGAGATTGGCTTTCTGTAAAACAGTCCTAGATGTGGAAACTCCTTGGATTGAGATTCTTCTGTGTATTATGTTGTGATGCAATTGTTCCATAAATCAGCTTAGTTTGTGTTTTTAACTTTACTTTAGTTTTGTGGATATATTTATGTGGATTGGATGATATATGGGTCTCTCTGTGCTGAAGTTCAGAATTGCTGAATTTGATGTCTGAAACTGGGTCTCTAAATTACATTTTGGCCAAAACTATATTGTTGTGGGATTTTAAAACTACAAGCAGCTTGTGGATACACTTTGAACTGATGGTTTCATTGGAATGAGCTTGTTTGGTATATATTTTGTTGCACTCAAGCGGTTGATACGCACCTTGCTCGTTTTGACATGGGCAGGACCAAATGCACATGGCATTATGCGATCCACCTGCATGCAAGGTGTATAGATGTATAAGTAGGGCCTCCTCGAAATGCAAGTGATTTAAATTTCATCTTAGAGGGTTGACTATGGAATGTATCAAAAGAAAAAAATGGTCATGGCCATTGGGTGAGGATCCTCCAAGAACAAGTTTTCTCATTGTTCATTTTGAAGGTCCTTCATTCAAAGGCTGTGATCACCCAGTCAAGATGAAACTTAGGCCATGCTATCAAGTTTTCTAATTGTTAAAGTTAGGCTAGCTTCCATATAAAATGTCTAAAGGTTAAAGCATACCTATCTAGGACATCCTATTTCGATGCTATTTGATTACTATGCATTAATTGTTTTTATCTGTGTAAGACATTGGCAATAGTATGATGTGGTTGGATAGGGTTTGAGGTTTTGTATGTGTTCAACTTCCATTTTGAGTTATCATCTTTGAATTTAGTCTGTTATGTTTCATTTATATTTAATTATTTTTAATACTTGACAATTTGATAGAAGCATGGAACATTTGCTAGCATGTCTAACCCTGGTACACATGTCCATGTTATATTAAGCATTTGATGATGCAATTCACACCTCATATAAACTGATAAAAAGAACCTTCAACGCCAGAGGTTCTGCCAGTTTTAAAAGCATTACCATTTTAGTAAATAAGTTGTCAATATATTGACCAAAAACTGAAAGCTGAGATAAACATGTATTATATTCTGCTGAATCTAACTATGCTGAAATGATTTTTTTTTTTTTTTTTGTTGCAAAATAAAATTCACTTCATTCATAAGGAACATTTTAGACCTAATGCTCTGCTTAAGCTAGGTTCTTCTTCTATACATTAATTTACCTTTATGGGTTACTATTGAGAAAATAATGACCCTTCTTTATGTCTCTAAAATTGGCTCAGCTGAATGAGTTTCTTGATGACTGTGGCCTGATTTCCAACCAAGTACAGATATAAGGTTAGGATACTTAGATATTGAGCCCTGATCATCTGCGCAGCTCTTACCCAGCACACTTGTTAGCATCTCATAACAATGAAGGGGAAGTTAGGGGATCCAAGAATCTGGATGAGCTCTACCTTTGCATAAAATTTTAGGCCCATTAGATCATCCTAACCCCTTGATCTATGGCCAACAAGTTTAACAACTTCTTACAATTTTTTTTGCCCTGTATCTAATGGTCTAGGTCCAACAGATCTGTGCAAACCCATGGTATCCGGAGATATTCAATCAAAGTGTGTGTTTGTGATTTGGATCGGTGATTAGTAAAAGGGAACACATGAATATGCAGCCAACTGCTATTGTTTCATTAGCACCCAAACCACTGAACACTCTAAAAACACAACCATCCCAACGTTTACCTGAGTAGATCATATCATTCACAAGAAGGAACACATGAATATCCATCCCTTACAACAAATCTAATAGGAGCTATAAGAAAGCCAGCAGGCCTGGTAGCTATAAGAAACATTCATACCTTGATAAGGAACATATAGCTTGTTCATATATGTAAAATTACATAGCAAGTCATGAGTATCTTCATTTTGAGGCTATCCCTTGCATATGTACAAATCAGTTATGCTAAAGTTATGTACACAACAAGTCATGAGTATCTTTAGTTATGAATGTCAATCTATCTAAAGTTGTATCTTTTTCTTAACAATTTTATTCCTTTTTAAAATTGGATACTGAACAAGTTGAAGACCATGTTCAATCCATCCAAGTTGAGACACCAACCAGAACCAAGCGTGGTAGAAGAGAAAAGAAGAATATTTCATGGACGGACTACTCTAATGATTACTTAATGGACTTATTTATAGAACAAGTAAAGCTTGGGAGAAAATATGAATGTGGGTATACCACTGAAGGGTGGAAAGAGATAGAACGAAAAATGATGGAAAAGTTTGGAGATGATTATGATAAAGGTAAAATTAGAAATCACCTTAGAACGTTAAAAACCCATTACAAACAGATTAAGACTTTGATTGGCCTATGTGGGTTTGGATGGGATGATAAGGAGAAAGAGGTTACTGCAGAAGACCAAGTCTAGGATGACTATGTCAAGGTGAGTGGATCATTAGTTTTCAGTTAAAATAATATTTCACCAATTGTTTAAGTTATAAATTATTTACTTTGTATTGTCCAATTTGTATACTTCAGGTACATCCTGATTATGCAAAGTATCGAGGAAAAAGTTTTGCCGACTATGAAAAGTTGGTCATTATATATGGAGAAACAATTGCAAATGGAAGAGATGTGGTACTGACAAACCAACGCCCACCACATCCAATCTCAGGCCCCCAAGTACCAATTGATGAAGTGGCAATACAGTCATCTAGTTCAGATGAGATGGTTGAATGTTCCAAAGCCTCGCGTACTAGAAAAGACACAAATGCAAGTTCTTGACGCAATGTACGAGGTGAAGTTAAATCCGATAGTGAAATTGTGCGTGCAGTAAAGGAGATGACTATCACACTTGTCTATGTTGCTGAAAAATTGAACCAATCAAGGCCGAGTCAAGCAGATGTTGTTGCTACTGTTCAGGAGCTAGAATTAGAAAAATCTCTATGTGGAAGAGCGCTTAGGATGCTAAGGGATCCACAAGCGTCGAGTAAATTCCTTGCATTTCGTACCAAGGAGGATTGACGTGATTGGATTTTGGAGGAATTAAGTGATGATATCTAGTAGTGTTATGTTGGACCAAGTGTGATTTTTTTTTTAGACTACAATAGTTTATTGCATTTTGGACGGTATTTAATATTATAGTGTTATGTTGGACCAAGTGTGACTTCTCTATTTAATTTTTTTAAATTTTGGCACTCTTTTATATTTTATTGTTATATTAGTATTATTTGACTTTTCTTTCTTATCCAATTGTTGTGTCTGCTTTTCCTTTAGACGGACAATGTTGAATTATCATGTGACAATAATGTTTCTATGAATGGGCTAAAATAGTTACTCACTTTTTTATGTGTGAATTGATTATGAAGCAATATAAAATAATGGATATAAAGAAGAAGATCATTTTTTGGTGGTTGGTAGCACGATCAACGGTCGTCATTATGCTTGTAGACCATTATTGTAAACAGAAGAGGGTCAAAAGGAGGAGAGTGCATAATTCATCTTTAACTGGCCATAACTTTACACAATACCTCATCAATGGTCATGAGCGTTTAACATATGATTTACTTCGTATGAGGACTGATGTGTTCTTGGAGTTATGTGATTTACTGAAAAGAGAAGGGTTATTGCATGCAACTAAAAATGTCACTGTAGAAGGACAAGTTGCCATCTTCCTAAATACGGTAGGCCACAGTGAGCGTAATCGGGTCATGCAAATTCAGTTTCAACATTCAAGCCAAACAATTAGTAAGTACTTTAATGTTGTTTTGGAAGCGCTTTTATATATATGTCCCGATTATGTTAAAGTTACTGAACCTGAAACACCAACACCGGCACATATTGCTTCAAATCGAATATTCTACTCATTTTTCAAGGTAATTAAGTAATCAAGTCATCAACTTTTTTCTTAATTTTTTATGACAAATTGTTTAAACTATTAACGATTGCGCAGGATTGTATTGGTGTTATTGACAGCACCTATGTTCCAACATGAGTCCCAGTTAAAGATCATCAACGTTATCGTTGTAGAAAGGGATTCATTGCCCAAAATGTGATCGCAGCTGTAGGTTTTGACATTCTCTTTCAGTTTGTATATGCCGGCTTTGAAGGCTCAACCAATGATCAAAAAGTCATTTCTGATGTTCTACAAAACAGAGGAATATATAATATACAAGTTCCAGAAAGTAAATTGTAGTTCTGTTTAATTTAATTATATATATTTAAGGAGAATATTCAAGTGCATCCATCCCTCACCATTTGTGGTGAGGGATGGATGTACTTGAATATCCCCCTATATTTAAATAATATATATAATAAACTTGTCATTTTAATTCTCAATAGGAAAGTACTTTCTTGTTGATGCTGGTTATGCTCATAAGCGAGGTTTAATTGGACCCTACCGTGGAACTCGATATCACTTAAAAGAATATGGACCTCAAGCATTAGCTCCAAGGACGTCGACTGAGCTTTTTAACCTTCGTCATTCAAAACTTCGAAATGTTGTGGAAAGAACATTTGGCCTATGGAATGAACGATTTCCTATTTTGACGCATATACCACGGAATTATCCTGTAAAAACACAAGCAAAAATTATAAATGCTTGTGCTATAATACACAATTTCATCATGATGCGAAATCTCAACAATGATGAATTGTGCCAACGTCATTATCGTGAAGTGATAAATATTGAACGAGAACACAATGAAGATGATGCTGTTGAGGATGAGTCTGGCAGAAAATATGCTTATCGTCTCAGAGGTACAATAGCGTCAGATATGTGGAATGCATCAGCAAATAGAAGGGCTAGTGCAACGCAAATGATGAAGTGAATTCGATTAAATGATTACGAGATGCAATGAATCATCTTTTTCATGGGTGAACATACTATCATTTTTTGAAATGAAATTCGAAATATATATTTTGTGAAGATGGAGTTCTTCTATTTTGCAATATGTGTTTTGTAAGGTAGAGTATCAAACATGTTGGAATACATTTTGTGAAGTTGATCATTCATAGAAATTTATATTTTTGAAAAGTATATTTCATGCTGAAAGACATATTCCTTTTGAGGGATATAAAATGCAGATAAAACCTTTGATATAAAATAGGCATTTTTGTCTCTTGTTCATATTATTATAGCAGAATTTAATTCAATGATTAACTATTGTTTACAAGATCATCTAATAAATTTACACATGTCATTGAAACAAACATGGTAAAATGAAGCACATGTGTAAATTGTGTGAAAATGATGTTATTAGACAAACGTTGTAAAAATAAACGCATGTGTAAACCTTACATACTTAAAATTTGAATATTCATCATTTACATGTGTAAAAGACAAGCAAGCCCTTAATTTCTCTCAAAGTATGGGCCCCTTAGGTGATAGTCTCCTATAAAACAAAGAGAATAAAAAAATTAATTAATTGTGTGAGATTTATGAAAATCATGCATGGGACCCATCTAGTTTTTTTTCAATGTGCCCAACTAAATTATGATGCAAGAGATTGATGCATTTGTGAACATCAAAAAGTCTAATTGGTGGAGTGATTTAGTGGCCCAAAATCTTAATTTCATTAAAACCATGCAATCAAACCAATTATGGCTCATTTTGACCTAATTTCCAGTTTTATGCACAAATGCATAGAATCATGAAATTTTATACAATTGAATGTGAATTGACCTAATTAAGTCCACTAATGTACATGAAATGATGACTTTATATGCTAATTTTGTGCATTTATCAAAACTCCTAAATAAGGACATCCTTATTTCATAGGCTGAAACATGGGTCCGGGTCTCATATTTTTTAACATGAAAGAAATACAAGTCCAGTCCCAAACTTCCAACATGAGTATGGATCCCATGATGATCCGATCCGCCAGGTAAAAGTTTTTTAAAAAATTATGTGTTTTAAAAAATAATATTGATGTTTTTTTTTATCTTATTTAAAAAAAAAAAAACATATCTTCATTTTTAATGCTAAATTTTTGGAGAAAAAAAAAAAGCCCCCCAAAATTTAGGAAACCGGAATTCGATTCTTTTTTAAAATAGTAATTGTGAGGCCCCACCCCTTGTGGGCCCTCCGATTGAATTTGAATAATATATATTAGCCTAAGTATATTAATTATATTAATTATGGGGCTTAGTGGGGGTAGTTATGTATTTCCCTAGGTTTTAATTAGATTAGTCTAATTGTGTGATTAATATAATTATAAGAGGGGTTTCCACTATAGTACCTTCTAGAACCTCACCTAAATGACCTAAATACCCTCTACCCTAACCCTAACCCTAACCACATTCTAACCCCAAGGGCATTTTTGCCCCTAGCCCTAAAACCTCAAACTATTTAAACTAAACCCACCCAAGCCATACACTAAACACTGTTCACTTCCTTCTCTCATTCCCATCTCTCTGTTCTCTCTTCTTCTTCCCCATCCCTCTCCACCGAGCCCTCATCTCCCCCGATTCCTATCTCTCTCCCTCTCTCTTTCTCTTCCCAGAATTCCCAGACTGATCAACAAACGAGGCCTGCTGCTGGATTTCCCTATTATAGCTTGGTTCTGCATCTTCCCTCTGTTTCTTCCTTCTTTCTGTAATTGATCAGGCAAGTACCCTGGGTAACTTAGAATGCATGCTTCTTCTTCTTGATTCTGCAATTCCAATTCAGGTATATATATGTGTAGATCTGTCATTGAGCTTGTCTTTGTGGTAATGGGGCCATCGATGGATGAGTATACTTCATTTGGATGATCGATGGTCCGGATTGATGAATGGTTGGGAATTGGAGTAGTTACTGGTTCTGTTTGTTGGAATGGATGAAAAATAGGTTGAGGAGGAGAATTCCAGAGGAGTGGGTGATCTGTATCAGTTTCCGGAGACGAACAGTGTAAGACCCTGTTTGTTTGCGTTGAGATCGGGACCCAGGTGGGCCACCCGATGATAGATCCGAACCGTGGATCTGATAGAGGGGCCCTGGACGACCTTCAGGGGAAAGTCTGATCAAGGTTCTGATCAGAGGTGGACCATCATCCCTTTGAGTGATGAAACCTGGGCGTTGTTAGAGTTTCTGTAACAGAACATGGGTTCTGTTACAGAAACGAAAAAGGAAGATGGTGATGGGTTTGGTAGTCTGTGGGTGCATGGGAAAATATAGTCCTGCAGCTTGTGGGGCCCAAGTGGGGCCCAAGTTTCAGATCAGGTCCGGACATAGGATTAGGGGCTGCTTAGTGACCTTAATGATGAAGACTGATCTGGGACTAGGACAAGTGGGGCCCACTGATCTGTTAACCTTCTAGTTTTATTAATTAATTAAACCTTTAGTTTCTAATGGAATCAAATGAGACCCTTTGACCTAGTGACCTGGGACCATATGATTAGAATTTACTTTAATCAAGGGTTTAGTATATTAATTGTGGATTAATTACCAGGACCCATTAGATTTTTTAATTAAAATAAGTCCTGAGTATCTTATTAAACCCAATTGGAATTCTTGTGTATAATCTGGAATTTTCCTCCGACCCAGAGTTCATATGCACGGTTGCCCGAACTCAGTTGTTTGGCCGAGCTTAGTGCTTAATCGAGTTCAGTGCTTAACCGAGTTCAGTACTTGACCGAGCCTAGAGCCAGAAGACCGAGATCTAGTGACCGAGATCAGAATTTTCAGAGAAAAAAGCTAAAACCTGGGACACCCCCTTAGCCAGAATTTGCAGTGTACGCGGTCGACCGACCAGGCCAGGAGGTCGACCGAGCACACTGGAAATTCCAATAATTCAGGACTTTACCTGAAGGGTGAATACTCTCTGATCCCAGCGTGCCGGGTTGACCCCCAGGCCAGGAGATCGACCGAGCACACTGTGTACAGTAAGTTTTCCAGATTTTGGTTTATCATGTTGTGATCGATTGTGGGGCCCATTGACCATCCAAATAGACTTCCAAGTTCCATCACTGTGCCAACCACGAGTCAATGGTGTGGCTCAACCTTGACTCGTGGGGTCCACTAATTAAGGTTCAGGTTATGTAATCTAAGATGATTCGACCTTTATACGTTACCAATGATGCTCATAACTTCTAAGCACCAAACACAATATTCCTTAGCATCTATGGTTTCACTTAAAGATCGAATTACCTGAGATAGACCTGAATTTGAAAGTGGATCATTTACTTAGGTTGGACTGTTGTTATCTTTCATTGATCCTTGTACTTGGAGATTCATCTCCCCCATATTATTATTGTCACTCTATTGTCCTTATTTTGCTTATACCTGTTAATTAAATGTAAACGAAGGACCCGAACCTAGGACTACTTAGAGGTGACCCGTTGGTATGATTGGGTAACATTAACCCGTGTCTGTGGCTAGGCGGGCCCTTTTATGGCCTAAGTTTGGATATGGATTACCCTAGACTGGAGAGGTTGAATTATTTGGACTGTATGTTATTGGACATGGATTTGTTATCTCATTGGACTGTTGTAGACCAGGCCATGTATTTGGTGGGCCTTGGTATGGATCCAATGTTGGACTTGGGTACTTGGACCTCTTAGGGACTTTGTTAGGACCTTGTTCACGCAAGGCAAAGCCTAGACAGACACAGACCTTTATTGTTTCCTGAGTCGGCATAAACATTCACTCAGCTGATCTAAGCTCAGCCAGTTGGACTGATCATCACTGGTAGGAGCTATTGAGAGTGTTGTGTGGCTATCATGATGAGCATTGTTGGAGACGGACGGTGCGATACCGGGTCCGGCCTCAGGGTGTGTTGTGGATGTTATTTACGGGGCTAGATAATCCCCAGCACTAGTTTAGGTTCCCCGCCGCGACTGTGTTCAGTATGGGAGGGCCGCGGCATAATATCCCGCGGTATCCAGCTCGTGTGAATGTGCCATATTGTGTAGGTTTAATATTCTGTATATCCTGACTCTACATTGTTTATTTTGCTCAACTGCCTAGGATCTGTACCATTGCTATTCTCTTAACTTTATTACTGTCTCTACTCATTTGATGCATGCATCCTATATTACTTGCATACTGTGACTTGCCAGATCTTTAGATCTGATCCACTCTTGGTGCTTAGGTTTTGACCTCGAGTTCGAGGGCGATGCGTTCGCACTAGTCGAGGCGCCCGTAGCTGGTGACTATGGATGGGGACAGGCCGACCTAGAGGTCGAGCCGGAGATTGGAGAGCCGGCACAGGGGGTTGAGTGATCATCTTTGTTTGGTTTTTGAGCGACTTTTGTTGTGAGCAGGGTTTTAGTATAAATTGTAATAAACTTCTTTTCTTATCACTTGACACTCATAGGCTGGACTTCAGCCCGATATATTTGATACATGAGATGATACCTTATGCTTCCGCTATCTCTAATTATTGCTTCCGCTTTACTCTTACGCTTCCGCAATTTAACTGTTGTTATAATGTTGTTCAAAAAGTTTTAAATTGGACCTCACTGCGGACCTACGATCTTGGAAGTTCTCGGATTTTCCGGGAAGTAGCGCGCCAATTTCGGTACTTAGACGGTTTTCTCGGTATTCGGAATTGGGGCGTTACAGTAATATCCATTGTGCAGAAGTAACATATGATCAATAAAATTAGGGCACCTTTGGTGACGGAAGAGGAATCCCCACTTTGGAGGAATCTTTGGTGCCATGGAATTAAACTTTCTTTGGTGAGGATTTATGAAGGAGATGATTCATTGCATTCTATGTTTGGCTCGCACGTAATCAACAATGATATCTTCGAATCCATTTTTGGCAAGCATGTCAAAATCTATGGAAAAAATATGATCCCATATCAAGTAGGTTCATCATATTAATGAATAAATGCATTGTAGAATAAAAATGTCATGGTATCATCACAGTCACAAGAAATTCAATCCTAAAAAGAAAGGCAAGAAACACAAAACCTACATTCAGAAATGAAAAACAATGCATATAAAACCATGAACACGAGAGAAAATACCCCTAGATTTCACCCAACCCAATCTATTTCCAATAGAACTCAACCCCACAACTAGGTAAACTTAAAAATCCATACAAAACAACACATGGCCATAAAATTGACTCCAACGTAGAAAAAAACTGAAATCAAAACATGGAAGAAGTGTAGTAGCTGGAACAATCTTCCTTCGAATGCTTTGTAGCACCCTAATCACAGAGAGAGGGCTTCCCTCGATTGTTCGACTACTCAATTGCTCAGTAGAACATTCACTATAAAGAAAAATCTAAGATTAATCCATCAAGAACCCAAAAACAATTGTTTTCGAGAAGAAGAGAGACAAAGGGAGAAAGCTAGAGAAATGGAGGGAGAGAGGGAGAGGACTTGTTACCTGCCCAGAGAAATGCAACTGACATCGAAGAGGAAGCAAGCAAGGTGAAGCAAACTTCATCGAGAGTGGAGGGTCTTCCGAGGGGGTCTCGAGTTTACTGTAGCAAAGACTCCTCCTTTTATAGGGCCCCTTTAAAAATCGCGGATTTACGGGATCTGATGGGTGGAGATTAGACTGCCACAATCTGTGATTTCAAAGAAAAAGGAAAACCCCTTTCCTCAGTCCCAGATGTTAAACGTGGAATTTCCTCGCCAGTGAGGAAAATCGAGCGAGGAATCCTCCCCGTGGAACATTAAAAAAATGTAAAACACAATTCTAATCTAAGGATGTAACATATTATTACCGTTATTATTATGTGCAAAAATATTGGAGGAAACATCCAACTTACATGGTGAGGTTTTTACACTGGGTGATTGTGACAACACTTAATTTATTGGCGTAGTGATAGGTCCATTGACCACATGAATTGAAAGATTGAAAGAGAGAGTGTACAACAAACATGCTCGTGAAGTTCAATATTATTTCATATACCTGCAAAGAGATTATATAATTGTTTTGAATCTAGCAATGGATGGAATGATGCAAGAGATGCTCTAGATATATTTTTTTATCCCAACTAAGGGGTTGGAAGTTGGACCCCATGAGACTCACACATGCGGGTGATGGGAACTCGCGCATGCAAGGAGGCACTACTCACACATGCGAAGTGATGGAAACTAATACATGCGAAGAGAACGCGAAGTGATGGAAACTCATGCATGCAAGGTGACATAACTCACACATGTGAGGTAATTGCAACTCACATAAGCAAGGAGGGGGAAAGATAAAAATCAACAATAATTGGATTCCAAAATATTTAAACTATTTATAAATGGAATAAAGCAGCCAAATCTTGAACCCAACTTGAATCACAAATTCTAAAAACTAATTTGTCTCTAATAGTTTATAAAGAAAAAAAAATCTACCTATAATACTTGGCTAGGAACAACAAGAAATGGAGAGCGAAATGAGAATCATTCAAATGCACTCTAAAAGAATATATTTCAGTCGAAAAGCTTGCCAAAAAAGGCTTAAATGAAAAGGAAAAGAGAAAGAGAATTAAACCAAATATAGATAATTAATGAACACTACTTCTATACATAATAAAGTCCACTCTTTTCTTATAATCTCTATCTCGTTATCTCTTTTCAATTCATGTACAATCACTAAGTAGGAAATAGAAAATCATGAGACCCTTTCTTATGAAAAATGACTTAAAAAACATTATAAACCATTCAATATTTTAAATTACAAAAATGTTGACAACAAACTACTTAAAAAAAAATATAGATTTCAATTCCGTTCAATTTCAAGTTTCTTATTTTCTTTCTTTTAGACCTATGGTTTTTAAACTTCTATTTTAATTGTGTTTGTGTTATGAAAGTTATGTAATATTCATCTACAATTCATTCAAATATTTATAAATATTTTTATTTAAAACTCTAATTATTTTCTTATCATGGTCTACATTGGGCGCGCCCCTTTTTTGTTATTTTGTCCTTGCAACTAAATTATCCTGACATCTCTTCACCTTTTTGGCCAATTGACACCGCAGTCTCCTCAAGGCTCAAATATCATGTCTCTATATAAGCCGTCTCTCTCCTTGGCCAAAATAAGAGAACTGCCAATGTGATGTTACACGGGCCCGCTTGCTGATGAGACAATTTTTTTTTATCTTCAAATCGAGACATCGCAAAATATTCCTCAGCCGTGAGTTTGTTGTAGTGGGGGTGGGGCTCAAGTTTTGGTCATTCATGAGATTACAGTGGGCAAGAAATCAACTAAACCCACAAAACTTTGTATCCTGTCAATTTAAGTGCACAAAACAATGACAAAAACTAAGTTTGACAGAACATTTCAATATTGGGCTAAATTGGTGCACGATTAAACAAACAGAGGGTTTTGCTACACTGCTTTCCCGGGATCGAATGCAATGGTAAAAGAGAATTTTTTGTTAATTGCATTCCATATTTCATGTCAGGCATGGCAAAACTCTTTTTTACGTTTTTTTACCATCGGAGGGTTTCCAACCCTTTACGCTGGACTAATCCCTCCGGACTCAGAGAAAAGCTGTGTAAAATCCCTGTGCAGACCGTGGTCCTAGGCCAACTAAACTACCCCTTGGAGTTCATGCCACAACCTTCTTTATAGTATGATGTTGAGATGGCCCACCTAATCTACCCATGTGAGTTATCATTTATGGTTATGATGTTGAGATTGTTGCTTTCCAATTTGTTGAAAATTAAATATTCTAAAGTGGATGCTAGAGCTGCAACGACCATTACCACAAACCCAATCTGACCATGTTCACCAAGTAAGCAGTGTGGTATTTTTTATTTTAACTTTATGGGCTTTATAATAGATTGGAATTCACGCATCCATGCACTCTTAGAGTTTTGTAAGAAATATTTTTAATCTGTTTTATTTAAATAAAGTTTTCAATCATCATCGTCACCATTACCTATTTTTTATAATTATTTTAAACCAATTTTAAAGTGTTCCGATTTAAGTTTTTTGTGCTAACCATTCCCTATCTTAGCACAAACCCTTTTTGCTAAATAATATATTTTTAATTTTTAATTTAATTTTATTAATATTATTTCAAAGAAAGCACTATATTTGAATATGTTTTTATTTTTCTTTTGCCCAAGTTAGCATATGCTTTTGTTGAAAAGCAATATTTTTTATTTCTTAAAAATCTATAATTTTTATCAAATAAAGATTTTTTCTTATTACAACGGCCTGGACTGTGCACGGGCCTACTTTATTAGTTAATAGACAAATTAATAGGTATTGTTATCAGCTTTTCTGGCAATTTCCACCCTGACCTGCTAACTCGGCATTTAGCCCACTCGGTTTTGACTGGCCAAACCCAGCTTATGTGAATATATGATTAGATCACGGATCAATTTTCCCTAACCCAATGTAAAGTAGGTTGGGTTAGGGCGGACTCGCTTAACCCGCTAACCCATGTGTAGCCCTAAGGAATTGTGTGCGCAACCGTGAAAAGAGGAGGAGACAAGGCGTCGGAAAACTAAATGCGTTCGGTGCAACGGCGAAATGATCTCATTTTCCTCTCCGTTTGCGCGTTCTTTTGAACGCTTCTCCAAGTGTAGGGTCGTCACGATGCAGTAATAATCTTGGTGAGTCCGAGGTCGATCCACCTGGAATGTTGTAGCAATGCACCTACCTTAACCTATTCAAAATTTAAACTTAGCCTAACCAAAATCTATACATCAATTGGGTCCTCAAATAAAATTAATTACATGAATTACATCCTAATTGAAATAAAGTCCTAATCTAAAAATCCTAATCCAAAAATTAATCTGCAACCAAAGAAAACTTAATTAAAATAACCAATTACAAAAGAATAAAAATAAAATTGAGAATTAAAATTAATTAAACAAACAAGTAAAACAAAAAATTTCACGGTCCAGAGATCAATCTTCCTCCTAATAATTTGAAGTGGGATTAGCTTCAAACCTCTTTTTCTAATATGGGTCGTCAATCCATATTAGAAAAAGAATAAATCAATTATTTTAAACTACTAATTTCTAGAATGGTTATTCAAACATTCCATGCTCAATAGTTTTTTCTTTTTTTGGGGCCTAAATCCTACATTGATTCTAGACATGCCATATATATATATATATATATATATATATGGAACATAAGATATTGTATAATTTATAGAATTAAGCAACTATCACCAAAACCATTCCTTTACATTAAAATTGCTAAATAAATCTTATTTTAGTAATTTTATCTACGCACAAGACCAATAAAATTACATAAAATATCACCCTTTTTCCTTCCATGCTCTTGTTCTTCAACTTCTTCATGTCGAACGCGTCACTGATTGGTAAGGAAAATAATAAAAATAAAAGGGCTGGTTGGTTTTAGACTTACGGAGAAAGGGAGTGTTATGTGTGGTGTGGGACGTCCCCTTTTTGGTGGAACGAAGTGAGAACTCCAACCACCTATGTGGGCTTTTTATCATTTTTGTTTTTAAGTGCTTCTTTTCAAGTGTTGATGAGAATGGAAGTCCTCTTTACTTGGTGTCCAAGTTTGCAATGACTTTTGGCAACTTGAGAAAATCTTGGAGTTTTGAAATTATTTTCAACCTTTGTTTCTTGACCAAGAGTCTTCTATTCTTAGAATTCTTTGCTTGTTGCAAATCTTCTTGTATTGGGTTTTCATTTTTTTTTTTCCCCTCTTCCCTCCTTCTTCTCTCCTTCCTCCTTTAATTTAATTTCTTGGCCACCATATGTATCCTAGATTCCCTTCCACCTCTGACGTTTCCGAGACATTTCGGTCCTCAAGGTGGCTTCTTTATCAAGATTTCTTCTTTTTTTTTTTCTCTCTCTCTCTCTCAAATTTATTCTCCGCGGGCCCCAAAGTTTGAACTTTCCTACACAAAGAATAAAATTAAATTAGAAGAATAATTTTATGAGGAAAAGAATAATGTAATAAAAATAATTTCATGAATTCAAGCAATTTTATGGATTTTCAATGATTTTGACTTAAATTCGATTTTATGAAATCAAATGCAATTAGATGAAATTACCCTACATATAAGTCTATAAAATCACATGAAATAATGCATATGAATTGAAGTTTCATGGATTTATCATCTGTGATGGTAGAGATCCGTACTTCCTATTTAGGATGGTAGGAAATCAATTACGTGGAAGAGGAAATGGACGATTTCCTCTTCTGCAGGGTTTACCAAACATACCCTTAGGACCTGTTTGTTTAGTAGAATTGAGATAATTCTGAGAATTTCAAATATTGCCCCAAAAATAGAATTTCAAATGCTCAATCCCCTCTAGCATTTGGAATGCTGTAATTCACGGAATTTAAAGGCTAAAAGTGCCTTTTATTAGGTTTGGAATTTTGAACTTTTTGCAACAAACATAGCATTTGGAATGTCTATGGTACAAGATGTCACATCATTTCATAAATCCCCAACGAATCCAATTTGTTGTCAGAAATGCCTCTAACCCGATCTTGTTCTTTCACATGTATGACACCATCGACCATCCTCTTCCAAATGATTCTTTTTTCATGTTAACCCTCAATGGTCTATGCCAATACTTCAAGAAGTAGTTGTGACCATCTACATGGACAACATCGGTTTTGTTGAGAGTTCTTTAAAAGATTCTTCAAAAGCACTTGCGTAGAGGGTTCTCGTTCATCAGTTTTGACCATGATTGGAAAACTCTCCGAGTTGACTCTCGACTCTCCTAAGTCATCTCGTTTCGATGAAGGACTGAGTCAAAAATAGGGGAGACTCAGCCGGGTCATCTCATTTTAATAAGTTATTGGCATTCTGAACCATTTAACATGCAGGTATAATTTTAGATAATTAAACATTTTTATAAGTAGTTATGCATGAGGTTTGGAGTTAGTAATTTAAAAATGATGGCTAAAATGTAATTTAAAATGTATATTTGATCTTTTACATTTGGTATTTGAACTAACAGATTGTATAATATGCAACTTTCTTCTTTTATTTTCTTTATTGTAATATTTTTCTTACATACAACTTCATTAATTTGAATAGATTATTATGAATACAAGTAAATAAATGTATTTTTTTTATATTTTATAAGTAATGGATTAATTTTTAAATATTTCTAAAGTTATTTTAAAAAAAACATGAATCTCCTAAGTCTCCGCATTGACTCTGTCCCAGTCAATTTCTATGCATTGGACGAGTCGAGTTCGAGTCACAAGTTTTCCAACCTTCATTTTGACAATCATGAAAAATGCTGTAATTCTCTTTTGGTTGAAGATTCATTTCTGTCATATTCCCTCCCTCCTTATCTCTGCAATCTCTACTTCAATTTTTCCAATTTCTCTTAGGTAGCAAGATGTAAGAGCAGCAACAACAAACGGTAGCATTTTCAGGTTGGGTTGACCCGCCATAGTCAGAACCCAAATTATGGGGGACTCCAACTATTGACCGACACAACCCATTTGCCACCCCTTTCATTAAACTTTCGCCAGCACCAAAATTAAAATCTAATTTGCGCTAAAAGAAGGAAAAAAGGGATTGATTTCGTTAGATAAAATCTCTCCTAAATTATCTATGGGACGTTCTATTGGCACACTAAAATTTTCTCTTCCCACACACACATTTAAAAAAATAAATCCTATGAAATTACCTTTTTACCCACCCAACTCCTTTCTCCCCCACACCTCCCCCTTCACCTTCGGCTCTGGCCACGATCCCTCTAGTTCCATTCTCTCTCTCCCTCCCTCTCTTCCTCCTTCTTCCTCACCCACTGTTTTCTCTCTCCTTTCTCCCAGTCTCTCCCTCTCCCTCTCTCGTTCCTTTCCCTGGCCGGCGGTAGATCAAGCATTAGGGAAAAGGGAGGGAGGGAGGGAGAGAGAGAAGGGGAGGTGAGGGATTGTGGCCATTGCTAGTCCAGTCGGAGTAGGTGCCCATCGTCGGTCCAGGTCGGAGCCGAAGATGGGGAGGGAGAGACATGAAGAAGGGAGAGAGAAAACACTAGAGAGAGAGAGAGAGAGAGAGAGAGAGAGAGAGAGAGAGAGAGAGAGAGAAGGAGGAGAGGGATCGTGGCTGCCACCAGTCTAGGCCGGAGCCGAAGGTGGGGGGAGAGAAAGGAGTTGGGTGAGCAAAAAGGTAATCTCATAGGTTTTTTTATTTAAAAAATGTGTGTGAGAAGAGAAATTTTCTATGAGCCAATAGAACGTCCCATTATCTATTTGACAAAAATTCCCCTAACTTAGCATAATAAACAGGCTAAATTTTTTCAATTCTAATGACTCGTAATTGTAAAATGTTCTCCTATCAAATTACATGTTTCCATGGGCCCACCTTTGATTAGCGAAGCACATAATCTTGTCATCCCCTTGTTCTAGCATGTCGTCTAACCATTAAAAATAAACTTAGGATGATTTTGTGGGGCTGATTAAGAGAACCTTTTCATTTTTCCTCCACCTCCATCGGTTTTCATCCATCTAAATGGGGCCCACCCATTCATATTCATTCATCTAAGTGGGCCTCATGAGCTGAATCTGCTAATTTAAAAAGGTACGAAAATAGGAAAAAAAATTCTAAAAAAACATGTAAAGAAAAAAAAAACCAGAGACCGGGCTATCTTTAAATTTCGGGGGAATTTTTAGAAAATGTCACTTTTTCAATGTCAATCTATTTATGATTTTGGAATTCTACAAAAATACAAATAAGATGGAATTTCTAAATTCCTAAAGGCCAATTGGGACTTATCATCTGTAGGAATTTATAAATTTTTGTCGAGAAATAAGGAATTTAAAAATATCAAAAATATAATATCACATCATTTCTCAAAAACCACGACAGCTAGAATTCTAATGAAGAAAACGGCCTTAACCTCATAAACCTTATAAAACCCTAACCTCTCCCTCCATTCACGTTTCCCTCTCTGTATTAGTAACAACTCTCTGCACTTTGACTGACTAAAGTCGAAGAAGCAACCAGTGTTACGAAGAAGAGGCTCAGAAAAGGCTCGTTGGTCTGCCCGGCTGTGCGTGCTACGACGTCTCCATATCTGCTCGAATCGCGAACGTAATCCCTGCTCAGGTACGCTACGAGCTCCGATATCCCTTCTTAACGTTCCCAATCTCTCCACCCAAATCCGAAACCGACACAAATAAATCATATAGATTTTTCCTAAAGTATCAAGCAAACATAACGTAACACCTTCTTATTGTCACCAGCGATTTGTTGTTTGAACACAATCTCTTTCTTTCTGAAAGAAACAGAATGCACAGAATCTCTAATTCCACGCGCAACTAGAAATTTCTGTTAATTGTATTAGATTTTCCAGAATGGGTTTTTTTGGTTATATGTGAAGCTTCTATTGTTTGTTTGTTTGTTCCAGTTCAATTGATGATAGATTTACAAAATGAGATGGTGTAAGCATTGTGCGGAGAGCCACCCGACAGTGCGTGACGACAATGGTTACATGTAAGTGGCTTTGTCATGGTTAATAACTGAAATAGCACCATATTTAGGATTTTGTTTTCCTGAGAACTGATTTTTTTTTTTTCAAATCGCGCAGCTGTTGCAATGGTTGTGGAAGGGTTATTGATCAGGATGTTTACACTAATGATGTTACCTTCATCAAGACTGCTGGAGGGGTAGGTCTTGTTACTGAATTTATTGTGTGTGTTCTTTACATGTGTTTTACTAGTTGTCAGTTGCATGGTTCTGTGCCTCTGTATTGCTGTTTTGGACTGCCATGGATTGGGGCAGATCAGATGGTTGTGGCAATGATGTTTTGATTTTTTTTTTATACTGTCTTTCTTTACAGTCCCAATTGGCTGGGAACTTTGTAAGGAGTGTTTTGAGTGAATATTCTGCTTCCCATGAAAGGACTTTGATGAAAGGTAAGTATAATGTTGTTAGTTGCATGGTTTGTTCAGATCTCTTCTATAGAGCAGAATGCTTGTTTATACTGCTATACTGAACTCTGATACGAACATGTTATCCAAAATAGAAATACGATCTCTGTTCATCAGTCCCTTTTTGTTGGGCACAATTTCGTGAAATGTTGTTAATTGTTATGATCAATTCAGTAGAAAGAAGATTAGGTGTTTATTTTTTGTTGGAATTTTCTGGAATAACTTGTCACATCCTCCAGTTCCTTATAAGACATATCCAATGGTTGAAAACTTAAGTAACATGGATTGTTCCTCATGCTGGATATCTGTGGCTCTCCTTGGGTTAGATCTGATCGACCTTAGGTCTAGGCTGCATCACTATATGTGCCTTCTTATATGTCCATTGCCAATTCGGATTTGCAAAATAGGAGCAGTTATTTTTAATGCATGGATAGACCTAAGTGGTGATGATTTTTGTATGTGAACTTTTCATGTTCTCTTTATTGCAAGTTATTTTTCTCTTACTGCAGGAAGAGATGAAATTTGTGATCTAGTTGATAGTCTTAATGTGAGCGGAGGAGATTCCATAATTGATCAGGCTCATGCTTTTTATACGGTTTGTTTCTTGAGCTTGAAACAAACTTTATTTCCAGCTGTGTGTCAACACCACATCTCTGATTCTGCTTTAGTTTTAAAGATAGCTGTTGAGCGGAATTTCACAAGGGGAAGAAGGACAGCACTGGTTGCAGCGTCTTGCCTTTACATTGCCTGTCGGTGAGGACTGCCCTTAAAAGGCTTTCTTGTTTTCTTTTTTCATTTACTAGTTCTTTTTTTTTTTTTCCTTATCCAATAGGTTAAATGTATGGTTTTAACCATCACTAGTATTTCATAACAACCATTATGCGACATTTTGTCTGAGAATGATCTGAATACATGGTGTGAAACTGTTTCAGTAGGAAACATCATCGCAATTCTCCTTATTTGCCTTTTTTTTTTTTTTAAACCATATTCTAAGGTGATGTCTCTTTGTAAACATCTTTAAACAGTCTAAAAGCCATAAAAGTGACTATTTTCACGGGACTTGAGGCCATTTTTTACAAGAGCCCTTGACTCGTTGGAAGGTGCTCATTGTTGCACCCATGAGGTTGCAGGTTACCTGTTATGGAAAGTGCATGATTAAAATGGTTCTATGGGCCTCGGTTGTCATTAAGGATTCCAACTAGGTGGAACTTTGTGATATTGGAAGCTTTGAGGCCTCCCCCTTTCTTCTCCCCAGGAATCTCTTTGTAAAAGGTGACTTGTCTAATGCAAAACTTCTCCATGCCAGCTCTTAGAGTCAATCTCTCTCTTATACTGAAGGACATATTCCATGGGTATTAACTATATTTCCATGAGATTTAGGATGCCATGCATTTTTATTTTAATTTTTAATTTATTTAGCCACGAATTAGTTTTCAAATAAAGCATCGATTTTGTTCACAGAGTAAATAATATAATTTGAGAATCTTGTACAAGTACTAAGAAGCCTTGCATGATTTGTATACATAATTTATACTGAATTGGAGTCTGTGCTATATCACAGTAGGCCATATAGAACAAAACTTAACTGATATATTTTGTCCATTCTTTTCTATAGGCAAAACTCCAAGGCATATCTCCTCATTGATTTTTCAGAGTACTTGCAGATAAATGTGTAAGGATTTTTTAAAGCATCCTAGAAAAGTAAATGCTTTGTATACTGTGGAAAACTGTTTGTAATCCATCTTGTATGTATTCTATCTGCATTATTTTGCTTTCATTATTTATGACACTCATCCGAAAATCTTGTTTCAGTTATGTCCTGGGTGCTGTATTTTTGCAACTTTGTCAACTGCTAAGACTTGAAGAACATCCCATTGTGCAGAAACCTGTTGATCCTAGCCTTTTTATCCATCGATTCACGGAGCGTAAGAACCCACAAAATTCTTCGCCTTTTTTTTTTTTTTTGGTATTGGTTTTCTTCTTTTGAGTTACCTAGTTGGGTGCCATGAATTTCTTGTTTTGTAGCCATTTCATTTTTTGTGATGAGATGCAAGTTGGAGTGTACTCTTCAATGACATTTAGCTCATAACAGAGAGTTCTGTCTTCAAATTGATAGGTTATCTGAATCTACTAGATTTGGATCTTGATCGATCTCTGTGTTTCAAATTCATGCTCGCTATTTTTGTTTTTCTGTTCTTTCGTAAATTTAGTTTTAGAGTTTCTATGATGACCTGCAACTGTTTGTTACTTTGCTTATGTGGAGATTTATTGAAATTGCCTTGGAAAGAAGGTTGTGCAATGATCTAAAATAGTTTGTTACTTTGCTTATATGAAAATTTATTGAAATAAATTTCAGTTTTCTCTTTCGCTATTGTGAATGTGAAGAAGGAACAACAAAAGAATGTTTAACTTTTTCGATTGACCATTATTTGCACCACCCAAATGGAAATCCTGGGTCACCCACTGCCAACAATGGGGCTAGTGAGGAAAATTTTTTCTACGTTGGTTGATGTCCCTTAAGGGAAAGGGGTAGGGTGAAGAAGACATGGAATGAAAATAGTAAGGATGGACATGAAGCACAACCTATCGGAGGATTTCCCAGCTTAAAAATTGGCTTCGCACCAAACTGCCCTTCACAGGCAAGAAGAAGATCTATCGTAGGATAGAAGAAGATGAGAGCAAAGTGCACTCATCAATTATTATTATTATTTTAAATTAATCCAAGTCTGAATAGCCTAGGAGGCTTTACAATGCTTCCATAAGAGAAAACGCAAGCCTAGATCTATTCTCAACCATCTAATAATCCTACTGTTGAGATTAAAACATCTCAGTTAAATAAATAAAGGCCATAAATAAATGAAAACAAACTCTAAATAAGATAAGGATAGGTGGGTTGGGCCCAAGGATGGTCAGAACAGATGGGCCGGGCCCATTGATGCTGATCGACCCGTGGGGGCCACAGGTCTGTACCGCATCAATTCTCGCTTCCTTGGAGAGAACTCGACCATGAGTTCTATAGACGTCCTCCAGAAAATCCAACGTATGAACTTCCGACTTGCCACTTGATCTCCGTTTTCTTTGCATGACCTGTTGGCTTGAGGAGAATGGAGGCGTGACTTCTTATTTCTGAATTTAGCTTGAATGTGTGAGATGATCACTAGACACTTCAATTTTTGAGTCTTTCTCATCCGATCACAATCTTCAGGTTTCCATCGATGATACCTTAAGGCAAAATCAATGTAAGGGATTTTAAGTGATGGATCATCTTGTGAACCCTCAACAATAATTGATTTGTTCTCCGATGCTCCAATTGTCATTTCTAAAAGTGGCATGACGATCAAATCCATTGGATGTTCAGTTGGCTTGCTGACATGTCCAATTCTCCAATGCTAATATTTTCTTCTTTTGCTACATGCACTGGCTTATCAGTGTTGAATTGTTGATAGTCCCTATGTTTTCTACTACTAGCATTTCAATGTCATCTGTTATGGGTTCCACAGCAAGTGCTTTTGTTATTTCCTGGGACTTTCCTTCTTGTAACTTAGCTTTCCGGAGGCAGTAACATTTTATCAAGCGCTCAACACGGATTGCTTCCCAAAACGCTTCATACATATCTTTGCATTCCTTCTTCATATTCTTCAATATGCTCGATCACAAACCGTTGAGAAGGTGATTGAAATCAAGTGTCTTGTTCAATTCACATAAATAATGTAGCCTTTCAAATTCATCGGCATATTCTTCGACAGACAATTTTCCTTGTTTCAAATTAAGATACTGCTCAAAGCAGTCTTTATTTGCATAATATCATTCTCCATATTTGATTGCATATATCATTCTTTTAAGATTTTTGTTGGTTTCAAGAAGTTGCGATTCCATATTGGCTGGCAATTCCATATTGACTTGGATGCAGAGTTGAAAATCTAATGCTCTTCAAATTAAAATCAGACTGACCAGATGTGTAGATCCCACTGATTGGAGTTCGCAGGTGAAGGTGAATCGTTGTTCGGAGTCTGGATGGCTTTCATATTGCCGATTGAACTTGAATGGTTGAAAATTGCTTTGACCAGCTGTGTCAGCCGCACACTGTTTCAATTGTAGAAGAATGGTTGGGTTGAATAGGCATGACCCAACTGATATCACCCGACTACAACTTAAATGGATATGAATCAGGCCTGATATTGAGGCTGGCCTGCATAAGACCTGAAACAAGGCCTACAATCAAGATCCTGTAGCAGTCAAAGCTCAGGTCGGGATTGGCTTCGCTGGGCTCCGCTTCGGTCCTTTTTTTAAATTGCAAGTACTGCTTTTTCAAATTTGGACTGAGCTTGAACTCAGGCCCACTTGGAAGTTGGCCCAGCACGTGTCGCTGAATGGGGCCACGTGCTACAGGGTCGTTGACACTGTAGCAGGCTTTATACAGAGAAGCAAAACAAAATGGGCAAAAAACCCTTTTCATCACGGTGCTTCAACGAAGGAGAGGGATGGGGCTCTGCTGTTGGTGCTTGCAATGAGGCGGAGAGAACACTTTATGCTCGTTGCTCTTGGTGGTTTTGGTCCACTGGAGACGGTGGCGATGAAATGTTGAGGGTGATCGATTGTTGCACCCAACAGAGAAGGAGGAAGGTGAGAGGTGAATTGCTCTGGTGGTGCCGGTCGTCGATGGTGGCTGGAGCGTCGACTGGGAAGGGAGAAGGTGGAGAGCTGCTGCTTGCTTGCCGTGGTGTCTTCGATGCAAGTACGCCTTTTTTTTTGGTGGTTTCTTCTTCTTCTTCTTCTTCTCTCTCTCTCTCTCTGAAATTGGAAGAGGGCTGCGAGTTTTGGGGAAAGAGGGTTTTCGGAGGGTGGGTTGTTGGTTTGGCTATGATTCTGTAGGGTTGGGATCTCAGGTAGCAGGGATTTAGGGATGGGTCTTTGATTTGGGGGATTTGGGTGATTGAAGATGGGCTCGGGATCTTCGGTTGGGTGTGATGGTGAAGAGATGGATTTGTGGCAGTGGAGCTTGGTGATGGGTTTGAACGTATAGTGGCATTGGGTTTGAAATTAGAGTTGGCTTGTAGGGGATTTGGGTTTTGTGGATTGTCTGGTGGTGTGGATTTGGGTATAATTGGGGGTTTTGTTTTAATAGTGTCAGGGGTGGGAGATCTGGTTTTAGTGGGGAGTTTTGGTTTGAATGATGTGATTTGTCGGTGTTGGTGATCACCGATGGGTTTTTTGATAAGGGGATGAGGTTTAGACAGGGATTAGGTAGCAGGGTTTTAGATGTCATGAGATGGGGTTGATGGCGTAGGGGAGATCGGATGATGTGGGAATGATCGGGACTATCGAATGGTGATGGTGAGTCGGAAAAGATGAGGAATGTCGAGTACCGAATCCGGGGAGATTGATCTTCGACTTTGATACCAAATGATGTGGAGCAGGGTCTTACGTGTGGGGTGGGTAGAGACAGAGGGAATAGAGATGGAGGGTAGAAGGGATAGGTTAGGCTTTCGCTTGAAAATTGGCTTCGCACCAAACTCCCCTTCATGGGCGGGAAGAAGATCTTCCATAGCAGGATAAAAGAAGAGGAGAGCAAAGTGCACTCAACATTTTTTTTTTATTAATCCAAGTCTGAATAGCCTAGGAGGCTTTACAATGCTTAAATAAGAGAAAACACAAACCTAGATCTAATCTCAAGCATCTAAGAATCCTACAGTTGTGATTAAAACATCTCACTTAAATAAATAAAGGCCATAAATAAATGAAAACAAACTCTAAATAGGATAAGGATAGGTGGGTTGGGCCCAAGGTTGGTCGAAACAGATGGACTAGGCCCATTGATACTGGTCATTTTATTGGGGCAATGGGTCTGTCCTGCATCAACAGGCCAACAACAATGGGGCCCATGAGGAAAAGTTTTTCAATGCTGGTTGGTGGCCCTCAAGGGAAAAGGTTAGGTTGAAGAGGATATAAATGGAAGTAGTAAGGATAGATATGAAGAAGTACAATCTATTGGAGGATTTGCTCATGATAGGTTGGAATGGCGAAACACTTAGCTGAGCCTGACCCAAACATAGTTGGGACAAGGCTTTGATGATGATGATAGTTATGATGCATACGTATATGGATATGTATGCACTTATAAATCTTTTGTATACATCCCCTGTTAATGTGGATAGCCCCCTAGTGATTTGTTAAATGGATGTTGAATTACCTGTTTAAAATGGTTGTTAGTTTGCAATTATCCATTCCCGACCCCAAACCACCCAAACCTACAACCTGATGGTTGCGACAATAAGCAGCTTCCGACATATTTTCTTGGATTTTTGGCTAAGATCAATAAGCACCTTCCAACTGTGCTATGGGCCTTGTCCCATTCATGAGATCTTATGTGGAAAGATAAATGTCTCAACTTAGTAGTGTGCCTACTTTATGTTATAAGTGTTAGAAAAAAAGAGCCAATGTTTTATATGGTTTTTGCAATTTAGCTAGGAAGAGCATGATCTACTGAAAATGTTAACTAAACTTCTAAATGTTAATTCTTAATTTTGAGTGGATATATCCCAGTTGAGATGTGGGTTTCAGAATGTTGTGCATAGGTGAGAGCATCAATTATTATATCGATGATCTTTTGTTGTGTTTACTGTATAGTTTGGTAGCTTTTACAAGAGAGATCGAGGCTTGTGCGCCCGTCTTGGTATGATTTTTGAGGTTTTTGTCTCGAGTGGTTGGGGTTTAGGAGGTCTACAGATTTAAGGGTTTGGTTTTATATGGTGGATGACTGGCATGAGCGCCATAGCTGTATCAAGTGTTAAGAAAGTTTGGTAGAATACTCACTGGAATTCAGTTTGTACATGGGCTGCTCTCGGAACATATCAATAGGTGAGTTAAAGGTTGATCATCATATAATCATCATCATTGCACACCGGGGGGTGGGACTCACCTGATGGTCCATCCGATTGGACCACACACTCCCCCTGAATTTCACACATCCCTTGGGGTTTGCACCCATCTGAATGGACTGGACTGTTGGATTGACCACACACCCATCCGAATGGACTGTACACCATTAAAATTGTGGGGCCCGGATGGAGATGATAGGGTTTAAGGTTGAGGCTGATTTTTTGCAGAGATGAAGGGCCCAGGGAGATCTTTGGATCCCCCCGGTCCCAATCCCAGGTGGGGCCCCATGTGGGCCTGTCATTGAGGTGCGAACACTGATCTAGTGTGCGAGTAGCGCATTGGATCAGTACTCTCTCTCTCTCTCTCTCTATATATATATATATATATATATAGGAAATATTCAAGTGAGAACTAGTTCTCACCGTGCTTCCGTGAGAACTATTGGTGGGGCCCACCTAGCAACCAATCCAAACCGTCCCCCTGATAGTTGAGGTTTGACACCCATCTAAATGGATTGGACAGTTGGATGGAGGGTTGAATTTTTATTTATTTTTTAATATGAAGCCATTAAATTCATGGGCCACGGATGAAGGGGTTAGGGGCATGGGATTGGGGTAAAACTTGATACTTGGGGTGGTCCCACATATATCTTTCCATCTCCTCTGGTCATCCCTAGATGGGGCTCTCAAATAGGCCCCACAAAAAGTTCTCACGGTGACTCCATGAAAACAGTTCTCACTAGAACAAAGCCTTATACACACACACACACACACACACACACACACACACACACATATATATATACATACATATATGGGAAATTCTCAAGAATGGCCCACTTTAAAAACGCCCCTTTTTGCACCCCTCTTTTTTTGGTCATAGGGTCCATATTGTGTCAATCTAGTCTTTTCACACACACTACCCCCCCAATGAACAGTCACAAGTCTAAGTTCGACATTGATCCAACTTTTCCTCACCGTTGGATTGAAATTATAATAAAATGATGCCTCTAAACCATTAAATTTTAGGGCCATAGATCAAAAGGTTAGGATGATCTTATGGGCTCAAGATTTGGCATGTAGGTACACCTCATATGGATCTTTCCATCTAATAAACTTCCATGATCATCATGCATCCTAATGGGCCAAACTAGGAGGGGCTTTTTTTAGAAAAAAAGTGCCCGGGTGCTGTGTAGCGCTCCCCTGTATGTATATATATAAAGACTTGGTCTCCTGAACTACTATGATCAAAATGCCCCTCCAACTACTATTAATCACTCTGCAATATGAAGCATAAAAGAAGAATGAGCGTGATAATTCTACAAATACCTAGTCATAATCATTAGGATTCATAATCGGTTAAAACTTAAAACATGCATCATCTAAAGCAAACCGTTTGATATTGTATGATGTCACACTAAAGAATTACATAAAAAGGAATGCACCTTTCCTGAACTAATTCTAAAAATAGGAATTCATGATTTGTCATTAAAAAAAAAAGGAATGCATGATATGGTTTAAAACAAGCTCGCTACAAAATAGAGAAATCAGAAATCCAGGGCATATGTTTCAAAAAGAAGAGCATAGTGAATTTCCATCCCAGATTAGGATTAGTGAATATGTCCAGACTGACTGAATACACACACACATAGGGATAACATATATAGCTAATGATGAAAATAAGAAAATAACTTGACAAACACATATCTGACTATGTACATGCACATCCAAATTGTATTTCACAACTCATCAAAACATCATCCCAAAACGAATCTTAATGCTTATAAATGTAAATGTAAAATAAAACATACCATAACAATCTGGCTGACTACTTACATGCACATCAAAATTGTGTTTCATGACTCATCAAAACATCATCCCATAAAGAATCTTGGTCTTCTAAATGTAAAAGGAAACAGAGCCCTAATGATCTCACTAACTATTTACTGGTTCGTAGATTTCTAGCAACAAAGCAGATCAGGCTCTCTTTTGGATTCCTTTTCTTCTTTGTTATCCTCTCTTTCGTTCCCTTTTTTTATTCTCTTACCTTCTTTCGTTCCTCTTCGTCCTTTCTTATTTATAATTCTCTTAAGAGGGTTAGGGTTTGGGACAGGTCAGTTAAGGTTTATATTCTCGTTTTACCTTTCTGCCCCTAGAAACTACCTTATTGCCATTTACTTAATATATATAATTTAAATAAGGTTATACCCCTCATTTGAATCCAATAAAAATACTCAAACATTTTGATTCCAAAAGAATAGAAGTTCAGTCTTCCAGTTCTTTTTCAAAACTCAATTTTTAGTGGCTGGCCAAAATTTCAACTTTTAAATGCCGAGGTTTATCCCAAGTATTAGAAGCTCATAATATTATTTTGTCAAAACATTACTAAAACATAAGTCAGGTAAAATTATCTCACATCTCGACCTCCAAATGGGATAGCATCATTTTTTTTACCAAATTTTTGGGTCTAGTTCCGCTTCTAAAGGAAGAACATTATATTATTATTTTTTTTCTTTTTTGCTTAGAACTTATTTCCACTCTGTTTTGACACTGATTAATTACTTATCAGTATGGTGTTGGTTCATTACACTGCATATGTGAACAGAGTAAATGCATCTTACTGCGCAAAAGTTCAACTAAAAGATGGCTTGATATCATTCTGATGTTTTAATTTTCATGGTGCATGAACTCAAGCATCTAATCTTCACCTTAAATATGAAATCCAATCTATAATGCTAATCAAGGAAACAATAAACAATATCTGTCATATTTAAATGGAAAACTGAAATTGAAGCAAGTGGCTATGCATCTTATCAGATAGAATTTCTTGACGTTTCAACATTATGGAAACTATTGATGTTGATACTTGATTGATTCATTCATTAGAAGATACTCATCCTAAACTTATGCAGCTTGATTATGTCGGTGTATCTGACAGTATAAATACTTGGAAGCAAACATGATTTGTCACTTCCATGCAGGTTTACTGGGAAGAAAAGACACTGATGTTTCTAGGACTGCAATGCTCATTATAGCTAGTATGAAACGAGACTGGATGCAGGTAGTTTTTTTTTTGTGTGTGTAAGCTTTAAACATTTGTGACTAGGTTTATCAGGGTAGATACTTATTTCTTAACGAGACAATAGCATGAAATGATTTGCCATGAGTGTGCAGACAGGGAGAAAGCCTACTGGTTTATGTGGGGCAGCGCTGTACATATCTGCTCTTTCTTATGGTCTCAATTGTTCCAAATCAGATATTGTGAGTCGGACTGGTTTTCATTGACATCCATTTTGTAATTTTTTTTACGTGCATCCATTTTGTTTGTTTCTTCAAGGATTTGATGAACCACAAAGCATGAAATTACCTTTTGAATTTTAGTTTAAACATGCTTTTTTTTTTTTTTTCCATTCATTCATATACACACACATTGTGCATCATATGTGAAATATTCTGATTGCCTTTATGCGGAGATGCTTATCTGCACACATGTATCCAAATGAGAACCCATCTTAAATTTCAAATTTGACGTCATTTTGTGCTGCCCCGCTGGATGCATGCCACTCAAAATGGGCAGGGTGGAATGTCACGAAGACATTGGGGAGGATCATGTTGTGTCAATGGCCCACATGAATCTGGACCAGCTGGAGAGGTCCAACTGTCATGGCTTGAATTAAGGAGCTGAATTGGTTTAGTTGATTTTCTTGTTATGTTTTAGGGTCACTTTCAGATATTATGTTGATAGGTTTATCTTAGTAATGTTTTCCTTAAATGAGCATGTGTGGTTGAGATTAGAACATCTATCCTTTAGTTATGATTTTGTTATACATATGTATTAATTTTTCATATTATTGAGTTGAATAAAAAAGAAACAAATGGAACTGTTGTCCTTCAACTTTGATGAGAACAGATATCTTAGGACAAGTTCTAGTTCTGGATCAATCTTAGGGATTTGAGACTTGAGAATGAGACCTATCCTAGGGCTTTTAGGGTGGTTTGTCTTATTTTATGGGTTAATCACTTCTTGTGGTTTTGAATGGTTTGGAGAGAGATTTGGGTTCGTAAGACATTGTCTCTTTTCCTTTAGTTATGATTTTGTTATACATGTGTATTAATTTTTCATTTTATTGAGTTGAATAAAAAAGAAACAAATGAAACTGTTGCCCTTCGGCTTTGATGAGAACAGATATGTTACGGCAAGTTCTAGATCTGGATCAATCTTAGGGATTTGAGACTTGAGAATAAGACCTATCCTAGGGCTTTTAGGGTGGTTTGTCTTATTTTATGGGTTAATCACTTCTTGTGGTTTTGAATGGTTTGGAGCGAGATTTAGGTTCGTATGACATTGTCTATTTGCTGTTACAACTTCCAAGCGCTGAAGGAATATGTGTTGTATGCCTACAGTGTAACATTCTAGGTGCTATCTAGAGTAATCTCTACAGTGTAACATTCTAGGTGCTATCTAGAGTAATCTCTACGTTAACGTTGTAATTATTCCAGGAGATTGGATTAGGATCTTCATTTTCATCCTTAAAGATTAGATAGGCATCCTACTATATTTGAACATTCCATGTTTCATACATCCATAATCTTTATGAGAAACACCTGGGCGTCACAACTGGCAGGCCATTCAATTCAATTATCTCAAGAATTGTTTCATGGTCTTAGAGAAAGTTCTCTTTCTTTTTTTGCTCAAGATGATTAGGATATTGATCGTGTCTTCGTGGTGGGGTCCACCTTCCCCTTGTTTTATTTCAGGATTTAGATTTGTGATCAGACAGACAGATCTGATCGATTGACCATGCATGACATTTGGTCATTTCTCCATTTGGGTTTTGTATAATTTTTGCACAGATAATAGTCGGTCGTGTTGTGTGCGCGCGCATGTGTGCACCTGGTGTGCATGTGCGTTTGCATATGTGGAAGTCTAGTTACGTTTGGAAAGTTTTGATTAGTAAAAGTTTTACTTGTCTTAAGGATTTACCAAGAGAGTATTGAAGTCTTCAAAATATGTAGTGTCTTATGACAACAAATGTGGTTGACTAAGTTTACGAAGTAGTTTTTTTTTTCCTCTAGAAATAGAAAGGGGTGGCTGGTTGTGTTTTAAGTAGGAATGTTCTCTGTCATCCAGAAACCACATACTTTATATATGTAGCGTCTTATTACTACAAATGTAGTCGACCTAGTTTACTAATTAGGTTTTTTTTTTTTTTTTCCTCTAGAATAGAAAGAGGTGGCTATTTTGTTTTAAGTAGGAATATTCTGTGTCATCCAGAAACCGCATACTTTTATAAACATGTGATTTGACTGTAATGGAGTAGAATAGTTTGGATTTTATGTTATTTGAATGGGTGTTTCTGTTCCTTACAGATAGTTTATTTGTTGTAACCCCATATCATCTCGTCTTGACACACAGACACTGTCCCAACAATTTGAAGTCAGTAGTGCACTTTGAAAATCTAGACAATATAATTAGTTGAGATACCTGGCATTTTGGTAGGATTCACTAGCTCTGCCAGATGATGAGTGGGCTCTGTGGATTAGGGGTTGTATAAAATATCAGCCTCATTCGACATATCTATCCTTTTGAAGTTTAGGCAATCATATGGGTTGCCAAAAAGTATTGTTTTAAATCACCTTATATAGGATGGCTGGGAATGTCCAATGGGGTGGGCTGTTGTTTGGTACACTCCTGATCCACAACCCGCCTTTACATCTGGTAGGGTTGGCAGGCCCCACCAAGATGCCTGCCTTGTCAAAAGAAAGTACTGTCTTCTTTTGTTTTTGCTTTTGATCTTACTAATGTAGTTTATAATCAATATAGTGCTCATGATATGAAAAAATCAATATAGTGCTCCTGATATACTTCTATAGTGCTCTCATGATACACTAAATTAGTAGATTTCTCTACAGGACCAACAGTCCATTTTTCAAGCCCCCAATGGCTTCCAACTCTTGGGCATCATTGCCTTTTGTTTATTTGGCTTTGCTCTGCTTCTTAGTACTCACCTATAACGAGGCATGTTATATGCATTGGTTGGAGTTAGTTTTCTGAAGAAGTGAAAAATAATTGTCATGTTCCCTTTGCCATCTCTGAGCACTTGATCTGAGTGAATCATCATCACTAGAGCCTTGTCCCAGCTATGTTAGGGTTGCCTACATTGAATGTTATATTTATTTGTTAAACTCCATTCTTTTATTCTTTTTACAAGTGTGACGTGCTGTTTCTTGAAGTGTCATACATTTGATAAATTGCTCTAAAGTTGCCAAAACTCTTTGATTTTTAATAGGTAAATGTTGTACACATATGCGAAGCAACATTGAGGAAACGGCTGATTGAGTTCGAGAATACAGAATCGGGCAGTCTAACTGTAAGCTTCCTTTTTCTAAGACATAACTGTCAGAAAAGCTTGATAGCTTAATTATGGCAATTCTTATTTAAAGAATGGTTCAGACTGAAAAAAGACTCCTTGATGGTCCTTGCAAGTCCCAACCCTCTTGTCATTTCGGGTCTTGCTAACACTAGATTCTGCCTTTCTTCTTTTTTTAATGGTAACGTGATTCAAACCCTGCACCCTTATGGCTGTGACACTGAGCACCTTCCAACTGTGCTACTAGCTTGTCAGATTCTGAAAATCTTGCCTTTAGGTTTTTGAACCTTAAACCCTTAGCGAGTTCCTTGGCTTGCATATATGACATGAAGATGAAGTGGTAACTTTCCCTTCAAATTCTCCTAGAACCTAAACTTGTCATCCACTACACCCTATATTCCCTCATCATACTTATAAAGGGATTACTTTTCCCTTTAAGATCCAGAACGGTCTTAGATCATGGACATGCTATTCTTTCAAGCCTCTACCTTTACCGATTTCTCCATTGACCCATTATTTATCCCTAGCTGTGTAGTTAGCTGTTATCACTTTACTCCATAAAGCTTCTTGCTTTCTGCTACTTCTTTGAGTCCGTTACTTAGAATTGTGTATTTTTGTGTAATTTTATAATTGTAGTGCCTCCATTTATTGTATACTACAAACATCCTTCTGTTCTCTCATGCGTTTTTTTGTGCTCTATGCATTGTTGTCAAAATGACATTCACAGTTTTATCTCAATAGATTCATAGCTGTGATATATTCTGAAATATTATTAGTTGGAAATGATGAATGCAATCAAGAAGAAAAGATCTCATGTATTACAGACAAAAGATAGTTAATTATCTTCCTCAGCTAAACCACCTGCTACATTATCTGTCTTTGTAAGATACAACAGAAAGAGAGCTTCCCGACTATCTTTTAAAATATCCAAGATATGTTTTTCTCTTCTTTGTTTTCTTCATTGAAGAATCATATGCATTGCATCACAGAAAAGTTTAAAAAAAAAAAATAATAATAATGG
The DNA here is from genome assembly GCA_028538565.1 of Umbellularia californica. Lineage (NCBI taxonomy): Eukaryota > Viridiplantae > Streptophyta > Magnoliopsida > Laurales > Lauraceae > Umbellularia > Umbellularia californica. Next base: position 21,164,689 of record JAPQWN010000012.1, on the reverse strand, counting down.
TTGCAAGGTCAAGCTCCAAAGCATAATATTACTTGTCAATTGATGTGGTTGAGAATTTTTCTAAAGGAAACTTATAGTTCTACAGTATGAAAACAGAACAACAAATCATATTTCTATGGATCTTATTTATCATGAGAGAACCAAATCCATTGAAGTTGATTGTCATTTTGTTTGCTAAAAGTTTGTTGCAAAAGAGTTGCAACTTTCACATTCTCCTGTACTTAAGATCAATTGGCATATTCTATTGCAAAAGCTATCACCATGAAGCAATTTTCATGTGTTTTTTCCCCAAGCTGATGATAGTAAATAAATACCACGAACTCGAGGCAGAGAGTAAGAAATCAATTTCAGGTAGTCTTATGTAATTTGTATATACCAGGGACTCATTTGTAAATACTAGAAAAATTATAATTTTGTAAGTACTGATCAGGTTGGCGCCAATAGAGTGTAGGGAAATGGATGTGGTAGCTAACAATAGTGTCCCATGTCACGGACTGAGTGAATCGCCTCGATTCTATACATTGCAACACACAACTACGCCCCGTGTTCTAGTGAATCAGCCTTCCCCAATGTAGTCTAAGCCTTAGACCAAGAATTACACCTAGAGGCTTTGCACGCACGCACAAACACAGGCCCCCACCCACCCCCACCCACCAAGCAGAGAGTGCACTTAAGAAATGAGAAGCTGAGTGCTTCTTCAAACTTTATTGTTACAAATGAATGAGACCATACACTATTCATAGTCCTACTCTATACAACCAATGGCTACGATTTGTCCACATTCCATTTATCCAATGGATGAGAACTTTCTAGGTCCTACTATAGAAATTTCTTCATAACTCTTGCCTGTTCTTAGACTCATCCACGCCATGTTAGAATACTCTACAAAGTTACACTATTTACAAGGACACCCTCATATTTCTACTTAATTCAAGGCTACCCGAGATTTTCCTCAATTATTCTGGACCTTCAAGTTCCGTCCATCTGGTTGTGTGCATGGTTCACAACTTTGACGGTTATCATGCCCGTGCAACTTTTGGAAGCCTACATCTATGCCGTTACTGTTGTAGCATGTCTCATCACCTCCCTGGTGAGCCATGACTTGTGAGAGCGTGATAATGCTTAATGGAGGGCAGGTCGGCAAGGACCATGGATCAAAATGGCGACGTAGCGGCCACCATACCGCTACGCTAAATGGCATTTATCACCGTTCCCATCCTTAGCGGCTGCTACGGGGCTGCTACGGAGTGAGACGGATTCCTACTTTCCAAAATTTTTTAAAATGCATAATAAGACGTATTTATTTTCTTCTTCTCTCCAAATAACATTTCTACGCAATTCTTCTACCTTTTTATGTTTAAAAGAACACCAAAAAGCACATGATCTCACCGAATTACAGTTGATACAGAGAGTTCTTCTCAAGGGTTCTTCTCTTAGTACATCCTATTCGACACCCCCTTTGGTAGATCCGTAGATGTATCCTTTTCTCTAGGTACTCTTAAGTCTTAAGCCATGACTTTATGACAAATTTTTTTTTTTACAAGCCTTTCATTAGTTTTTAAGTTAGCAGCATAACTAAGCAACATAAATATATGTGAAAAAAATGATCATTACTATTATTTTCTATTTATACACTGATATAGGATTTCATACAATGAGGGGACCGCTATGCCCCCTTATCTTAGTTACTTTTGCAAAAATAAAAAAATAAAAAAAATAAAAAATACGTTCTCTCATTTTCCAATATTCTAGATTTTCTACAAATTTTTTCAGATTTTTTTGACGATTTTTCCAAATCGTGTAGTGAATTGATAAAATAAGATTTTTTTTTTTGGTTGCAAATGTTATATTAGGGCTAGGAAATCACCATTAAAATCTTGAATGTCATGCATTATCTTTTCAGTTGTTTTAGCTAAAGAATGATATGAGGTAGGAGCTTGCTTCAAAATAGCATTATTGGCCGTACTAGTTGAGGCTGCTACGCTATTTTGAAAATAGCGGTGCAACGGTCAAAAACCTAATAGAGCGAAGCTAGTTATAATACCATTTCTCTATTTCTTCTCCTCAATAGCCTTTTCTATGGTTGTCTATACCCTTATATGGTTCCAAATGACTAAAAAAAAAAAAAAAACCTGAAGATCCGTTGCTACAGAAGATTCAGATTTTTTAGCATTTAAAAAATTCACGCCGCTATGCCGCTATGTATTGGCCGCTATGTAGCGTTTCGGTAGCGGCCACAACCGCTATTTTTTTCATCGGGTAGGAGAGGTATCATTTCCTTGAAATGAGAATCACGTGAAATCCATTGCACTTATTCCTTTCATGACTGATTGTATAATTTTGAATTTGGATGTTGTGGAAAATAACTGATTTCTTTTGTTTAGAGTTGACAAATGACCTATCAAGTAGATCTTATCAGTTGTGGGAAGCAGAAAATGTAACGTCATAACCCGGATGCACCGAATTTTGCAGTGTTAACATTCACAATCAATATAGGTCAAATCCATAGCTGTGGAATTTTCATTCATGACAGAACTGATAACAGAGCATAGACATTCAAAATTTAATTAAAATTAAATCAAATAATCCAACTAACAATTGGTGAAATAAATAATTGGACCGTAAAGGTCTCATTTCAATTCTCCAATTTAATAAAAGAATCAAGTCTAGGTTCTAATGTAAAACTGTAAATTCCAACTAAAGTACTCTACTGAGTTGCTCTAGTTTACGTAACCCATCGCATGGTGTCTGGTTTCCACATTATCAATGTTGGCATCAACCTTGAGATCTGGAAAAAAACTAATAACACTAGTTAACCAATCTACACAGCCACAACATTGTAGAATAATAGAATAACGGAAACCAGGTGACATTAATTATAACATGAGTACAATTTACAATGTAGACTTGCGGTTAGACTCCAGGTTCATGTCTAGTGATCAATAGAATTTAGAGAATACTATTCAAGGTTTTCAGAAATCTCAAGCCAATAAACTGGAATTGAAATTTATATATCTTAAGCATTAGGCACATCTTGGGTTCCTTTTTTTTTTTTCCTGTTCACTGCCCTTGGCTAAGTGTCATCTCAACCAAAACACGAATTTACTTACTGGAAGACCCTTTGTGAGCGAACTGGGCTACCTCGCAGGAAACACAAGTGCATGGGAACTGGCTATACAACTAGCTGTCTGTTAAAATGCTGGCGCAATGGAAGATCCCACCCTGCATGCTTGAATGGCTTGATAGTATCCACTTCTCAATACCATTCCGAATGGCTGGATAATAGTATCCACTTCTCAATACCATTCCATATGGCTTGGTAATAGTATCCACTTCTCAATACCATTCTGAATGGCTTGATAATAGTACTACTTCTATATACCATTCTAAATCCAGTGCAATCGGTAGTATTCATTTCCCAATTGGCTGAATTCTCTTTTTGATAGTGCCTTAACACCAAATTTTGTTCCTATATTCAGTCAACACATATATCAAGATAGATCCTGACTCTCGATCATAGACATATAATCAAATGAATTCATATCATTTTACTGTTCCAAATTGGATGTAGATAAAACCAATTCGACATAAGAGTAATTCTTTAATTGAAATCAAAAGAGCGTAATTTGATCAGGTTATTGAACGCACAAGTATTCAATCAATTAGAGATGAAACCAAATGAAGTTGGCCAACAAAGATTGTATACGCTTGAATGGCTTGATGCTCTATTCATCTAACATCAAGGATTACTCTAAATGTTGCTAGAAGTACTCAAGGGTTACACGAATCGTAATTCAGTTCATAAAAGAATTATCTTTATTAAGTATAAAATATGATTGTAACAGTGAAGTAAAGACAGATAGGTAATCAGCTCAATAAATATAAGTGAGTGTTTTTGGGTTCGAGTCCTTACAAAAAACCATTAGAACCAAATTATTTCACTGTGCTCACAGTATTGAGAACGTGGAAGTGGACGTTTTTGCCTAAGTAGGGTTTTTCAGTGAGATGTTGGGATTCATTAATGATAGTGTATAGTGTAGAAGGGTGGGTTGCCCATTTGCCTAATGAACGGGTGCCTTTTCATATGTGTGCACACACATACATACTTATATATATGTATATAAAATTTTCAATGCACACCTTTTTTCCATGCACACCTCATAGTGGAGCCCGGCTGATGGTCCATGTGAATGGACCACACAGAAACCCACACCCCCTCCTCCTCGGAGATAGTCACTGGACCCTTAGGTTTGCACCCATCTGAATGGACTGGACCGTTGGATCGATTGTGCACCCGTTTTGGACGGTTGAAACTTGTGGGGCTTTGATCAAGGGGTTAGGATGATCACATGAGCCCCCATCGCCATAAACAAGTGTGTCCCACCCAGAACTTCCTATTCCCCCCACCCCCAAATTTATAAAAAAATCCCCATGTAGGTCCCACAGCGAGGTGCACATGGAGCCTCCAAGCACACACCACGCGCATAGGATCAAGACTCTATAGTCCTCTTTTGAGCATTGGGTGAGCACACTTTCTTGTGGGGACCAGCTGGGGCCTCATTTGGTGATGGGACCTGGGTGAGCACACTTTTTGTGGGGACTTGCGGCAGAAAACCCTCTACCCCTACCTACCTGTATATGATGATGGAGGCTTGAATCATCATCCTAACCACTTGATTAATGACTGACAAGTTTTCACTGCCCAAAAATGAGTGTAAGTTGATCCAACGGCCCAATCCATTCAGATGGGTGCCATGCCTGGAATCGGTGACTACTGGGGCGGGGGGCTGGTTGGGGTTGTCTTGTTTTATGGTTCACTCGGATCATAAGGGAAGCCCCACTAGGCGTTGCGCATGGTGTGGTCACGGTGAGCATCAGTGCTTGGCAGAGGGTGGCTGTTTATATCTTGTATCTTTTGTTTCTTGATTTAGTATAGTTCCTTTGTAATTGCACTATTAAAAGAAAACGCTAAGCTATTGAAATAGCTATCGCTACGTAATGACATTGTGATTGTATAATAATCATGTGGGATTAGAGTATCAGCAGTTTGCATCTAGAGTGGTCTTTCTTACATCGCATAGATTTGGTGGCTGGATCTTACGTCATGCTATTCTATTCCTAAAACATGCTCTATATCATGGTTTGCTTTCGTGGTGTCCCTTTCCCAGATCGAGGAGTTTGTTTCGAAGGCAAATGAGCCTGATGGGGAACAATTGAGACAAGAGAGAACTTATGAGTCTAAAACATTTGGGGTCAGAGACGTGCTTTGCGAGCACAAAGATAGTGGAGTACCTCATTTTGCTCATGGACTCTGTAGAGAATGCTATAATGATGTAACTCCTTTCTTTCTTATCTTCATCTTCCTTATTTTGCACAGATCTCATGATTGTATTTGTTTGTGTAGTTTATGGAACTTTCTGGAGGACTTCAAGGGGGATCAGAACCTCCAGCTTTCCAGCGAGCTGAAAAGCAGAGAATGGCCATTGTATCATCTGAAGAACAGGAAGAGGTCGCTGGTGATGACGAAATTGGACATACACAAGTAAATACTGGCTTTTTGCGTAATCTTATAATTCTCTCATCATGCAAAGACTATTGTCTAAAAAGTAGAAAAAAAAAAATTGTTTGTAAGCTCTAGGGAACATCTTTCATGCATTTCTGAGTTGAACTGTTATTAATTCGATGAAGCTCCTTCACTTTCAGTTGTTATGAATGTTAGAATTCTCTCTTTGATGTATAGATTTTCTCTGTTAGTGCTCAAACTAATATGTACAGAGTAAGTTAAAATAGGCAAATGTCTAACTTCAAGTGACGTAAACTCCAGAGTAATATACAACCTTGATGTTTGTTCTTCGTCCTTGCAGATGAAGTGTGTCAACTCCAAGTTCAATTGGCCCAACTCTGAGAATGTGCAGTCCACTTTTAGGGGCTAGTTGTCTCTTTTTGACCCCTTTGGGCTTTATTAGATGGACAATTGGACCTATTAAGGAACTTCCTTGGATCCCCATTTATTCAGAAATTTATTTTCAAATTTGAGAACCATTATCTTTCCATATTGACCATCCAAAACTAAATGTTAGCCCTTTTTCTAGATTGAGCATGGATTATGATGAGCCAAAAAACCTTTTGATCAATCAGATTGATTCATATAATTGAGGGCTTGATCAATCACATGATCAATTGGATCTAGGTAATGCGCTTCTGTGTCAGATATTGATGGACCTTAGATAGATGATGACCACCAACAAAGCACAGTGGGCATTTTGGCAAGACATCAACCGAGATCAAAGTGGTTAGATTTTTTGTGAACAAATCAGAGTGGTGTTGTGGAGTTTATTCAGGACTTTGGGTTTGCAATGTTTTAATCACAAAAGTTAAGTTTATGAGATTATTCAAGTCAAGGGGAGAAAACTTTATTAATACTCCAGAGTTACTTGGTAGTGTGAAACCAAGTGATTGGTAAGTTATGAGATCCGTAGGAAAAATTATGTGTAGCATTCAGCCACTTTGGACGAGCTGTGTAGCAGACCAAGGTTTCGTAAGAATTAGCAGTGATGTTGAGTGTGTAGTTTATATTGTGCGTATGAAGTTTTCACCTCCTTCATTAGTCAAGTTGTAGGAACATATCCAAGATTCGTCAAAAGGTTGGTTGTTGAAGATGAATTTAAACAGAGTTCCTTGTCAAAGACATTGCAAAAAGTAGTGAATATATGATGTTAATTTCAGGCTGGACATAGTGTCTATGTATCACCTTGAGGGGGAGTGTTGAGAGGATTTATCATGAGAGTAAGTTACCCAAATTAGGATTAGATTACATTTGAGCTATTTTAGGTAGAGTTATATAATGTGGTTAGAATTTCCTATTATGATATGATTAGGTTCTCTAGTCTGGGTTGATGTCTCTTATTGTACTCTATAAATAACCATTTTCTATTTACAATAAAAACAGATCAAAGAATTGTGTCAAAATGTAGCCCCTGAATTTCAACTCCCTACACATCCCAACCGTCTTGAATTCCCATTAAGGTAAGGTCCCATGTTTGCATTGCACCATGACATTTTTTCTGTCTATTAGTTATGATTATGTTTAGCATCTTCAATAATGTAGTATAAAAAATGGATTTTAGAACTTTCACTGACAACATACTAGAAGGGGTCTCTTGTCACGATAGGAAGTGTTCATCTGTATATTCATTATTTTGGTTGTGGCTTGAATTTGCACGTAATCTATAGTTTTTAATGTATGTTACTGGCATTTAAGGGAGAGAATTTGTAAAAAAAAAACTTATCTAATTGTGTTCTTTTATACTTTCTTTTTTTAGAATGGGGAAGCAGGACCCTGTAAGATTGGCCCAGATGTGGTTGAAAATGAAGAAGACACCTCCGAAGAGTCTGAAGGTATTTGCATGTCTAAAGATATTAGTATATTTGCCCAGCAACTCGTGAATTTATTTATTTTTTCCTACCCTCTTCTTTTTCTATTTTGTTTTGCTTTTTGGTTTTTTTTTTCTTTTGTTTTTTTGTGTGTGTGTCATGAACAAAAACTCAGTATAAAAACTCAATGGCTGCATTATTTTAAAGTAGGAAAGTGGTATTGACTATTGAGAACATATTTGTCCAACTTCAGGGGGTGCCGGTGGTCATCGGACAAGTAGTGGGGCTGCTTCTGAACAATCACATAGACAACCAGATATGGACACTGTTGAAAATGCTGAATCCGAAAGCTTATCTGATATTGATGATGTTGAGGTATGCATCCAATTACATCCTTCTTCTGTCTTTCCATCGAGGACTTGAACTTACACTTTTCACTTATAACTAAATTTTAATTTTCTCAATATTTCTGTTTATGTAGTCTGTCTAATGTAGATCAGTTTACTTCGATATCAAATTGATGTTGATCCAACCCATTAATGGTTAGGATCCACACTCAATACTTTCGCGAGCATTTAGGGTGTAAGGAACCATGTACCAACCTAAAAGCTTAAGCTCATGTCCAACTCAGAACTTCGGCGATGTGGGACTTCCCAACACTCCCCCTCACGTGCAGGCCCAATAGATTTCACGGACGGGCCTGCCACGTGGGTGACACAAGAACGACATGAGACACGTGGGTTACACAAGAATGACGGGATTGGAACCCGCTCTGCTACCATGTAAGGAACCATATACAAACCTAAAAGCTTAAGCTCATGTCCAACTTAGAATTTAGGTGATATGGGATGTGGGGCGATTGGGGATAAAATTAGAGAAACCTGTTTGAGATGGTTTGGGCATGTCCAACACAGACCGACAGTGGCACCGTTAAGGAAACGTTTGGTTATGCAGGTTGATGGCCCACCAAGGGGAAGGGTTAGGCTGAAGAGGACATGGATGTAGGTAGTAAAAATAAATTTGAAGAAGTGCAACTTATCTGAGGATTTGGCTCAAGATAGACCGGAATGGAGAAACATAATTGATGTTTGGGACAAGGCTCTGATGACCCACACTCTACTGAGGGCCGTTCCACATTTTGTATTTTTGTTAAACAATGCAAAATGAAGGGAAATTCCACAGAAATCAAGGTAAATTAAACTTAAAATTGCTTTTAAATTCCACACCAATTTAGGTAGATTTAACTTAAAATCACTTGTAAATCAACATTACTTAAGACCCTAAAACGATTTACAAGTGCTTTACAAAATAGGAAGGTGAAGAGGATTTAGAAAGGAGGTAAACTTGGAAAGGAGTCAAAGGGTAAAGATAGAGATCTTTTAGTTAGGGTTGCAAATGGGTATATATCCTAACCCAGTATCAATGGTTTCCAATTCCTAACAAAATGGGTATATATCCTATCCCAGTATCAATGGTTTCCAATTCATAACAAAATGGGTATACTCATGGTTGTCAAATCGCGAATCATATCGTAAATCCCTCAAGGGGTTGAATTGAATAGAATCACGAATCGTAGGATATTTTCTACCTTTTAAAGATAAATGAAAAAAAAATTCTAAAAAAATATTTAAAAAATTAAGAAAAATTGTAGATGTCCATCATCCTAATGATTGAAGATATCAGACACGCGCGCGCACACACATATATATAGGGAGGCAGTCCTGGAAGGACTGTCCTTACGGTCCGCACTGTTTGGAACGCCCACTGGGGTCCACCTTATGATCCATCCAAATTGACCACTCATTCATAACCCCCCTATAGACACTGAATCCCATAAATTTGCATGGATTCGGATGAACTAGACCGTTTGATTGAGGGTCGATTTTTCTTCTTTGATATATAGCTATTAAACTTGTGGACCGTGGATGAAGGGGTTCGAGGTATTAGATTGACTTCAAATTTGATATGTAAGTTGGCCTCACTTGGATCTTTCAGTCCCCCTTGTCCCATGACCGATAGGTGCCAAACCTTATGATTAGTGACTATCATGGGGGTCCCTGTTTGTGCATGTTTTGGATTGCTTGCTAGGTAGGCCCCACCAATAGTTCTCACGGAAGAACGGTGAGAACTAGTTCTCACTATATATATATAGAACCGGTCCTGTAAGAACGGTCCTTACGGGGCGCATAGTGTAGAACGCCTACTAGTGCCCACCTTATGACCCATCCAAATGGAGACAACCCTCTTATAGGCACAAAATCTTATGAATTTGCATGGTTTTGAGTGAACTGGATTGTTGGATTTGGGGTCAATTTTTTATGTTTGATATAAAGCTGTTAAACTTGTGGACCACAATCAACGAGTATTTTATACATATATATATATATATATATATATATGGGCCACCTCTCCTAAGCTGCAGCTTAGCTTATCCTAAGCTGAAAAAGGGCTAGTCCCACAAAATCAAAGTCGATTATGCTGTTTTTTGGATGATGATCGTCTCCAAAATCAAGATAAATTCAATCAGAACTGGATTTTTTAGTTCCATTATGCAAAAAACAAATATAATCAAGTTTGATTTGTGGGACCATCACTATTCCAGCTTAGGATAAGCTAAGCTGCAGCTTAGGAGAGCCCTGCTCATATATAGATATCTGTCACCTTATATGAGAGATAGGGATGGGGCCCTCACATTTAATTTGTTGGCATTGGATATGGATGTGAGGGCCCCCACCCAATCTCTCATTTGAGGTGACGTCGATGTGAATGGTGGGATGTGGCTGGCATCGTATCTCACGATTGGGCTGGATTCCTTTCTTCTTCTATGCTCCTTCTCTCTCTTTGTTTGTTTGTTTGTTTTTCAATGGGCGTGAAGAGGTTTTGATGGTGGATGATAGAGGAAGATGGGATTAAAAGAAGATGTGGACTAGTTGGCGGAGGGTTTGATGGGATGAGGAGGGACGGTGGGTTTGGGTTTGAAGATGGGGACAAGTTTTAGAGGGATGTGAGGAATGGACTGGATCTAACCTTTGAAGATGTAGTAGGCCAGAATCGGTGCTTTGATACCAATTAATAAGAACCAAAAGAGAAAAGAGAGATAGATGGTCCAATTCAAGGTTGGGCAGCCTCCTAAACTGTCCAATTCGAGGTTGGAGAGCCTCCTTGTGCAAGCACAGATTTTTGGGATAAATTCTAATACCTTTCTCATTAATTCTTCTCTACTAAATAGAGAGAGTTGATTACATAGATAGAAACAAATCCAAGCTGATTACTATAATCAAGGATAACTAATCACTAAATAAGAAAGAAGATTATGCTGACTAACTCCTATGCAATCTTGCCACCTAATGGATAAGATTAGGCTGATCACTCTTGCCTTATCTTATACCTTATTCAAGCAATTTCAAATTGACCTATTCTCGATTTGGCCCACCATATTATAAGGCTTGTTACCTAGTCCAATGACTTGGCCCTTATCAAACACTTGGGCTTGACTCTTGTCATTCCTCCCCCCTTCAAAACTGACCTTGCCCTCAAGGTCAAAATCTGAAAGACGATGCTGTATGAGTAATGGGTTATTCGTTGCTTCTTCCGCCTCTAGAATAAACAATTGTTGATTTTTGCATGTGTGGCCGGGCCCAAACTTTTCTTCGCAGTTATAACAAAGGCCTTTCTCTCTCCGGGATTGCATCTCAGGCCAAGTGAGCCGTCAAACAGGCGGTATAACTCGCTGCACTGTGGGCCCTAATGGTGGAAGTTGCAGTGGTTGAGGTGGTGGTTGTTCCATTCCGCATATGCGATGCAACTTTTCTTCTTGCATTCGAGCAAGCCCAATCGCTGCGGAAATGTTTGCGGGTTTGAACATTTTGATCTTTGCTGCAATTTCATCCTTGAGTCCCCCAATGAAGCAACCAGCTAATGCCTTTTCGGGCCATCCCACTACCTGATTTGCCAAGCATTCAAATTGAGCTTGATATTCTCTCATGGTGCCTGTTTGTCGATTTCGAGAGAGTGCTTCATCAAAGTTCTCATACTTAGTTGACCCAAAACGTACACAAATGGCCTTTTGTAACATCACCCATGGTAACTCGTTTTGGGTCTTCTCATACCACTGGAACCATTGTATTGCTTCCCCATCTAAATGAAAGGAAGCCAAGAGAACTTTTTGGTCTTCTGCAGTCTTTTGATATTGGAAAAATTGATTTGCCCTATAGATCCATGAGGTTGGCTCCCCGCCCGAGAACTTTGGAAAGTCTAATCTCGCGATGCGGGGTTGAAGCTGTCCATTGTGATCTATGGTGTTGTTATTACTAGACCCTCTTGTGTTGCCCTGTTAGGAAGAAGGGAGAGTATGTGGTCATATTTGGCATCCATAGCTGCCAATGTAACCTTGATGTCCTGCAACAATGCCACGCATTGTTTGACTCTTCATCAAGCTTGTCAACCTTTGTTGTTAGCACTTCGGTTCTGGTATTATTAGTCATGCTAGTTATACCAGGAACAATGCTTTGATATATATATATTTATATTTTTCCTTCTCTCTTTTTTTTTTCCCACAGAGACCAGCAAGCCACCTCTTTGATGGGAAGGTGTAATTAAACCAGGCTTTTAGCCTTGTTTTGTAAAAGAAGAAAGGGATGGCAGTTGACTGTAAATATCCTAAACTTCCTGCCCTAATCAATTTCAAGAATCTTTTGTAAGCTTCTGTGCACTTATTGAGATGGGATTGGTGGGGAGAGAACGAGAGCTTCCGTCTATCACGGGTAGATGAGGCCACGTCGATGTGAATGGTGGGACGTGGCTGGCTTTGTATCTCACGATTGGGCTGGATTCCTCTCTTCTTCTATGCTCCTTTTCTCTCTCTGTTTGTTTGTTTGTTTTTTTTTTAATGGTCGTGAAGAGGCTTTGATGGTGGATGATAGAGGAAGATGGGATTAAAAGAAGATGTGGACTAGTTGGCGGAGGGTTTGATGGGATGAGGAGGGACTGGGGGTTTGGGTTTGAAGATGGGGACAAGTTTTAGAGGGATGTGAAGGAATGGACTGGATCTAACCTGTGAAGATGTAGTAGGCCAGAATCGGTGCTCTGATACCAATTGATAAGAACCAAAAGAGAAAAGAGAGATAGATGATCCAATTCAAGGTTGGACAGCCTCCTCAATCGTCCAATTTGAGGTTGGAGAGCCTCCTTGTGCAAGCACAGATTTTAGGGATAAATTCTAATAACTTTCTCATTAATTCTTCTCTACTAAATAGAGAGTGTTGATTATATAGAAATAAATCCAAGCTGACTACTATAATCAAGGATAAATAATCACTAACTAATAAAGAAGATTATGCCGACTAACTCCTATGCAATCTTGCCACCTAATGGATAAGATTAGGCTGATCACTCTTGCCTTATCTTATACCTTATTCAAGCAATTTCAAATTGACCTATTCTGGATTTGGCCCGCCATATTATCAGGCTTGTTACCTAGTCCAATGACTTGGCCCTTATCAAGCACTTGGGCTTGACTCTTATCAAGATACATGATGATTATATTCACATATAAAAAATACGTATGGGTTTTAAGGGCATATAGTTTATGTTCAAATTGGAGAGTCCACTTAGCTTCAATCATATAGAATTTAAGAGCCCCACTTGCATTTATAGAAAAACTTTATTATTAAGATCTTTTATCCACTTACACAAATGGGGAGTACATTTTATTTTGTATCTTTACCCAAAACCGGATCCATTTTTAAACTTAATTCTGGATCCAGATACAACACAGATTTTGTGTTGGATCCAGATCCAGATCCTAATCCAGATTGACCAGATCTATAAAGATAGATTCGGGTTCTGAACCTCCATGGTTCTACCCTGGATTGGACCTGTTTGCATCCCTTCCTTTAGTGATAACATTTTTTTGAAGATCTAGAACTAGAATACCCTAAATTCATCATGTTCTACATCCAACCAAAAAAATTGGCCACAACTCCCTCAACAGATTCGGAAACACACGAACTTGGGCTCGTTGGAAAGCTAAATCAATAACCCATCCAATGAATCCAATTGTATGCTATTTGGATGCTGTTTTTCACTAAATTTGGCCATAGATTAGAAGCTTGAAAAATTAAATCTTGGATGGATCTTTATACGTGCCTGGTGAACTGGGACTAGTGCCTGGGCTTGGGCCTTCACCTCTTGGCCACATCCGTATAAATAAAACATTATCCGGAGATTATACTCATCCATGCCTACATACTTGATCCATGCTTAAACACTCTCATATTTGGTTGCTTAATGATGCATTTGGAGGCACCTCCAACCACAATCTGAGGATGTGGGGGGTCAGTGAAGTCACCACTTTATTGTTTTGGTGCTTTGTCGCTTTTCCCCTTCTGCTGTTTGCAGATCAAAGTAATTTTGTGTTTGCTTCAGGTAAAACATGAAATGAACCTAGTTTCAGCTCTAGCCACAAATTAGCTTCCATGCTGCTTCATATAACATCAATAAACACCTAACATTTGGTTACAGTTATGGATGTAAGTTGTTGGATGTGTCCTAGTCCGACTTGGACTTTTTCATTCTTGAAATCTTAAAGATATGGGGATATGGCTTATAGTTACTTTTTTACTTCTAAAATTACAAAAAAAAAAAAAAGATTTTAAACTTTTTTTTTTTAATTTTTTGAATTAATTTTTCATACTCTCTGCAATATGGAGAGACGTATGGCTCAGCCCTAATCCATGCCTGTACTGATATCATCCCTATCTGGCATGAAATTGAGGAATTAAAGGATCTTGATGACATAGATGAGACACTATAGAACATTTGGTTATGTTGAACTATCAAAGTGTGTGCCTTTCGTATAGGTTGACGGATACCTTCACAATGAGGAGGAGAAGCATTACAAGAAGATTATATGGGAAGAAATGAACAAGGAATATCTTGAGGTAACCAGTGTTTTATTCTATTTTATTTTATTTAAAAAAACTCTGCTAGCATTTTTATTTTATATCGGCTCCTGCTGGAGCATAAGCTAAGAAATATCAATCTTCCAGGAACAAGCAGCAAAGGAAGCTGCTGCAGCAGCAGCGAAGGAAGCTTATGAGGCCAACTTCAAAAATTGTTCTGCGGATATGCTTGCTGCGCATGAACTTGCTGCAGCAACTGCAGCAGCAGTTGCGAAGTCTAGAAGGGTACTTATCATCTTCTGATATATCACTTTTTATCTTGCAGTTTACTTTTCCATGAAATGACGGGGCATGAGAAAATGCTAGCATTTACAAACTGTTCTGAAGTAGTCTTATAAATACAGATTTGACTATACTTTGTAAGGCACTCATTACTCATGACTCTTTGGCAAAATAGGGGGAAATCTCTTGGCTCTCATATGCTCTTTTTTCTGTTGTAGTGGTTTGGTTTCGGGGTGGGTGGGGGGTGGGATGGGTGGGTTGATTCTCATTTCATTGTGATACAAGAATCTTTGGGAAGTGACTTAAATTTTACCAGCAAGTATTCTTATAGATGTTCTTGTTAGAAGTTCTTGTGTTGCAGGAGGAAACTGCGGATGACTGAAGTGGAAATTGTAAACTCTATAAGATTTGTTTCATTACAACAACAGTAATAACATTAAGGCTTCAGTGATGATGAGGCTGATGCTGACAACGAATTGTAGTAATTTTTATTTGGAGAAAATTATTTTATCTTTGAAAAGACAACTTGCACAGAGATAGAACCTACAGCCGCATCACCAACTTCCCCCAGTCCTAATTTTTAGAACTCTAGCAAGGAGTCAAAATCTCTATGAAAGTTTTGCAGCTTTGTTTCCTGAAGAAGCTTAACATAATTCAAGATATTGGTACTGTTCGCTGTTTTCGCCATTAGGAATAGTCGGAATACGGATCGATAGTTATACTAATCTCTGGCAAAGCAATATGCAAGCTAAAAACTCAAAAACCCAATATATTTGATATGGTTGATTTTATTTCTTTACTTGCTAGTATTATTATGTTCATTATTGCTATTATTTTGCATTAAGGTTATATTTTGAGAATTTGGCTCAGGATAGATTGGAATGGAGAAACAGAATTCATGTAGCCAACCCCAACATAGTTGGGACAAGGCTTTGATGATGATTATTGTGATTAAGGTAATATTTAAGCATGCATTCTATAGTCATAATGATGCTAATCTGAGAGGAAATTTATGCTTGGAATTGAATCATGCTGAAAATGTTTGCCAACTTTTGTGGTGTATTTGTGGGGGTTCCAATGTTAACTTCTTGGTGGATGAAGTAAAATGGTGAACGCATAGTTACTTTGCACATGCAATCTTTCTCTAATGGGTTGAATGTCAATGATATGTTGGATTTGCATTGGCAGTGCGGTGCCTAGTAGATGTGGATAAATAATCAGAAGGCCCAGCAATATCCAGGCTTGGCCAGTTCCCTTCTGGTGAAATAGCTTGTTTTTTTTATCTTGCCCAAGGTTGACTGACTGGTGATTCTTTATTCAATTATAGAATCACAGGATCCATTCTGTTTGGTTTCAATTTATGTGACTTTTTTTATTTGGGTCAGTAATGGCTAAAATTTTCTATTAATAAGAAGAGTCACAAGCACAATGAAAGAAAGCAAAGGCAGCAGGGGTATAAGAGTGATATACCCTAACCAAAACACCTACATAATGGAAGCTATCTACCCCTAATTAGCTAGAGCGTCTGGTATAGTATTTGTGGACTGATCTTCATAACCAATCACCACATCTAGATGTGTGAATATTGAAAGCTGATTTCATGATCTTTTTTGCAGTAAGGTGGTGGTCCAATTATGTTGACAATGTTGGATGGTTTTTTGGTTGTCATGGAAACTTAAATATGTGAAAGTCGGAATTCAGGTGAGTGGAAGAGGCAAAAATCTAATTTTCTTCTTAATGTCCAGCTACATGATTTTGGGAGGTAGGCTATTGGAAGATGAAAAAATACTTCCATCAGTCTCTGGGAGAATAATTCAAAAACTAAACTTTTAAGTGGTGTCAATGGTTTAGAAACAGGTGGATCAATTTATATCACTCCTTAATGCCCTCACTGAGGTTTATATTATGGAAGGAAGGGATGAATGATGCTGGCCCTAGGGTAAGGGCTTGCGTGGAGTGCCTAAGCACAATAGGGTGCCGAAGCACATGTCAGAAGACACTTCAACAAGTCTCCGCATAGACGATAACGAGGACGCACCTCAATGGGAAAACTCAACTATTATTTATCAACTCTGAGAAATACCTTTCTCTACGATGCCATATAAATGTCTATGTATTGTACTTTTCTCCTTTTTAATAAAATGTTAATGTCACCGATTAAAAAAAAAAAACAATGCCACATAAATAAGAAAGCATAACTTAGGACCTAAGAAGCCTAATTAAACTAGGAGACTAAATAATATTGGAAACCTAATCCTAATTACAATACAATTAGAAACTAATGACATAATTAGTGGATTAAAAACCCTAAATCTACTGGGGCCCTACACATGTGGACTGAGGTCTATCTGCATCAATGAAAGGATATGGAGTGCCTCTAAGGATGGTTCTTTCTCTATATCCTCTTCTTTTCTGCCATAATTAGAAGGGAGGAGAGGAGAAGCCAAGTTGCATATTTTTGGAAGCTCAAGGACCCTCTAAGAGTTCTTGTTTTTGGATGGTTGGTGCTTCAAAAGAGAATTCTGATAATGGATAACTTAAGGCGGAGAGGGAGAAATGTGGTTAATGGATGCCCCGTGTGCCTCTGTGAAGAGGAATCAGTTGATCACCTGTTGTTGAACTGCAAGATGGCTCTGATGTTATGGAGGTCTTTGATGGATTGGTTTGGCTGCAGTTTGGTCTTTCCAAAGTGTATCCTTGCTCATTTTCAAGCTTGGAAGTGCACATCAGGATCCTCTACGGGAAACGAAATGGGGAGCCTCTCATTCCTTGCAGTTATTTGGATTATATGGAAGGAAAGAAACAAGAGATGTTATGAGAGGGTGGCTGTAGATGGGAGCATTTTGATGAGAAGAATTAAATTTGCTGTGTCCTCTCGGGTGCTAGTTAACAGCTCTTTTAAAAGAATACTCTTTGGATCAGATTATGAGGAATTGGAAGTGGCTGGCCTTTGATAGGGGTTTTTTGTAGTTTGCTGCTTTTGTGCCTCTCTTTGGTTTTCTTTTTGTATTTGCCTGAGTGGTTTTTCTGTTGTTGTCTTTTCTTGTTTTGTAAGCTCGTCAGTTTAGCTCTATTGTACGGCTTGCTTTATTGAAAGTCACCATTCAAAAAAAAAAGAAAAAGAAATGTTGATGGTTTGCTGAGATTGACTCTGCCCCCGTTTCAAATTGAAGGGAAGTTCTGTGAAGAGATTTTTTAGAGGCTATATCAATTTTTGGAGAGAACCATTGTGTTTTTAGAAGAGTTCTAGAGCACAATAAAAGATGATATTATGGCTTTTGAAGAATTTCATGGAAGGGTTACATTGTTTAAGGAAGGTGTTTCATTCATTATTTCGGTCCCAAAAGGGCTTTCCATACTAAAAAATCTTATATCATTAACCTTATCAGGGGTATCTATGCGATTCTGGCGGACAATTGAAGGAGATTTTATTGTTGATTATTCCATGGGCACTGGGAGAGTGTGTTGAAGATCGATAGATTCAGAAGGCTATTTAAATTGCCCATGAATGTTTTAACCAAGGTAAAAACCATTGCAACTCAGATTGGTGTTCAAGTCAGATACCAAGAAGCTGGATTGATGTCCACCGCCTCACCTTCTCCACACATGTAAACAAACATGCCCCTAAGGATTTTCGACGCACGAGCCTATGGCATACATCTCACAGATCATGTGACTGATCAAGCCCTCGATTACATGGATCGATTTGATCGATCACAAGGATTTTTGGTCCACCCTAAATGGGGCTTAATCAAGAAGGGCTCAAATCAAGTTTTGGATGGCCAAGATGAATGCAAGATTGATTCCAATTTAAAGTCAATATTCTGAAATATTTGAGGATCTAAATCAGTAAATTAATTTATCAGTTGATTTCATCCACCCATCCCAGTTTCACTCAAAAGGGCCCAATGGTGCTGAGTTTGTTGGACAACAATACAATGGAATGGATCCAACTAAAAGTGAACCAAACCGGGCCCAACCCACTTCTTGTCCAGCAATATTGGTCACCCAAGTGAATTCATCTAAAATAGCCATTTAATTAGTCCCATTGATGTAGTGTGTGATCTCAAAATTGCTAGCCAATAATCCCAAAACCAATTGGTCATGGGAAACTACACAAACAACTACTTAACACCCCCCCCCCCTTGGACAGGACACCGCCCAAATCCAAAGCACACACCCGCACAAGACTTCAACTCGGCATGGGGCCTTCTTGCCCTGCGCATTTGCGCCCGCACAAACACTCAACGTGGCATGGGGCATATTTGTCTTGCGTGGTTTCAAACCCCGGACGCGTTGGCTCTGATACCATCTCAAAGTTGCTAGCCATTAATCCCAAAACCAATTGGTGATAGGAAACTACACAAACAACTACTTAACATGTGAGACCCATAGTCCAGCCTAATGGGGGCGCTCAATAAATTCTATCTACAATCAAATTTCAAATTTGGGCCACTTCAAGTCCATGCTAACTCTCTAACCGACAACTTTCTTAAGTTTTTGGATTTTTTAATTCTTTCCCTATTTGGACTCCTATTTATTAGGTCGGATGAAGACTCTTATATTGGAAAGTTACCAAAAAAGAAGGAAGTAATAAGTGTCAGACTTCAACCTCCAATTATGTGTGGGCCCAAAATTTTCAAAGGAGGAATGCACGACCTAATTGTGGATTTGCAAAGGCCGAATTCCATATTTTTTGGATTCTTTCTTATCTGACAAGTTTTAGGATTTTTTATTGGTGGATTCCCTTATTTCTAATGATGTAAATCAGTGGCTTAGATTTATTTTCAGGGTTTATGAGTTTTAAACTATATATGAGGCTGTGTAAGGGCCGTTCTACCCAGCTTTGTTAGTTCTAATATAATTTCAATAAAATTGCCTTGCTACAATTTTCTATCCTCTTTCCCATTGGTTTGAGAGTGTCTCCCATGGGTAGAAGATCTTTGGTGGATTTTCTCGATCAATGGTATGCAAATCTCTACTTTTCTCTTTGTTTACGTGATTTTTTGTCTGATTGAAGATTGGGGTATCTTGACTCTTGAGTTCACCATTATTGGGATTTGTGCTTTCCTGACTGCGATAGTGTTTCCCTTAAAGGTCAATAAACCCTAATAACATAAGAAATCAGAAAAAACTTATAAAAGAGGAGAATTCTATTCAAATGAATGGTATTATTGTACGATAGGGTTGGGTGACAAGCCTAATATATAGTTTTTCTTTCTGAATTCACAAAAAAAAACCCAGCTTTTATCATATTTACAAATCAGTCCATACTAGCCAAATAATTACAAATAGTCCACTGTAACTCTTAACACCCTCCTCAAGTTGGAGCACAGGTATCTGTTGTGCCCACCTTGGATAGTGCATATGATAATTTTCCTCTTGAAATAGACTTCATGATGAAATCTGTCAATTGATCACTTTTGTGGACATACTCACTTTGATATATTTGCTTTCAACCTTTTCTCTAATAAAATGGACATCAACTTCAAAATGTTTTGTACATTCATGGAAAATGGGATTTTTTGCAATCCATTGTGCTGAAATGCTACCAGAATGCTATACCATAGGACCTTTATATATGAAACCCAGCTCATTTAGTAAAACCCTCAGCCATAAGAATTCACAAGTTCCGAGTGCCATTGCTTGATGATTACCTTTAGAACTGGATTTAGATACCACATGGGGTTTTTTGGTTTTCCATGATACTAGATTTTCACCTACCAAAGTACAATACCTAGTTGTTGATCTTCTATCTATTTGTTATCCTACCTAGTCCACATCAGTATAGGCTTCTATCAGTAAATGAGACCATTGTTTGAATACAAAATTCTTTGTCCTAGTGATTTCTTGAGATACTCTTGTATATAGCATTCAAATGTCCTGTCCTTTTGAGTGTGCATGAACTGACCGACAATACTAACAACATAAGCTAGGACAAGATTAAGTACAATAACCATCCAACCAGTCTTTGATATGATCTGACATCATGGAGTGATTCTTTACTTGCTGCAGTAATACTAGGATTCTTCTCAATGGGAGTATCTGTGGGTTTTGCTCTTAACATCTGTGTTTCTTTTAGAAGATCAAGCATATATTTTTGCTGGCATATTACAGTTCCTTTCTTCGATCTTGCAATTTCAATTCCAAGAAAGTATCTTAATTCACCAAGATCCTTGATTTCAAACTCCGAGTGTAAATGTTTTTTTAGCCTTTTGTCTTCTTCCATACCATTTCCTCTAACTTACCTACATAAACCATCAAAATGGTAACCCATAAGTCATTTCTTTTCATGAATAATATGTGATCTGCATGACGTTTTTGTACCCTATATCTTTAACACGACTTGACTGAATCTACTAAACCAAGCTCTGGGAGACTACTTTAACCCATACAGGACATACTCAAAAATCGTTGGGACAAAGTTGATATAAAAACACATATTAATGGCCAGTAACTGAAATTAGCGGGAGCATACAAAACATTGGTGTGTATTAACGAAAAAGGAGCTTCACCTTTTTCTGTATCACTTGCCAGATAAGAGCTCCTATATATATATATATATATATATATATATATATATATATATATATATATATATATATATATATATATATATATATATAGGGAAGTGCTACTATGAGAGACACTCTCACCAACTTTATGAGAGATGGGTGGGGGCCCTCACATTTAAGTTGGTGAGAGTGGATATGGAAGTGAGGGCCCCCACCCATCTCTCATAAAGTTGGTGAGAGTCTCTCATAGGAGCACTTCCCATATATATATATATATATATATTGACAGTCGATAAATAAGAGCTGGATAGAGACTCTTCATGCTTTGAGTTGGCACGTGCCCGGGTGCCCCAGACGACTATGCCATTTTATATTATCTTCTGGATCGACTATTTAGATTGTAACTCTGAATTAACATAATAGAGACCATTACACTCATGACCACCTCCAATTTCTGCCCTATCACATTCGGCTAGGGCTAGGGTTTAGAAAAAAATACTTCCTGCAGATTACAGGAATTACCCTATGTTAAAGTAACAAGTAGTACGTTGCTGCCGAATAGAAACTGCAAGTTTCTGAATTAAGAAAGAACCTGCCGACTGTAACTTGTAGAAATCCTCCACGGCATTATTTGAAGTTGAAACTTGAAACTACTACAGAACAGTCTAATAGGGGCTGCCAAACTTGTAGGTTGCTGAATGTAAACATGGCTGTTCTTGTGTACTGTTATCAGTTCTACAACCTAGCCGAACCTAGGCACTGGTTCCCTCAAAAAACCTGCTGTTCAAATCAGGGCTACTAACGCTCTTTGTTCAGCAGTCTCCTACTGGATTGTAAGCTCAAATGCCATGTGAAATAATCAATCAAAAGATCCTTAGCGGTTTTTCCCTTGAAGGTCAATAGACCCTACTAACATAACAAAGAAGAAAAAACTTAGAAAAAGGAGGATATTATTCAAACGAAGGGTATATTAGTGTACAGCTCAATATATAGTTTACAATATTTATAAATTAAAAAAAAAAAATTATTTAGAAACCAGTCCACAGTATCCCAATTCCCAATAATTACAAAATGGTCCAACATAACTCTTAACAATACCTACACTTCCTGCTGCTTGTTTCTGTATCCGTTTCATCCTTCTAGGTATTTTCTATGAAAAGAATGTAAATGGGATGTATTGTGTCTCTATCTTTTCTTACATAATTTTCCATATCCATGATCCATTTTCCATGGACAACCATTAAGTTGCATTATCATCATTTCAAAGCCTTGTCCCAACTATGTATTAAATCTTGCAGGAAAGGAAACAGAAGCGAGCTGAAGAAGCAAAGAACTCTGCTCCTCCTAAAAATGCTGCTGAAGCAACACGCAACATGCTAGTTAAGAAGGTAATCTTTTTGTATACCTTGGTGATATAAATGCTCTAAAGTGATTCAAGTTATAATTTCATTTGATACTAGTGATCGAGTCATGTTCCCACAGCAAAGACATAATGAGAAAGTAGTTGTAGGATGCAGCTGGTCTAATCTCGTTTTTTAATATGTGAAGTCCACTTCTGGGCAGCACGAAAAGGCTACAATATTGAAGACATAGGATACCCTATTGTTTTAATCGTCCAATGAGCCATGACTGCGATATTCCAAGTAGCACCAAGTCTTAGTCATGATGGATTTATGGATCAGCTTCTATATAATTGTTGAACTCCACTCAGATATCTTATAGGAGTCTTAGTTGAAGTAGGGTTGCATCCTAACCTTGCTTGCTCTTAACAGGAAAATCTTTGGGAAAATGTCCTACATTATAGGGGGCAAAATTTTCTCCAGCAGGAACGTCCTCATGGTGGGGGTGCCCATCAAAAGACCAGGAACCCCCTGAATCAATAGGCGCGGATGTCCCATAAGAGAAAATTCCCCACTATAGGAGATAGGTTTATAGTTATATTTAGAGAATAGGATCGAGTTCTAAAATGTGTGGAGGATATGAGGACACATGCTTTCAGAATATTGAACGTCAAGGAAAATCGTGACCGGCAAAGCTTTGTGGGCGTGAAGCCTACCTCTCTGTATGTGGCCTTTGTTTGCACTGGTGTGAAACAAATACATTTTCTTTTGTATCACAATAAAACAGTAAGATGTTTCCTGCTGGTATTTGTTCAACGTCCTCAGGCTGCTGATTTAATGTTTATATACTTTTTTTCTTCTCGTCATTTACTGATAATCAAGCGGTTTGATTGCAGAGACTCAGTTCAAAAATCAACTATGATGTGTTAGAAAAGCTCTTTGAAGATCTGGTTTGTTATTTTTCTCCTTCTTTCTTTTCTTTTATTTACCTTCTGTTCTCAGCATCCTTTCACTACATTTAACACTCATTATATTTATTATTATTATTATATTTTTTTTGCTGGAACATTTAACACTTCTTTAAGAAATATTGCACAATTTATTTTTCCAAAGGGTGGGTTGTTCATTTTCATGATTTCAGTAAAAGTAGTGGTGTTTGATTCATAAAATGCCACTTTATGTGTTATAAACATTTTCTTGTGACAAATCTACTTGTCTACTTGCATTAAAATAGGGGTGCTGTTTATTTTTGTTCTAACAGCCGGGCACAGAAAACAAGAAAAAAAGAGTTGAATCAGATATTCAGAGTGATGATGAAGACCATCACAACAGCAAAGGTGAGCAACAAATGGAACCGGATGATGCTGGAAATGCTGACTTTGGGACAGAAGATGGATATGGTGAAGAGGATGATGCAGCTGTAGGCAATGAAGACTATTTGTATGGAAATGAAGATTACGTGTATGGTTATGATGAGGATTATGGTGGTGGCTACTAGTTCAAGCTCTTTGTTTCCTCTTTCCCGTTGCACTGCAAGGAGCTAAAAGTTTTCAAGGTCCTTCGTGGTTTTTTTCCCAAATGGAAAGCTACCAACACATGGGCTGAGAGGAGGTATTTTTATTCCCTTCCTTCTCAATCTGTTTTTCTCCTTTGTTTAGGACATCACTGGCCTTGACAATTTGCTTTTTATTTTATTTTATCGTGGTTGCGAAACCATGACATTGATTATATCGCACTGGGATGGTTCAATTTTGTGCTGATGCATCTCTCAGAAATAAATAAATTGTATATAGTTTTCTTGAGCCTAAGGATATATATATGGTCAATTCAAGTATTTAATTGCCTCTTCGTTGACCTAGAATGCAGTTACCTATGTTCATATTGTGCTTGAAAGCAAATGTCTTAACATAAGCATTATTGGATTTTCTTTGGAAGAAGGAAATGATTTCCTACTGCGAAAGTGAAAGCTCAAAAATAGTGATCAAACTTTCTATCATATGCATGGATTTGTTTCCATAGTGAGGGGGAGAACTGTGTTCTGAAGATTATTCATCAACTTGGATAATCTACCCAACCTTGGCTGTGTTGTCCCGGTTGTTTTTCAAATGAGGGAACTGTTTTCTTCTTGTGCGTACATGTATCTCCTCATATGCAGAAACTGGAACCAAAAGGATTGTTCCTCGTATGAGTACATGAGGCTCCTCAGTGCGGCCCACTTATCAACAATCTAAACAGAGAAAAAAATCCCATTTTATGGGACCCATCCAAATTTTACTCTCGATAGGAGCTATACTCACTGTCAGATTGATCATGTACAAAGTGAGTGAATGAAGTATCCTAGAAAATTCATGTGTGGTGGGCCCAACTCCTATTTGAGTAAACTTTGTCCGGGTCCCATATAAGATGCATTCCAAATTAATAATAAGGGCGGCCTGATGAGAAGCCTCATGAAATTTTTTGTGAGTGGGACCCCCATCTGTACTCAAGAACAGAAACAAAGACTGAAGTAACTGTAGATCTCATCCATCAAAGAAAAGTGTCCAGAAGAGATTGGATAGTTATATTGATTTTCTGGGTGAAAGGTCAACAGCCCTTTTGTCATTCATGCCTTAAAAACATCTTATTCGATCCTGACTGTTGATTGGGCCTTGAAGTCCTGAAATGTGATCCTAAGTGAATGTCTAATTTTTACTATCATATGGTCAGTACCACAATAGATGGAACTACTAAGACCTGTAACCCGGCTCAATCACAGGTGAATCTACCTGTTATCTTACTGATGCTCATTGTCAAGAAAAAAAGAGGCAAACTGTTAATAATTTTCAAAGTGTTTATTTTTGTAATGAATATTAGATGGTGGAAAATCCAAGTAGATCATCATGAAAATCCAACGGTAGGGACGAGACTTCATCCACTCCAATCCTCAGAATCACCGTTGATTTCCCTGCGGGCCCACTTTTATTGGAAGATTAGAAATCTTAAATGATTGGACTAATGCATTCTGCCCCCAAAGATGGGAGATCATTACCAATGAACCCTTCACATCAATAGGATCTTATTTTGGGGCCCTTAAAAGAGGTATAACATTAGCACACTGGTGTTGAATGAATTAGTGCAAGCAAGAGCATGAAGATTATAATGTTAAGAGCTCTTGGTGGGCCAATTTTTTGTTGGAGATCATGATGAGACTCATGTTGAAAATTAGGCATCACAAACTTTCTAAACTAGGAAATTGTGGTTCGCTTGGATGATGCCAAATCCATCTAAATATGAATATATCCATTCTGGGACCTATCTTCTGTTGAAATCACTCTTTCCATAATGTTTGAAATGATGGATCCACCCAAAGTTGGGATTTCATGGGACCCATCTGATCTGATAATCATAGTTGAACCCATCAAAAAAGTTAGAAACTATATTGGGACCCTTCTGTTGTTGGAAATTATAGGTGGACGCCACTCATTGTTTGGACTCATGTAATGTCAACCCTAAACCAGAATTATTTAGGTTGGGTTCTGGTCGGGCGGCGGGTCAGGGAAAGGTAATTGGATTGAATTGAGTTTTTTTTGGTACCCTACCCTAGGGGGCTGAGACCTTAGATAGCGCACACAAGTGGGAAAATGAAACCCCACGGACATGATAGAAGATGCCACACAAGTGGAAAGAGAGAGCCCATACAAGTCGTGACCAACAACTGATTGCAACAACTGATCGGACGGTCAATAATAAGTAATCATAAGCTCGTCGCTCGTCACGCTTGTCCAGTGGCTTGAGGAATTTCAATGCAGTCGTGACTAACAACTGATCTGCTAGTTGCTTGTGTTTTTGTGAGCTTGGCTTAAGTTGTTCAATGTAGTCGTGAATAACAACTAATCTGCTAGTTACTTGTCGTTTTTGTGAGCTTGGCCTAGGTTGTGGGTATTATTTTCAATTTTTCTTTCTCGTTTCTATTTGTTTTACTGTTTTCTGTTGATGTAATTGCCTAAAAGATTTCTCCTTTTCTTTATTGTAATCTTGGTTTATTCTTTAACATACCACTACTTACCTAGAAACAGAAGAAAAAAGGAAGCCTAGTGGCATGTCCAGAGATCCCGCCTGACATGCCGCGGTTGCTAATTGTTGTCAAACCATAGAGTATAGCTGCAAAACCAGTGGACCCAGGCTCATCATATTCAGCCAGCTGACCATTTTGAGCTTTAGCATTTAAGGGGCATTTTCAATCTAACCAAAAAAAAAAAAAAAGGTGTCATTTTCAAGGTGCACATAAATAGACAGAGTCACAGAGGTGTTAATGCATTGTAATGATCGAGGCAGGCAGATGGTGAGAGAGACTCATGGGTCAGGCCCACCTCTGTTTCAATATGATATTTTGAAGCTGGCGCATGTGACGGTGGGTGGGATCAATTCTAGTTACTTTTTTGTTCTTGGTTTGTTTTCAATTGCTGAGTTTTAAACTTCAGATCTAAATTTTAAGGGCTGTTTGGATGGGACTTTAGAAACTGAGTGCAGACTCAGATTGATTTTCACTCCATCTGTAATTTGGGTAACCGAAAACCATATACTATATCTAATGATCTAAAGTATATTAAGGGTTAAAAACTTAATTCTCTTAAATTGTGACTGAGTTTTTGCCTTTTTGGAATTTAATATTTAGATTGAGAATTTATTAGGATTGAGATATATGCCCATTATATCTATGGTGGGAAAACTTAGATGTAAAGCATGATATCACTTGTAAATTTAAAAGAATTATTCTATGCATTCAAGCAAATCATAAATATAAAAATATCCCATCCGAAATTGCAATCTGTTATCTTTTTTTTTTTTTTTTTTGGTAAATGCTCACCTGCATGCATGCTTTACATCAATTTCCTTAACCATCAGTGCTATTACAACTATGGATCGATTATCTCTGTGGGGAGAGAGGTGCCTCACCACTGAACTTACCAAAGGTTACTTAAGTTACCTTCTAACTGGGAGGTATTTTGTTTTTCACCATGACAAATTAGAGATATCCACATTTTGTTGAAATGCGGTGATATTACTTAAGGGCCCGTTTGGATGTTTACATAATAAAATATTGGGATTTTTACAAAAAAATTAAGTTTAAACCATAATTAAACGGTTTTATGAAGAAACACCATAAAATGATGAAATAATTGTTCGTATATTTTTTTGGATGAAATTACCTCAGTTTACGATATCATCAACCAAGTTGATGATATCGTCAACTTCCTGCAACTTTTTTTCTTGTTTAACTTTTCTTCAACTTCTTTGATAGTTTCCATATATGATTGTCTTAGGTTTGGAGGGGATGATGTTTAGATTTGATAGAAGATGAATACCTATGTTAAAGAAATAAAGGAAAATCGAAAGGAGGTGATGAATGCATCAAAGAAGAAGAGTTTGAAAAGTCTTTCACAAATCACACAATGAAGTGTATTCAATGCATCCACTATCAAATCCATTTTTAAAATTGGTTCAAAAATCACAAATTAACGAAAGAAAAAACACTTTTGGATTCTAAAACTCCACACAAACAATACAAGACCCTGGTAAAGAACTTTCGCATTCACTATTCAAAGGTGCCAAACATGGCTCCCTACATGTTGCTCACAACTCATAATCATCAAGACTTATGAAATTTCCCCAAACAAATGGCTTCAAACTCTTAATGTTCACAAAAGCATACTTAAATTCATCACCTCCAGCCTCACTCGAAGACACCCCAAAATCAAGAGAAAATTCTTATTTAGGCATTTTACCGAACACCTTGCACTCCAAACTCAATTCTCCAAAATCATGCAAAAGGGGGCAACAAATGTGTAGAAACTAAGATGTGAGCCCACATAAGTGCTGAGACCACTTAAGGAAGATCATTGGGACAAATAATGTGATGATTTTCATAACTTTTCCATCACTTGGTAGAAGAAGATAGAGCAAAATATTATTTTTTTTTGTAATGAAAGTTGACAACACCGTCAACCAATTGACGATATCGTCAACTAAGTTGATATCGTCAACTAGGGTAATTTCGTCCAAAAAAATGTACGAACAATTATCAAGTTATTTTTCATACAACATGTGATTAGCATTTTCACTTTAATCAAAGCATTTGCGTTTTAAACCTTCAAAAGCTTTAAGCTTACATTTATTGAACTATCATTTTAAAACTTGATTGAAGTTTTCATGCATACATATAGAGCATTCATCTTTGCATTCATATAGTGAATGTGTGAGTTCCGCCTATTTAGAGGCATTCTATTGAGCCAAAACTATATCTCCATCAAGTGTACTCTAGACACTAGTTAGAGAGAGAACCAACATTTTGGTTGCAAAGGTTATTCTTAGCCTTAGAAAAGTATAAGTGTAAAGGTTAAGGGTGAATAATAAACCCAAGAGGTTATTACTTAGCCTTGGAAAGCATTATGTAGAGGTTATTGCTTAGCCTATTCAAAAGCATATTTAGTGGAAATTCGGTGGAGTGTAGGATCACAAGCCGGTAGTGGATGTAGGCATTAAGGTTGAACCACTATAAATAATTGTGTTTTGGCGGATGCGTTGTGGTGATTGTACATTTGTTAGCTTCAGCACTTTAGTTCTATATCATCACTTGTGTTTAATTGATCTAAAGAAGTTAGAATTTTACATAATTGGTCACTAAGTCAAGCTCCCCCCGCCTATAGGGTTCGGACCGTTGGAGATGCCAATCTGTAGGTAGGTGGCAGTGCAGTCTAAACCCAACTTTCTCAAAGTCCTAAAATGGTAGTTTAGGAGTTTTTAATTATAACACTGCTAATGCTAGATACCAACTTGTAAAATGGATTGTAATTAATCAATTATCATTTGTTTTTGCTGAAAATCAATCGTTTGAAGGTTTTGCGAGGAAATAGTTCGCCCTTGCTTTTCAAAAGAATTCTAGAAATGCTGCCAGAAATGATGTAGTAAAAATATTTAGAAAAGGAAAGGCCAAATTAAAAATAATTTTTCAAAACATACCTAAAAAAGTAGAATTAACTTCAGATTAATGGGCCTCTAAACAAAATGTTGGATATATCTTAGTAACTGCACATTATATTGATAATGACTGAATTATGTAAAAGAAAATGATCTGCTAGGATAGGGTCCACTACTCTTGAAAAGAAATAGAGAGTATAATATTGAAAATAAAGTAATCTCTATAACTTTAAATAATGCAAGCTCCAACAATAGCCCAGTCGCGATACTAAAATATGCGTTTCAACTTAATTTAAATGGAGCTCTCTTTCACAATAGATGTGCATGTCACATCTTAATTAAATCTTATAGTACGAGAAGGCCTAAAACTCATTAAACCTACCTTAGATGTAGTTAAATACATTAATTTACATTTTTTTCATCTCCCTCAAGAAGACAACAATGGGGGATAAAAAATACAACCAGATTTAAAGCATACGTGGTGGTTTACTTATAGAATGTTACAAGAAACCTGCACTTATAAAGCTACAGTTAATCAATATTGTGTTTTATATTTGTCCCATGTGCAGATTTCTAAACCTGATGAAGATTGGCAAATTCTTGAAATTATAAAAGATTTTTTAGAAGTTTTTTAAGATGCAACCTTATTTTCTTCTAGGGTATATTTTCCTACATCAACTCAAGTTTTGAACCATTTTTATGAAATTAATATTGCTTTTGAAAAATATAGAGATGTACCGATCTAGGAAGTGACTGATCTTCCTCTAGATCCTGTCACACCATTAATGAATTAACGATGTATCTACTAATGGGTCTGATTGATCGTCTCGAATGATGATGTCAATTTTAATCTTTTGGCCTTGTGGATAGCATGTGAAAGTAAATTTCATATGCTTTCCGCCATGGCACTTGATTTATTAACATTTTCAGTGTCTACAGTTGCATTAGAGTAAGCTTTTAGTGAAAGTGGACAACTTATTGACAACATGTAGATGATGCTATTAGAAGAAATGGTGGAGATCTGTCTGTACCTGCGAGATTGGTTCCAAGTAGAAAGTAGAACACATCACTTGATGGAGGAATTATGAAATAGAAGACGAGCTTTCGGCATTAGGAATATCATAGTATTAAAAAAATTGTCATACTTGTAATCTTTGTGGAATTTAAAGTAAGGTACAAACTTCATCATAGTAGTTCATGTTTTAACTTTTCTTTCAGAATATTTTGAATACTTGTAATTTGTAAAGTTGCATTTCTTATTTTTTCATTAGAACTTTCATTAAGTTAGGATTTCATCAAAATGTAGTTCCTTTTAAGTAATCAATCTTAAAGTGGACCCAACTCTTGCTACATGTACAGGGTGGGAGAGAGGTGTGATAACTTTGATGGTTTGA
Source organism: Umbellularia californica (assembly GCA_028538565.1). Lineage (NCBI taxonomy): Eukaryota > Viridiplantae > Streptophyta > Magnoliopsida > Laurales > Lauraceae > Umbellularia > Umbellularia californica. The sequence continues at coordinate 21,133,925 of JAPQWN010000012.1, read as the reverse complement.
ATTTCAGATATGAGTCCCTCTCAGAAATTTTAATGACTGGTCCCCAAAATCCGTTCTTTTTCTTCTTTTTTTTAACCTATTATGGGGCCCATGTGTCAGTTGCACAATGTATAAACTGTTATTGCTGATACCAAGAGGGGTTATGTACTTGGTTTGAACCGGTATGGCAGGTATCAAATTTTCTTGTACTTTGTAATCGTTTCTTTGGGGGTGATTGTTTAAAGAACAAAAAGTCTAGTTGTCCCCGGACTGGCCCGACTCCACATGAAGAGGGTATTTTGGTCATCCCAAAAAGTCTAGTTGTCCCCGGACTGGCCCGACTCCACACGAGGAGGGCATTTTGGTCATTTGAGATGACAAAAATGCCCTCTTCATGTGGAGTCTTTAAAGAAAAAGTCTACTTATCCCGGATGAAATCCCGGGACAATTACCGGCTCCACATGGGAGGGGCACCAGCAAATGACTTTTTTGCCCCTCCCATGTGGAAATCGGGACTTATCCGGGGATTTCATCCGGGACAAGTAGCATCCCACTTGTTTGAGAGCCCTGCTACTTGTCCCGGGACAAGTAGACTTTTTCCTTGTTTAAATGGCCTCTAACATTCTAACTAATACCATTCCGGAAAATAAGCCAGTGAAGTCATGCCCGGGTCAAATTATTCGAATATTTTAGTAGATGTGTCACTTGCAGGTGGATCTCAGACTCACGCTTCCTGTTTGCCCCTCAATAGTACAAGGGCAAATAATTTTTCATTTTATCCTATCCCCCTTATGACTTGAGTTGTTTTAATAACGGGGATTTTATTGAAAAAATTTCCTAAGACTATGTGAAGATAAAAAAAAAAAAGTCATCGAACTTCAATATCGACCCAAAAAGCCCAAAACATGGATATTCCTGCTCGTATGTACAGGTCAAGTAAGAGAAATGAGCGGCGATATCTCCACCCATATGGGTGATTTGCAATATTGCTGCTCAACAAAATAATAAAAAGAAGAAGAAACGAACGGGAATATCCTGTTTAGGGCCTATCTTGTTGATATTGAAATTTCAATGTTTTTTTTCAGTGTTCACCAAGTCTAAGAAAATTTTCCCGGTAATACACTCTTTATTAACAAGTAGAGAATTTCACTAGATTTTTAAAAGAACAAAATGTATTCAACAAAATCTAAAGATGAAAGATCACTTCCATGTCAAACCAACAACCTACTGTAAGATTGATCTTGTGTAATATGTTTGAATAAAAGATAAACAAGAATTCATGTGTTTTATACTTTATATCAAATTGATAGTAGGTTTGGCCGCTAAAATAGTGAAATTTACAAGCCTTTGTATGGGAGGAAAGCATTTATTTTGAATAATTCATATTTTTAATAATTCTTAATAATTACTCATACTGACTAATAATTCACATTTTTAAGAGTCAGAATCCTATTAGAACGCATTTGTGCAAAAGCTGAGATATCTTGGACTGCAAAGAAATCTTTCAGCCTTTTTCTTTTTTTACGCTTGCCATTTTTCAATGTTCAATGATCTTTTCTCCACAGAAAAGAAAAAAAAAAACACTGTTTTCCTCAACTCTATGGAAAAATAATTATCCCAAGGAGTGGATTTGCTCCCCCACATCTTCCCGTAAAAACTGCCCCAAATTCCCTTTGTGTATATTTGTGTGGATTTAGCGGACACCACCCTAAAAATTATTCCTATATCGGGTCAAAGACCGTGCTCACGTCGGTATTCCAGCATTGCTGAAACCCGTCCTCAATCCGATTAATCCATAGAGAGATTCTTTGAGATTACACATCATTATACATACATCTTTGCGTTCAGATTTGAAAACTGCACTGCTAAGTAATCATTATATAAAGTTGGTTATTTGTATGAATTTCAAAAGTGGGTCCCATAACAATCCTTTCAATTGGATTTTCACTGCACAAATCGGTGGGGCCATTTCCGTCATTTCATCCACAAACTACGCAAAACAAGAGATTAGATGATCATCCACCAACATTAAATACCAACATTAAATACCGCCATCCATCAACCATTCCACAACACCACTTCTGCTACTAGTCAAGACTCGAGACAGAGTGGAAGGAAGAGGAGAAAAGAGCAAACAAATGTAAGAAGAAAAAACACATCTTTGCGTTCTTTGCGTTCAGATTAACCCTAAGTGGTTGATCGAATGGTCAGGACCACAGTTCCTTTCTCTTCCAGAGCTAAAGATCTTGGCATTGACCCTCGATTCTCCCTTTTTGAATCAAAAGTTGAGTCCACTATTGCTACAACCTTCATGCCACAGGAGTGTTTACCCAGCTTCTCTATAAACTCAGAGAGATTAATCTTGCCCAAAAAGTTAGAAATCCTTTTATCGATAGCTAAAAAAAAATTGCGTTCGGATTTGAAAACTGCACTGCTAAGAAATCACGGTCATACTCATCCCGTAAAAGTTATCATTATATAAAGTTGGTTATTGGTATGAATTTTAAAAGAGGGTCCCATAACAATCCTTTTAATCGGATTTTCACCGTACAAATCGGTGGGGCCATTTCCGTCATTTCGTCAACAAACTATGCAAAACAAGTGATTAGATGATCATCCACCAACATCAAATACCGCCATCCATCATCCTTTCCACAAGACCACTTCTGCTACTAGTCAAGACTCAAGAGAGAGAGAGAATGAAAGGATGTGGAAAAAAGAGCTGCTTCTAAAAGAGAGAACAAATGTGAGAAGAAAAAGCACTCAACTTTTCCGACCCTCTCTTTTACGTGTAAAAAGGGAGAAATCAAGAGCTTTTCACGTGATTCCAAGATTGAGAAAAGTAGGCACTATCGAATTCTGAGCAGAATTACCATAAAAAAGGGCGGAGTTGAGCGGGGAAAGCTCCAGATCTGAGTTCTGCAGCTTCTGATTTCTTCATCTTCTGAAGGATTTCAGGATTGATGAGAAAACGGCTAATAATTTGAAGAGATCAAAAGAAGCAGAAGAAGAGAAAAAGATAGCTGAGATTTGGTGGAAATCGACCTCCTCCTTTCAGCATTCACGAGCTGTTTTGGATCTGTTCGCGGTCGGAAAGGGAAGAAAGAGAAAGAGGTAAGAGATGACTGAGATTGTGTTTTCACTGTTTATGAGAAATGGGGAAAATGGAAGCGTGTTTGGAATTTGGAGGATTTGGTTTACTCAAAACGATGATGAATTCCAGCCAAACGCGCACTCATTTATCCCTTGATAATTGGGAAAAGGGAAATCTATTGGTTGAATGGGTAAAATTAAGTTGAATGATTAGTACTAGTATAATATCTACTGTCATACATATAGTTTAATCTTCTTATTGGATTCCTTTTTCTATTGCATTTGCATTTAAGAGGGTCTTTAGCATATGCCCCTTCCATTTTTTTTTTTTTTTCTCTTTTTTTAAAATAAGGCCTTATGTTAATGGGTGTAACACTAATGGGCAGGGGCATTCCAATCCCAGTGGACCCAAATTGAGGCCAGGCCTCTTTGGGATGGATTTTGCTTTTGCTTTGCTCTTTTTTGGAGCTTTTGTAAGAAACCTCTAACTTTTCTTATAATTCTCAAAAGGCACCATTCACCTTTTTTCAAGCTTTCTTCCCCATAGTTCTATTTTATTTTATTTTTTAATAAAGAAGAGAGTGGTTCCAATTCTTGAATCCTTGACCTCTGGCATGTGTTGCTAATCATGCAACGATAGAGGCTTAAGGAAGTTTGGACATGGTTTTTAGGGTTTGCATGAAATTAAATTCCTAGGAGTTGTAATAAATGTAATTAGTAGGTAAAGGGGAAAAATCTCCACTTCAGAAAGAATGAATAGCTAGATATTACATAGGTCCCATTGACATCGACGTCTCTTCCTTATTGCTTACCTTCGTATCGCCCCTAAAAGATGAACATTTATGGCTTTTGTTTACTTTAGAAAGGAAACTTTTTTTTTTTTTTTTTGTTTCCATGGGAGGGTTCCCAACTCTTTGGGCTGGACTAATCCCTCCGGTTCCAAAAGGAAACTGAGTAAACTCTCCTGTAGGCCAAGTGTGGTAGTGCAATTTCGAACCTACAACCTCCGGGTGCAAACCGTGGTCCTTGGCCAACAGAGCTACCCCTTGAGGTCCTAAAACGAAAAAAAAAAGTTCTCTTTGTGAAATAAAAGAAAGCCATAAATGTTCATCTTTTGGGGGGAATATGACTTGTAGGGCCCTAAAGATTCATGATAAAATGGACTGGATTCCAATGAAGAAATAATAGAGGCAGGCAATAAGGAGGAGACGTCGATGTCGATGGGACCTACGTAATGGCTAGCTATTCATTCTTTCTGAAGTGGAGATTTTTCTGCATAATCATCTTGAGCAGAAAACTGATTAGGTCCGACACTCCATTCCTTCACATAAGGTGGTTGCTGCTGTTGTTGAACCATGTGATATTTGATCTGCCGTTATGTTGAGCTCTGGGTGGATTTCATTGTGTCTTGACTTTTTCAATCATTTTAGGGAGCCCTACCTTGTCTTGATCATTTGATGGTCCCCTGTATTTCCATGACCCGAAGTCAATGGGCCTGACTGCAATGCTGATCATCTAGATGAGCTTTTCCCAAACTGATGCACATGTTTTCTAAAATAGTTTTTCTTTATACATTTTTAAGAGCCTTACTTTTTTAAAATAAGAAAAGGCATTTTAATCTTTAAAAAGAGTTCATGATGAGAAAACATTATATCTAAGCTCAAGTGGGTTTTGGGCTAGGGGGAATTTTACCCGGCTTTCTCTCCTGGGCCTGTAGGGATTATTCTGGCCCAAAGGGCTAGGAACCCTACGTTATCAAAAAAAAAAAAAAAAAAAAGGCTCAAGTGGGTTTTTGAACATTTTTATCAACATATCAGAGTTTCTATTTGTTGATTACTTAGGATGTATTTACAAATAAGAAAAAAGGGAGGGAATTTATGCGAAAAATCATAATAAAAGAATTTGTGAAAAAATCTTTAAGGCCTGTTCAGATGAGGATGAAATGAATATTTTCTTTTTCTGAAAACCATTTGATGAATATTGTTAAATTTATCATAGTGCTTATATTTTACGTTATTGCGCGATATATATAGTCTTGTTGATGTTAGGACCACCCAATTATATTAATTGACGTAAAAATAAAGAACGCTTTTCGCAAAAAATATTTATTTAAAACATTAAATAATATAAAATTGGGATCGAAATGCATTCATTTAAGTTTAAAATATGTTGATGCGCCTTAATGCATTAACTAAACCCAGATCTTATGTTCCATCATAGACTCTTTTTTTTCGCCCCGATAATTAGAAGCCATTGGCGACCATCTCTATTCAACTTCTCTTTTATCTTATTCTTAGTTACATTTTTTAAGAAAATATGTAGATTTTTTAAAAATGAATTCAGAATAATACTTCTATTAAAACAATGGTTTTTTAGATGTATGGGGTCATTTTATTTACCTATATAGTTCCTGCATATTGTGTAATTATTTTATAAAATCGTGTACAATTTATCAGTGACCATATGCTAAAGTTGTTTTTCTATGTCTAACCAAACAACCCAATATGCTTTGGTTTTTAAAAAACAAACGTAGACGTTGAGCTAACCAAACAACGTATCTTGAGATAAAGTTGCTATTAAGAAATAGCTTTTTAACATTTATTTCGAAAAAGTACTTTTATTTTTTGATAAACAGAAACAAGTGCAAGCAAGTTGCCGTAGAAAGGGAAGGAAAAAAGTGCCGGAAAATCAAAGCCTTCCGCGCTAACACGTTTGGTGCAGTTGTTGATTGAAGATGATTTCGTTACTCTTATTTTCCAAGCAATGGGATGATTTTTTCATCCCAGCTTTTAGGTTGGAATTTTCTTGCTGCGGGAGAGGAAATGCCATTGCCTCTTCCACGAATGTCGCACAAACACACCATCGGCGCGTTTGTGCAGCTGAGTTGCCCTGGAAAAGAGACGAGACAATCCGGCGCCTTCCTCAATCTGTTTGAGTGCCGCAACCTTTCTTCTCTTCTGAGATTTCTGGTGCCTTATTTTGTCTAGGTTTCCCCCTCTAGCGAGCATCTGCATTTCCCATCTCCCCCCATCAGGAAGCAAGTGCAGGTTTTCTCTTCCGCGTTGCTGCACAAACGCTACATAAAGTTGCGCTTGTCTTGGATGAATGTCACAGAAAAGCATTGGGAATCCTGCCATCCTTCCTTGAGGAACTGTTTGTAATGTGTTTGGTGTAGGGGCAAAGGAAAATACTATTTTTCCATGTGAGTAGGGGTGCACATGGATCGGACCAGCCCGAGCCCGACTAAGGCCCAGCCTAGCTTGGGTCTAAGCTTTTAGTACTTGGGCCGGGCCTAGATATTAACCCTAGGTCTGTTTAACATATGGGCCGGACTCGGATTAAGTGGTAGAAATCCGAAGCTCAACCCGAATGAGAAGCACCTTTTAAGTAAAAAAATATCATTTTTTGGTGGAACAAGAGTTGAACCCACATTCTCTTACACACCGCAACAAGTAACACTAACAAAAAGTCTATTTGGACAAACTCTATGGACATAATTTGGGACAAACTGTCCACGTGGCGCAACGTGATTGGGCTCTCTCAAAAGTTGAAATGCATTGTCCCAATCACGTTGCGCCATGTGGACAGTTTGTCCCAAATTCTGTCCATGAGTTTGTCCATATAAACATGCTCTAACACTAAACATCTTCCCTTCTATTTATAAAATTTAACAGACTCGTGCTGGGGCTTAATATATCCTAAGTGTGCTGAGCTCGGGGCAAGGTACTCCAGGCTTGGGCCTGTTGTTTAACATTCAGGCCAGGCCTGAATATTGCTCGGCCTGGCCCATGAACACCCCAACACGTGAGTGATGATTTGAAAGTGGTTTATACGGCATTTCTCTTCCAAGCCCCTGTACAAACGCACCCCAAAAGACTTGTTTTTTCTCTTATTCTTTTTCGTATTTCTTTAAGATGAAAATGTTATAGAATTATCTTATGTATGCCTTTTTTTCCATACCCGTGTACAGCTCATCGTGGGGCCCATCTGATGCCGCATCCGAATGAACCATACACATGGGATCCCCTTGAAATACATCAATCTCCCTTCTGATATCCATCCAAATGGACTATATCATTGGATCCAGGGCTCAATTTCTTAAAGGATAAAACTTGTTGGCTATTGATGAAAGGGTTAGGATGAACAAATGGGCCCTAAAAAAAAAACAGAGACTAATTCTTTTTACTTGAAATGAATTTTTTATTATTAACAAGTTAGATTAGAGGAGATTAATTGTTAGATGAATCTCTTCAAGAAAGTGATAGAACTCAACATTTTATTTTCTTTTGCAGGAAAACAAATTTTATATCACCCCAATAGAAAATGGGCTCTGTCCGGGAATATCTCATCCGTCCACGGAGCGCCATGTGGGCCATCTCGGCCTTTCTCGCTTTGGCTTCGATCTTAACCGTCGGATCAGAGTCTAGAGAGATCCGACCGTCGGATCATGGCCTGGCAAACCAGAAGAACCCCGAGGTCAAGTCTCCGGCGATGGTCGCATTCTTCAAGGGCGCCCCGTCCGACATGTCACTGCCGGAGGCGAGGAATTTGAGCGATCCGTTCTGGGGGATCGCCGGAGTGACGCCTGAGACGACTTTGGGTCACGTGAGGAAGGGGGGCGGGGGTCACGTGAGGCTGGTTCTGCTCGTTGCAAGCTTGGCTTGTGGAGCTGTTGGGTTGTGTTTGCTCGTTGCAGCTCTTGTAGCTTATTTGCTTCATGTCAAAAGATCTAAATCATAGATCATAAAACTCTTCCTCTTGTTCCTCTTTGTGGTGATCGTGGCCGTTAATCATGTGAGTGTGACATCATTGTGATGGTCCACATGAAAAATAAAGCCCCACCAATTTGAGATATTATTATTCATGTATAGTGCTGTAATATTCACCTCGTTTGTATGAACCTCACTCTGTAGGTGTGGGTCCCGCAGTAGGTGGCCTCTAAAGACCTCCTTCATCCAGTGGACATTGTGGATTTGAAACGTGAACCATTATTCATCTTTGTTATGTGTATTTTATGGTTAAAGTTCCAATCAGCAGGAATTTCTGCTCAAGGGGAATCTATGGTGGGACACACTAAAGTTAGTGGTTTGGATGACCATACTATTGAGTGGCAATCAGTCGGATTGGGCCTCTCAGCCCCAAGGTTCTGCAGTGGTTTTGATTGGGTTGTAACTTGTAGGGCAGGGGTGGACCTACATATATAATGTTGGGGGCAATTGCACCCGCTAGACCTAGGCCCACTTTCAAAATACATATAAAGAACTTCGATCGTTTTAAAAGCACACATAGAGATCTTGGATTCGCTTTCAAAATCCACGTGAAAATCATGAGTACACACTCCCTCAAAAAGTATGCAAAAATCTTGGACTTGCGTCCAAAATTCAACAACCTGCTTGGGGCAGCTACTAATTGTGGTGGATTCAAGCATTCGCTGCTCCAAGTTGCTCCGAAGGATTAATTATTTACACTTTTATTAATAAAAATGTATTATTCATAACCAAAAAAGCTAAAAGTTGTTTAATATTGATCTTAAGAGGTGTTTATACATAGGCAAATGCATAGAAAACGAGCAGCAGGTGAGAAGACGGTTTTGTGTTTTTTATTTTTTATTTTTCTCACGTTCTGTGTGCAGTAGCATCTGAGCGAAAAAATATGTTAATATTTGGGAGCTGCTATTTGCACAGCTCCACTTACTCATTACACATCCATTTTTTTTCAAAAACCTGGGCACCCTAGTGGAAAATCCCCAAAATGCCCCCTCTCCATCTCCTTCCCTCTCCATCCCTCTTCCCAGCTCGGCGCCCACCTCCGCCCGCACCCTCTCCCGTTTCCTCTCTCCTTCTCCTTCTCCTTCTCCCTGTCTCTCTCCCTCTTCCTCTTTCTCTCTCCTTCTCCTCTACTCGCGCCCTCTCCTTCCATCTCTCCCCCTCTTCCTACTCGGCACTCACCTCCGCCCGCGCCCTCTCCTTCCCCCTCTCTTTTTCTCCCCTCCCACTCCCCCTCTCCTTCTCCTTGTCTCTCTTCTTGCTTGCCGTCCCTCTCCCTCCCTCTCCCTGCCGTTCAGCCACTTGGGGCTGAACAAATTAATATTGTTTGGCCCTGAGTGGCCTAACAACATCATCTTGTTTGGCCACTAGGAGCTGACCAATATACTCATTTTTTTAGCCGAACAATATACTCATTTTTTTCGGCCCTGAGTGGCCAAACGAGAGGGAGGGAGAGGCTAGGGACGACAAGCGGGGAGAGAGACATGGAGAAGGAGAAGGAGAGGAGGAGAGGGAGAGAGAAAGAGGGACGGGTAGAGAGACAGGGATAAGGAGATGGAGAGACGGTCGCGAGTGAGCGGGGGTGGGCGGTTGAGCGAGGAGAGGGAAAGAGATGGGGAGAAGGAGAGGAAGAGAGAGGGAGAGGGCGTCGTGCGGAGGCAGCGACGGGTAGGGAAGGAAAGGGAGAAGGGTAGTTTGGGGATTCCCCACAGGGGTGCCCAAGCTTTGAAAAAAATGGATGTGGAATGAGCAATGGAGCTGTGCAAATAGCAGCTCCCTAATATTTTGGGAGATTCAAAAGGTCCTAAGTTTTTTGCTTATTTAAAAAAAAAAGAAAAAGATGAAAAATTCTCCAAATCAATCTCTAAGTCCTCCACTAAGTTTTCAATTGAAGACAACTAGCTAAATTAATTGTTTTCAAGCCAGATTTCTCCCAATTTTTGTTAAAAGACCAAAATGCCCATTTTTTCTTCTTTTTCTCATCCTCCTCTTCATTTTCTTCTCTCGCTCAGTTTTTTCCTCTTTTTTCATCTCCCTCATCTCCTCACTACCACCCCACTCAATCACCTCACCTTTCTTGTGTTTGTCGTTTCTTTTTTAAAGTAATTTTTTTTAATAAAAAAGTAGTTTTTACCAAAAGCATCCTCAAATATATATATACCTTCAAAAGCATCCTCAAATACACGTAATGCCCAAAATCATCTTATACAAAAGACTTTGTTTTTGTTTTTTTTTTTCAAGACCAAATTGCCCTTCACTTTATCTCTTACGAGTTCGAGACATGACACATGCGAGTTTAGGATATGGCTCTCGAGTTCCAGACATAACACTAGCAAACTCAGGATTTCCTATCCATATATGTGTCCAACACATCATTCGCGATTTCGAGAGAAACAACTTGCAATGTCAAGATGTATTAATATGATTAAGTCGCGATGTCGAGAAGCAACTTGCGATGTATAGAAAACACTGAACAACTTAATAGTTAAAGTTAACAGAATTATGATACATCGAAGTGCATTTAGATTGACTAACAATTCTGAATATAAAGGAATAATTCATATAGATGTATGAGTCCAGCCATTCTATTATGAGTTTTTTCAATAATGAATGTAGTCACCACCACGAGCATTTTGATCTATTGAAAAAGTCGAAAAAAATCTAGTCGAAAAATAATTAATTTGACCGGTTATCACAAATCATCCATACCCATGAATCAAATTGAATCATGAATGGAGTTGTGAATGGTAGGATTCTTTTCTAATAAGAATGAAAAAGAATTAAAAATAAAAAATAGTTATTTCTAATCTATTCATTTCTCATTCATAGCAATATAAATACAATGATAAATAATTCTATCATACAATCATGACAAATCTTAATATATAATAATTGATACAACAAGAAAACATACTTTTAGTGGCCAAGTTTTAGGGGGGACCAGTCCGAACCGTTGCTATAGGTCACTTACAATAGCGGCCAAATCTTGGACCCCGCTAGATGTCAATTTCTATTAACTTAAAAGCAGTGGCCATAACAAAGGCCACCGGTAAAAAAGTTGATGTAGCCAAATCTTGTTTCGAAAGTTTCGTATTTTTACCATCTAACTTTTACCGGCCGCCAATAAATACAAGGGCAAAAGTTATTTTTAGCAGCAACCAGATTTTGGCCTCCTATTAAAAGTTATTTATAGAGGCAAACATAAGCAACCCCCATTAAAAGTTGGGGATTTTGGCCGTAGGTCCCTCGTCATTTGGTTTTAAAGGCTAAGGTCCATGACATCTTTCCGTAACGGTGGCAGTCCTCCCATGAAAATGACACAGCAACAAAGACCAAAATGCCCCTGTACACGTCGGCCCCTGTACACGTTGGCAAAAACGCTCATCTTCTTCTTCTTCCATTCCTAAAAAGAAGATGTACAATACAACTTCTTCTGAACAAAACTAAAAGCCCAATTTCTTTTCGTCCTTATCTGATTTTATCTATTCTTTATGTACAAATCTATGTAGACAATGGCTAGAACAAAGTCCTCACTTACCTCAAGCCAAAGGAAAAAAGCAATCGACAATACAACCAAAGTAATAACAAGGTCAATCAAGAAACAGATAGGGTTTTCTCAGTTTTAAATCATTTTATCTCACTTTCAAATCTATCAAATAAAAAAGGACTTCAAATCAGTTTACTTCTTTCAAACTCGGTCCAGACTCAGATAAATTTGTTTTACAACTCAAAGAAGTTCTTCAAAACTCAGATAAATTTATCTGAGCTTTGCAAGATGTTAAGATAAGTTTTCAGAAAACTCAGATAAATTTGATATTTCTCTGAGTTTGCTGTTAATTGATCTGCCTGGATAAAATTGCTTTGGTCTAGACTCAGATAAATTTGTTCGCAACAAAAAGAGGTTCTTCAAAACTCAGATAAATTTGTCTGAGTTTTCTGATAGGTTAAGATAAGTTTCAGAAAACTCAGATAAATTCTGAGTTTGCTGTTATTTTATCTGCTCACTCAAATTTGTGTTCGTCCAGACTCAGATAAATTTATTCGCAACTCAAAGAAGTTCTTCAAAACTCAGATAAATTTATCTGAGTTTTGCAAGAGGTTAAGATAAGTTTTCAGAAAACTCAGATAAATTTGATCTTTCTCTGAGTTTGCTGTTAATTTATCTGACCGGACAAATTTGCTTTGGTCTAGACTCAGATAAATTTGTTTACAACTCAGAAAGGTTGTTCAAAACTCAGATAAATTTGTCTGAGTTTTCTGAGAGGTTCAGATAAGTTTCAGAAAACTCAGATAAATTCTGAGTTTGCTGTTATTTTATCTGCTCACTCAAATTTGTGTTCGTCCAGACTCAAATAAATTTATTCGCAACTCAAAGAAGTTCTTCAAAACTCAGATAAATTTATCTGAGTTTTGCAAGAGGTTAAGATAAGTTTTCAGAAAACTCAGATAAATTTGATCTTTCTCTGAGTTTGCTGTTAATTTATCTGACCGGACAAATTTGCTTTGGTCTAGACTCAGATAAATTTGTTTACAACTCAGAAAGGTTGTTCAAAACTCAGATAAATTTGTCTGAGTTTTCTGAGAGGTTAAGATAAGTTTCAGAAAACTCAGATAAATTTGCTGTTTTTCTGAGTTTGCTGTCATTTTATCTGAGTTTTTGTATATGTTATCTAATTTTGGCATGAAGTTATCTGACTTTAAAATAAAGTTATCTCTATATTTATATGAATTTATCTGTACTTTGTAGCAACGTCAGAACAAGAAGAAGAGGAAGAAGAAGAAGACGACGATGAGCTGGAGCTATAAACAAGGAGAAGATTGTATGACAACTATACAAATAACTATAAGGGCAGATCAGTCATAACAAAGTATGACGTGTCACGCAAGGGACCACCGCCCAAATTAATCCCATGCGCAGGGGACCTTAGGCATTAAACAATTGTGCTCTATACTGGAGACTTTATAGCCCAGTAATCAGGGATCTATCGCTAATTTACCCTTAAAAGGTAAGAATTTTATATTTACAAAACCTGAAATTTATAGTCATTTTTTCCCTCGAATTCACTCTGTATCTCTCCTCTCTTTCGTTCAGACTCTTTCTACAGTGCATCCATTGTGGCTGCTAGAGAAGAACAACCACTGTTGACCAGAACGACACAGGACAATAATACAAGCTTTTCGCCTTCCTTGAAGTATGGTGTTGGGATGGTCGACACTGCTAAAGAGGGTGGCAAAATAATAAAGGAAAAAGTAAATCTTATTGGATAATTTATGCATCTCCTCTTATTGCTTGTTATTCATAAATATATAGACTTCCCTGTTGACTGAAACCTCTAATGTTACAAACAACGTTACATTCTTGAAGACCGGCTCAATCACAATAAACAACCCAACATGCCCCATATTCATGGGATGACTCATACATTAAGAAATTAATTCAGAATAACAACCTAATGAAACTAATTCAAATGGACTCAAACTTATTTATGACCCAACCAGCCCATCAACCCATGTTGCATGAAGGAAGAAAAAAATGCACGTGTATCAATCCTCCTCCCTAGAAACAACCTTGAGCCCAAGAAGCAACCTTGTCCTCAAGGTTTACATCTAGGTACTTTATCGTAATTGTCCTGTACCGTTCCGAAGTAGCATCAGAGACGAGAGATTCCGTCCACTTGGTGAGCATTTCAACGTCTACCACATTGCCGCACTTAATAAGCCATCGGGCTAAGGCCTTGTTTGGCATCTCTACTCTTTTTCTGGCAGACCATTCAAAATAGAGCCATTAAAAAAAGAGCTATAAAAAAAAGTGGTTAGAACAAAAAAGCGTGTTTGGTTATGAATGGATCTATTTCAAATAGACCGTTTGGTATGCCCTCTATTTACCTCTTTTTAGAGGGGTTTGCCTCTTTTTAGAGGGGTATCTTCTGTCATTATATAAAAAATGGACTTATGCACATTTTAATCAAAATATGCCCTCTACAAACATACCATAACATCATAATTACTTATCATTTGAAAACTACATCAATTTCCATCAAAATAGCCTGTAACTTGTAGACAATTTAAAAGTTACAACATCAAACACAATTATTTATTATCTCCATCATTTCATCATCACACACCATCACTCCATGCCACATGACATAAGATAAACCATGACATAAGATGATTAAAAAAAAAAAAAAAAGAAGAACAAGAACCATGACATAAGATGATAAAAATCAAACACGAGAAGAAGCATCTCGCCAAATGGCATCTGCAATTGAATTCCTCTTAGCATCCATCTCTGTCCTATCTGTGATATCAAATGTATAAGCGTTTTCTCCATGTGATTCCCCAACGTCAATGTCACGCTCTACTTGGGCATCATACTTGGGCATTATCTTCCATGCTTTCGAGCTAAATTGCACCCCTGGGCGGCCACCAGCTCTCACTTGCTCCAAACAAATGTCAATAAGACACTTTCTCATACCATCCGACCAAGAAGCACAATCTATGTCATCTGTCTCTTTTGACTTTCCTTTCTCCGACATGATAATTACACCTAACAAAGATTGAGCATCTTTTTTTAAGTTCTTGTTCAGTTTTATGCCATTTACCAAATACAAAAGATACACCAAATACAAAAGATATTCACAGCATGATAAGAAGCATTAGAAAGAGTTGTAATAAAAAACCTATTGCTTATCCAGAGTGTGTTCATGAATATGTTCTAAATCACACTCTTATTAAAAACTTCCCCCTTAACATTGGATTGCTCTCCAAAATAAGAAATGACGCTTGACACTATTCACATTTTTCCAAATATACCAATATTTTTCCAAACTAATCAAATTCTTCATCAGTGAGTATTATCGTTAGTTCAGACAATAAATTGACATCTGATATGTTAGTTCAGACAAGAAATCCTCAAACTACTGTCATCAAACAGACCCCAAATGTTATAGTTGTGTCAAAGGCTAAATTAGCTACCTTTTTGAAATACTTTTCATCAAAACACACAAGTTAGTGGGCTGGTGTGAGAGGAACACAAAAATCTCCAATAAAAGTGAATTCTTTACAGAAATTCCACCAAACAAGCAGGGACTTCTGCCTGCTCCTTCTACCACCTAAGCAGTATATCTTTGTTCTTTTGTAGCCTTTACTTGGTACTACTTGCCTTGGATTACTTTGGGTTGTAGAGATTGAACTTGTTTTTACCGCTTACATAATAACAACAGACTAGTTCATGGAGACAATTCATGGAGACAAACTTTGATAGGGCTCCCAATACCCTGGCAATCTGAATTTGGGAAATAGTGGAAAGGTTTGATCTTTGAAGGACCCATATTCTTGTCAATGTTTTTACCTTTCCTACTCTTTTATGATAATTTGGTGCATATTTCCATTGCCGATGATTACTAGAACAGATATGTTTGTATGACACAATGGTCTGTAATATTTTTACTTATTAGAAGCAGAGTGCACAGTTATACGTCTGTTTCATACAATTTTCTATCATTGACTGAGCCTACTTTAAACTTGTGCTAATTGAGATCTCATACAATATTACCACTGGTTGTTTAATATTAAGTTGCCAAGCATGGTCAATCACCTGTAAGTATTTTCTATTTCAATTTCCTTTTCCTCTTTTGCCTTGGTTTTGCATTTGATGATTGAAGAAAATGACAGAGGTAGCACTCTTTGATCCGTCCATTCGAAAATATTTCAAGAATTATCTGAAGGTTTTTATCATACTTCTATCTTGTTACTCATTCCTCAAGTTATGAACAAGCTATCTACATTGACAATCATGAATGACAGAAACAGATATGCATGTAGACATATATATTTAAATTTCCTACAAGCATTATAACAAACACTTGATGTGCATATTTCAATTTCAAGTTACATACAGTAAAAGACACTAACAAATGGCAATCAATCAAGCAATACATAGATGAAACGCATACCAGGATAGCGATTGATGGGGTATTAGCAGAGACGGAAAGAGCTGTGGGTAGGAGCAGCTAAATGAAACCCAAATCTGAAATCAATAGCCTAAATTAGTACCACAATCTCCAAACGAATGCCAAAATGAAAACCAAGTTTAAAAATAGTACATCAATCTAAAACCCAGTACCCAAATGGAAACCCAAATCTGAAATCAATGCCATTAGTTACTATCTCAATCTCCAAACCATTACACAAATCTGATATCAGTACCCTCAAATGAGTATTCAAATAAAACCCCAATCTGAAATTACTAGATGGGCATATGATGATGAAAACCACATCTTCTATAATCAAACCCATCTCCCAAGTCGCCTCCTCCAAATCAAACCCAACTCAAACGAAAACCCATCTCCAACCCTTTCCATCATCATTCAAAAAAAAAAAATTGCATCGATTGAACAGAGAAAGAGAGTAGAAAGCAACCGTTCTGAATGGAGAAATCAACAGTAGACACTCACCTCTTCCCCTGAGCGTTATCCCTTCCAGCATTTTTCACGTTGCAGAGCGAAGGAGAACCCATTCATTTCGAGTTGCAGAGAGGATGAGAAGAGAAACCCAATCGTTTCACAGTTGTGTGGCTTAAGGTTTTATTACACAGGACTTTCGTTGGAAATAAAATTCCGTCGGGGGCATTTTTGTCCTAAAAATTGGGTTCCGCCTCTGCTTTTTCAAGAGGCATTGCCTCTAATTTCTACCTGCATATTTTTTTGGCATTTCTCTTTTAGAGGCTTTGCCTCTTTTGCTCTAAAGTGTTCAGAGGCTCTAAATCATTGCCAAACACCTCTAAATTTCAAAACCTCTGTCCGCTTTAGAGAAATAGATGTTTAGAGGCAAAAAATAGATTTGCCAAACAGGGGCTAAAATAGCCTCAAGATATGGTTGTAGTGAACCATCATCAGATAAAGGTGGAAGAGAAGGATAGGATTGGGTTGCCTAACCTAGCCTTTTCTTTAACTTGGAAACGTGCAAGACTAGGTGTATTTTACTGTCTACGAGCAAACCCAAATTATAAGTCACAGACCCTATTTTCTACCCAACCTAAAATGGTCCATAGTATCATACTACCAATTTCTGAGACCATCCTGTTGCCACAAAACTTTGTCGATATGACTAGAGCCAAAAATAGACCCAATCACCCACTTCAAATTCCCAGTTAGACCTGTGTTTGTCAGCGTTCAACTTGATCTTTTCTTGAGCCTGTTGAAGATTGTGTTTTAATAATTGAAGTGCTTGTTCGCGATCCCGCAATTCGCCTTCTACGGCTTGGACCTTAGTGGTACTTGGCACATAAGAAATCAATCTAGGTGGTGCTATTCTATAGACAATTTCATAGGGGGTGGTTTTGGTGGATTTATGGAAGGTGGTGTTGTAGTAGCACTCAGCTAAGAGAATCCACCGTACCCAAGACTTAGGGTGCTCAAAAGCATAGCACTTCAAATAGTTTTCTTGCCCGAGACCTAACAGGCAAAATTAACAACAGCAGGGAGCATAGCTTCCGGAATCACCTCAGAATGCACCAGTTGTCTAGAATCAAGTAAGGCCACCGTAGCAACAAGCACCACAACAGCAATATAGACCCCAGTAGCAACAGCAAGTCCGTCAAGAGGGACAGAATCAAAATCACCGTCCCCCGCAACAGAATAGGAATGCCTCACAAGGCAGGTAGCAGCAGGCTCAAAACAAGTCATAATAGCGAGGGCAAATCTATGCAGCCAATAGGAGTGATGCAGAGGTGGCAGGTAACGTAGTGGAAGGTTTTGCTTGACCCTGGCTCTACACACTTATTTCTATCCCCTGACTTTCCTAAGTTGATTGATGTACATGCTAGAGAACTTGAGTTTATTTTGACCGTGGCTACTCCAGTAGGTAAAAGTTGTGTGTATGACTTTTTACCGTAGTTGTGCTATAAGGATAGGAGAAGTGGTGTTACCGGCAAATCTTATTTTATTGGAGATGCATGACTTCGACATCATCTTAGGGATGGATTGGTTGGTAGGGCACTATGCCACGATGGATTGTTTCCATAAGACCCTCACCTTCAAACTAGAGGAGACACCTGCAGGCGTGATGTTTCAGGGAGAGAGGATGAATCGTCGTGCAGGGTTTATCTCAGTCTTAAAGGCTGATAGACTTTTTGTAACGCCCCACCCTTCACGCATGCATGATATTGTCCGCTTTGGCCCACGGGCCTCACGATTTTGCTTCTGATGGGCCTCAACCCATCAAAAGGCCTCATGCAAGGTAAGGGTGTAAGCTCTACATATAACCCCATTCATTTTCCTCTTTATAGTCGATGTGGGACTCCGGGGCATCACAATCCACCCCCCTTAGGGCTGCACGTCCCTGTGCAGTAGCCTGCCAGCCCTCTTGGCCCGCCCACATGTAGACCCGCCCACTTGCACCAGACTACGGTAGGGGACCCACACTCGAACTAGTCGAGAGTCGGCTCTGATACCATTTGTAACACCCCACCCTTCACGCATGCATGATATTATCCGCTTTGGCCCACGGGCCTCACGGTTTTGCTTTTTATGGGCCTCAACCCATCAAAAGGCCTCATGCAAGGTAAGGGTGTAAGCTCTACATATAACCCCATTCACTTTCCTCTCTATAGTCGATGTGGGACTCCGGAGCGTCACACTTTTGAAAAAGTGGATGTGAAGCTTATTTGGCGTTTATTGTGGAGGATAAACGGTCTTAAGGGGTGGAGGAGATCCCTATTGTTTGGGAATTTTCTGATGTTTTTCCATAGGAAATTTCAGGATTGCCACTCATCAGAGGAATTGATTTCACCATCGAATTATTACCAGGGACCACTACGATTTCTATTGCACCATATATGATGGCTCCAGTGGAATTGGGAGAATTGAAGATACAATTGCAAGAATTGTTAGACATAGGTTTTGTTAGACCTAGCATTTTGCCGTGGGGAGCTCTGATTTTGTTTGTCAAAAAGAAAGATAGTTCGATGAGGATGTGCATTGACTACTGGAGATTGAACCAAGTGACTATCAAGAACAAATATCCATTGCCAAGGATAGATGAATTGTTTGATCAGTTAAAAGGTGATTCATACTTTTTGAAGATCGACTTGAGATCCGGTTACCATCAGCTGAGAGTCAGAGAATCAAATGTATTGAAGATAGCTTTCCAAATAAGATATGGGCACTATGAATTCCTAGTGATGCCATGTGGGTTGACTAATGCACCGGCGGTATTCATAGCCTTGATGAACGAGATATTTGCATAGTATTTGGATAAGTTCATAGTAGTATTTATTGATGATATTTTGGTGCACTCCAAAACTAGGGAAGAACATGAAGAGCATTTGAGAATAGCACTGCAACTTCTAAGAGACAACCAACTGTATGGGAAGCTCAATAAGTGCGTATTTTGGCTCGAACAAGTAGCATTTTTTGGGTACATTATTTCCAAAGAAGGGTTGTTAGTGGATTCGTTCAAGATTGAGGCAATTATGAATTGGGAAAGACCAAGAAACACTTCAGAAATCTGAAGTTTTATGGGATTGGCAGGGTATTACCAGAGGTTTGTCCAAGGATTTTCATCGATTGCGTCACCATTGACGAACTTGACCAGGAAAAATGCACCATTTGTATGGATAGACCAGTGCGAGGCTAGTTTCCAAGAGTTGAAAAAGAGATTGACTACAGCACAGGTCCTTACTTTACTATCCGGAAGCGGTGCTTTTACTATTTTTACTGATGCTTCGAATGTTGGACTTGGTTGTGTGTTGATGCAAGATGGAAAAGTCGTTGCTTATGGATCCCGGCAGTTGAAAGATCACGAGAAGAACTATGCAACCCATGATCTTGAGTTAGCAGTGGTTGTTTTTGCAATGAAAATGTGGAGACATTACCTCAATGGAGAGAAGTTTGGGGTTCACTCCGATCACCGCAGCTTACAGTATTTGTTTTCTTAAAAGGAGCTGAACATGAGACAGAGGAGGTGGATGGAATATATCAAAGATTATGATTTCTCAATCAAGTATTACTCAGGGAAAGTAAATGTAGTTGTCGATGCTTTGAGCGGGAAATCAGTAGGCTTGGCGAGCCTAAGTGGTACTGGAATCTTTCAACAGTTGGAGGAGTTGGGAGTAGACCTATAGCCACTAAGGAAGGGTGTGCTGTTAGCAGATATGTCAGTGTCCGAGCTGTCCTTCATTCAGAAAATCAAAGATAATCAATTGCAAGATCTAGAGTTGGCAATGATTGTAGAGCATATAGTGGCGCGCCAGACTTTCGTGTTGTGGATGGAGTCTTGTACTATTGTGATCGTCTATGTATGTCTAACATTGAATATTTGAGGAATGACATCATGACCGAGGCTCACAGTACGAAGTATTCCATGCATTCGGACAGTACAAAGATGTATCAGAACTTAAAGGGTCGTTTTTTGCGGAACAACATGAAGAGAGAAATTGCCTCTTTTGTTTCCCGTTGTATGACCTGTCAGTTGGTAAAAGCATAGCATTAGAAACCTCTAGGGTTGTTGCAACCATTAGAGATCCCGAAATGAAAATGGGAGCACATTACCATGGATTTTGTTTCGGGATTACCGAGGACCAGCAGAGGCAATAATGCAATATGGGTAATTGTTGATCGCCTCACCAAGTTCGCCCATTTCATTCCCATGAGGACGGGGAAGAAAATGCACATGTTGCCTTTCGCAAAGTTGTTTATCAGTGAGATCGTTAGTCGGCATGGACTGCCAGTCTCTATCACATCCGACCGAGTTAGCAGATTCGTCTCGAGATATTGGAAGGCCCTACAAGAATCCATGGGTACGAAGCTGCAGTTCAACACTGCTTATTACCCACAGACAGATGGGAAGTCAGAGAGGACGATTCAGACTCTTGAGGACATGCTTTGTGCTTGTGTATTAGACTTCAAGACTCAATGGGATGAGAATTTACCGTTGTGTGAGTTCGCTTACAACAACAGTTACTACTCGAGCATTGGAATTGCGCCTTTCAAGGTTTTGTATGGTAGAAGGTGTATGACAGCTGTGTGTTGGGAGGAAGTAGTCATTTACAGCTTCCATGGACCAGCAATAGTGAGTGAGACTAGTGACAAAGTTAGGTTGATTCAAGAATATCTGAAAGTAGCTCGGAGTATATAGAATAACTATGCAGATTCTCGCAGAAGGGACTTACAGTTCAAAGAATGAGACGAATGAGACAAGGTTTTCTTGAAGGTGTCACCGACTAGGGGAACCTTGAGATTTGGGCAGAAGGGTAAGTTATCCAAGAGGTACATTGGGCCTTATGACATCGTGAGAATATTGGTGATGTGGCTTATAGATTAGCCTTACCACCCGAACTCTTCCACGTACACAATGTCTTTCATGTGTCGATGTTGAAGAAGTACGTCCCCGATCCATCACATGTACTTCGGCATGAACCCTTGGAAATTCGAGAAGATGCAACATATGTTGAAAAGCCTGTTTAGATCATTGATGCAAAGGAACAAGAGCTGAGGACGCTGACAATTCAGTGGGTAAAAGTGCTTTGGGAAAACCATGGACTGGAAGAAGCAACGTGGGAACTACAAGAGCAAGTCTAGAAGAAGTATCCACATCTACTACCTGAGGTTGTATTTCATTTGGAGGACCAAATGCCTTAAGGGGTGGAGGATGTAAGACCCCGACCCAAGTGACCTCGATTAGCACTAATTAAGTCGTGTTTTCGCTCTAAGTGAGATTAGTGGATTTTGGTTAAGTTTGGCATTAGAATAGTTCTTTTATAGCTTTGGGGAATTCTGAGAGCCTTTTTTATCTAGCGGGACCCTTTTGGGGGTTCTTTTAGTGACTTTTCGTATACATGGGGGATTATTCGAGATTCCGATAATTCGTATTCTTAGCTCCGTTTGACTTATCTAGTTAACCTTTACAACTTTCATGTTGACTCCATCCCCATTCGAGACCCTGAAATTACCCGACTATTATAACTTCGAGGGCAAAACGGTCCTTTTACACCAAACCTGGACTCAAAATTTGATGTCTCCAAAACTCTCAAAATATATACTTTTTAGAAACTAGATTTTTCGATGATCATTTTTCCCTTCTTCGTCGAACTCATCCAAGGCCCTGAAAACCATGTTTTAGCCCTACAAGAATTGCTAGTGGTGGAGCCCACCCTCACTTGCTATATATAGGAGAACCCTTCCCCTTCTTCCCCTTTTTCCAGCTCAAAAAGTTCCAGCCCAAGCTAGGTTTTTCCTTTTCTCTTCTCCCCCTTCTTCTTGCTTCTTCATCTTTTTTCGTCTCCAATCTCATCTAAATGGAGCAATGGAGGTCATCTCCTTCTTCCACTCCATGAGAGCTTGTCTTGGACTCCATTAGAAGAGGAATCCAGCCACATTGGAGTCTTCCTTGAGCTAGCTTTTGCCACTTGAAGACCTTCCAAGTAAGCTCCTCTTTCATTCTTCTAGATTTGGGTTTTTCTTAGTCTAAAGAGCCGCCTTCTCTCTTCTTGCAAGCTCCTTCTTCTTCATTCCTTGTTTTGACCATTTGGGGTTCTAAATGGATTTGTTTTTAGGGCTTTTCTTGTAGCATTGTGATCTCTAACTTGGGAGTAGTTGTGGGAGCTTGATTTTATAGCTTGGAGGCTAAGGTAAGTGGATGAATGGATGTTAAGTGTTCTTATGTTTTATGATGAAGGTGGTGTTTCATTATATGCTTTTGGCGACTTAATATATGCTTCTTTCTTTGAGTTTTCATTGATTTCGAGATATGTATATTGCTAGGCCTCTTGCCTCTTGTTTAATTTATTGGAAAAATGTATGCACTTGATTTTGTTAAAGCTTGTCTCTTGGGTTATTATGGATCTCATGTATGATTGGGTTTCTTTGATGAATGAGGAAGAATGTGATGGATGTGATGCATTTTATGGGTGATTTAAAGGAAGGAATAAGTGTGGTTTTGAGAAGCTTATAAGCCCTCATTTATGTGAAAAAAGAGTGCTTAGAAATGTATGCAAAGAGAAGAAAGGAACGAGTTGAACTGCACATCAAAAACAGGTTTCTGTGACAGTTCACTCGAGCGAACCCCATCCAGAGGGCAGTTGGCTCGAGCTAACTTGACAGTTTGCTCGAGCCAACCTGTCTGGGCAGGTCCGCTCGAGCCATGTGCACTGTTGACCTGGGGTTGTGTTGGGAGTTTGGGTATGATGTTTAAATGTTTGGAAGAGGTCTGTTGGGAGCCCAATTGAGATGGGGAGACTTAGGAGGCAATGTATGGAGCCCGATTGAGAAAGAAACCCCCATCATGGAGATTCATTAAGGGTTTTTGAACTTACCAATGTATATAGGGAGCTCGGAATGTCTCCAAATCTCTAGGAGTACCAAGTCTATATCGAAACCAACATATGGGACCTCTATTCACACGGACTTAATGTTGAACCCTTAATGCTTGGCCCGTAAATTTTGGAAATCCATTTGTATTCTATTTTACCCGAATTTTGATATATGCTTCTAAAAAATTCATACTACATGATTAATCATGCCCGAAAATATTGAAATTGCAGTTTTTAGCATTTTGCTAGCCCCTTTTGCATTGCCCGACAGCAAAGAGATATTTGTGCCTATGGGCTCCCCGTCTAGCTCTCTTTTGTGTTTACATCAGATTGATATTTGTACATGTTCCGATTTTTTTCTTTCATGTGACTTATGAGTCGGCACCACTAAGTTTGGACGACCTTGTTGGCCTGATCTACCAACCTGGGATCCCCCTCCCGTTCCCGCCGGCTGTGGCCTGGATCCCGTCCCGTCCCGTCCCGATACCCAATCCGCGGCCATGGTCCCATATAGTTATATGTATTTATATTCGTTGACTCTCATCACTTCATGTGCCTTAGATTAACACCCTGATGTGCTCTCATAAATTCGGTGACAGAAGATTTAGCTTTGTGTGGTTGACATCTTGCTAGTTCCTTGCTCTTTGGTACCTTTACAAGTTTTTATATTATACATGAATTTCTAAATAATGATGAACTTCTTTCTTGAAACTTATTGTTTAAATAGGTTTCAATATTTTCCAAAGTACCTTTAAATATTATTATGTCGTTATATCTGTTCACCTACCTGCCAAACCGTCGTGTCTGACCCAATTTTTTGTACTTAGGTCTAGATGCCGGTTATCCTGAAGAGGACCCAAAGGAGGCAGTTGGAGAGCCACAACGAGTAGGAGAATGGCAGGCTGACGATGTCGTTTAGACACTTGGTCAAGCCTTGATAAACGGAACATTTTGGGGATTGTGATTAACACTTTTTTTTTTTGGGATTCTTTTGGTTGTACTGGCCTTTGTTGGCCTTTATTATTTTGGGGAGTGATAATTTAACTGATTTTTTGTATAAACATTTAACTTTATCTTTTTGAGAAAATGCTGTAATGATCATTGCTCACTCTGATATCATGTTGTATATAGGTGCTATCAGTCTTTTGATTATGAAACAAAATTATAAATTTGATTTGCTATACGCTTCCGCACTTTGAATGATAATTGCTATCCCCACCGTGGACACCTGTGGGAAATTATGTGCCCGGATAGTATCGTGTTCTTTATTAATCCGTATACATATTAGCCAAACAAACTAATGCACTTGTCATTATCATCACTAATGCGTCCAGATCCTAGATTAGGTCGGTAACCCGGTTCGAGGTCACGACAAGTGCCACTTAAGCGGTTCTTTGCAAAATTTAATACGGAAAGCGTGGATACTATTTGATCCAAACACCGTGGAATTGTACCACTGAAGTTAATGTTAGACAAGTCAAGGAGTACAATTTGGCTTAGATTACAAAATGATGGAGGAACTGGTCTGTTAATTTTGTTACAATGAAGGTCGATCCCACCTAATCTATTTGACAGAGTATTAATAGGTGGTCGTTCAAGTCTTGTTGCAAGGTTGTGAGATAGGTTCAAATAAACTAAATCCCCATTTCCATTGGTCCATATCTAGTTGGCTATTTCTCCATCTATTTTGTTGCTAGAAAGATCCAATGCTTTCAATTTTGATGGACTTGCAAGAAAATCAAGGAACCTAGTAAGGTTACAAGAACATAAATACAATTTGAATAGTTAAGGAAAGGAGGAAGAATTCCAATCACTGCTATCGATTGACAGGAGAATATTTGAAAGACCGAGGTTTGAGAGATTGTTAAGATCTTGAAGAATTGCTAGGTCGATGCCATTGAAGTTGTTCCCAGAAAGGCCGAGTGTAAACAAACCCACAAGTTTAGCAATTGACCTTGGAATCTGTCCTTGCAGCTTATTATAGCCCAAATAAATTTCACGTAGGGCAACTGAAGCATTGTAAAATTCATCGAGCTGACCATCAAATTGGTGTGGTTAAGAACTATTGTTCGCAGGGAAGGAAAAGATGAAGGGATTCGACCTGATAGATTGTTATATGAAAGGTCCAAATCAGAAATATACAGAATCGGAAGTGAAGGGTTTTGACCGCTGAAACTGTTTGATGACAGATATAAACTAATCAGACATGTTGAGTTCAATGAGGGGATCTGTCCTTTGAAATGGTTACCTGAAAGTTCCAAATAAGAAAGGTGTGAAAGATTCGCCAGTGAGGGGATCTGACCATCAAAATCATTATATGAAAGTTCTAGAGGAATTAATCTAGTAAGGTTCCCAAGCCACTATATCTCACCGTTGAAGTTGTTCATTGAAAGATCTAAATGAACTAGTTGGTTGATGCTTGTCATTGAAGACGGTATCG
Source organism: Umbellularia californica (assembly GCA_028538565.1). Classification (NCBI taxonomy): domain Eukaryota; kingdom Viridiplantae; phylum Streptophyta; class Magnoliopsida; order Laurales; family Lauraceae; genus Umbellularia; species Umbellularia californica. The sequence goes on along the minus strand of JAPQWN010000012.1, from coordinate 21,108,337 downwards.
AACCATCAAAATTGAAATAATGGAGATCGAGTTTAGGCAAGAACTTGAGATCGCCAAAGGAATCTGGCAAGTGCCCAGAAAGTTGTGTGCCAAACAATATCATGATTTGCAACCTACCAGTACCGTTTAATGGGAATTCTGGCAAAGCACCTGTAAGGAAGGAACTATACGACACATCAAGACTCTTTAAATTCCGCATATGAAGAATCTTACTTGGGAATTCTCCGGACAGATTACAGTCAATGAGATGAAGGGACGATAGACTGACCAACTCCACCATGAACTTCGGGACAAGAGCAGAGATTTATGAAAGTTTTATTTTATCGTCCGCGATCTCTAGATTGATTTACTTAAATAATCAATCCAAAAGTATGCAGAAATAAACAATATGCAGCGGAAATTAAATCAACAAGCACACAACACAAGGACACCAAATTTAAGGTGGAAAACCCAAACCAGTGAAAAACCACCGATCCGAATTGGATCAAATCAAACACTATGAATCTCGCAATTACAAGAAACTCAGATCTCTTCTCCAGATATCCCTTACCCAAGGACTGAAGTTACCTTGTATCGCTTCACGCTTCAACGATTTCACACCGTTGATTGCAACAAATTCAATCCAACGCTTGACTCCTCAAATCTTCTCGTAAGAAGATAATCTTCTACAAATGATGTAGAAGAGCTGGCTCTAAAGAACTTGGTAGCACAACTTCATAAAACTCTCTAGAGAAGAATTATCTCAATAATAATCTCTAACTCAGAACTTTGAAAGGTGAGGTCATATCTTTGGAATACTCCTTGAGTCCTTTAAATAGCCATTGGTTCGTGCTTAAGGTTGCCTAACTTGATTGGAATTAAAACAAGCAGTTTGAGCACAATTAGAAAAGTAGTTTTTAATTTTCGTAGGACTCCTAAACATGTCCGCTCGAGCGAACCCACCATCCGCTCGAGTGGATGAGGTTCTGTTTCAGCGATGGGCCATTCTGACTCTGTTTGCTCGAGCGGATGATGTGGTCGCTCGAGCGGACCCCATTCTGGTTGATCCGGAATTTCAGCTCTTTTACTCCAGCTTTCTTCTTCTAATTCTTTCAAACTTTCTTCTTCTGAGTCTTTCAATCTTCTATCTTCAGAGTCCTTTTCTAAATAAGAATTACAACTCAAAAGACCTAGAGTTTTGTCCAACCCATGAATTTAGTCAACACTAAAATTCTAACAATCTGGACGCAAAGAAGATGGAGTTTCCTTAGTCCCGTGAGGTTTCCACTTAAATATCCGAAATCGGGACTTGGGAGTGCTAGGGAATATGGGGAATATGGGTTGGAAAGAACAAGTGATACCAGACTCTTCATGTGCGATATATATCTCAATGGAGACCAGGCTAAAGACGGAGGAGGAGGGATTAAGGAAGGAGGAGAGATTAAAGGAGGAGGAGAGATTAAGGTGGGTGAAGTACTTGGTGAGACTATCAAGACCGCTGGGGATGAAACAGTAGAAGTGATTCGAGGAGAGATTGAGGTGGGTGATGTTGGAGAGACTTTCAAGACCACAGGGGATGGAACGGTTGAAGTAATTCAAGGAGAGATTGAGACTTTGGAGACTTGAGATGGAGATCAATCATGTAGAGTTGATAGAGCGAGAGATGGATTGGTCGGTGAGGTCTAGGCCGATCACATGTCAGGTGGAACTGTCGCATGTGATGCCCTCCAAGAGCCAGTCAGTGTTAGGTGTCCAAGCAAGATCATTGTCCTCCGAGTCGAAAAGGGTCAGTAAAAAGGATTTCTGGTCAACAAGGCATTGGGCTTAAATTGGATTATAAAAGGAAAGAGAGAGAATGAAGAGGAAGAGAAGAGAAAGCATTGGGAATCTCATTGGAAAGATGGGTAATATTGAAATAGAGAGAAGCCAACAGCCATGTGAAGGAAAAAGAGAGGTTTGAGGGGTGTTGGATGGGTTGGGTAACACTAACAATGTGAGTGCTATTTATAAGGAACGAGGCTATTGAGGCCCCTTTAACACGGTATTGGAAAACATAGCAAAGGAAATTAGAAGACAGAGGAACAGCAAGAGATATAGATATTTATTTATGGGAGCTGCTCCCCTACACTGCAGTTTCCCTTAATGTCAGCTGGGCGCGTGTGGCTGCTCCGGATCGTGGGAAGCACTTTGAGACTTAAAACAGCTCATTCTCCTTATCCCGCTCATTTTTCATTGCATTTTTCATCGAGACCTAGAGCTCCCGCCTCTCTCTTGCTGCTCTGTTTCTCGCCTCTCTCTCTCTCTCTCAGCGACCGCCTCTCTCTCTCTATCAGCGACTCGTCTCTCTCCGTCTCTCCCGAACTGCGTTGCTGCTCTCCCTCGCCATTTCCCCCTTCTAAGACTATTTGAGCTCCCTCTTTCTCCTCTCTCTCCAGCGAAAATGTTTCATTAGCTCTCTCTCACTCTCCCCTTTCTCAGCGAAACGGTTGCAGGTCTTAGGCGAACAGAAGCTGAAACCTAATCGAGAAAAGGTTGCAGGGGCCAAGATGAAAAAAAAAAAATGAAAACAAGGTCCCACGCACATCAAAACTCGTTGCTCCCTTTCGCCTGAAGCTAAAACCTAATCGAGAAACTCTCTGTCACTGCAGGTCTCTCTCCCAGATGTTATCCCTGTCGCCGCAGATCAGTTGAACATCATCTCCTCCCCAAACGTGTGTGGACTCTCTCCGGCTCACGCGACATCGTATAGAAACCCTCCCTGACACCATCACCTCTAGTCCACCCATCTCACGGCTGCAGCGCCCTGCTTGCCCTTTTAGTAGACTTTTCCAAAATATGTTTTGTTGAATCCTCTCTTGAAACGAGGATGGAGAGGAAGAATGATTCCACACCTCCCCACAAACGATTCTCTCTGTACATTCCACACCTTCTATTAGAGTCTTCTTTCTCCTTATCCTCTTTCAACAATCTCTAATATTTATATTTCTTGAAGTAGGGTTTGTGGGTTTTCATCTTTTTACAATTCTAAAGTGGGTTATGTGTTTCTTTTTTGAATTTAGAATTTCCAGGGGGAAGATTTATAATTTCTTTTTTGGGTTTATGATTCTAAAATAAAAAAATTTAGGTTTTATGGTTTAGAAATTAAAATTTTAAGATGTTTTGGAGTTGAAATTGGGGTTTTTAGTGTTATTTATTGATTTCAAAATGGGGGTTCTTTGAGTTCATTGAACTTCCCACATGTATGTTTCATCTCAACATTTAGTGTGTTCATCTCATTTTAGGCTGAGACTTCGAGGCTGATTTTTTTTTTTTTTTTTACAATTGCGATTTTATGATATGTGATGTGGGTTTCATGTTATGAGAATAAATTTATATTCTCTAATTCTATTTATGACTTTTTTTTTTCTATGTTTATGTATAGGGAAAAAGTGGTCATCACCTCTAAGAGCTTGAACAAGAACTCTAATAGGATGGCGTGGAGGATTTGGATCAGTTGGAGTTTTGTGAGAGACTGAGTCCATTTAATGGAGTCCACCTTGGAAGAGGCTGGGGATGATGATTTAATGGATTTTATGTTTCTTTATATCTTTTTCCTTGGAGCATTTCCTATTATTCATGGACGTACTTCAGATTGTACACAACAACACAACACTCTCTTAATAAAATGTATTTTGATTGAGATCAATAATGCAATTTTTATTATTTTCAATTGTTTGTGTTTTATCCTGATTTACCGACTTTTGAGCATATGTTTGATATATGTTTGTGAGAGATCGAATGTTTGAAATATTTTTTGTAAGTTTGATTGTATGGGATTGTCCTCTTTTAGGCTTCAGATGATATGCTGTGGATGACTAGTTCATAAGGAATTTTGAGTTTCCTTCAGAACTCTCTCTCTCTCTCTCTCTCTCTCTCTCTCTCTCTCTCTCTCTCTCTCTCTCCTTGCATATTTTTGAAATGTAAAAATGCAGTTAATCTAGGTGTTTAAGCCTTAAGGTGAGAATCCGTTCTCTGCTTGTGATGAAGATTGCAAATGCACCACCCTCAGGCATCTCAAGTGGAATGTTCTGATGACAATCTGTCATGAAAAATAGAGCAGAGTTTTCAAACTCAACAGCAATAACCACACATTTGATACAAAGACATTTAAACTTATTACTCAAACAATAAAATGTGCTACAGCATATCACATACAGGAAAATCTGATACATTCAACACTGGAATCTGATACATCATTTTTTATCTACAAGAAAAAAGAAAAAAAAAAGTTGAATCATTATTTTTACATAAACCTTCAACATTCAACCCCTTCAACATGTATCATTGAGCACTTCAAAATCTTCAAAGTTTTGCAACTATTTACTTCTTTGCATGTCGGCTATACTCCGAACCTGTACAAAGAAAAACATTATTAAAAAGACAAGACCCATGCTAGAGGCTGCATTGTAAATTTAAATTCTGTTTTGCAATTCTGCCCACTGCCAATAAATACGTGAATGTGATTTTGAGTAATCTGGACATAATTAAATGTAGGCTACTAATAAAAGGAGAGACAGAGATGGAAGGTGCCAAAACGATGGAAAGAGTTGAACAATCTCATAATGATATTGAAAATACAAAGATTAATGATAGATAAATGGAAAATCTGCCTGGAACAAATAAGTATTGACCCAGATCTAAAAAATAAAATACCAACTCTGTTCTGCAGTCCGAGACATCATAAACAAAAGATTCCATAAAAAACTAAATCACAAGATCCTTGAAAACCCACACGACCCAATTCACAACAAATAATCCTGAAAAAAAAAAAAAAAACACACATTTTTGGGAGACAGATTCAGAAAAAACCTATTTCCAAAAAATATGAATAGAAGAAATCACATAATAAGGGGAAAACACAACCCACTTTAGAATTGTAAAAATATGAAAACCCACAAACCCTACTTCAAGAAATATAAATATTAGAGATTGTTGAAAGAGGATAAGGAGAAAGAAGACTCTAATAGAAGGTGTGGAATGTACAGAGAGAATTGTTTGTGGGGAGGTGTGGAATCATTCTTCCTCTCCATCCTCGTTTCAAGAGAGGATTCAACAAAACATATTTTGGAAAAGTCTACTAAAAGGGCAAGCAGGGCGCTGCAGCTGTGAGATGGGTGGACTAGAGGTGAAGGTGTCAGGGAGGGTTTCTATACTACGTCGCGTGAGCGGGAGAGAGTCCACGCATGTTTGGGGAGGAGATGACGTTCAACTGATCTCCGGCGATAGGGATAACGTCTGGGAGAGAGACCTGCAGTGACAGAGAGTTTCTCGATTAGGTTTTAGCTTCAGGCGAAAGAGGGCAACGAGTTTTGATGTGTGTGGGACCTTGTTTTCGTTTTTTTTTTTTTCATCTTGGCCCCTGCAACCGTTTCTCGATTAGGTTTCAGCTTCTGATCGCCCAAGACCTGCCACCGTTTTGCTGAGAAAGGGGAGAGTGAGAGAGAGCTCATGAAACATTTTCGTTGGAGAGAGAGGAGAGAGAGGGAGCTCAAATAATCTTAGAAGGGGGAAATGGCGAGGGAGAGCAGCAGCGCAGTTCGGGAGAGACGGAGCGAGACGAGTCGCTGATAGAGAGAGAGAGAGGCGGTCGCTGAGAGAGAGAGAGAGAGGCGAGAAACATAGCAGCAAGAGAGAGGCGGGAGCTCTAGGTCTCCATGAAAAATGCAATGAAAAATGAGCGGGATGAGGAGAATGAGCTGTTTTAAGTCTCAAAGTGCTTCACACGATCCGGAGCAGCCACACGCGCCCAGCTGACATTAAGGGAAACTACAGTGTAGGGAGCAGCTCCCTTTATTTACAAGTGGCAGATGCAGATTGCCTAAAATAGTATTTCTTTATTTCAAGAAAATAGGGTTCTAGACTCTTTATTAAATGGAGTTAATTGAATAGGGTCCACAGCTATTAGTGCTGAAAGGAAAGACTTTGAATGGTCCATATTTAACCCGTCAAAGTCATTCTAAATTTAATCATGCTTTGGAGGAATTCCAACAGACGGCGGTGAATATTTGTCTTATACATGGAAAACTGCCATTTGTTCATGTTAGTCCTATACATGAACTTGTCTTGATGATGACATGACATACACATTCACATTTACTTGTGGCGTTTGAGGTGACCTGCACGTTCCATCGCGTTACTATAACGTGAGCAGAAATGAATGAGATTGACGTATTTTATGAGGGATGAAATGAGGAGAAGAGGGTTGGATGGTAGAAGAAAGGAAACTCTTTTGGAAGAATATCTAAAAGAAAAAAAGGGACATTTTTTTCAAAAATCTTATTAAATAGGGTAATTACAACTGAGGACCCTTAATTTTTATAATGATGGCCAAGGACCTCCAATCCAACATCTAATATTTCATTCCATTTTTGCCCTTGGTTAGTTGATGTCAATATAACCCTAAAGAAAAAAAAGTTCTTCACCCCCCAAATCAACAGCAACAGTAGAATAGAAAAAAGAAAGGAATGAGAAGGAGATCAATGCCCTACCCCTTTTTTCTCAATCACAGTGAGAGAGATTGCTCAATGTCAATAAAACCCAAAATAACGAAAAACTCAATTTTTCTTAACGCTAACTAGGCGTTTTTGTTGATGTCAATGCAATTTTATATTGATGTTGACGAATCTTCTGTTGACGACAACAAATTCATATGGTCACTCATGTCGTTAACTGGGCATATTTGTTGATGTCAACAAAATTTCATGTTGATGTTGACGAATCTTCTATCGACGACAACAAATTCACAGGGTCCTTGATTGTAATAGATGGGCATTTTTGTTAATGTTAATTTTATGTTGATATTGACGAATGTTTTGTTGATGTAAACAAATATTACTCATGACAGAATAGGGAACTGGTTATTTTTACATAAAAAAAAGGTAAAATAGAAAAAAAAAAAGATATGATTTGGGTTGGAAGTCCTTGGCTGTCATTATAAAAGTTTAGGGTCGTCAACTGTGATTACCCCACTTAAGGGAATTTTTATGTTAAATGTCCCAAAAAAATAATTGTCACTTTTATAAAACTTTAGAAGGTTGTATGGCCAACGCTCACAAGGAAGGAGTTATTTTGAATAGTATTGATTTTCGATAAGTAGGCTTGGCTCATAGTTCCACTCCTTTCACTCTTAATGGAAACCTGAGTGAGACATTAAGAGGGACCGGATTCAAGACACTCATATCCATCTAGGGTTGTCAATTAGGCCCTCCAATGAGATATTGGGTCTTGCCCGACATTCTAGAAAACCTATTAAATGGGGGCCTTTTTTCCTAAAAAGGTCCAAGATATATTGGATAGGAAAAGTTTTTGCAAGCCGGCCAATTTGAGGGCCGAGATAGGGTAGTACGAAGCCCTACACAACCCTCTCATATTATTATTATTATTATTATTAGAAAACTTTTAAAAAAATATATAAAACTTTTGCCTCATTTTCAGAAAAAGCGGCTAAGAATTTTTATTATTTCAAAAGAGTATAAAAGCTTTCTATATTACTTTCAATCAAGTACTCACCAAGAAAATTGTTTTCAAAATGACAAAAATACCCTTATGACATTTTACAAATTTTTTCTTTAATAATTCATTTAAGAGAAATGGTCGAGTCCAGACCAAATGCCCCAGTGGGCCCACTTCAGTAAATCAAAAGGGTTAATTTTGGGGAGAAAAAAAGTTTATAAAATACAAAAACTTGTCATAAGGGAAGTATAGTTTTTTCATTTTTAAAACTTTCCTTTTATGGAGAGGACTTGATCGAAAGAATTGTGAAAAAGATTTTATATTATTTCTTAAAACATTCGAATTTTCATTAATTGAAACCCAATTCATTCTCAACTGATTACGAACAAGCACTCTCCATCAAAATACACTAAGTCCTATCAATTCAAACTTGAGTTGACCTAAGAATCACAAAACCGGCCATACCTTAAGGCAGTCATTCTGGGCGCCACCCCTTTGGTGCCCATCCTGCCATATGCATCTGGGCGCTTAGCCTACACTTTGACCCTAGTCCACCAACTCAATTGGAAATAAATTATTAAACACCTTATAACTTAAAATGATTTAGACCAGAACCTAAAACAATCCTTGGACCCAAGGACCAATAAGTAACTCCCATCCGGAATAGTTGAAAATCACAGGCAATCCACCTAGGCGCCTATCCTGCCACATCCACTTGGGCGCCTATCCTGCCACATCCACCTGGGCGCCACTCCCTTGGTGCCTATCCTCCCACTTGCACTAAAATGCGAGTCCTTGATTTTGTTTCAAATCCGGATCCGAATCACTTTGCAATTTGGACATTAGAGACTTAAAACAATCTTAACATTAAAATTCATCAAGTAAAAACCCTCCAGAATTCCAAAAAGAGATCAAAAAGTCTAAAAAGCATAAACTGTCAGGATAGGCTCCACCCCCTGGGCGCCTACCCTGTTTTAATTTTGAATTGCTGTTTTCGACTACCTTTTGGAATTCTGATTTAAATTAAAAATAATATAAATTAATACATTTTAAAACACATTAATCAGAATCTTAAAACACCCTCAACATAATTCTTAATCAACCTTCAACTCAAAACAAATCAAATCAACTAAAGATCTTACCCAACAAACTGCTCAGGCACAAGAACTATCGAACTTAGGCTATTTGTACTCTAGGAATAAATTGGATTGCGTTGTTAGGTAGCTTAGAGCATTAGGCTTCGCCCCATCACTTTTCCTGTTCAGTTAGGGAATTAGGAGAGCTAATGTGGGCGGTCTAGGACCTTAGGATAGGGTTAATCTGATGATCAATAATAAAGCATTAATCACGTAAATCCAAGTAAATCTCCTAGTTAGGCCGTTCTAGGCCAATATAAAAAATCTATAAAACTATAAAACCAACAAAATAAACCCAAAAAAATTTTTCCTTTATTTCTTCCTCCACCTCAGGTGCCATAATGATAAAAGGAAATGAAGAACTGACTTCTAAAATTGAATAAATGAGAATGACGAGATGAGATGAGTGATTTCGCACACACTTTTAAACAATCACGGCCCATCAGCCACCCTAAAACAAACACTTGCCCATCGACCACCTCCAATCAATTACGGGCCATCGGCCTTTCACTTTTTATCACTCATGTATCACACACGAAAAGTACAGAAATCACAACTCAAAGTCTCATTTGCATTATCATTTTGGTTTGAAAAGTTAGCCTTCAAACCCTATTTTGCCAAGGTACTTTACTTGGTTCTACTACGATTAAGCTGTGTGAGGATTAACCTTTATTTGGACTTTAACTCATGACTCTAAATTGTCCCTATATTAAATAGACCCAAAGAGAGCCAAATTAATGTGACAGGACAACCGTCGTGTGATGTCGGCAGCACATTAGATGAGAGGAAGAACCCACCCATTTATTTTCTCTCATTTTTCTTCGACTTCGGTTAAAGAAAGGTGTTACGGTTGTTATTGTAGCTAGCGATCGTGATCCATCGATTTTGAGGGTAGTTGGAATCCTCATTTTCGATGTAAAAATTTAAATAACATATATAGATGAATGAAGATTCCCCAAGCCTAAAAATGCCCTTCCTAGGCGGGGGTCAAAATTCGCATCCGACAATGCATACTTGAGCGTCGAAGCCACAGAGACGAAGAAGATTTAGATTTAATAGATTGTTCAGATTGTTTCATTTTATAGACATTGCAATTATTTTTATTGGACAATGTTACATTTGTTTATTAGATTTAGATTTTTAATACAAGTTGGTTTAAGCTGGTAAATGCCTGAATCTTTATGTGATTTTTTATTTAACCTGTGTGTGTGATTCTTACGAGTCTCGGCACGAAATTCGAAAGGCCCTGGATTCTGCGTCATGAAAGATAGTCTCAAAGAACTTGATGGATTTGGATATTCAAAGTTTTCAATATAACTCTTGACTGGAGCCCCTTCTTCCCTGATTTGTATCCAGCTCTTTGCCAAATTGGCAAGGGCATGTCCTTTTTGGGAATTTTGGTTTTTTTTTTCGTTTATTTTATTTTTTATTTTTATTTTTTGAAAATTAGCGTTGACTAACCTAAGACCACCAACTAACCTCACTAAAGGTCAAAAAGTACACCTTAGCCCTTAACTCAATCGTATGAAGTTAACTCAACTAGGCAGTGAGGTCACTACAGTCCCACTTATCTTGACTATCTCCCCCAATGGGACAAGGCTTTTCTCAGGCAATGAGTTTAACCAAAGAACACTTCTTTAGGGCATAGTTTACTTTCCTTCCATGAGCAGTTAACCACTAAAAATAAATCTTCAAAATAAGTAAGTTAGAGAATCTTGGTAACTTTTGGAATTTCTAGAAATCAGTGATATGGGTTACTAGCATTCCATGCAATTTTCAATTCCAATTAGGACAATTTTAACATTCCATGCGTGCACCTCCTATGTCTAGAAAGATACCAAAAATGTCACACCCATAAAGCAATGTAAATGAGGAAAGTCAAAAAAGCAACCTTATATGGTGCTCCCTAACAATTGCGTCAAAAACTTATTTGTCAACCCCAAGTGCAAAGGTGAGATGTAGTTAAATCCCGGTGAGTACAGGAGCAATGCTTTTTAAAAAACCTTCCAACTTCATCCTATCCTATTGAAAACTAAATCCGACCTAAATGGAAGCTAATCAAAATACATCAACTTTGCTAAAACATTTGTATGTAAAATATTTAATTACAATACTTTCCAAAAATAAAAAAACCAAATATAAATAAAGAAACCTAATCTAGATAATCCTAAATAAGCTAAAAATCTACAAAAGAACACACAAATCAAACAACTAATTTAATACAAGAAAATCCAAAACAAAATTTTCTAAATTACATCATACTTACCAAAATCAATTTTTTATGAAAATATGAACGATTTACAATGCCCTAAATGCGAACAATGCAATTCTATGCAAGTTTCAAAAAATCTTATAAATGCTGAAAAATTCGAAGTATGGAAAAACTTGTGCACGGGCGTTTTTTCAATGGACTGTAAGACATTACTAAGATGCTCTAAACCTAAATCTAATGGATGAAATTTGAACTTCGGTGATTCATGAGTCAACAAAAAATATAGTGAGCAAAAGTCTTTTAAAATGAGGAAGTTAGGAGCGTTCAAAGATGCCTACTTGCATGTCGGTGCTGCTGAAATATGCATCTGTCTTGCTGAGTACCCCTGTTCGTGCCACTTCTGACCATCTTCCCAAGGGATTTTTTGGCTGAATTTTGGAGGTCTAAAAGTCCTTATTACAAACTTTATTTCTAATATTTTTCAAGTCAATAGAACCACGTTAAATCACAAACTATTAGACAAAAAACAACCCTTTTTTTCATGTCACATGGGTCCCCTTAGGTCCGCATTTAACTTTAATAATCAGTCAAAATTTCAGCAGCTATCATCCAGTCCAATAAATGAAATCTAACACTAACGCAATGCATGTGCACTTTCCAACCTATGCAAAGACAATTATAGAAAGAGTGAACTAAAGATGGAAAGTTGCAATTATGATCTTCTAAATAAAACAATTGTTGTGAAAACATTCAATTAGTTAAATGAAAATAAAAAGAACGATGGTGGAAAAATAAAAAGCAAAAAAAATGTATCAAAAATATAAAAATTAGACGATCATAAAAGCATTGAAAATATGACTATGTACTCCTTCCTCTCTCTTCTCCTAGTAGGAAAAATCCAAGTGATAACGTGATGTCTCTTTTGACTTTTAATTCGTCTTTTTAATTTTCAAAAACCTAGATCTAATCATGTGAAATACTCTCTCCAATCATAACACATAAAAGAACTAGAAAGAGAAAGTTAAACCACATACATTAAGGTCTACAATACGTAGTATAATTCTAGTAGTATCTTTATTCCTTGATCTTTGAGTGAAAAAAATTAATGCTCTTCTCACTATGTTGTTTGAGATAGGCTCTCCTGGGCTGGGCCTCATGGCCCGAGTTGGGCCTGGGCGATGGTTTTGAAGTATGACTAGGCCTAAATATTCCTTAACCCAGCCCAGCCCGGGCCATTAACCTACAGTCAAGCAATTGACATCCCAACTCTCACAAACAAATCTCTGCTACTTGACCAAGGAAGAAATAGAACACTTGATTTAAAAGCTCACAAGGCTCATCCAAAATATGGATGGAATGGGCCTTCAAAGCTATTAGAGGTTGTGATGGGGATGAGATTAATAATATCCATAATTACTAAAATGAACACAACAGACGTAATTATATTAGACTGTAGTAGACCCCACTTGAAATATTATGATTATGAAACTCTAGAGGCAGAATCCATCACCGTAATTCACAGAAAAATGCAAGCATAGTGGATTATGGATGGCAGAATCCATTGTCATAGTTTACAAATAATGCTCTCCATTAGCGGCAGATCCATTTGAGTCCGTAGGAGTGTTATTAGACCATAGTTGGGTCAGTGTCCAGGTACAAAAAAGCCCAACATGGTCTGGCTCCATATACACCATGGACCCACCCAAAGCCACCAGTCTTCATCCCATGGGCCCTTCTGTGGTCGGCAAGGATTTCTGTTCACTGTTGATGTGGGTAAGCAGGAAAAGGCCGATAAGATTCCATGCACAACAACAAAGACGAAATATTTTTTGACATAACCTTGTTATTATTACACAGGAACAGTACTTTCAATAGAAACCGATGTTCTTGCAATGAAAGCTTATACGTGTGAGCATCATTATCAAGGGATCAACCAACTGGAGAACTGATAAAATTGAAAGTGATAATAAATGTACGGATCTCCATTGGACCAATCATTACCACCGGTTTAGATACATCAACGGGCCCGCCTCGGACTGTGGTATCTTCCATCCTGTCAGCTTCTACTTGCCAAACTAGCCTCTTTTTTAACATTTCTGCCCTTTCTTGATTAGTAGATAAGCTCACTTCTGTTAATTTGTTAATCTGTTGAGAAAATAAACTGAGAATTGAGAGACAGCTCATATGGTTAGACAAACCAATAATTTATGTGAGTTGGAAACATTAATTCTTGATTGATTGCCATTCACCAGTGTACACATGAATGACAGTAAATACAGACCATCTTGTGGGCGATATGCAGCGACTGTGGTAATAAAACCAAACTAATTCGGCAACAAATGGTGAAAACAGAGAAAAAGAATGATGGAAGTGGTTTACCTGGGAGAAGTCCAGAGGTGGAAAGGCCAATACAGTACAAAATATAAAATGTGAATTCCTACTATTGGTCATCTACAGTAGAGGCACCATTCTATTTACCAAAAAAAAAACACACTAGAGGCACCATTCAACAAGAACCAGATGGACAGTCTGGATGGTAGCTGCCAGCAAGGTCCTGGTCCTCACCTGGAAACTGAAGACATTTGAACAAAAATGCATTCTAATCTACATAGCTTGAAAATAAAGACAAACCAAATCTGATATCTTTTCCATTCTACTTCGCTTTACAACTCATGCCTCAGTTCAAGCTATGTAGATTTTTTTTTGAACGGTAGAAAAATAAATAAATAAATAAATCTACATAGTTTGAACTGAGGCATGAGTTGTGAAATGAAGTAGAACGGAAAAGATATCAGATTTGGTTTGTCTTTATTTTTTAAGCTAATCAGTGTGAATCAATTATTTCTAATTTTGTCCTGTTCTGTTCTCTTTTTTCCTTCTGCAAACCCAAAAAAATCTTTTCTACCGTTCTTCAACCCTAGGAAGGAAAAAAAATGGATTTATCTAATTTTATTTTAAGGTAGGGATCTGATCTAAGTGCATCTCATTTTATTTCATGTTTATGTAGTATTCATGACTACCTCAACCTTAACACTTAATTAGATGGTTTTCAATGATGAGCCTAGCAAACAATTCTTCCCCGATACCCCTCTGTTTCTTCCTCTCTCATTCTATCACCTTTTTTTTTTTTTTATTTTATTTTATATTTCAAACCCAAATATCTCTCATCTCCTACACCTTAGAAAAACAACTTTTGCACCAGAACAAGCTAGAGGTCAAAAAAAAAAAAAAAAAAAGAAGCTCTCATCCTAGAGCTGATTTTGGCAGACCATACTGCATACTTGAGTATATGTACAAACACATGATTATTTAGACAAGCAATTGTTTCAGCATGCTTGGTTGACAAAGCAACTGTATCTGAAATTTCACATTTGTTAATAATACTGATGCTGTCAATCTTCAAGATAACGTGTGTTTTATCATTACCTTCCTGTTTGGAAACAACTTTTCAAGATCCACACTAGCCATTACCGAAAGATTCTTATCCTCCCCCATCTGCAAATTATGACAGAAGCACCAGAAAAATTAGATGTAAGAATGAAGAGAGTCAAAGTTACAAGAAAAGGTGAGAGGTGCTGAATTCACTAGATCATGAAAACATTATTTTCAGCATCTAACGGTAGAAGATACAGATCACAAACGGCTAGCTCGGATGTGGAGCAAACGGGAGGAAAAACTTTCCATAGTGCGAATTTGAACTATAGACTGTTTTCTCCACCACCATTTTCTCTCCCTTTTCTCGTCACCCAAGCAGAATATAAAGTTTCAAATGGTTAGTTGAGTGAAAATCAAGACCTCATATAGGTGTGCTAACCGAAGGAGAACACTGCCATCTTCAAGTTCCTGCAGAGAACACCATAAATATGACGATTTGCAACAAACTTAAGAATTTTCCTTATTCTGAATCAAGAACCTGATACCAAGAAATATTGTACAAATATGGCTTGCTTTTACTTTGGATGTGATGAGATTAAGTGTTGGTTATTTGAGAGGAGTCTCACATGAGAACCATCTGGATCATCCACATCAGTAGATTTGTTGAAAACACGCAGAACGGTAGAAACGGCCATTTGCCGATATGGAATTGCGGCAATGGAGGCTGAAGTCTGATCTCATTGTAGGCCAATGGCAACAGTGACAAACTCAAGCCACTATGAAAAATATTTGCGCCATTGCTCATGGCATAGATTCATTTGCATGAGAAGCAACTTCATACCATTTTTCTTTGTAATCATTGCATCATGTTTTTTTGCGAATATCTGATCGAAGAACATTCATCTCAATATAATGATGACGATGACAATGAAAAATTTACCTATGATTTTTTCTTGATTTAGAGAAGGCCTTCAATAGGGTGGCGGTGCCCAGGCGGTTCATATAGTGGTTGACTAAAGAAAATATGTGTAATATCCCTGAATCCCTCATAGAAATTTGAATAATTAATAATTTTTATTTATAGAAATTTAATTATCTCTTGGATTTATTTTCGGATAAATTGAAATTCTTGAACTCAAAATCTTAATTTAAATAATTATTTATTTAATTATTTGGTATGACAATCTGAGTTGTATAATTAAATTATTTTGAGAATTAATAATTATTTGGTTCCTTGTGGGTTGCCCGATGGAACCAAATGGATAATTGAAGAAAATGAGATTTAATTTTAGTGGGTACTATCAATACATACGAGAATTGAAATAATGCAAAGCACTGAGTTGCATATGAATTTGGGTGCCTGTTTTAGAGATCGACCCTTCCATTAACTAGGATGAAAAGTGCCTTCATCAAGGCTACCAATCTGTACATTAGATGGGGAATATATATAAAAGGAAGTTACACAAGTACAATTTGACCAAATCCTAACAATTAGATATACTCAATATGGGCTAGGATTTGAGACAATTATCCAGGCTGGAATGTGGGCCTGAACCCACATATATCGTGACAGGTACCACCCCTGAATGGGCCCAGGGCTCAAACCCATATTGTTCTCAATTTGAAAAGAACTCTCGTGGGACCCTTTTCTTTTATGTTTAGGTAATTAAACAGAACTGTTAGGGCCCACGCTTGTGAACCAATAGGAATTCTGGTGGGGCCCATGTTTTTTTTTATAATTTAAAGAAAGGTTTTGGGGAAGGGATTTGTGCCTGGTGCTTTGGGATGTGCACATACCTCCCGAGACCACAAAGGGTGTGCACACAACCCCAAATATTTCTTCATTCATTGAAAGCCTATTCCTTTATTTCTTTCTTTTCTATTCCTCTTACTCTCTTACAGCCTATGATACACAGATATTTGAACAAGCCCAATGTATCTATATTGGACCGATATGACACTTGTATTGGTGCTGCATCGATACTTCTAACGAACAAGTTTAACATATCCTCCTAAGAAAGTCCTCTATTTCATATAGTTTTAATATTTTTACATCTCACCATAAAAAATGCTAGAAAGGGACGAAAACAACGATACTTTCATTGATTCAAAAGAGATCTAAATAAAAAATTAGGACTCCGATATGTGTATTCATCTCCTAGATTTTCAAAAGCAAGAAGTCGTATCCCTGATCCTTGTATCAGAGTTTCTGTCCATATCCGTATCTGGGCATCATAGCTTACAACTTGGAAACCTTATCGTAGAGCACTCTGAGGGGAAGACTATAGGATTGTGTTATGTGCATAACATGCCAATGTTAATTTGCACGGCTTCCATGGAACTAGGCGGCATGGTGAGTTGGGTTGGTTTTTGAATAAGTCCTGCTCAGAAAGAGTCTTCGTTTAGAGTCAAAGTCTGTTTTGTTAAGTTGCTAGTGTGTAGGAGAAGTTGCTACTTCTTAGTTATACGAGTTGAGCTTGAATGGAATATGAAAAGGAACATTGAATCTTAATTCCAAGGAAACCTTGGGAGGTTGGTTTTCCGTAGAAGACAAACCAGTGATATATTTTCCGTTTGCTATTAACTTCCATCCATTTCCACCTACTTTATTAAAAATTGTAAGAAGAAGAGGGCGGGTTCGAGGAACCCACACTGATTTAGACGACCATAACAGTTCGGCATTAGAGCCAGGTTTTGATCCTGGGACCTGTGAGTTATGGGCCCACCACGCTTCCGCTGCGCATCAATATAAACCCATATCAAAACAAACCTGATTTAGAAGACCATAACAGTTTGGCAAGGAGAAATCAAGGAGTACAAGAAAGGGACAGCAAATCTGAGGTTCTTAATGATCTACAGCCTTCCACAAGTCATTGAGTGACAGTGGCTTACACAAGGTGAGTGGAGAATCCTTTCTACTTACATTTGGAACTTGATTAGTGTTGACTAGTGTGCATGTGAGAGCCTAGGAAGTATAGAGATCTATCACTCTAAGTTATGGTTTGCCTCTTGTTTACAAGTAAATCAATTGAAAGTGAGGAAGACGTTAACTGATGGTTCGAGTTCCCATTTTGTGATGGTGGACCAGTCACTACGAGGCAACAACCCCTTGACAGATCTCCATTAGAGGAGTCCAAGGTTGGCTGAATGCCATCCGAGGGGATTTAGGCATGGCTAAATCCCATATTGGGAATATGGCCCGGCTGGACCCTTATATTTATGGCTACTCTGATTTGTTCTTACTATCTGAAAATTGAGCATGGCTTTTGCTGATGTTTCCATATGTTTGATGATCTGATTATCGACATTTATATTATATATTCACGGTAGGATGTTTACGTGTCATACACATTTTTGTGGTTGAATTCATACTCCTATTTGTGCTGTGATTGTGATCTTGGTTTAGTATTGATTATCTTTATCGAGCATAATATGTGATGTTGATTGGTGAAATTAATTTCGTTTTTTTTAAACAGATTTTGTGCACTATAATAAAAATCTGATGGTCGATCATTAAATCATGATTGAGGAATTAAACTCAAGCTTTTATGGGTTGGGTATAAACACCCCTTATGCCTGTTGGATACCAGTTTTGATTTAGATGGGGTTAGCCCTTCTTACGGAGATTTTAAATAGCTAATAGAGGGATTAGCCCTTCTTATGGAGATTTTATTTGATGTTTAGGACTTCATTGATTTTGAGTCAGAACATGGAAATTTTACTATTTCAGAGATTAGTGATGTTTATTTGACCTTTATAAGTTAATTGAAATTATAGTTTGTTTTAAATGCCTAATTCCTTGTGGAAATTAATTGATGAATGTGTGGTGAATGTTGCCAAAGAATCACGATCCAGAATCCGACATTGCCCCGGAAGTTGGGCTGTGACATAGAATGAATCTGAATGGCATAGAATTATAAAGTAATGAATTCTCTCATGTTTCTTCATTAACCTATGCAATTTTAAATATGAATAAATGTATCCGTGTATGATGTTGGATTCTATGTTTCACAGACCTAAAACTCTAATCCTGTTATGTAAAACATGTCATCGTGTAGTCCTATTATGCCTGCACATTATGATTTACGATGGATAATTTTGTTAAGCCTTTTAATGGAGAAATAGCTCAAACCTAGCTGGGTAACTATTCAATTCCAAGTTGTGTGGGAACAATTCCAAGTTGCCTTGTTATGGGTATTGAGAATAATTGTGAATTGGTGATGAATCAAAGTCACGTAATCTCTATGAATAATGATATCTAGAGTATGTAATAAAGAATTGGCTGGACCCACCCACTGGACACATACTTGCAAATGTAGAATTGACTTAACAAACATTTCTTCTAATTAATTCATGACTAAGCTGAATATTTAATTTATTACATTGTTATTTGCACACATACTTGTAAATGTAGAATGCTATTCACATAGTGTTACTGATCTGTGTATTTTGCCCCAATCCCAGGTAACCCGAACGTAGAAAGACATGAGGATCCTGACAATGAAGTCCGGCTGAGCGACACCGGACTCACAGATCAAATTAGCTATTAGATAAATGCATTAGTTGAGTCATTCAAACTACAAAGACTATTTTTGGGAATTAGATAATTTATTTCATTTTGGATATATTTCCATTGCCATTGAGATTTGGACTATTTTTATAATTAAACATCGAGATTCTAGGTAAAAGCTTGGTTACTTATGCTTCCAATTATTTAACTCATGATAGTATTATGCTACTTGTTGGTTACAATAAGGAGTCCAACAGCGCCCCGGATTCTGGGTTGTTACATATTGGTTCCACTAAAATCCAACAATTCAATCAAATAGATCCAACAAAATTTTCACAGTTGTAAACCCAGAAATCCAAGAATCAGAAATAGGAGAATCCATAGATGCTGAGGATGTATTAATACGTGTTTGATCAAAAATCAAATAGAGGAGAAGAAATAAAGAAAAAAAGATGAGATGAAGAGAAAGCGAAACAAGCTTCTCTTGAGTCGACAATCTTTTAAGAACTCATCTCTTCGGATCCCGGCTTTGATACCATGACAACAAAAGGTGAGAACTGATTTGAGTGAATGGAGTTGCGCCTTAGCATCAACAGGCCTCTCTTTTATATAACTTCTATTATCTCTTGTTTAGGGAACTACAATCAATCAAAATCAATCACAAATCTCATTAAGATAGGATAGTATAAAGCTCCTATGGTGTATATTGATGCACTATTTTGTCAATCAAGCCCATCTGCGCAGGCCCATCTGGGCCCATTACTTGTATTTGTATCTTAATTAGCTACTGTATTCTAGTTAAACTACAATTAGCCTACTCATAACTCATGTACAATTAGGTAGCTATAATTTAGGATTTGATTTGTATTAGGATTCTATTAATAGGGCTTATATAATGAGAAGTGATGGAACCCTAAAGGGGACACACGATTATAGCAACATCTCTCTCTCTCTCTCTCTCTCTCTCTCTCTCTCTCTCTGTGTGTGTTCTATATTTCATCTTCTCAAGATGACATGGTATCAGAGCATGGTCGACATCTCCTAAGTCTTTCTTCAAGATCCTCCTAAGTCATCTTCCAAGTTCTGGAAGCCCTCAGAGACAAGTCCCTTCAGTCTGATCATCTTGGATCACCCCTGATCATCTTAGATCAAACGTGGCCCACTTGAGATCAAAATCACAACCACAGTGGAATAGCCAATCATTGGTCGCCTGGTATTTCTCTTATTTATGGTGATTTTTCCAGTAATTTTTTATCATCAAAGGTAGGCCATCTACCATATCTTTTGGTATTTTAGTTTTGTCCAATAGATTTCATCACAGCCGTTCAAAATTGTGGATTTTGATCCGTTTTGAGTGCGAATTCTTCCAATAGTTGAAAAATAGTCTACCCTTCCATTCCCCAGTCTTTGATTTGACAATTGATCACCATCTGGGGCCCATGTGGAAATCCTTCCACTAACGACTGGGTCGTCTTGTTTTTTTTTTTTTTTTTTTTTATGCCCTGTTGGGCATTGTTGCGTGCTTTCGTCATGTGAGTCAATTGAGTTTGTTGCTGCTATTTCTATTTTTCTATCAGAGTTCATCTCCATTCTCAAATCTGTGAATAGATCAATTGGTGGGGCCCACGTACAACACCTTCCATTGACGACAAGGTCATTTGAATTTTTGCACCTGTTCCGTGCACTGTTCTCCATAAAGTCGTTCTGTTGCCTTTATTCACAAGTTGTCTACATTTTTTTTTCACACTGGTAGTAATGGAAAAATATGAGATCGCCTAGTTTGTTTCGAAGGAAAAAATTACACATCGTGGGCCTTCTAGTTTCAAATCTACTTAAAAGGAAAAGAACTCTGGGGCTACATGGATGATTTTGAACCTAAACCGGTGGATGATGACAAGATCTCAGATGATGACAAGAAGATCTCAGCCTGGAAAACTAAGGATGTTAAATTCAAAACTTGGTTACTCGGATCTGTTGAATCCCGTTTTATTCTTAATCTGAAACCGTGCAAATCTGCCCGTGCGATGTGGGATTATCTTCAAAAGATGAGAGAATTTAAAAAAAGTCCTTAAGTTTCGGCCTTATTTCAAAAAAGGACACAAGTTTCAAAACTTTTCAAATTAGTCCTTTAGTTTTTCAAGAAGTTTTCAATTAAGGACATCCATCTATTTAAAGTTATTTTTTGGAAATTTTTTTCCTATTTTTTTTAAATACCCAAATTACCCTTCATTGTAATAAAACTCTCCTTCACTTCCTCTATATTCTTCTCATTTCCTTTGCCGGTGTCCTCACGGTGATCAAGGACACCCAGTATTCCCACAACAACTGGCTGCATGTAGTGGCTGCTGAAACCATGCCATGGTTTTAAATGAAGGGTAATTTGGGTATTTCAAAATATTGAGGAAAAAAGTCACCAGAAAATACCTTTAAATGGCCGGATGTCCTTAATTGAAAATATACTGGAAAGCTTATGGGCCAATTTGAAAAGTCTCAAAACTTGTCCTTTTTTTAAATAAGGCAAAAACTTAAGGCCATATTTGAAAATTTCCCTAAAAAGATTTATCAACAAGGTAATGCTGCTTGCCAGTTTCACTTGGAGCTCGACCTCTCCCAATTTTCTCAAGGCTTCCTGTTTATACAGGAATATTATAATGGGTTTCGACAAATGTGGTCTGAAAATGATGAGACCAAGTTGGCAACTGTGTCTAAAGCTCTTCTACCAGGTTTACTTCCCTTACAGCGAAATAGCCATTGGGACCAATTTCTCATGAAACTTCGTCCAGAGTTTGAGACTGTTAGATCAAACTTAATGAGCCAGGCTCCTCTTCCCAGCTTAGATGAGTGTCTTCAGGAACTTCTGAGGGAGGAAAAAAGTCCGGTTACCAAAACTTCTATGGAACAACTGAGATCTGCTGAGGCTCCACTTACCTATGCTACTACAACTAGACCACCTCCCAGGGACATCAGTGAAGTTCAGTGCTATAACTGTAAAAAATATGGTCATTATGCAAACCAATGCAAAGCAAAGATCTGCAGGTCTTGTAAAGCCATTGATCACGTTATTGAAGAATGTTGGAAGAACGGTTGCAATTCTACTTCTCGCAATTATGTGCCGTCAGCTCCTGGTACTCACACAGTACAGTCCGCTCCAAGTGCTCACACAATAACCTCTCAATAATTTGCACCCTCTGACTTCAGTGGTTCCCTCCAGTATAATTCTTCTTCACAGCTTGGTTCCTCATCACAATCTGCATCCCGAGCTCCTCACTCCTGATATGGTAAATCAAATTATTATTAATGCCTTGGCATCTATGAACATCTCAGGTACTGATTCGTCTCAGTCTCATACATGGTACTTTGATTCTGGAGCAAGTAACTGACAATTTCATGAACACAGATCCTTGAGAGCCATGGTTGTTGAAAACAATACTTAGAATATACTGTCCTGTGTTTATTTGAGAGAAGTCACAACTATATATAGGTATTACATCAAGAGGTATTCTAGTTCTAAGAGAACTACAATCATTCATCTAGAGATAGGAAAGCTTATTAAACAACTAGCTAAGATAGGAAAGCTACTAAAATATAACATGTAATGTACAATTCTGTCAACACATCTCTCCACGTGAGATATAGCTAAACATTCATGGGCCTTGAGTCTGTGTAACACCCCCCCTCAAATTGATGCGGGAGAATCAACAAGCATCAATTTGCTAACCAAGAACTGATGACGTGGTCGTGGAAGGCCTTTAGTAAGAATATCAGCAAGTTGAAGCTCGGTGGAGACATGCGGAAGATTAATGACACCGCGCTTAAATTCGTCACGGATGAAGTGACAGTCAACCTCGATGTGCTTAGTGCGTTCATGAAAAACCGGATTTTCAGTAATCTGAATAGCACTTGTATTATCCGCATAGAGAGGGGTAGCACCGTCCGATGGAAAACCAATGTCGGAAAGGAGTACGCGTAGCCAAAGAATTTCGGAACACGCAGCAGACATGGCTCGGTACTCAGCCTCGGTAGAAGATTTGGAAACTTTTTCATGTTTCTTGCATTTCCAAAAAATCAGACTATTACCCAAAAACATGCACCATCCTGTTGTCGGTCTACGAGTAGCCGGACACCCAGCCCAATTAGCATCGGAATAAGCTTTGAGAGATAGAGGATTGTGTGATGGAAAAAACAACCCGCGAGTTGGTGTCCGAATAAGGTACCGAATGATACGGCGAACAGCAGCCAGATGAAGATGACGAGGAGCAATCATGAACTGACTCATGAGGTTGACCGCATAGGAAATATCCGGGCGAGTGATCGTGAGGTAGATCAAGCTACCAACTAACTGGCGATATGTGGTAGGATCTGGAAGAAGGTCACCCTCCTCTTTTCTGAGTTTGACATTCAGTTCAACTGGGGTATCCACCGGAGCGGAAGCAGTAAGACCAGCCAAGGCAATGGGATCAGCAGTGTATTTGTGCTGATTGAGAACGATACCGCGAGGTGATTGATGAACTTCAAGACCAAGGAAATGGTGTAGGGGGCCGAGATCCTTCACGTGAAATGTCTCCCGAAGAGACGCTTGGAGCTTCTGAATCATATTGGCATTAGGACCAGTAATGACAATGTCATCAACATAGACAAGGAGTACAGTGATCCCGGATGGAGCATGATGTAAAAACATAGAAGGATCATACGGGCTTGGATGAAAATCCAAGTGGAGGAGAGCAGCTTGAAATTTCTCAAACCAGACACGAGGAGCTTGTTTTAGACCATAGAGGGAGCGACGAAGTTTGGCAACCATACCGTTCCTAGAGGAGCAGCCCTGAGGTAGACGCATATAAACATCTTCTTTGAGATCACCATGGAGAAAAGCATTTTTAACATCCATTTGATAGAGAGGCCAAGACTGAGAGGCAGCAACAGCAAGAATAGTGCGGACGGTGGTCATCTTGGCAACCGGAGCAAAAGTTTCATCATAATCAATGCCATATTCCTGCCGATTTCCAAGAGCGACAAGACGCGCCTTATATCGATCTAACGTGCCATCAGAGTTTAACTTGAGAGAAAAAACCCACTTACAGCCAATAGGTTTGACACCCACATGAGATGGGACAATGTCCCACGTATGATTTTGCGCTAAAGCATCCAATTCATCTTGCATAGCCTTGTTCCAACATGGATCCTGCACAGCCTGAGAATAGGATTGGGGAATGAAAGAGGAAGACAATGTGGCCATTAAGGAAGTATGGTGTCATTTGAGAGAGAAAATGTTGTAAAACTGAGTCCCTGTTATGGTCGACTCTGCTCATATTATATAAGGGCTGAATGCCCTGATTACATGCAATTAGAATCTTCTCTATATCTAGATCCTAAAATTTAGTATTACAAACTAAGTATGTACAGTTGCCTTTTGACTAAGTGAAATATACAAACTGGGCCTAAATGGGCCTGCTAGTGGGCTTGGATTGACACCCCCCCTCAAATTGATGCTGGGGAGTCATAAAGCAGCAATTTGGAGACAAGAAATTGATGTCGAGGCCGAGGAAGTCCTTTTGTGAAGATATCTGCAAACTGAAGCTCTGTAGGGACATGAGGTAGACTAATGACATCCCGTTTATATTCATCCCTAATAAAATGGCAGTCAACTTCGATATGTTTGGTGCGTTCATGGAAGACGGGATTTTCAGTGATTCGGATAGCCCCAGTATTAACAGCATGCAATGAAGTAGGAGAGGTTTGAGGGAACCCAAGTTCCGAAAGAAGTCCCCGTAGCCATAAGATCTCAGAACAAGCAGAAGACATTGCCCTATATTCAGCAACCAATAAGATCGAGCAACCAATGATGGATGGATCAGATCACAAACCAATCAGCAACCAATGATGGATGGATCAGATCACAAACCAATCAGATTACAAACTCACCAATGATAGATCAGATTACAAAGGATGGATTAGATCACAGCAATCAAGCAGATCAAATGTCCAGAACTGTTCCCAGAAGACAGAAACGGAACAGTGCACAAATAGAGTGCAGACAGTGCCCAGACGACCCTGTCGTCAGTGTGTAGATCTGCACGTGGGGTCCACCAAGTGATCTGGATACAGATCTGAGGATGGGGATGGGTGAGCAGCAAAATTCTGCAACTACTGGAAGTGGTCTTAAGCAAAACGAATTCAAATCCAAGATTTTGGACGGCTGTGATGAAAAGAAATGGACAACAGATTTTCCACAAAAAATGGTAGATGGCCTACCTCTGATGATCGATAAATCTTGAGAAAATCTTCATAAATATGTATATATCCAGTCGACCAAGATGGGCTGATTCCTCTGAACTGTTGATGATGATCTCAGGTGGGCCACGTCTGATCTGAGACGATCAGGGATGAGCAAAGACGATCAGGCTGGAGAGATGATCTCTGAAGGGCTTCCAGATCTTGGAAGATGACTAGGAGAATCCACAACTTTGGATCTTGAAGAATAAAATTAGCTAAAGCACTAATTTTTGACGACCTGGCTCTGATACCATGTCATTTGAGAGAGAAAATGTTGTAAAACTGAGTCCCTGTTATGGTCGACTCTGCTCATATTATATAAGGGCTGAATGCCCTGATTACATGCAATTAGAATCTTCTCTATATCTAGATCCTAAAATTTAGTATTACAAACTAAGTATGTACAGTTGCCTTTTGACTAAGTGAAATATACAAACTGGGCCTAAATGGGCCTGCTAGTGGGCTTGGATTGACATATGGGAGAACCCATAACGGGCTGGTGGGACCGAAATGCGAGTGGAGCGACGCAGTGAAGGATGTCCAGAGGGATCATGTGCCGGTTGTGGACCGGGTGCCGGAGGAAGATTAGGAGGGGGATCCCTGGTAGGCGCTGCGCTATTCCTTCTGTGATACACAAATTTAGGGTTAAATCGAACAACTGACGAGTCATCAGAAAAACCAGGTACTGACACAAAAGAGGAGTCATTAGGAGGATCAATGTGTTTTTGAAAAAAATACTGATGTTCAAAGAAAACGACATTCCTAGAGGTACGTAAACGACGAATGTGAGGATCATAACAAAGGAACCCTTTCTGGAAGGGAGCATAACCTAAGAACACACACTGAGCGGATTGTGCCGTTAGTTTTGTCCTCTCAGAGGGAGGCAAGTGCACAAAACAAACGGAGCCAAAAACATGCAGAGCATCATAGGATGGAGAGGTCTTGTACAATCGGTAATATGGGCTTTGATTCTCAATGGAGGTTGAGGGCAGACGATTGATAAGATGAGCTGCCGTAGCCAGTGCCTCAACCCAAAAACGAGTAGGAACCGATGATTCCAGAAGAAGGGAACGAGTGACATCAAGGAGATGTCTATTTTTCCGTTCAGCGATTCCATTCTGCTGGGGAGTATAAGGACAAGTTCTTTGAGAGATAATGCCTTTGTTTTGCAAAAACCGTTGAAAATCGGAAGACACATTCCCCACCAGAATCAGATCGCAAGATTTTAATGCAGGTGGAAAATTGATTCTCAACATAAGCTAAAATTTTTTTAAAAACATTAAAAACATCAGATTTGGAATGCAGGAAGTAGACCCATGTGAACCGACTGAAATCATCAATAAAAGTCACAAAATATTTATAGTGAGCGTGGGAAAGAGCTGGAGCAATTCCCCATACATCACTGTGAACTAAATCAAAACACTGAGAGGTGTGTGAAGTGGAATAAGGAAACGGAAGAGTTTTGCTCTTTCCCATTTTACAAGTAGCACAATCAAAAGGCACACAAGAAGATAAACCGAGAGATTTATTTAATAAACCAGAATTTAACATAAGAGACAAAGCCTTGGAATTAGGATGTCCGAGTCTATTGTGCCACAACTGGCAATTATCTTTAAGAGAAAAACAAAACACATTATTGTCAAATTGATTCCTAGAAATTTTAGAAAAATCCGGCGGAAACAAGCGTCCACACTTAGGCCCCCTCGTGATCTCCTTCCCGGACATCTGGTCCTGCACAACACAACCAGAAGAAGAAAAGGAGATGTTATAATTATTTTCAACAAGTTGCCCGACTGATAATAGGTTGGAAGTTAAATTAGGACATAGATAAACATTTCTCAATGGGATGGGACCAGGGATATCTCCGATAGCAGTAATAGGAACATGTCCGCCGTCAGCGGTTTGTATTTGAAAATGGCCATTGTAACTTGTCATATTGGAGAAAGGGGTGTGGGAA
Source organism: Umbellularia californica (assembly GCA_028538565.1). Lineage (NCBI taxonomy): Eukaryota > Viridiplantae > Streptophyta > Magnoliopsida > Laurales > Lauraceae > Umbellularia > Umbellularia californica. The sequence continues at coordinate 21,081,407 of JAPQWN010000012.1, read as the reverse complement.
TACGTCATATGATTAGATGCCCTTGAATCAAGGAACCAAGTAGAAGATGAAGGTGACTTACCTGAGAGACCAAAGGCAGATAAGGCATTGATAATCATTTGTTGAACCAATTCAGGAGTGAGAGAGGATGAGGGCCCAGGCTGTGGGGTTGCAGATGTAGGAACAGGCATAACCGAAGAAGCCACATACGCATGCAGAGTCTGAGACTGTGGATTTTGATACTGCGGAGCCGGATACTGTGGAGTCTGATACTGTGTCGACGGACGTGGTGGACGGCGGCGAATTTCAGAGATGATATGTCCCGACTTTTTACAGTAACTGCAGACTTTCTGTTTACATTGAGATGCAATATGCCCAAATTTCTGACAACTGTAGCATAGGGTTTTGCTCAAGTCTCGAGGCGGAGGCTGAGAAGTTTTATTTGCCGAGAACGCGACTGAATAGGGTTCAGTCTTTTGTTGAGCAATATGAGCCGAGGTCGTAAGGCGCTGTTCTTCGCGTAAGAGTTCATTCAAGCAAACAGCCAAGGAGGGTAGAGGCGTCCGATTCATCAGGGCAGATCGGACACTTTCATATTCAGTCCATAATTTCATCAAAAATTGATCCCGCTGACTAGAGGCCTGAAGATCGTGAATGACGATCAAAACATTTGCAGCCACGCCTGCATACTTAATACTATCGTATTCCGACCATAGTGTCTGGAATCCCGAATAGTAGTCTTGTATCGATAAGGTCCCTTGTGCATATTCAGCAATCGCACATTCAAGGTGAAATTGACGTGCGGAGTTATCTTGGTGGTACACTTGCTGCAGATACCCCCAGATGTCTTTAGAAGTGGGGTAGGGTTTTAGGTTCATGATCAGATGAGGCTCAACGGATCCCAGAATCCAGGTTTTGATTTTGGCATCTTTAGTATGCCAAGAGGAGATCTTCTTCTCATCCGCTATAGGTATAGGGTCCGAACCAGAAATATATCCCCATAATTCTTTAGCTTCAAGGTATATTTGGAACTGAAAAGACCAAGCAGGGTAGTTCTTTCCCATGAATCGGATCAAGGTAACCTCAGATTTTTCCATTGCAAATGATGTTGGGCAAAAGAGATGATTTAATAGTGATATGACTGAGCAATCAGTGAAGAGAAACTATGTAAAACCAAAAACAGCACAAATATTTGTGCACAACAGGCCCTGTCAAGAGAAAACAACAGCAGTAGTTGCACGTACTGAACACAGCAGCAAGTAGCAAACTAGTAAGCAGCAGAAATCCAGGCAGAAAGCAAAAAACAATGCAGAAATAGAACCAGAAACTGTTCCCAGAACAGTCGTGTGGGGCAGCACCTCAAAATAGCCCAGAATAGTGCCCGACGACCATGCATAGACCTTGGGTTTTGTTCGTGGGACCCATCAGATGATCTTAGGACAGATTAGAGGGAAGGGATGAGATGAGATGAAAAATCCGCAACTGATGGAAGAAGAAATCCTCAAAAAGGATCAAGATCTGAGAATCTAGACGGCTGAGATTGAATCTTATGGAGAAAATTGAAAAACCCTAGAATTGAGTAGATGGCCTACCTCTGATGTTCATAAAATCTTGAAAAAAATCACCATAAAGTTGGATAATTCCAGTCGACCATGGTAGAAGGGTTTTGCAGAGGAGCTGATGACGATCTGAAGTGGGCCACGTCTTGATCTGAGAGGATATGTGATGATCAGGAATGATCAACGATGATCTCTTATCGCCTTGATACTATGTAAAATCAAAAACAAGGTTTTCATGAACTTCGCTCTGATACCATGACAATTTCATGAACACAGATCCTTGAGAGCCATGGTTGTTGAAAACAATACTTAGAATATACTGTCCTGTGTTTATTTGAGAGAAGTCACAACTATATATAGGTATTACATCAAGAGGTATTCTAGTTCTAAGAGAACTACAATCATTCATCTAGAGATAGGAAAGCTTATTAAACAACTAACTAAGATAGGAAAGCTTATTAAACAACTAGCTAAGATAGGAAAGCTACTAAAATATAACATGTAATGTACAATTCTGTCAAAACATCTCTCCACGTGAGATATAGCTAAACATTCATGGGCCTTGGGCCTTAGGCCTTGGGTCTGTGTAACAGTAACCATATGACATACCCACCAAATTGCGAAATGTTGTTCCTTACACTGGTCCTCTTACTGTTCAAACCGCAAATGGAGACCATCTTCCCATCGCCTCTGTTGGTGATACCTCTGGCCCCTAACCGTTAACCATTGTCTTAGTGTCTACTCATCTTGCTACAAATTTGATTTCTGTGGGTCAACTTGTTGAGAATAATTACAATGTTTCATTTTCTTCTTTTGGTCGTGTTGTGCAGGACCAGGAATCGGGATAAGTGACTGTGAGGGGGCCTAAGCGTGGCAGATTGTTTTCCCTTCCAGTTTCTACATTTACTCGGAACAAATTTTTACACAAGTTGTTTTGTTTTTTTTTTTTCTTTAGAATAGTTCTCGGTTGTGGCATAATAGACTTGGTCATCCGAATGCATCTACGATGTCTATGTTATTTAAATCTGGATTATTAAATAAACCTTTTGATTCTGCTTCTTTTGAATGGAATGCTTGTAAATTAAGAAAAAGTAAAACTTTACCTATTCCTCACTCCACAACACGGAGCATTGAATGTTTTGACTTAATTCAAAGCGATGTTTGGGGGCATTGCCCCTCACCTTTCCCATGGTCATTTCAAGTACTTTGTTACGTTCATTGATGACTACAGCAGGTTTACTTGGGTTTATCTTTTACATTCTAAGTCTAATGTTCTCAAGGCATTTCAACTTTTTCTTAGCTAAGTTGAACCCAATTTTCAAAAATGCATTAAAACTTTGCGCTCAGATTCGGGGGGGGGGGGGGTGGTTATGTTTCCAATAATTTTCAATCTTTTCTAAAGACTAAAGGAATGATTTTTTAACGTACATGTCCGTATACTCCTCAACAAAATGGAGTCGTGGAATGGAAAAACAGGCATCTCCTTGATGTTACTCTAACACTGCTGATTAATCATCAGTTCCTCCTCGTTTTTGGGCAGAAGCTCTCACCATTGCAGTACATTTAATAAACTGTCTTCCATCCCCTACCATTGCTCAATTAACACCGCATTTTACACTGTTTGGTCATCATCCTATGTTTGATCATCTACATACCTTTGGATGTGTTTGCTTTGTTCATTTACGTCCCACAGAACGAACAAAATTAACCGCACAACCTCGCTGGTGTGCCTTTTTGGGTTATGCCATCAATCAAAAAGGTTTTGTGTGCTACGACCCCATTGGTCGCTTCATCAGGGTTTCTCGTAATATTATTTTCTTTGAAAACCAGTATTTTTTTCAAACTAACTTGGATTGTCCTCCTCCCTCTTCTCCCATTTTCTTACCGGGTTTTTAGATAACCGAAACGTTACTAGGTTTCATCCTGACTTTGTTTATCATTGTCAGGAAAAACCTACCACTGCAAATGCCCGTCCTCTTGATCCTCCGCTGGCAATTGGTTCCACAACTCCTAATATCCTGCGTCGCTCCTCCAAAGCTTTTAAATTACCTGAGCGGTATGGATTCACACACACTTCCTTGATGACAACGCTTTCTTCTGTCTCTATCCCAAATTCTTATTTGCAGGCAGTCCAAAATGATAGTTGGAACCAGGCCATGAAGGAAGAATTGGATGCATTGGATCAAAATCACACATGGGCTTGGATTGTCCTTCCACAGTTAAACCCATCGGTTGCAAATGGATCTACTCAATCAAACTTAAATTTGATGGTTCCTTAGATAGACACAAAGCTAGACTTGTGGCACTCGGAAATAGGCAAGAATATGAGATTGACTACGAGGAAACGTTTGCACCAGTGGCAAAAATGACTAAAGTTTGGTTACTTCTCGCCGTTGCTGCTTCTAAATCTTGGCCATTATACCAAATGGGTGTCAAAAATGCCTTTCTCCATGGGGATCTGAAAGAAGAGGTCTATATGCGGATACCAAAGGGAGTCCCAGCTCCATCTAAGAAATCTGTCTATCATCTGCGAAAGTCTCTTTATGGTTTGAAGCAAGCTCCTCGGGCATGGTTTGAAACTTTAAGGGGTTGCCTATGAACAAGAGGCTTTACTCAAAGCCCTTACGATTTGTCTCTTTTTCTGCAAACAACATCTACTAGTGTTACCGTTTTTCTTGTGTATGTTGATGACATCATTATCACTGGCAATGATGATGGTATGATCAAGTCTATCCAAGCTTCTCTCAGGGATTCTTTCCATATGAAGGATTTGGGCCCCTTGTATTATTGTTTGGGGTTAGAAGTGCATCAATCTCTCAAAGGCCTGTTTCTTAATGAACACAAATACACATTTGATATTATTAAGCTTGCTGATCTCCATGACTCCTCGCCTATTGATACGCCTGTAGAGGCCAATCTAAAATTGAGTAAAGATGATGGTGACCTTCTTCCAAATCCACATACCTACAAGCCCTTGGTGGATAGTCTTGTCTATCCTACCATCACTTGACTGGATATCTCCTATGCTGTCAATCTTGTGAGCCAATTCATGACATCTCCTAGACACCTTCATCTTACTGCTGTCAAGCGCATTATCCGATATTTGTTGAGCATTGTCACTTGTGGTTTATATTATCCCAGGGATGATCCTCTTCAGTTTAACTGCTTATGCAGATGCTGACTGGGCAGGCTGTCAGGATACATGTCTGTCTACTACTGGTTGGTGCATGTATCTCGGAAATTCTCTCATTTCTTGGAAATGCAAGAAACAAAAGCGTGTTTCTCGATCTTCCACAGAGGCAGAATATAGGGCAATGTCTTCCATATGTTGTGAAATCTTATGGCTCCGAGGACTTCTTTCAGACCTCAGCTTTCCTCAAGCCTCTCCTACTTCATTGCATGCAGATAATACTAGGGCTATCGGGATCACTGAAAATCCTGTTTTTCATGAACGTACCAAACATATTGAAGTAGAATGTCACTTTATTCGGGATGAACTTAAGCGTGATATCATTTCTTTACCTCCAGTCCCTACTAAGCTTCAGTTTGCTGATATCTTTACCGAAGGACTTCCTCGGCCTCGACATCAGTTTCTGGTTACCAAATTGCTGCTATATGACTCCCCATAATCAATTTGAAGTGGGGTGTCAATCAAGCCCATCTGCGCAGGCCCATCTAGGCCCATTACTTGTATTTGTATCTTAATTAGCTATTGTATTCTAGTTAAACTACAATTAGCCTACTCATAACTCATGTCCAATTAGGTAGCTATAATTTAGGATTTGATTTGTATTAGGATTCTATTAATAGGGATTATATAATGAGAAGTGATGGAACCCTAAAAGGGACACACGATTTCAGCATCTCTCTCTCTCTCTATTCTATATTTCATCTTCTCAAGATGACATATTTTACAATATGGCACTCTTGGAGGACCTAATGAACTTTCCTTTACATTCAATAGAGGACATTATTCCATCACCTCAATTCCATATTCATGTGTCTAGTATGGAGAATTGAAGAATTCATGCATAGCAACTGAAATACCTAAATGGAGTTACTGCGGACTGTCGATTTACCATCACAGTGGGAGTGCGTGTGTTTTGGGTACAGCAAAAAGCTAATGATATTGGGCTAACTCGAATCCTCGCTAGTGTGTGGATGGTTGATTAATCATCACCTATGGGCTGGTTGCTTAACTTTGCTTCTTAAATCACAAGAATTGGGTATTGTGGGATGGCTACTAAGGTCTGATTGGATTCAGTCAACACAGGTTTATCTGAGTTCGGTTTGGACTAACACCATATTGCATCAAATATATAGTGAGAAATATTCACTCTTTTAGTCTCCATCAAACATAGGCTTTTGTACCTACCAACATTAAGGTATTGAGCGCCATTAATATTGAATCTTGAACATTAGAACTTAATAGATTGAAAGGATCTGTCTCTTGTATAACCGGCTATTAGAAGACTTGTAGCCTCTATTTTTTCCTTATCAAACTTTTCCACTGGAAACTCCTGAAATCTCCATGAATCTTGAGGAGCCAAGGTAATCATGCCCTGAGAAACGCCAGGCTTCTCTTGGACAAGGAACATGAACGACTTTCTTCTATAAAAGCAATAAAAAAACCAGTGAGTGGAGAACTACGGTGTTCAGTGAGTGATCATATATCTGGAATACAAATGTGGCCAGCTGAATTATACCATTAGCTCAGGCAAAATAGATACAATAGTTCAGTATATTTCAATTGAATCAACTGGAAAAACCAGCCAAACTGTACTTGTTACAAAAAGTAAAAACCAACATATACAGGACTTCTTCCTTGGCCTGGTGTCGAGTGATCTAATACTATTACCAACCCACTTTATTTTCTAAGATCAAATGATAAATAAGAATTAACTTAGCCGTAGAACCAATAGATGTGCTGCTTTAATAGGAGTGCTGACTGAAAAATGATTTTTTGGGGCAGTTTATTATTTGGTATGGACTAAAATATAATAAAGTTAAAGAACTTTCATGTATTGAATTCTATAATAAGTATAACCCCATGATAGAAAAGAAGAGACAATCAATATATTTGATCAAAGTTCTCATGTTTTATACTTTTCAATATTTAAGACAATTTTTGCTTCATATTTACTGTATACCTTGTATATATTTAACAGTTACTTAATTGAATGGGCATGTTAACTATATGATCTCACTGATTCTATCAAGAAGGTACAACTTAAGTACTAACAGAGCAATTATTGCCCTGAAGTTTTTTCAGACTCTAATTGCAGGCTGTGCTGTGAAAGGTAATTGACAAAAGAAGGTACCTGAAGGGTGATCATTGCAACATTATCAGGTAAGCTATAGGAGGGACCCATCACTGAGAAATTTAGTTTATGAGAGCTTGTCCATTTATCTCCATCCTGCAAAAGAAAGACAATGCCTCAAGTAATGGACCTGCATCTGTGACACATGAAATATTTAATAGACCAACATCGCAGAAACCGGAAACAAGTAAGCTTAAAGTTCTTTAACCTGTTGTGTGAATGCAAGAAGAAGCGGAGAATATATCTCCTGACCGAATGACCGGCGCCAACTAGCACCTTCTCCCAAAGGATCAAGTCTTACATAGAATTTTCCCTGAATCTGTCAAAAGACATAAATTAGCTCATAAATTTTTCTTACAAGTATTTTAATCTTTAAAAACTATTGTTTAAAGGTGTGGGTAAAACCACGAGATGCATAGGTTTTCACCATGGCTTTAGTCATTGGCCACGTAAATCTTGGATTCTGCCACTAGCAAGTCAAGTCACCCCACGCGTCCATTGCACATGTTGAGTTATCCACATATTGGGGTTTCTTTCACAAATATTGGGGCCTCTTTGTGCGCGCACGCGGGTGGGGGTAGGGGTGTGGGGGTGGGCAGGCGTGGAGAACTAACAAGGTTTCGAGAAAAGTTTTGTAACTCAAGATTAATCCGTCTTAAAGACCCAATGATACAAAGATGCAGGTTGCCATGAATCTAAACACGAGCAGCTCTGACTCCTCAAATTTAATAGTAACAGTTTAAATTAAGTGAGTTCTTAAATTCTATAGTTATGAGAAACATATTATTTTATCTTATTAGACTTTTTCTTTAATAAAATTTCACAATTAAACACTTTTGGGTCTTGGTGTGACAAGTTCACTAAGTCCCATGAACCTCAGGCAAGCCAGGTCAACTTGGGGTGACCAAGTCACAACATGAGGCCGACTTTTAAAACCATGGTATGCATTGTGTATGTTGGACAAAGAGTTCATTCATATTCGCATGTGTGAAATCTTTAAAAGACAGAAAAAAGGATTACGGCCTGTTCCATTTCAAGTTTAGTCCATCCATTTTCTATTGAAAAGAATCGGCTGATCTTTAGGATTTTTTATTTCTACCTTTTGAAGTTAGTCGTTGCTACTTGTGCAGAGAAATTTTACCTGTCCTAAATTTCTCATGCAGTCACGCATTCACATGGAAACATACAACAGTAAACAAACTATCAAGAGACAGTGATATGATAACGTAGCAGGGACTGTTATGCTGTTAACATGGATTTACCCAAGGTAGGAGTAGAGTCGAACCACACTACTTGTCTGGATCTAAATCACAAACACTCAGAATCACAAGAATCGATGACAATATAGCATATACAGAACTGTAAAAAACTAAAAATTCACTGTTATTCAATGTAGAAGAGTCGACCGTGCAATAGCTCCTCTCTACCGTCCCTTACAGTGCATGTTATAATACTTCAAAACTCAAGAAAACCTAATTGAAAGATCTCTAAAAATCCTAATACATTCATACCTTCTAAATAAGACCTCATATTGCCAAAATTAAACCAAGAATAAAGGGAATTTGCACATTGTGCCCTCCACCCCCAACACCACCCCCACCCCGACGCACAAAAAAAAAAGCCACCCAATTTAATTGGCAATTAAATCCCAACTCCTTGTCATCCCATGAGGGCACTGATGCAAACTCCAAACACAGTGACAAACTCCCTGTTTTCTGAACTGAAGTTCACAAATTACCAAATAAACCCAATCCCGCCCACCCTTCCTGTATTTTTAATGACCTCATTTCAGCGCTTCTAGGACTGGTTGGGTCCCCCTAATTCAAAGAAACTCCTCACACATGGGTCCGAAACCCTTGTGCTCGATCCACCTCCATATACACCATTGCCTGTTCAATCACATTGATCTCCATTGTGATCCGCTTCAATTTCAGCTGAATTTTCAGGGTTCCATCCACATTTTAAGCATTCAACCTATATTGGTTGCTGCCAAGCGAAGCAACTTGCTAAACATACCCAATCCCCTGGCCAGAAAGCAATTAATACACACTATAAACCAGAAGATCAGTTCCCCTATAATAAAAAAATCTTGTACTGCTGCTTAATAGTTAATTGTTAAATTTGTTAAAGTTTCAGGGCCGAATTTCAAACATAAATGTAGCCCTACACCTAAAATCTAAACCATTGAGAACAATATTCCCCCCTTATATAAGTTGTGTGAAAATTTTCATTCCAAGCGGAATCAGCCACCTTCAAATCAACAATGCCACATGATTAAAATCATTAGCATCTGTAGGATCTACCCAAGGGTGAAAAAACACGACCAGACTTGCTAACCCGTCGCCGCATAAAAAACAGGTCAGGAAAACCAGACCCGTGTGAAAAAGGGGGCGGGTTAGGGTCAACCCGCTTAACCTACATCATGTTGGAAGTAGGTGGGCCTCGTGGATAGATTTTCAAAAAATTTTGACCCACTTGACTCAGGGATCAAGTACCCATAAGGCCATAAACCACATCCAGGATGCAATCCCTCAATCTCATCAATCATGTACAGCAATAAACTCTATCTAGAAGTTAGAAACCAGCAACAAACAAGCAACCAAAAAATATATAACATACAAGGAAATAAATTATACCTTTGGAGCCCAGTAGTGCTCTATTGGAGAAGAAGACAATTAGCTTGAACAAGAACTCTTCTTGTAGCAAATTAGGATTTCTAAGACCTTGATGTCTTCCACGCTATGACCCACTTTCAAATCTCTTTTCTCAAGAAGAATGGTGGGATCTTCAAGAGAAAACCAACTAGAAGCTCTTAAGGAATTAGAAGAAAAACTAGAAGAAGGAAGGAGAGATGGGCGTGCAACACTTTGCACTCTAGGGGTCTTGGGCATCAAATCCAATGATGGACGTCCAAGACCGTTGCTCCCCTATTTATTGCTTTAAAGCAACTCCTCTTACTAATTAAAATAGAAGTCCTACTTCCATTAAGAATTAGTAACTATCTCCTTTCTATTATAGAAGTCTCACTTCCACAACTATTAGTAACCTACTATTACCACTATTAGAAGTCTCACTTCAAATAGAAATAGTAACTTTCTAATTCCTTCCTTTTAGAGTTCAAGTAATTATTAGTAACTTTCTAATAACTTGGGCTAGTGTGGGAACCATTAGGACTCCATAGACAGCTGGCTCCAATTGGGACACCGCGACCCCACATCTCATGTGCAATCCGGGCCCACAGTTAATTACAAATAACTCCACTATATAAATGCAATTGCACTCCTGTCTTAGGAATAAATTACAAAGAAGACCCTAAACTTCCTTATGACCAAAAGTAGGCCCCTCTATCTTTAACCATGAATCAATTCGATTAAATCTGTCTCTTCCAATCTTAGATCCATATCTTATTATCCTTGAGACCCAATTAATCACAGTGATCATCAGTACCATCCAATTAACTCTTAATCGAGATGGGTGCGCACTTACTAAAGATAAATCCATTAATTGGAACAAGGGGATAATATAGATAGATTCCATCTTGACCATTAAATGTTCCCACAGTCCTACTACCACGTACCCAAGGCACTGAGGTGTTGACCTACAGTTGTTTTCACTCATTGGTGACTCAAAGCAAATGAATAGACAGAAACTTGAGTTCATCAATGTCTCAAGATTGAGAGCCTATTGCTAGGGAGTTATGATAGCAAATTTTAAAATAAAGACAGTATTCCATAAGGTGCTTCTCATGGTCCTTCAATACATCCAATGTACCAACACCGTGATCTAGAATCTTACATTTTGATGATTGAGACAAATCATACTATCTCATAGTGATCAAAGTGCTGCAACCTTATCAGATGAGATGCCCAGTCTCATCACTGGTTGTGAAGATATTTAAGTATAAGATTTGTGACATATATCTCCCGTATGTGGATCTCATCCATACACATATATCACATCTAATATACTAATGAGACCCGATTCATCTCACGAACCATCATGTCATATGCATTGGTTATGTTCATAAAGTAATAAAACACCATTCATCTCATGAAAGGAAAACATGATTTTATTGATAAATAAAAAAATTAATCAATTTATTACATCATATGATGGATTGAGACGATACAAACTAACACATCACCCATATTTGATAAGCAAAAATGATTAGTTCATATAGTTCTTGAAATAAAGTTGGGCCTGGGCTAAGATCCATATTGGAAACCTCACCTGTTAACCTAACCCGTATCCCATCCTAGGTCTACTCATCCATAAGAACAGGTCCATCAAATGTTAATAGGTATCCGTAAGACCTTGACCCATTAATCGTGCGATTAGTACTAAAATTTTAAATTCTGGTCACATAAATAAAATGAAGATTTTAGCATCAGATGTTGCTCTTGATTGCACTACTTGTAAGCTTGGAAAGAGTAAAACCTTGCCTTTTCTATTACATGTTTCCTCATGTATCAAATGTTTTGATTTAGTACATAATGATGTTTTGAGTGTTGCACCTCATTCGTCTTCTAATCTTCTCTCTATTGGTTAGCTCGTTGAAAATAAATGCACTGTCTCAATTTTTTCATCTAGTTGTCTTGTGCAGGATCAGGAATCGGGGAAGGTGATAGGGAAGGGACCTAAATTCAGAAGGATGTTTCCTCTCCAAATCACTACACTAGCTAATGATGTTACTTTGCTTTCTTTATTTAGTTCTTCTTTGGATGATGACCGTCAACTTTGGGATAAGCGTCTTGGACATCCAAACGCACAAAAATTAGTGTTTATGTTGAACGGTGATTTGATTATGAATAGAGTTTCATGTTCTCGTAAAGATGTCTTTTTTTATTGCTCTGCTTGTAAACTTGGCAAAAGTAAAAAACTTCCCATTCCCACTCATAAGGAAATCAGTACAAATTTTTTTGATTCAATTCATTCAGATGTTTGGGGTATTGCATCGACTGTTCCACACACCAATCATAAATACTTTTGTCACATTCATTGATGATTACAGTCAGTTCACATCGGCATATTTTTTGCATGCCAAATCCGAGGTCCTGGATGTTTTTAAAAAATTTCTTACCCTCATTGAAAACCAATTCTCCAAACCTATAAAAAAATTTGTGTTCAGACTCAGCAGGGGAATGCGTCTCTTCTCATTTTCAAGAATTTCTTCAATCCAAGGGCATTATTTCCCAACGGACATGTCCCTACACACGACAACAAAATGGGGTGGTAGAATGGAAAAACCAGCACCTTCTTTATGTTGTTAGAACATTACTTCTTGATTCTTCAGTCCTATCCATTTTTTGGGTAGAAGCTCTTTCTACCACCATGCATCTCATCAATCGGCTTCCATTGTTGAAGCTCCAAAATCAATCTCCATATTTCCGTCTTTTTGATACCCTACATCTCATGAACATCTTCGTACCCTTGGCTGTGTTTTGTCCATTTATCCTCTCATGAGCGAGATAAACTCTCAGCCTAATTGGTAAAATGTGCATTATTGGGGTATGCTTCTCATCAGAAGGGTTATCTTTGTTATGATCCCACCGTCTGTGATGCAGGCCAGACTACTGGGGCCCGCTTGAAAGTCTATTCCAGAAGGCCCAAAGCCCACAAGACCCATCAATGAGTTCCGAAGATTATCTCCATTGGCAGTTTCTAGTATTAGACCTTCTAGAGGATTTTCCTAATTTAGTAGATTTATTAGATTTCTTATAATTGATATGATTTAGCAGAATTATGGAGTTTCTAATTTTTATATGGCTTGATTGCTAAGTAAGTGATTAGACTTTATTATATAAAGCATGTAAATCCCTTCACTTGGGATAAATTACATTGAAATTTAATGAAAGTTTGAGGTTCCTCAATCATGAGTTCTCTCTTGTCCGAGGTGTGAGACCTAGACGTCCTATCTAAGCCGTTTCACTTGGAGTTTAGCTTATTCGCTATCCTCCTTCTCGCGCTGCTTCAATTGCTATTAGAGCGGGGATCCGTCTCAGATCGCCGGTTCGAGGAAATCCGATACCCAGTCTCTCTACTTACTTTCACTCCATTATCATCATCTCCTCCACTGGCATCATCATCCCCATCACCCATCACCACACCCGAGCCTTCTCCTTCGCCCATCATTACGATCGAAGAGTTCCCAAAAAAATCCTTGCCACGCCATTATATCCCTTTCACGCATCACAAAAACCTCACCCGACCTCAATCCCATCTATATCCAAAATCCCACATCAACCAAACCACTTGAAAATGCCCAACCAATTTTCCCAAATCCGAGCACCACTCAAAACCCCCAAAATTTCCCCAGATGCCTAACCCATCCATCCCATACCACGGGACCTCCAAAACCCAAAGCCCTAAACCCTTTGAAAGTCAGCGATCTGAATCCCCAGCCATACGAACCCCAAACAAGAAACCCATCTTCATCCAACATTCCAACACCCGAAATCCCTAAAAAGAAGAAAAAAATAGAGATCGAGAAGAGCAAGACAAAAGAAGCAAAATAGGAAGAGTAGAGAGACGAAAGCACACCTGGATCTCCAGCCTAATCCATAGTTACCACCGTGGTGGACCACAGTAGCAGCATCCATCACCTTCGTACTCTCGTCCCCTCCCTGTCTCTCGGCTTCATCACCAATAGCAGAAACAAGGGGTTTTGCTTTTCTTTCCTTCATGTGTCGTCGCCAGTCCCCATCACCGTTGGCATCTCACCACTGCCATCATCCTTCCTCTTCAAAACCGCAGCAGCAGTAAGGGTAGAACCCTTTTCGTCGAGAGGCAAGGAAGGGGAATGAACCCGTATTTTTCATTTCATTGCATCAAGCACGAGGCACAAGTGACGGGACCCCACGTGGCCCGCTTCCAATCAACTGAACAGCAGGCCCATTTAGGGTTGTAGTTCGGATCGAGTCTGACCCAACGGCAACTAGCAGCATAAATAAATAAAGTACCATGTCTACCCGCATTTGCGCTGCATTTAGAGGAAAATTCATAGATCGTCAACGTGATACCTACATTATGGAATTAATGGACAGGACGGACAGGGTTGAATAGCGTCAACTGGAACAGTGACAACCGAAGACCTTCCAACAACAATGATGGCAACAATGCACAAAGAGGAAACAACAACCATGCAGATGTGGAAAATTCTATCAATGGTGAGCCGCAAGATGCTTATCGGCAATTTATGGAGCGCATAATGGAATAAACCGATTATGATCCATCATGGCCGATGAGATGACATCACCAAGAAGGCACGTGTTGATGTTCCTGATTTCTTTGGGCGCATAGATGTGAAAGTCTTCACCGACTGGATTACTGTAGAAGATAGTGTCTCAGGCCCAGCACACACAGTTATATAAAATCCCATGTATGGGATTCAGTGATAAGATTATGTTGCTGATTTCTCTATTGACCTTCCTTGTATAGATTAGGAGATTGATTCATTAGAGCCCTTGATTAGGGCATGGGCATAATGAGATTATAAAATAGATGGACAATCCTCCCATTTGAGGCATTCGTTTCTTTCCAACTCTTGTCTCCTTTCTTCTCTCATCTCACTACATATTATAACATGGTATTAAAGCTTTGGTTATGATCAATCATCTTCTCTCATTGATCCAATAATTCTCCCTGGCATGGATCTCCTCTTTGTTATGTGCCTGATGTGCTCACTAATCAACAGTGGCCCACCACGGATCATCTTCGTATCTCCAAGAGACCTCCACAGTTGTGATCGACTATCCTTGACGTCTTTCTAAGGATTTTTCTGGAATTTTTCCATCACCTTTGAGGTAGATTTCAGCCACTTCTTCCTCTGTCGTTTTTAATAAAATCTTGTCAGATAGTTTTCATCAAGACCGTCCAGATTTGTGGATTTGTATCCAAATCTCATCAGCTTTGGACTGAAGGAAGTAACTTTGATCTTCTTTAAGAAGTTCAAACGTGGTCTTTGATTAGACCACCTTGTGGGGCCCACACACAGATCTTGATCCAATTTTCCAGTTCGTCTGGCACTGTCTGGGGAAATTATGCCATCTTCTGTTGTCTTCCACACTATCTTGTCTGCTGGTTGCTGGTGTGTGCTGATGATGCTGCTTGTTACTGATTAAGGGTTAGTTAATTCTTGATCAGTACTAGTTGCACTGTTGGGATTGTTTACTGCTGTATTCGCAATTCATAGCAGATCAAACCACTTTTGTTTTTGGTTCGTTTGCGTGCCGATCTCTTCTTTCTATTATTGTTTTGAGTGCTCTGTTGTCTCTTCTCTACTACAGTCTGCAATGGACAAGTATGACGTTATCCCAATTAAATTCAATGGGCAAAACTATATGTCCTGGTCCTTGCACTTAAGGAACTTTGTAGAAGGACAAGGGCCTTTTGGTTATCTTGATGGATCGATACCTAGGCCTCATATTACAAGAACCACTAGCTCCAAAGGCCTAGCCGCCTGATCCAAAGAAAATGCTAAAGCAATCACTTGGATCCTTAACTCTACTAATCCCTCGCTTGCCGTGGATCTACAAGCCTACACTATTGCAGCTGATATGTGGGCTCATCTGAAGAAAGTCTACCATCAAACCAATAAAGCCCGGAAATTTCACTCGGATAAATCTGTGCAGGAATACTTTAATAGTTTCATCACCTTATGGACTGAAAGGGATTCCATGTTGATCCAGACAGTCTCTTTTGGATTTCTTTCTGAGGCTCTCCAGTTACAAAAGGCAACTCACATTAGCCAGTTTCTTATGAATCTACTACAAGAATTTGAATATGTTTGGTTTGCCCTCATGAATAGACAAAATACGGCTAATCTTAATACTTGCTTGCAAGAAGTCCTTCGCGAAGAACTTCGTCTCACTTCACAGTGCACTATTCTAGAAGCACCCAAAGCCTTCCTCGCGCCTCTTCCGGCTAACACGGCTCTTCTGGCAACTCCAAATACAAAGCTAACTCAATGTTATGAATGTAAAGGCTTCAGACATATTTCTAAAAATTTCTATAAGAAATTGGTTTTTAGATATTGCAAATGAACCAGTCATCTTATTGATGACCGTCGAAGCCTACAGCGACGAAATGAGACACAGCCTAAGAAGCCGCCCTCCAATATGCTAAGACAGAATATTCTATATGCATTTCAGGCTCAAGATCCCTTATCTGATACAGGAAGCACTTCCTCAGGGGCTATATCCATGACTCTTGCTCAGATCCAAGAACTAATCCAGAGCACAGTTACCTTTGCATATGCATCTATGGGCTTCTCTGGCAGTCGGTATCAAACTCATTCTCATATAGCATCTCCTGCCTTTATTCTTCTGCATCTCTTTATTCTCCTATCACCTCTTCCACATGGTTTTTACATTCAGGAGCCTCAAATCACATGACATCTGTAGAACATAGTTTTACAAATTCCCACCCTTACCTTAGAAAAGAGAAAATAACCACTACTAATGGTGATCAACTACTCATTTCTGGAGTTGGTACTATTACTTTATTTAGTGTCTCTGGCCAGTCCATCACCTTTCCCAATGTCTACTTTGTTCCAAAATCATCAGCCAATTTACTTTCTGTAGGACAACTTATTGATGATGGCTATCTTGTTCACTTTTCTTCCTCTGGTTGTGTTATACAGGGGCGACAAACTGGGAGGTGATCGTGACGGGGAGTAAACATGGGCGCCTGTTTTTGCTGGACATTGGACATCATTCCTTCTTTGCTTCTTCTAATAATTTCAATAAATTGTGGATGGTTTGGCATAATCGCTTGGTCATGTGAACAATGTCTATTTAATTTCCTTGTTTAAACTTGGTTGTTTGGAATCTCCTATTGATAAATAAAATGACGTGTTCTTTATCTCAATCAAAATGTGAAACTTGTTGTTCAAGAGTCATATTTTGTCATTTTCTATTCATAATTCTCATGCGTTAGCATCATTTGACATCATTCACACTGATGTTTGGGGCATTGCACCTACCTTAAGTAGGGCGGGATACAAGTACTATGTGACATTTATTGATGATCATTCTCGTTATACTTGGATTTATTTCATGTACTTAAAATCTTTAGTATTTTCTATTTTTCAAAGATTCTATAACATGGTCAACACCCAATTTAAGAAAGCTATCAAGATCTTTAGATCATATTCCAATGGAGAATACATGTCTCATGAATTCTTTGCTATCCTTTCTGATAAAGGCATTCTTCATTAAAAATCTTGTCCGCACACTCTTCAACAAAATGAAAATGCGGAAAGAAAGAACAGACATAATCTTGAAACTGTTCGCACTGTTTTACTTGCATCCTTAGTTCCTCCAAAATTTTGGTGTGATGCTGCACAGATTGCGGTATATCTGATCAATCGTATTCCTAGTACTGTTCTAGGCAAGACTACTCATTAT
The DNA here is from genome assembly GCA_028538565.1 of Umbellularia californica. Classification (NCBI taxonomy): domain Eukaryota; kingdom Viridiplantae; phylum Streptophyta; class Magnoliopsida; order Laurales; family Lauraceae; genus Umbellularia; species Umbellularia californica. The sequence continues at coordinate 21,064,142 of JAPQWN010000012.1, read as the reverse complement.
GGAGTTCTCTTTACATAATCCTTCATACTCTCACTAATGTGTTTTTGGTTGCTTGTGTTTTGTTCATCTTCCACCTACTGATCGCACTAAGCTATCACCACATGCTGCCAAATGCATCATTCTTAGCAACAATACTGAACACAAAACGGTTCTTGTGTTTTGATCGGTTTGAAAAACGCATGCGAATCTCTCGTAATTTGATCTTCTTGGAACAAACTCCCTTCTTTTCATTATGCTTAGATCATTATCCCATTGCAGTGTCCTATTTGCCATAATTCCCGGAGTCTGCTCCCAAAGTCTATGTCCGGCGTAACACGGTTCCTCCTATGGTGCCTCCCTCCCCTGATCCTCTCCTAGTGCCACCTACTGCTCCTACAGGTAACAATGCTTCTTCTGATAATACCATCTCTCTGCAACGATCTAATCGTCTTTCTGTTGCCCCTAACCGCTATGGATTTCCTACTCTCTTTTCATCTTTAGATAGTGCTCCTATACCCACCTCACATTCATAGACCTCAAAGATTGCTTTCTGGCAGGATGCTATGAATGAGGAATTGCTCACTCTCGAAGTTAATCAGACATGGGACTTGGTACCGACTCTTGAAGGAGCCTCTGTGATTTGCAGTAAATGGATCAATTCCATAAAAGTTCACTCCGATGGGAGTCTTGATCGCTACAAAGCCCGATTAGTTGCACAGGGTTATTAACATGAGTATGGAATCAACTATGAGAAGACATTTGCACCAGTGGTTAAAATGGCCACCATTCGTCCTCCTTTGTGTCGCTGCATCCGGCAACTAGCCTCTATGACAAATGGATGTCAAAAATGCATTTCTTCATGAGGATTTGTGAAAAACTGTTTGTTTAAAGCCTCCTCAGGGATATGCCTATCCTCCTAAGCCTATTTGTAAGTTGCGGAAATCTCCCAGGGCTTGGTTTGATAAATTCCGGGCTGCAATTCTTCAAACTGGCTTTCGTTAGAGTCATTCTGATAGTTCACTATTTCTTAGATGGACAACAAAGGGCTACACCTTCCTTTTAGTATATGTTGATGATATGATTATCAGTGGCAATGATATTGCCAGCATTACGGATCTCAAACATCATCTCACTCGCCACTTCAGAATGAAGGATCTTGGTCCTCACCTACTTTCTAGGGATGGACTTCTTGCGTAGCAAATCTAGCACTCAGGTTCATCAGTGTAAATATGTTACTGATTTGATTACTTCGGCAGTACTTGATGATGCTCACACTTTTGATACACCTATGGAGTTGAACAGCAAGATCGGTATGGATGATGGCCCTCCCCTGGATGATCCCTTTGTTTTCCGGTGGATAGTTGGTAGTTTGCTCTACTTAACTATGACTCGGCTGGATATTTCTCATACCATTCATAAGGTTAGACAGTTTGTGAGCAATCCTCACAAACCTCACATTGCTGCTGCTTTGTGCATAATCTGCTATGTCAAAGGCACTCTTAAGCATGGTCTCTTTGAATCTTCGGGCGCTTCTCTACACTTATCCCTTATACGGATGCTGACTGGGCCGGTTGCCCAGATTCTCGGCGATCTACCACTGGCTGGTGTATGTTTCTTGGAGAATCTCTAATTTCATGGAAGTGCAAGAAGCAAACCACCGTTTCAAAATCTTTTGCTGAGGAAGAATATTGGGCAATGTTATTTGCGAGTGCTGAAATCATCTAGGTACGCCGTCTTCTCTGTGAATTCATTGTCACTGTTGGTAGCTCTACACCTCCTCATGGGGACAACACTAGTGCTACCGGAATTGCCAACAATCCAGTCTTTCATGAAAGAACGAAGCATATTGAGATTGAATGCCACTTCATCCGTCAGCCATAGATGAAAATAGCGGCCGCTACGAAGTGTAGCGGCCGATATATCGGCCGTGGCGGCCCAGGCCGCCACGCTAAATTGAAAAAAGCGGTCTTCTGACCGCTACGTGAATGTAGCGGCCGCTACGACCGCTACAGGGCCGCTACGGCCGCTACGGGGTGAGAAAATTTTCTATTTTTCAATTTTTTTTAAAATGCATAATAAAACTTATTTTTTTTCTTCTCTCCAAATAACATTTCTACACAACTCTTTTACCCTTTTATGTTTAAAAGAACACCAAAAAGCACATGATCTCGCCGAATTATAGTCGATACAAAGAGTTCTTCTCAATGATTCTTCTCTAAGTACATCCTATTAGACACTCCCTTTGGTATATGCATTTTTTTCTCTAGGTATTCTTAAGTCTTGACTTCATGACATAGTTTTTTTTTTATAAGCCTTTCATTAGTTTCTAAGTTAGCATAACTAAGCAACATGAACACATGTAAAAAAAAAATCATTACTATTATTTTCTATTTATACAAGGATACAGGACCTCATATAGTGAGGGGACCGCTACGCCCCCTTACCTTAGTTACTTTTGAAAAAAAAATACATTTTCTCTCATTTTCCAATATTCTAGATTTTCTAGAATTTTTTCAAATTTTTTTGACTATTTTTTCAAATCGCACCGCTACACCGCTACGCTACGTAGCGTTTTGGCGGCAGGCCGCTACGCCCACCGCTACCGATATTTTCATCTTTGCCGTCAGCATGTTGTTAACTCTGCCTCATGTCTCTACTCTTAATCAGTTGGCGGATATCTTCACAAAAGTTCTTCCCAAAATGCGTCATTATGATCTCACTAGCAAATTGATGTTTTCTGCATTACCACATCAATTTAAGGGGGCGTGTAAAAGATAGTGTGGCTTAGGCCCATTTAGGCACAGCCCACACAATTGTATATAAAATCCCACATATGCGATTCAGTGATAAGATTATGTTGCTGATTTCTCTGTTGACCTTCCTTGTATAGAATAGGAGCTTGATTCATTCATTATTCTGATTGTATTAATTAGCTTGTTTAGAGACCTTGATTAGGGCATCATGAGATTATAAAATAGATAGACGATCCTCCCATTTGAGGCATTCGTTTCTCTCCGACTCTGTCTCCTTCTTTCTTCTCTCATCTCACTACACATTATAACCCTTAAAGATTATTTTGAGTGGTACAACATGGAGGAAGACAAACATGTTCCTTTTGTCAAGATGATGATGAAGGGTGCAGCACGTGTTTGGTGGCGGAGTCTTAAGTCAACATGATCATCCAATTACTAACTTTTGCGAAAAGTTGAATGACTCTTGCAAGAAATATTCGCCGTATGACTTGATATACTTTGAAGTTGTACAAGCTCTTCGTCATTGCAGCATCTGAACTCACAGAAAAAGATGAGCGCCAACCGTGTCAAATGGAACACATATTTGTAGGAATTCACATTTGTAGTGCGTCATAAGTTAGGCACGGAAAACAAGGTAGCATATGCCTTAAGTGGCCGTTCTCACCTCCTCACGACAATTTCCATCTTAGTTCCAGGCCTTGAAGAAATTCGCAGGGAATATCCTAATGATCATGACTTTGGACACATCTACAAAGATCTTCTAAATGGTGAGTTTTTTAAACGTTCCAAGTTCTATACATGATGGCTATTTGTTTCGTGGAAATCAGCTGTGTTTTCCAGCTACAACTATTTACGAGTATGTCCTCCGAAAGTTGCATGGTGGATGCAGTGGACATCTTGGGCGAGATAAAACTTTGGCACTTGAGGAAGACCACTTCTTTTGGCCCTAATTGAAAACAAATATTGCCCGAATTTGTGAGTTATGCAGAGTATGTTAGCCTGCAAAGGGACAAAAGAACACTAGATTGTATCAGCCCCTTCCTATTCCATAAGAGCCTTGGCAAGATCTAGACATGAATTTTGTCCTGGGATTACCAAAAACTGTAAGAATGGTAGATTCTATTTTTGCTGTGGTGGACAAATTTTCCAAAATGGCGCTTTATACCATGTGCTAACACGGAAAATGCAAGGAAGGCTGCCACTCTTTTCTTCAAAGAGATTGTTCGTCTTCATGGCCTACCCAAGACTATAGTGTCCGATAGAGATACAGAGTTCATAAGCTTCTTTTGGAAAACTTTATGGCATATGATGAAGACAAAGATTAAGTATTCCAGTGCCTACCATCCTCAAGTTAATGGCCAAACTGAGGTCGTCTATCGAAGCTTGGGAAATCTTCTTCGCTGTCTCGTCGGAGAACACATTGCTTCATGGGATCTTAGTTTGCCCATGGCGGAGTTTGCCTATAATAACTCCGTAAAAAGATCAACTGAAAGATCACCATTTGAAGTTGTCACAAGTGTCAAGCCGTGTCTTCCGATTGACCTGAGTACTTTACCAACTGAAGCCAGGCCTAGCCAAGAACCTGAACAATTTGCCCGGCATATGAAGGACGTTCATGATTAGGACAGTCAACAGATTGCCAAAAGTAATGAGACTTACAAACAGAAAGCAGACACTCGACGGCGCCCTGTCGAGTTTAATGAAGGAGACATGGTCATGGTGCGTATAAAGCAAGAACGGTTCCCCACAAGCACTTACAAGAAGTTACATCCCAGAAGTGCAGGTTTGTTCAAGATTCTAAAGAAAATCAGCTCAAATGCCAATGTGCTCGATCTCCCGCCAGACATGAATATTAGTTCTACGTTCAATGTTGAAGATCGCACAATTTATCATGGGCATTATCGGGATGAATCATTTGAAGAGCAAGCTATCTAGCTTCCCATGGTTCCAACTCCTCGAGAAAAATTTGAAGATGTCCATGATGACCAATTGGTTTCAACAAAGACCGGAGGATATCATAAGTTTTTGGTTAAGTGAAAAGGCAGAACGTTTTCTGAAGCTACATGGAATATCGCCACAAACTTTAAGAGACTCAATCGGAATTTGTACGAGAGGTACCAAGCTAACAACTTACTAGAGTCAAGTTTCTCCAAGCTGGGGAGTGCTGATGCAGGCCAGACTACTGGGCCCTACTAGAAAGTCTATTTCAGAAGGCCCAAAGCCCACAAGACCCATCAATGAATTCCCAAGATTATTTCCATCTGCAGTTTCCGGTTTTAGACATTCTAGAGGATTTCCCAAATTTAGTAGATTTATTAGATTTCTTATAATTTATATGATTTAGCAGAATTGGGGAGTCTCTACTTTTTATATGGCTTGATAGATAAGTTAGTGATTAGACTTGATTTTATAAAGGATGTAAATCCTTTTGCTTGGGACTAAATTACATTGAGATTGAATGAAAGTTTGAGGTTCCCCAATCGTGAGTTTTCTCTTTTCTGACGTGTGAGACCTAGACTTCCTATCTAAGCCGTTTGGATTGGAGTTTAGTCAGTTGGCTATCCTCCTCACGCTGCTTTAGTCCGCCAAGTTCGCATCTCTCGCAACGTAATATTCTTTGAAAATCAATATTTCTTTCCCATTCACGAAGACACACATTCCACAGAAAGCATTTCTTTTTTACCAGTTTTTTCTGAATCTCCATCTACAACAAGGTTTTAACCAAGGCTCGTGTATGTGAGGCGTCAAACACAAGATTCTTCTGCACTAGGCAACCTCTAGTTGAACCTGATCTAACACCAGCACTTGATCCTCCAATCCTTCTTAGGTCCACTCGTCCCCCGGATCAATTGTCGTTATATGTTACTTTATCCACCGTTTTTATCCCTGACACTTATTCGCAAGCTATAAAGCATCCTTGTTGGCAACGGGCTATGCCAGAAGAACTCGTTGCTATGCAAATGAATCTTACATGGGACATGGTTCCATCTCCATCTCATGCCAAGCCCATCGGTTACAAATGGATATACTTTATCAAACTGAAACCAGATTGATCATTAGATAGATATAAAGCTCGTCTAGTGGTGTTTGGTAATCGCCAAGAATACGGGGTTGACTCTTATGAGACTTTTGCTCCGGTTGCTAAAATGATGGTGGCTAGAATTCTCTCATCTCTTGTTGCATCTCAGTCATGGCCTTTGTTCCAAATGGATGTCAAGAATGATTTTCTCCATGGTGGTCTTTAAGAAGAAGTCTACATGCGACCTCCTCCTGGTCTCACTGATTTATCCAAGAATAGTGCGTGCCGATTACGCCGATCCCCTTATGGATTGAAACAAGCTCCTAGAGCTTGGTTTTAAAAATTCCGCCACTTTTATCCATGCCGGGTTCCAACAAAGTATGATCATTCTCTTTTTCTTTGTTGGACGTCACATGGACTCACATTACTTGTATATGTCGATGATATCATCATCTCTGGGATGGATCCTGATGGTATTGTTCAACTACAGATGGTTCTTCATGCTTCCTTTCATATGAAATATTTAGGTCTCCTAACGTATTTTCTAGGCCTCGAAGTGCACACCAGCAAAGGAGGGCTATTCATAAATCAACATAACTATATAAGTATACCAAAGACCTCATTACTCAATCTCGACTACAGAATACCACTCCGGTTGATATTCCGTTAGAATTAAATGTGAAATACAAAAAAGATGATGGCAACCTTCTTGAAGATCCAACAATCTGCCGCAAACTTGTTGGCAGTCTAATTTACCTAACAATCACTCGACCAGATATCTCTCATGCGGTTAACTTGGTCAGTCAGTTTATGACTCAACCCACGCAAATTCACATGTCAGTTGTCAAGCGTATCATTCGCTATCTTCTTGGGACACAAGAGCCTGGCATTTTCTTTCCTTCTTATTCAACTTTGATACCGATAGCCTATTGTGATGCAGACTAGGCCGGATGTCCAGATACTTGTCGTTCCACGACCAAATGATGTGTCTATCTTAGGAATGCTCTCATCTCATGGAAATGCCAAAAGCAAGATAGAGTTTCAAAATCCTCTACAGAAGGAGAATATCGCTCTATGTTCGTTGCATGCTCTAAGGTGATTTGGTTACGACATTCACTTAAGGAACTTGGTTTTCCCCAACACACTGTTACTCCTTTGCATGCCGACAATACAAGTGTTGCTCAAATCGCTGCAAACCCTGTGTTTTACAAAATAACAAAGGATATTGAAGTTGATTGCCACTACATTCGTGAAGTATTTTGTTTTATGAAATTTCACCTTGGTTTATTCTGAGAAAATGTCCCAGTTTAAAAAAGATAGAGAAATTATTTTAAATCTAAAATTAAACTCATTGTGAATCCTAATTAAAATACCTAAAGCTCAACATCTAACTTATTCCTAATCTCTCTCTCTCAATTAAAATACCTAAAGCTCAACATCTAACTTATTCCTAATCTCTCTCTCTCAATTAAAATACCTAAAGCTCAACATCTAACTTATTCCTAATATCTCTCTCTCTCTCTCTCTCTCTCTCTCTCTCTCTCTCTCTCTCTCTCTTACACACACCTGTTATGACCGGTATGGTTGATATTTTGACAATGTCAGCTGCGACGTGACAACCAATATTTCCCCCATATTTATGTTATAAGGATCATGATTGATATCTCAACAAAATGTTGTCCTAGTCCAGACTGCTTCAGATTCATATCAACAGATCAACGATATGAAATGCACCGGTCAATATTTTAAATCAAGGGCCAGACAACTAGTACAAGGCCAGCTTAGACTCTGCCATAGACCAACCTATTAAACATCCAGAGGTAGTTCCATATCCTTGGCAGTCTGCGCATGCAAAATATACAATAAACTCTCCTCTTCTTTTGTTTTATATGCTTCTTAGCAACTAGAAAGTAAGAAGGCCTATGCTTCATTATCCTATAAGGCCTATGCTCCATTATCCTTTGTTAATTTAAGGACTCCGCTGTTCCTATGGCTTCCTTTCATTCAGAAATTAGAAACCATATAAAATAATAAGACAGCAGCCAACAGCCATCTTTGGCTGGTTTTCTTCATCGAACTTCTGAATTGTCCCCTTTTCTACATTTGCAAGTGTATTCAAGTCAGGCTTCTGGTTTACATTGATTGTAAGGGAATTGCCTGTGATCTTTTTGCTGATTTCCCTCCTCTTCTTGATGCACCCAAGTACTGTCAATCCTGCGGAAAGCCCTTCGGCTGTCAATCTATCTGAGTAAACCAGACCTAACAGGATATCCTGAAAGAATCCTATTAATTAAACACCATCTTCATGCAATAATCTAAAATTTATGATTTGTCCCACATCATTATCCTTTGTTAATTTAAGGACTCCGCTGTTCATATGGCTTCCTTCCATTCAATAATTAGAAACCATATAAAAATAATAAGACATCAGACAACAGCCATCTTTGGCTGGCATTCTTCATCAAACTGCTGCAATAGTCCGCTTTTGGACATTTCCAAGTGTATTCAAGTCAGGCTTCTGGTTTACATTGATTGTAAGGTGAGGCAGTCAAGGAAGTAGTAATCCCAATTGATGGTGAACTCGACAATATCTGATCTTCAATCAAACAGAAAATCAACTTAAACAAGGAGAAAAAATAGAGTCGCTTACCTTTGATCGTGAAAATCTACCATAGATCATCAATCCTTTGGAAGGCACACCGTCAATCCAACGGAGAAAAGAATAAAGGAGGAACCATGCATCACTTTAATTAAAAGAAATAAAACATCCAAACATGGGTAATCTTGAATGGATAAGAAGTCATAATCTACTTTCTAATATTATAAGATAACTTTCCTTGATGGCTAAGGAAAGAAAATCGATATTAATATTCCTTACTAGATACATCATCACCTGATAATTAGGAAAGAGGGACAATAGAAAGTTGGGTTGGCTTGAATCTCATGGTAGAGAGAATTTCTCTACTTCTATCTTTGGTTTCCAAATTCCTTGAAGTGCTCCTTGTTTTACGGAGTCCCAATCTCTTTGTTGCCCCTTTCCTTTTATTCAAAATTATCTTCCTCCTCAGATCTAAGCACTTGTTTGATTGGGCCCCAAGTTAAATGGATCAAATAGCCATTGGACCGATCTAATTGGTCCAAATAAGTCAAGGCCGATCCAACACATGATCCATTATGTTGGACCTTCCGCTCCTGCGTCAGACTCCCCCGGTTGAAAAAGACTCGACCTCGAGTTTGCATCTGCCACTCGCCACTTTCGGTTTCGCTTCCTAGTCCGCTTCTTCTTTCACTTTTGATCTTTTGGCAGCACTTGAATATATGAAGATTTGTCATGAACTGGCTTGGAAGATTGATTTATGCAATTCATCCAGCCTAATAACTCGACCCATATTAGATCTCACCGTTGGATCCCTTCCCAGAAAGGATCTGAATAACAAGGTGCTGGCAAATATAATAACTACAAATGGATCTCTGTCTTTATACAAGACTGCATCTTGGGTCTCTCCTCTACCTTTATTCAAAGGGATCTCTGTCGACGTTATGCTGAGAAATTGGAGAGACGTGGTTGTTTCCTCTCTGGCCTCGACTCCTAGCGTTCAAAGATTGAAACCGCGTCCCCCTTAGGGCTTCAAGTTAAACTTCGATGGTAGTGCCATTGGTAATCCGGGGCTGGCTGGGTTGGGTGGAATCATTCGTGATAATTTGGATTCCTCTGTTCTATCCATTTCAGGGCCTGCTGGGGTTTGCTCTGTCAATCCAAGCCCACACTAGCAGGCCCATTTAGGCCCAGTCTGTATATTTCACTTAGTCAAAAGACAACTGTACATACTTAGTTTGTAATACTAAATTTTAGGATCTAGATATAGAGAAGATTCTAATTGCATGTAATCAGGGCATTCAGCCCTTATATAATATAAGCAGAGTCGACCATAACGGGCACTCAGTTTTACAACAATATTCTCTCTCAAATGACATGGTATCAAACACAGGTCGTCAAAAATTAGTGCTTTAGCTAATTTTATTCTTCAAGATCCAAAGTATTGTGGATTCTCCTAGTCATCTTCCAAGATCTGGAAGCCCTTCAGAGATCATCTCTCCAGCCTGATCGTCTTTGATCATCCCTGATCGTCTCAGATCAGACGTGGCCCACCTGAGATCATCATCAACAGTTCAGAGGAATCAGCCCATCTTGGTCGACTGGATATATACATATTTATGAAGATTTTCTCAAGATTTATCGATCATCAGAGGTAGGCCATCTACCATTTTTTGTGGAAAATCTGTTTTGTCCATTTCTTTCCATCACAGCCGTCCAAAATCTTGGATTTGGATTCGTTTTGCTTAAGACCACTTCCAGTAGTTGCAGAATTTTGCTGCTCACCCATCCCCATCCTCAGATCTGTATACAGATCACTTGGTGGGCCCCACGTGCAGATCTACACACTGACGACAAGGTCGTCTGGGCTCTGTCTGCACTCTATTTGTGCACTGTTCCTTTTCTGTCTTCTGGGAACAGTTCTGGACATTTGATCTGATTGACTGCTGTGATCTAATCCATCATTTGTAATCTGATCTATCATTGGTGAGTTTGTAATCTGATTGGTTTGTGATCTGAACCATCCATCATTGGTTGCTGATTGGTTTGTGATCTGATCCATCCATCATTGGTTGCTCGATCTTATTGGTTGCCGTCAACCCCTGGTACCTACGCAGTGCCGTCAGCTTCCAGTGCTTACACAGTGACCACTCCACGATATGCCTCCTCTGACTTCAGTGGTTCTATGCAGTATGATTCTTCCTCACAACCTGGTTCCTCAACACAATCTGCGTCCCCAGCTCCTCTCACCCCTGAGATGGTAAACCGAATGATTATCAATGCCTTAGCATCCATGAACATCGCAGGTACTGCTTCATCTCTTTCCAATACATGGTACTTAGATTCTGGTGTAAGTAACCATATGACCTCTTCACCCATAAAATTACAAAATGTCGTTCCATACACTGGTCATCTTACTGTTCAAGCTGTCAACGGAGATCATCTTCCCATCACCTCTATTGGTGAAACCCCTGGCCCCATACCCTTAACCAATGTTTTAGTTTCTCCTCATCTTGCTACCAATTTGGTTTCTGTGGGTCAACTTGTTGAAAATAATTACAATGTCTCCTTTTCTTCTTCTGGTTGTGTTGTGCAGGACCAGGAGTCGGGGGAAGTGATCGCGAGGGGGCCTAAGCGTGGAAGACTTTTTTCCTTACCAGTGTCTTCATTTATTCAAGATAAAACTTTACATCAGTTATTTTGTTTTTTCATTCAGAATAATTCTCGGTTGTGGTATAATAGGCTTGGTCATCCGAATGCCTCTACAATGTCTACTTTATTTCAATCTGGATTATTAAATAAACCTGTTGACTCTGCTTCCTTTGAATGTGATGGTTGTAAATTAGGAAAGAGTAAAACTTTACCTTTTCCACACTCTAAAACACGGAGCACTGCATGTTTTGACTTAATTCATAGTGATGTTTGGGGCATTGCTCCGACCCTTTCACATAGTCATTTCAAGTACTTTGTAACCTTCATTGATGACTACAGCAGATTTACTTGGATTTATTTATTACATTCGAAGTCTGATGTTCTTAATGCATTTAAATTTTTTGTTAGCTATGTTGACACCCAATTCTCCAAATGCATTAAAACTTTGCGCTCAGACTCAGGGGGGGAGTACGATTCCAATAATTTTCAATCTTTTCTAAACAATAAAGGGATCATTTCTCAACGTACCTGTCCGTATACTCCACAACAAAATGGAGTCGCGGAACGGAAAAACAGACATCTCCTTGATGTGACTAGAACACTTCTGATTGAATCATTCGTTCCCCCTCTTTTTGGACTGAAGCTCTCACCACAGCGGTCTATCTCATTAACCGCCTTCCATCTCTTACCATTGCGCATTCCACGCCTCATTTTAAACTATTTGGTCATCATCCTGTGTTTGATCACCTACATACCTTTGGATGTGTTTGCTTCGTTCATCTACCTCTCACAGAGAGAACGAAACTAACAGCGCAATCTCGCAGGTGTGCTTTTTCGGGTTATGCTACTAATCAAAAAGGTTTTGTTTGTTATGATCCCATTGGTCGTCGTGTCAGGATTTCTAGAAATGTTATTTTCTTTGAAAATCAATATTTTTTCCAAACTCACATGGACTGTCATCAACCATCTTCCCCAGCTCTCTTACCTGGTTTTTCGGATCCGAAAACCATTACTAGGTTTAATCCTGATTTTGTATATCACCGACGGGAAAAAACTACCACTGCAGATGGCCGTCCTCCTGATCTTCCACCGGCAAATGGTTCCCCGCCTACTCATGCCTTGCGTCACTCCTCCAGAACTTCTAGACCACCTGCGCGGTATGGATTTACCCATACTTCTTTGATGACAACCCTATCTTCTGTCTCTATCCCAAGTTCTTATTTGCAGGATGTACAACAAGATTGTCGGAACCAGGCCATGAAGAAAGAATTGGATGCATTGGATCAGAATCACACCTAGGATATTGTGGAGTGTACTTCAGCAGTTAAACCCATTGGTTGCAAATGGATCTACTCGATCAAACTTAAATCTGATGGGTCCTTGGATAGACACAAAGCTCGACTTGTGGCACTCGGAAACAGACAGGAGTATGGCATTGACTACGAGGAAACGTTTGCTCCTGTGGCAAAAATGACAACTGTTCGGTTACTTCTCGCAATTGCTGCATCGAAATCTTGGCCATTATACCAAATGGATGTAAAAAATGCATTTCTCCATGGGGATCTACAAGAAGAAGTCTATATGCGTATACCACAAGAAGTCCCATCTCCATCCAAGCGGTCTGTCTGTCGATTGCGAAAATCGCTTTATGATCTCAAGCAAGCTCCTCGGGCATGGTTCGAAACCTTCAGGGGTCGCTTATGCAAAAGTGGCTTTACTCAGAGCTCTTATGATCCATCTCTCTTTCTATGTCACACATCTACTGGGGTTACTGTGCTTCTGGTGTATGTTGACGATATTATTATCACTGGCACGGATGATGTTATGATCAAATCTCTCCAAGAATCCCTCAGGACTTACTTCCATATGAAGGATTTGGGCCCCTTGCATTATTTTTTGGGCTTAGAGGTGTATCAATCTCCCAAAGGTCTCTTTGTTAATCAACACAAATACACATCCGACCTTATCGAGTTGGCTGACCTCCATGATTCTTCGCCTGTTGATACACCTGTAGAGGTAAATCTCAAGCTGAGTAAAGATGATGGCGATCTTCTTCCTGATCCTCATATCTACCGGCGCCTTGTGGGAAGTCTTGTCTATCTCACCATCACTAGACCTGACATATCCTATGCTGTTAATCTTGTGAGCCAATTCATGACCGCTCCTCGACATCTTCATTTGACAGCTGTGAAGCGCATTATCCGCTATCTGCTGAGAACTGTTCCTCGTGGTTTATATTATCCAAAGGATAATCCTCTTCACCTGACCGCTTATGCGGATGCTGACTGGGCAGGGTGTCCAGACACACGTCGTTCTACTACGGGTTGGTGCATGTACCTTGGAAATTCCCTTATTTCTTGGAAATGCAAGAAACAAGAACGTGTGTCCAGATCTTCCACAGAAGCTGAATATAGGGCAATGTCTTCTGCTTGTTCTGAGATCTTATGGCTACGGGGACTTCTTTCGGAACTTGGGTTCACTCAAACCTCTCCTACTTCATTGCATGCTGACAATACTGGGGCTATCCGAATCACTGAAAATCCCATCTTCCATGAACGCACCAAACATATCGAAGTTGACTGCCACTTTATTAGGGATGAATATAAACGGGATGTCATTAGTCTACCTCATGTCCCTACAGAGCTTCAGTTTGCAGATATCTTCACAAAAGGACTTCCTCGACCTCCACATCAATTTCTTGTCTCCAAATTGCTGCTTTATGACTCCCCAGCATCAATTTGAGGGGGGGTGTCAATCCAAGCCCACACTAGCAGGCCCATTTAGGCCCAGTCTGTATATTTCACTTAGTCAAAAGACAACTGTACATACTTAGTTTGTAATACAAAATTTTAGGATCTAGATATAGAGAAGATTCTAATTGCATGTAATCAGGGCATTCAGCCCTTATATAATATGAGCAGAGTCGACCATAACGGGCACTCAGTTTTACAACAATATTCTCTCTCAAATGACATGCTCCACCAGTGAGGCAAAATTATTGGCAATCAGAACCGGCCTTAGAGAAGCTCTACGTTTGAATCTCCAAACTCTTATCGTGGAAGGGGACTCTTTCTGTGCTATCCAATGGGCCAATGCTAATGCTAAAGCACCTTGGAAATTGGCAGGTGTGGTGGATGAGATTTTGGTTCTAGCTAGAGCCTCCTAATGACCTTTTTCCCACATTCTTCATAGTGTTAATTCTGAAGCTGATCTTCTTGCTAAGGAGGGAGCCTATCTTCCTACTCTTTCTGTTAACACGTCCCCCATAAAGGAGTTATCTTCTTTTTTGGGGTTGGGGTAGGGGTCCTTTGTTGTTTCTCTTTGAGGACTTGGCATCATGCCTTTTTGTTATAGACACACAGTATACATCTCATAAAAAAATTATAATTAATAGTCACTATTTCAAAAAATATATATATACTAACTACAGATCATGCTTCTCATTATCTGCATAATCTATCATACCCACACCCTTCAAGATATGATCCACCATATCTGTACCCTCCAATGCATCCAATGAATCTATATCATCCAATATGTCAGTTTGTCCATTATTGATAGTTGGAGTCTCTTTTTCATACTCAGGGTACTCATAAAAAATTATTTTCTCATTAAAACGACAATCTTGAGACATATCAAAGATCTGATCATAGACATCATTATCATCTTCATATACTTCCCAGATTGGCGTGTTAGGTTCATCATTATGATCTTCATCTGACAAATCATTGTAAATCGGATCCTCAAAATCACCATCATCATCCGGTCTATCACCGTAAAACGAAAAACCGCCTTCACATTCAGAGGCCGACTTATGAAATAATTGATCTCGGGGTACAATTTGAGCCAAATGCCAAGATAGGGTCTCAACTTGCCTACGCAGATTCTGGATTTCCAAATATTGTGGGTCATATGGGTTTTTTATGTCACTTTCAACCAAATGCTTGAAACTATGTCCAAGTCAAAGATGCAGTACATGGGAGACGGAATCAACGTACAAATCGTAGGGACCGATTTGCTTTGATACTAACTGACGCAATGAGGAAAGCAGTAATCCCAATTGATGTGAGCCCAATGACACCTGATATTCAATCAAACAGAAAACCAACTTAAACAAGGGGAAAAAGTAGGACCGCTTACCGTTGATCGTGAAAATCCATCATAGACCTATAATTCCTTGGGAGGCACAGCTAATCCAACAGAGAAGAGAATAAATGAGCAACCATGCATCACTTTAATTAAAAGAAATAAATCATCCAAACATGCGTTCGATGTCCCATCATAGGGTATTTATAATCTCCAATGGATAAGAAGTCATAATCTACTTTCTAATATTATCATATAACTTTCCTAAATGGCTTAGGAAAGAAAATCAATATTAATAGTCCTTACTAGATACATAATCACTTGATAATCAAGAAAGAGAGACGATAGAAAGTTGGGTTGGCTTGAATCTCATGGTAGAGAGAATTTCTCTACTTCTATCTTTGGTTTCCAAATTCCTTGAAGTTCTCCGTGTTTTACGGAGTCCCAATCTCTTTGTTGCCCCTTTCCTTTTATTCAAAATTATCTTCCTACTCAGATCTGAGCACTTGTGTGAGGGGCCCCAATTTAAATGGATCAAATAGCCATTGGACCAACCTAATTGGTCCAAATAAGTCAAGGGCTGATCCAACACAAGATCTATTATGTTTGGACCTTCCACTTGTGTGTCAAAAGGGAACTGCCTGTGATCTTTGTGCTGATTTCCCTTTTCATTTCTTAATGCATCTAAGTGCTGTCCATCCTGTAGAACAGCCCTGCAGCCGTCGATCTGAGTAAAGAAGATCTAAGAGGATATCCTGAAAGAATCCTATTAATTAAACACTCTATTCATGCAATAATCTCAAATTTATGATTTGCATAAACAAATAATCTAACAATGGACATACATGAGCTCATGAATAATTATTGAATAATATATGAAGATTTACTTACTGTTAGTCCTCTGCAATCATCCGCAACACAAACTGTTTCATTTAGTGCCTCTCCAACACCTTTAGAATCATCATGAAGCAACCTCCTATAAAGAGAGCAAAACTGGAAAACTGAGAAATATGTTATACAAGACCAGAAAATGACATGTTATTAACTCTACACAAAAAATGAGTTCAGTAAAGAACTCACCGATGCAGCATCAGCTCTATTTGCCCATCCACTATGCTGGATCCCCCAACAGACCGGTCCACCAATACTGAGAGCTCTTTGCTGTCATCTTCCATGTATATTCCAAGATTAATCTGAAAGAGAGAACTACTTCATAAACACTTTTTTATCCTCCAAAAATAGAGAAAGTGCTTAGTTTGTAAGGAGTCCACGCATGAAGAATTAGAGTGAGAAAATCCAAGGGTTGAGTTTCTTGTGGACGATTTTGTTACACATCCTTTTAGAGAGGATAACACAGAAGCCTCTTTCCAGGTGTGGGATATCATTCTCACAATGACAAAACTAAGAGAATAGAGCGTGAGTTGTGAATGCTGAGATTGTATTATTCGAAAGTCCCTCCTTTGGAGATCTCTCCTCAACATATAACTATTACATGCCTTAATCAAGGCTATAATCTAGGTATGTACGTCAATTACTATTCTAAGTTATGGAAAACACAACTAAAATAGAATATGTACAACTATATCATCGACCCAATCAAATCCACATTATATAACAAGATCTGGACTAGATCTCTTCATGGGTTGGTGGCCTGTTTACCCCCTCCCCCTCAAATTGATGGCATGGCATGGAAGACTTTTAGTAAGAATATCAGCAAGTTGAAGCTCAGTGGAGACATGCGGAAGGTTAATGATATCACGCTCAAACTTATCACATATGAACCTCGATGTGCTTATAGCGTTCATGAAAAATTGGATTTTCAGTAATCCGAATTGCACTCATACTATCTGCGGGGGGTGGTGGGGGGGGTGGGGTGGTGGGTTTAGCACCTTCTGCTGGAAACCCAATGTCGGAGAGCAGACCTCGGAGCCGAAGAATTTCGAAGCATGCAGCAGACATGGCTTGGTACTCAGCATCAGTAGATGACTTTGGAACTTTTTCATGTTGTATTTCCAGGAAATCAGACTATCACCCAAAAACATGCACCATCCTGTTGTCGATCTGCGAGCATCCAGACAACCAGCCTAATCAGCATCTAAATAAGCTTTGAGAGATATAGGATTGTCTGATGGAAAGAATAACCCTCGAGTTGGTGTTCGAATAAGGTACCAAATGATGTGGCACACAGCAGCCATATGAAGGTGTTGAGGAGCAGTCATGAACTGACTCATTAGGTTGACTGCGTAGGAGATATTAGGATGAGTGATCGTAAGATAGATCAAGCTACCCCTACTAACTGGCGATATACAGTAGGATCGGAAAGCTAGTCACCGTCCTCTCGATTGAGTTTGACATTTAGTTTGACCGGGGTATCTACGGGAGCAAAAGTAGTAAGGCCAGCCAAGTCAATGAGACCAACAGTGTATTTGTGCTGATTGAGAACTATACCTCCGGTCGATTCCCGAGGAAATAGTTTAAGGGGCCGAGGTCCTTCATATGAAAACTCTCATTAAGAGAAGCTTAGAGCTCTTGAATCATTTTTGCATTAGGATCAGTAATGACTATGTCATCAACATAGACAAGAAGCACCGTAATCCCGAACAGAGAATGGTGTAAAAACATGGATGGATCTAAGCGAAGAAGAGCATCTTGAAACTTCTCAAACCATGCGTGAGGAGCTTGTTTCAAACCATAGAGAGAGTGACGGAGTTTGGCAACCATACCGTTCCCTGATGAGAACCCCCGAGGAAGACGCACGTTAACGTCCTCTTTAAGATCACTATGAAGAAATGCATTTTTTACATCCATTTGATTGAAAGGCCAAGACTGAGATGCAGCAACAGCAAGAATTGTGCGAACCGTGGTCATCTTGACGACAGGAGCAAAAGTTTCATCATAATCAATGGCATATTCCTGTCAATTTCCAATAGCGACAAGACGTGCCTTATATCGATCTAATGTGCCATTTGATTTTAACTTGAGAGAAAAAATCCACCTATAGCCAATAGGATTGACACCCACAGGACACAACAATATTCCACATATGGTTTTGTTCTAAAGCATCCAATTCCTCTTGCATTGCCTTGTTCCAACATTGGTGTTGTACAGCCTGAGAATAGGATTGTGGGATGGAAAATGAAGACAAAGTGGCCATTAGGGAAGTATGTGCGAACCCATAGCGGTCTGGTGGTACCGAAATGCGAGTGGAGCGACACAATGAAGGAGGTCCAGATGGACCAAGTGCCAGAGGTGGACCGGATGCTGGAGGAAGATCAAGAGGGGGATTCCCGGTAGGCACTTCTTTATTCTATCTGTGATACACAAAGTTAGGATTAAATCGACCAACTGGTATGTTGTTAGAAAAACCAGGTAAGGACACCAATGAGGAGTCAGGAGGATCAAGGTGTTTTCGAAAAAAATATTGTTAAAAAAAAAAAAAAGACATTTCTAGTGGTACGTATTCGATGAATGTGAGGATCATAGACAAGGAATCCTTTCTGGAAGGGTGCATATACTAAAAAAAACACACTGAGCTGTTTGTGTGGTTAGTTTGGTTCTTTCAGAAGGATGCAAATGTACAAAGCAAACTGAACCAAAAACATGAAGATCATCATAGGATGGAGATGACTTGTACAATCAGTAATATAGGCTCTGATTTTCAATAGAGGTTGATGGCATATGATTTATAAGATGAACTGCAGTGGCCAGTGCCTCAACCCAAAAACGGGTAGGAACCGATGATTCAAGAAGAAGGGAACGAGTGGCATCAAGAAGATCTCTATTTTTCTTTCAGCGACTCCATTTTGCTGTGGAGTATAACGACATGTTCTTTAAGAAATAATGCCTTTTTGTTGCAAAAACTGTTGAAAATCAGAGCACACATATTCCCCACCCGAATCAGATCGCAAGATTTTAATGTAGGCGGAAATTTGATTCTCAACAAATGCAAAAATATCTTAAAAACATTGAAAACATCAGATTTGGAATGCAGAAAGTAAACCCACGTGAATCGACTGAAATCATCAATAAAAGTCACAGTATTTATCGTGAGCGTGAGAAAAAGCTAGAGCAATTCCCCTGAGTGCTGTGTGAAGTGGAAATAGGAAAAGAAAGAGTATTGCTCTTTCCCATTTTACAAGTAGTACAATCAAAAGGCACACAAGAAGATAAGCCAATAGATTTATTTAATAAACCAGAATTTATCATAAGGGACACAGCTTTGGAATTAAGGTGTCCAAGTCTATTATGCCACAATTGGCAGTTATCTCTAATAGAAAAACAAAACACATCATTTTCAAATTTATTCCTAGAAATTGTAGAAAGATCCAGCGGAAATAAGTGTCCACACTTAGCCCCCCTTGTGATCTCCTTCCTGGACATTTGGTCCTACACAACACAACCAGAAGGAGAAAAGGAGATGTTACAATTATTTTCAAGAAGTTGCCCTACTGACAATAATTTTGAAGTTAAATTGGGACACAGGTAAACATTTTTCAATGGGATGGGACTAGGGATATCTCCGAGAGCAGTAATGGGAACATTTCCCCCGCTAGCAATTTGTATTTGAAGGTGGCCATTGTATCTTGTCACATTGGAGAGTGGGGCACGAGAATACGTCATATGATTAGACGCCCCAAAATCAAGGAACTAAGTAGAAGGAGGTGATTTACCTGAGAAACGAAAAGCAGAGAAGGCATTGACAATCATTTGTTGGACCAATTCAGGAGTGAGAGAGGATGAGAACTCAAGCTGTGAGGGTGCAGATGTAGTAGCAGGCATAACCGAAGAAGCAACATACGCATGCGGAATCTGATACTGTGGAGTCCGACTGTTGTGATGGACGTTGGGGGCGTCAGCGACATTCAGAGATGATATGTCCCAACCGTTTACAGTAACTGCAGACCTTCTATTTGCATTGAGTTGCAATGTGCCCATATTTCTGACAACTATAACAATGCAACTTGCTCAAGTCTCGAGTTTGAAAGAGCTGAGATTGCCAGAGTTTGAAAAGGGCTTAACTTCTCGAAACAGATCCTTGATCTGTCTGTTCTTCACGAGAGATTAATTTCTCTCTATTCTTATTGCCTTAATGCTATGTAAGACCAAAACCTAGATTTCCTTGAACTTGGCTCTCTGATACCATATCATTATCACAACGACATAATAGAGAGAATAGAACGTGAGTTGTGAATGCTAACATTGTATTATTTGCATAGATGAAAATATTGGCTGCTACGTAGCGTAGCGGCCGATATATCGGCCGTGGCGGCAGATGCCGACACGCTATTTTGAAAAAAACAGTAAACACACCGTATCGGCCGCTACAAATGTGTAGCGGCCGATACATGCCGCCACGCTACGTGGCGGCCGCCACGTAGCGGGGGTGTTTATAAACACCCCTTGACGACCCATTTCCTCTTTCGTTTCTCTTTTTACCTTCTTCACTCACTCCTTCTTGTTGGAAAACCCTTCCATATGCTGTAAGACCATATTTGAGCACAAGATCCACCAAAACAAACATCAAAACAAGGACATAATGTTAGTGAGACAAGATCCAAGCATCTTCATCAAGATTCAAGATTCTATTCTAGGTATGTTCTTTCTTTTAGATTTTTTGGAGTTGACTTTTGAGATCATTTCATCTCTCTCTAAGGGCGTGTTTGGCTATGTGGTGAAGTGAGGTGAGGTGAGGTAAAGCCTCCATTATCCAGACAAGAAAAGACAATGGGTCACATCAAAAGTACACAATTTCAAAATTCCCTCCATCTTTTTCAAAAAAAGTCAAAAAAGCACCATCCTTCCTCCACTAAAAGACAAAAAAACTCCACTTTTCTATACAAAAAGTCAAAAAGATTTCATACCAAACAACAAAAAACAAAACACCATCATAACACCTTATATTTTATTTTCTCTTGATTTGATGCTTCACCTCACCATACTTCAATTCACCATACATCCAAACAAGCCCTAAGACTCTAACTACTATAAATTCTTCCTTATCTTGTAATATTGTTAGATCTATGTTTTCCTATGATGATGCACACATATTTTTGGATTTTTTTTAATTTTTTGATATTTTTTATTTTCGGATTTATTTATTTTTTGAAAAAAAAAAAGTGAATACTCATTGACAACCAATGAAACAACTTGGAAAGTGCTTGGAATCATGAATGTTGAAGTATTGATATTTGACTGTTCAATATTCACTAATGACTAATGGGTATTGTGTATTGTGTAATGACCTAACTCTTAAGTCTTCTTATTTCTTAATTCTTAATTTCTTATGCTTTTATTTCATGAATTCATGTTCTATTTTTTTTTTTTTATGAGCTTTCAATTACTTTTTAAGTTAGCATGACTAAGAAACATGAAAGCATGTGAAAAAACTAATCATTATTATTATTTTCTATTTATACAGCGATACAGGACCTCATGTATTGAGGGCACCGCTACGCCCCCTTTTCTTACTTACTTTTGCAAAAGAACCACATTTTCTTTCATTTTACAATTTTCTGGATTTTCTGGAATTTTTTCAGATTTTTTTGGCTATTTTTTCAAATCGCACCGCTACGCCGCTACGTATCCCCGCTACGCTACGTATCGCCCGCTTCGTAGCGGTAGCGGCGCTATTTTCATCCTTGATTATTTGAGAGTCCCTCCTTTGGAGATCTCTCCTCAATATATAACTATTACATGCCTTAATCAAGGCTCTAATCTAAGTACATCAATTACTATTCTAAGTTATGGAAACAACTAAAATAGAATATGTACAACTGTATCATTGACCCAATCAAATCCACATGATAAAACATGATCTAGACTCGATCTCTTCATAGGTCATGGTCCTACATGGGATCATCTTACTCTTGTTCTAGTGGATACTAGCTTCTTATTACACCTTTTGCCATTCAAAACCATGAAAATGGGTGAAAAGGGAAAGAAAGGTGGGATAGATTTAGGGTAGCAATATATCTACACACAACTAAAGAAAAAGCACAAGTTAGAGCAATTTTTAGGGAATGTCCCTGCTGCTCTGAAGGAAGAAACAGTCAGGCCTGTTGGGCCCACCTGGATGAATGCCAATCAAGGGATGTGGGGGTTGCGTTCCATAAAATAGCACCAAAGATAATTCAGATCTGATCAATGGAAGCAAAGTTTCAAGGGCCTTGAAGGAGTAGTGCAATTTCTCACTGATGGATAAGATCGGATGCGTCAAATTTTTCATGAACAACCCAAGGGTGAACAAAACTCAGATGAGTGACAAGTTCAAGTCACGAGTGTTAAAGGTTTGAATTGCTCAAAGGGGGCCTATGTGGCCCCATGGGCCTGGTCATTCTATACTCTAGAATGGCTGGCCATCCCAAAATATTCTGCACATTAGATATCTCCTTCAATTTCTTCAATAGTAGAAGGCTGCACTTGGCAAACATTTGGACTAAGTCCCTAAAAAAAGGATCAACAATTCCTTAATGACATGCATTTCAAACTTTATTCTGTTATTGGAAATGTGACTCGAAGCCAAAGCTTCAAGGTTGGAGTGAGCCCCTTCCACTGTGCCAAGCATGCATTTCAATGTTGTCACGATGCTCCTCTCCAGACCAATGCATTCACTTGTTTAGCCATTATTAAGAAATTCAACCAAGATGCACAAGGTTAGGGATAGAGAAAGTACAAATTTTCACATAAAAATGTTTGCACCCTAAAATGATGATATTCTGGTACTTCTACATATATAAATATATATATATATAAAACTTACAGGGTAGTAGTTTCCAGCAGCGGGCTGGTTCACTTGCAGATTCCAGTCTGACCTATAATCTCTAATCTGTAGATAAAAGGAGATTTTGTATAAATTACATAAATTTGACCTCAAACAAATAAACAGTAGTACTAGATCAAGCACAGTAGTTCACATCATCAACAACACAAGCATCCATGATGTTATTGAAGGTTGGCTGCTTGCGTTATTTTATTTTCCTGTCTCCATTTGGTTTTACTTCCCCGTCCCTGCTTCGTACCATGATGTCATTGAAGGTTGGTTTGCAGGTCAATTCTGGGTTAGTGGTGCACTGCAGCTTGTATAAAACAATCTGCTTGCAACAATGGGTGCTGGAAAAACACGTCCAGCAATAAACAAGGCTTCCTGTGACACCAGTTCTGCAATAACACTAGCAGAAACCTATGATGCACGGATACTTCAAAATGAGCAACGTATCATGTCGTATCATATTCGACACTTCACTTTTTATGTGTAAAATCTGTGTCCCTGCCATAGATGAAAATAGCGGCCGCTACGAAGCGTAGCAGCCGATATATCGGCCGTGGCGGCCTAGGACGCCACGCTAAATTGAAAAAAGCGGTCTTCTGACCGCTACGTGAATGTAGCGGCCGCTACGCGAATGTAGCGGCCTACAGCCGCTACGAGCCGCTACGGGTGAGAAAATTTTCTATTTTCCAAATTTTTTTAAAATGCACAATAAAACTTATTTTTTTTCTTCTTCTCTCCAAATAACATTTCTACACAACTCTTTTACCCTTTTATGTTTAAAAGAACACCAAAAAGCACATGATCTCGCCGAATTATAGTCGATACAAAGAGTTCTTCTCAATGATTCTTCTCTAAGTACATCCTATTAGACACTCCCTTTGGTATATGCATTTTTTTCTCTAGGTACTCTTAAGTCTTGACTTCATGACATAGTTTTTTTTTTTATAAGCCTTTCATTAGTTTCTAAGTTAGCATAACTAAGTAACATGAACACATATAAAAAAAAAAAAATCATTACTATTATTTTCTATTTATACAGCGATACAGGACCTCATATAATGAGGGGACCGCTACGCCCCCTTACCTTAGTTACTTTTGCAAAAAAAAATACATTTTCTCTCATTTTCCAATATTCTAGATTTTCTAGAATTTTTTCAATTTTTTTTGATTATTTTTTCAAATCGCACCACTACACCGCTACGTAGCGCCCGCTACGTAGCGTTTTGACGGCAGACCGCTACGCCCACCGCTACCGATATTTTCATCCTTGGTCCCTGTCGTGACTATGGCATGTCCTTGCTGTATCTGTGCATCATAGGCAAAAACTCAAGGCCAGCACCTATATAGTGTTCAACAGCAAGCAAAACAGAGAGGCAGCAGTTCCATGTCAATCCACACAACACAACCACAACAACCAGCAGGAAAATAAGAGACAAAAGGAAAGAAGCTGTCAAACAACTGGTTTGACAGATTCTTCGCCGGCGATGAAACCAGCCAAAAGACTTTCGGTCTGCCTTTTCTTCAAAAGCCCAAAAAACTGCCCACCCCTCTTTCTCATTCCATTCCTATGGATACAAAACAATAGAGCTCTGGAACACATCTCAGCCATTAAGTTATGGACTGAGATCTAATTTGGGTCCTTGATGCGAAAGATGGGAAAATTCTGAAATACCCTTTAAATAAGTGGACCAAAACAATGCGAAACAAACAGTAAAACAGATGGGCAGTCAGCTGGGATTGGGAACCCATCCTGCCAGCCCCTTCTCCCTTCTCTGATTCCCATACATTTCCATCAAATGGTCAGTCAATAACAAAATGGGATTATGATCAGTTAGTAAAGAACTAAAAGAATTTATGTTTAACAATGAATTCGTTGGTAAATACTATAAAGTTGTGGATTTTTCAGCAGGAATTACAATGAAGGAGTTCTGCAGTGTTTTTCACTTGGATTTCAAAAGAGGGCTTAGCAATATTCTTAATGGCTATAATCCAAAAGGGAGAGAAAATTTAATTGTGTAACTCCTTCGCCAATGGAGACTGAATACAGATGCAAGCTCTATCTGGAAACCTGGTCCTTCTGAGATTGGTGCAACTACAAAAGATAAGAAAGGAATATGCATATAGCTTTCTCAATACCAATTGGTGTTGGGGATTCTAGTAGTGTAGACATTGTGATAATTAAGCAAGCAGTCAAACTTTTAATAAGTGTATGTTTGAATCTGATAACATTGAGGCTCTCTCAATGCTGTAAGGTGGGCACAAGGATCTTCTCAGCATCCATGGAAATTGGTTTCTGAGGTAAGATAAGCAAGACGAACAATACAATGAATTCATCATTTGTCGTATCCATAGAGATTGGAATGAAGAAGTTGATTAGTTGCCAAAAGCTGGATCTGGGATGTCTATGACAGAGCAAATTGCAGAAAATTATTTACCACAGTAAATCAGTAATGTAGATGTATAAATTCTTATTTCTAGGTGAGGTGATCATATATTACCTTAAAATATGATCCAAATATTTCTGATGTAGCTTCTTATTTGATTAACAAAACTAGTGTCTATCGACTCTAAAAGGAAAAGGGAGAGAGAATTAAAAACTAGGAAATTTTGGCAATGACATTCAAATTGAACACCTCTTAGCCAAAGTACACCTTAATCGTCAGCGGTCGAAGTTCTAATACAAAAGCAGGTCCTGCTTAAGAGTTTTGTGGACAGGTGTAAGAGTTCCTGTTATGGGGTTTAAATATACACATATTAATTATCTATGTCAGATTCTAACATTAGGAAAACCATCATATTCTAACATTTTCCAATATTCTTTTTTTTTAATATTTTTTTCTTTTTAATCACTTTTTTTTATTTACACCGTACGCTGCTACTGCCACATATCACCCACTACGTAGTGTTTTGGCAGTTGGCCGCTATCCATGCCACTAATGCTATTTTGATCCTTAACCGGATGTTCTATGGATAATTATTTTTTGGATTCTGGACCACGAAAACTATTTATTTTTGGTAGTGTCCTACCCGTAATAGGTATTGGTATTTATCATGATTTTGTTCCTCGTCCATTCACAGGATAGAAGCTATTGTTGTAAGCATGACATACATTGTTACACCGTTCTCTATCAGCTTAAGCTTTTAGAGTAAGTGGTTATCAACAGCTATTCTATCTATTTATTTTCATAAATAGTTTTCATCAATAAGACATTAAGACATTTAAAGTAAAAGAATCAAAAGCATTCACTGTAAAACACAATGAAGGAATAAAAAAAATAAAGTGGACTGTAATCAGATACATGTAGAGTTTTCTGCGAACCATTTGAATCACTACTTGGTTCATATGGTTTTGCAAAAACTTGCACAAACCTTCTTTATAGACAGGATGATGTTCCTATGTATTCTTTCAGGCCCTTTGTTCAATTAAATGTTTGTGTGAATGAACTATAACTATGTAATTATATTCCTAATATATTGACCCAAAGGACAAAATTCTTTGAAAGACTTTCTTTTATAATAATAATAATAAAAAAAAAACAAAGATAATTGAGTTATATTCACCATCAAGTTTCAAATTGAAGAACCATCATAGCCATACACAATTGCAGTCAGTGTCCAGATATAAGAAATTATTAACTCAATGTAGGGATATAAATATAGATATGATTGAGTATCAGCATGCTAGCTTGAAGGTATTAATAATTGATAAATCAACCTTTAAAACTCAAATTGTATGTTATATTTGATATCATATTTAACATCGAATCATAGGATTAAAGACATATGAAAGCATACCCTTTTGATAAAATCTCGTCCATTGGAATCTGTGTAGAATATTTTGTTGGTCTTCATAGTAGTAGTAATTTGAGTTGCGATCTCTCTCCCAATTCCATCTTCAAATGGTATAGGTCCCACCTAAAATTGAGGGTATCATATTGGTATCATCAAAAACTTTGAAGGAAAGAGACACTTAGGTTAACAGATAGACCTCCAATATGAACAAATAACTAGCACCAAATTAAGCAAATAGCTTAGCACACATTTTAAGAAGATTAATTTTTATCAGTAATAAGAACCAAAAGGAATGCTTACTGTGAATTCAACTTCTACATGCTCCTTTGCCTTGAAGACTCTAGTGATCTGACATGTTCAAGGTATTAATTTAATAGAAAGAAAAATAAAAAATCCATAAATTGATTCAAAACATCTTAACAATCCAAATTATTTATATGCACAATGGTCATGAGTTGTAAACTCATGTTCTGCAGTGATGATTGAGAATAAACAGGAGTCAAAAAAGGGCAAAAACGGTAAAATATGTGTAAACAAAGAATCGCCACTTTATTTGATGCAGCCCAAGAGAGGCAGAACCAAAATGGGCTTTTGGATTATGGGCCATATCCATTCCAAGGCCCATTGGGCCCAAGCATATGTACCACAGATCAAAGCCAATTAGGTCCAGTTCCACTTCCACACCAAAGGACGCCCATTGGACCCAGGCTGGTGAGAGGATAATATAAAGATTTTACCTTGAGTCTTCTCTTTGTAAATTAAAAACAAATATGTAGAGATTTACCTTGAATTTTACTTCTTTCAGAGGTGTTTTGTGTTATAATATGGAAGAGGAGAAAGAAAAAGAAGAAGAGAGTTTGGGGAGAAAGTGATACCTCAATGGAGGATCGACTGACTGTATTTATAGAATCAATGACTCAATTAAGGGCTCTAAACATGCTAATAATACAAATCTGATGAGTAAGGAATATCTCCTAAATTATACAAGGAAGTAATATGAGACAATTTAGCGATACCAATCCTAGACTAGATCCCACACGTGGGATTATATACAGGCCGTATATAGGCATTGATGGGCTGGGCCTAAACCTTATTTTACAGGGCCTATTATCTTCTACATTTTGATGCTCCAAAATATCAGCTAACAAGCTACGTATTAGCCAATATGAACTGCATATAGATCCAAACCAATACGATATTTTGATGCAATATCGGTGCATTCGGTAAAGTATCAGCTATATTCGCCATATTCGCCATAGCAGCCAAAAACAACCTACTACTATTACTGCTGCTGCTGCTGGCATCAAGGCATGGGATATGGATATTAAACATTCACTCCCTCCAACTAAAGTCATGTAACTCCCATTCAACTTTCAGCTTAGTAAACTGCACCTCTCTTGCCTGACTCACAGAACCAAGGAAATGAATCCTAATCATTTGTAAACCCAATATCCCAAATGTTAATTATCCTAAATCTTAATCACACAGCTTACCAATGCAAATAAAAGTAGGAAGTAGCAGATTAACTTACCCAAATGGCGAATAATGTGCTGAAATCATCACTCACAATAGAGATTCAATCAATCCTAATGCAAAATGTATTGTCCAAAACAACCCGTATGAAACAAACACAGCAGTGCAACAGGGCCCAACAGCACTCGCTGTTGCAGACTGCATACTGTTTTTACACTGCTTGGATTTTCATCCAAGCCAGCATGATCCATCCATGTTTTTACACCATGCTCCGTCCAGGATTACGGTGCTTTTTGTCTATGTTGACAACATAGTCGTTACTAGTCCTAATGCAAAAACGATTCAAGAGCTCCAAGCTTCCCTTAATGAGACATTTCATGAAGTTCATCAATCGACTAAAGGTATAGTTCTAAATCAGCACAAATACACTATTGATCTCATTGATCTGGCTGGACTTATTGCTTCCGCTCCAGTAGATACCCCGGTCGAACTGAATGTCAAACTCAGTCCAGAGGATGGTGACCTTCTTCACGATCCTACCGTGTATTGCCAGTTAGTAGGTAGCTTGATCTACCTCACGATTACTCGTCCTGATATCTCCTATGCAATCAATCTAATGAGTCAGCTCATGACTGCTCCTTGCCACCTTCATATGGCTGCTGTACGCTGCATCATTCGGTACCTTATTCGAACACCGACTTGCAGGTTATTCTTTCCATCAAACAATCCTATATCTCTCAAAGCTTATTTACATGCTGATTGGGCTGGTTGTCCGGATGCTCGCGGATCAACAACAGGATGCTGCATGTTTTTGGGTGACAGTCTGATTTCCTGAAAATACAACATGAAAAAGTTTCAAAATCATCTACTGAGGCTGAGCACCGAGCCATGTCTGCTGCATGCTCCAAAATTCTTTGGCTCCGAGGTCTGCTCTCCGACACTGGATTTCCAGCAGAAGTTGCAACCGCCCTCTATGCAGATAATAAAAATGCAATTCGGATTACTAAAAATCTAATTTTTCATGAACACACTAAACACATCGAGGTTCATTGTCACTTCATACGTGATGAGTTTAAGCATGATATCATTAGCCTTCCGCATGTCTCCATTGAGCTTCAAATTGTTGATATTCTTACTAAGGGTCTTCTACGACCACGCCATCAATTCTTGGCTGGCAAATTAATGCTCGTTGATTCTCCCGCATCAATTTGAGGGGGGATGTTAAAACAGGCCCACGATCCATGAAGGGACTCAGTCCAGATACAGTCCATACTATGTCACGTGGATTCATTGGGTCAATGATACAGTTGTACATAGTTGTACATATTCTAATTTAGTTATTGTTTCCATAGCTTAGAATAGTAATTGATTTACTTGTTAATAAAGCCCAAGGCCCAAGGCCCATGAGAAGATCCAACTCATATATTACTCGTGGAATGATTGGGTTCAATTGTAATACAACTGTATATATTCTTTAATTAGTTAGTTTCCTTATCTTAGAATAGCAAGTAACTTAATTGGTTAGTTTCCTTAACTTTGAGCCTTGAATAAGGCATGTAATACCTATATATATTGATGAGTGCTCTCCAATAAGGGACACGACAATACATTCTCAGTTTGGTATTCAAACCCATGTTTTCTAAGTTGTGTGATCATCAAATTGTCATGGTATCAGAGCTCTGATAAACTCTCCTCTTCTAGTCTTCTTCTTCGACTTGTTTGTCGAATCTTGGTGATAACAGTCATTGGCATCCTGTCCTTGATTGTTCGTGCATGTTAACATAGTTTTTCATCTACATCTTGAAATCTGATCACTGTGGCCCACCACAGATCAGCCCAAGTTCATCACAGACATCATTCTATCTTGATCGATAGTTAATTCAGAGCCTTGTGGACGTTTGTTTGACTCAGCAGATAAATTAGAAGACAGATTTAGGTTCTGGGAACCATTCACGTCAGCAACTTGGAGCAAGTCATCAGGGGCCCACCTCTGATCAACACTGCAGTATCAGCAGAGCCTCCCATCCTGGTCGACCACTCATCCTGGAATTCTTGGACATTTTTTCAGAATTTTTCAATCATCAGAGGTAGGCCATCTACCATCTCTTTTGGTATTTCAGTTTTGTCCAACAGATTTCATCTCAGCCATTCAAAATTGTGGATTTTGATCCGTTTTGAGTGAGACCTCTTTCAGCAGTTACGAAATTTGACTACCCTTCCATCCCCTGTCTTTGATCTGTCTAGAGATCACTTAGTGGGGCCCACGTGCTACTCTTCCCCTGAAATCAATGACGTTTTTTATTCCCGTTGTTCTCTTTGCTGCAGTTTTCTTCTTTGTTTGCTGTTGTTTGCTGCCTTGCTCCGTTCTTTTGGCCAATATCAATTTTAAATGGACAAATCTGAGGTTACCTTGATCAGATTCACGGGAAAAAATTACCCCGCTTGGTCTTTCCAATTCCAAATCTACCTTGAGGCTAAGGAATTGTGGGGCTATATTTCTGGATCTAACCCTACACCCACTGATGATGAGAAGAAGATATCCACTTGGCATACCAAAGATGCCAAAATCAAATCATGGATCCTTGGCTCTGTCGAGCCACATCTGATAATGAACCTCAAACCCTACCCCACTTCTAAAGACATGTGGGGATATCTGCAGCAAGTATACCATCAAGATAACTCAGCCCGTCAGTTTCATCTTGAATGTGCAATTGCTGAATATGCACAAGGGACCTTGTCGATCCAGGACTACTATTCGTGATTCCGGACCCTCTGGTCGGAATACGATAGTATTAAGTATGCAGGTGTAGCTGCCAATGTTTTGATCGTCATCCGCGATCTTCAGGCCTCTAGTCAGCGGGATCAATTTTTAATGAAATTACGGAATGAATATGAAAGTGTCCGATCTGCCCTGATGAATCGGACGCCTCTACCTTCCTTGGCTGTCTGCTTGAATGAACTCTTACACGAGGAACAGCGCATGGCCACCTCGGCACATATGGCTCAACAAAAGACTGAGACCTATTCAGTCGCATTCTCAGCCAATAAAGCTTCTCAGCCTCCGCCTCGAGACTTGAGCAAAACACAGTGCTACAGCTGTCAGAAATTTGGGCATCTGCATCTCAATGCAAACAGAAAGCCTGCAGTTACTGTAAAAAGTCGGGACATATCATCTCTGAATATCACCGCCGCCCACCTCGTTCGTCCACACAGACTCCACATGCTTATGTTGCCTCTTCAGTTATGCCGGCTCCAACATCTACATCCTCACAGCCTGGGCCTAGGGATGGCAACGGGGCGGATCGGGGACGGAATTGGGGTTCCCCGCCCCCGCCCCACCCTTTAGGGTAATTTATATTCCCCCTCCCCGCCCAGCCATGCCCCGCGGGTACCCCGCCCCGCCCCGCCCCTCAAATTGTAAAAATTTTAAATGTGCAAGACTTGGGATTCGAACTTAGGTGGGGGAGCAACTAGAGGTTTGCCTTACCAATAGACCAAACTTCATTTCTTGTAATGTTTTACCTTATTTAAAATATATTAATATATTCAAGATTGTTACACACATATACATACTTCACTTACTTACTATATATATTATGACTTATATATTATTTATCATTTATTTAAAAGGAAAATGTTAAATGTAGACAACTAAGGAATCTGATTGGAAACCTTAAAGCTACATTGAGCTCGTTTCCATCTCTTGGATTTTGAAATCTTTTGGTCTTGTGAAATGAATGGAACTTTATCTTAAAAATAATAATTTCGCTGATCAATTATTTGGATATCTATTGGACTCATGGCTTGGAAATTCTAGAATCCTTTGAAATTCTGAAATATTTTTTTGGACATCAATTGGGATTAGGCCTAATTATTTCTTCTTGTGTTTCTCAATAAAAGCTCCGAAATCTTTATCACATGAATTAGGGGTGCAATCATAATATGCCCTGCCTGTTTAAGATGAAAACATGATCAGCACCCACCAAAAGGAAAATTACACAGTTTGCAATTCAAATTTATAAAAGTCTTGAAATGTAGAAAAAATTCTAAAAACATATACCAGTAATTTTGTTTAAAAAAAATAGAATTTATATATGAACTTCAAGTATTGTCATATGAATATTAAATCATTATTTATTGTATAGCTCTGAATTCATGAACCTCCTATAGCAGGCCCGGCTATATTGAAAGTACATACTATATTGAAACCCTCATTATCGAAGCCTTGTCCCAGGCTCCCAGCTGTGACGGTGTTGGCTACATGTATTCTTTTTCTCCATTCTAAATCAAGACCCAAATAAGAAAATTTTTCTTAACTTCATAATTTTTCTTTCAAGGCAAAATAAATTAAATTTTGGATTGACTACAAAGAAAAAGGTAAATTCATTTATTTTATATGGTAAAAAGCACATGAATGATTCATCTATGTTGTCTCCATGCCTTTAATAATATTAATTAAAAAAAAAAAACCCTCAACCATGCTGACTCATTTGCCCGAAACTCAGACCTCTCTCAAAACATCAGTCTTCCTAGGGACCATGACATTTTTCCCAAAATAGAATAAAAAGATCTCCCAGCATAAATATTTTATAAGTGTGGGGCACTATTAGATTGTTTAAAATTTTTTAAATTATCTAATATTAATATTATAAATTTTCCTTTTCCTGAAATTTTACCTATTTAAAGTGAGATTTATTCTTATAAGATTTTCTCTAAACCCTTGAAGGCCGCTAACATACACTTGAAAATATCATATATGCTTTGAGACATTTAAAAAAGACAATATCTCTCTAAAATATCATGAACTCCATCAATACATGGTTTCACTTCATTTCTGGTATTGAACTCCACTCACTAATAAAGAGGTTAATTACACATATAATTAAAATTAGTATAATGTATAGTGTTGTTAGTATGATTAGAATCATATTAAGTTACTAACTATAATTTACCTTGCTATTTCTAATCGTATGAGTTATTATAAGCGTATGGCATGATATATCTTGTAATGCTATATCAAATTAGTATAATTTATATTGTTATTAGTATGATTAGAATCATACCAATTATAATTTACCTTGCTATCTCTAATCATATATGTTATTATAAGCTTAAAGCATGATCTATCATTCTATTATATTCGTTTTATTTAATATGATTTATCATGTCGCAATTTAACATTATATATGATTAAAGTCAAATAAGCTTAGATAGATTTTTAACAACTTTAATTTCATTAAATTTGAATTAGAGGGAATGGGATCATATTATATGCTTTTATAATGTCTAGGGTTCAATCAATTACATGTTTAACTTTAAAAAAAGTCTTCAATCAATCTACTTAACCCTTAATAACAACATAAAATCAATATATACATTTACATATAAATATTTTTATTTATTATAAAAGAAATCTAAAAAATATATATTTTTTAGAGGATTATTAATTTCGGGGCAGGTCAACGGCGGTCAATGGGGCGGGGCATGGGGCGGACCCATCCCCGCCCCGCCCCGCCCCGGCTTCGGGGTATGTTTTTTTGCCCCGTCCCCGCCCCGTCTAAGATCCGGGGTGGGGAAAACCCGTACGGGGCGGGGCGAGCACTCCGGGTTGGGGCGGGGCGGGTTAAAAATGCCATCCCTACCTAGGCCCTCATCCTCTCTAACTCCTGAGCTAGTTCAACAAATGATTCTCAATGCCTTCTCTGCTTTTGGTTTCTCAGGTACGTCCTCTCCCTCTTCTACTTGGTTCCTTGATTCCGGGGCGTCTAATCATATGACGAATTCCCATTCCTCACTCTCCAATATGACAAAATACAATGGCAATCTTCATATCCAAACTGCTAACGGAGGTGACGTACCCATTACTGCCCTCGGCGATATCACTGGTCCTCTTCCTTTAAACAATGTTTACCTTTGTCCCACTTTATCTTCAAACCTATTGTCCATTGGATAACTTATTGAAAATAACTGTAACATCTCTTTCTCTTCTTCTGGTTGTGTTGTGCAGGACCAAATGTCTGGGAAGGAGATCGCGAGGGGGCCTAAGTGTGGACGCTTGTTTCCACTGGATTTTAATAAGCTTTCTAGGAATATATTTGACAAAGCTGTCTTTTGTTTTTCTATTAGAGATAACTGCCAATTGTGGCATAATAAACTTGGCCATCCTAATTCCAAAGTTCTATCCATTATGTTCAATTCTGGTTTATTAAATAAAACTCCTGGTTTATCTTCTTGTGTGCCTTTTGATTGTGCTACTTGTAAACTGGGAAAGAGTAAAACTCTTCCTTTTCCTATTTCCACTTCTCACAGCACTAAATGTTTTGATTTGATTCATAGCGATGTCTGGGGAATTGCTCCAGCTCTTTCTCACGCTCACTATAAATATTTTGTGACTTTTATTGATGATTTTAGTCGGTTCATATGGGTTTACTTTCTCCATTCCAAGTCTGATGTTTTTACTGTTTTTAAATTTTTTTTGGCTTATGTTGAGACTCAATTTTGCACCTGCATTAAAATCCTGCGATCTGATTCAGGCGGGGAATATGTGTCCTCTGATTTTCAAAAGTTTTTGCAAACCAAAGGCATTATTTCTCAAAGAACTTGTCCTTATACTCCACAGCAGAATGGAGTCGCTGAACGGAAGAATAGACATCTCCTTGATGTCACTCGTTCTCTTCTGCTTGAATCATCGGTTCCTACCCGTTTTTGGGTTGAGGCACCGGCTACTGCAACTTATCTTATCAATCGCGTGCCCTCACCCTCTATTGACAATCAGAGCCCATATTACCGGTTGTACAAGACATCTCCATCCTATGATGACCTTCATGTTTTTGGGTTCATTTGCTTTGTGCATTTGCCTCCTTCAGAAAGGACCAAACTGACAGCTCAATCAGCTAAGTGTGCCTTTTTAGGATATACTCCCTTCCAGAAAGGATTCCTTTATTATGATCCCACCATTCGTCGCATCCGTACCTCTAGGAATGTGGTGACTTTTGAAAACAAGTATTTTTTTCACCAACACCTTGATCCTCCGGACCCCTCATTGGTTTCCTTACCTGGTTTTTCTGAATCTAAATCTTTTGTTCGCTTTAATCCTGACTTCGTGTATCACAGACGAAACATAGATGCGCCTACAAGTACTCCCTCTCTTGATCTTCCTCCGACGTCGGGTCCGCCTCCGGAACTTGGTCCTCCCGACCCTCCTTCATTGCGTCGCTCCTCTCGCATTTCAGTCCCGCCAGACCGCTATGGGTTCTCTCATACTTCCTTAATGGCCACTTTGTCATCTTCTTCTATCCCGCAATCCTATTCTCAGGTTGTGCAGCATCAATGTTGGAACCAGGCTATGCAAGAGGAATTGGAGGCTTTAGAACAGAATCACACTTGGGATGTTGTCCAAGCTCCTATGGGTGTCAAACCTATTGGCTGTAAGTGGATTTTTTCTCTCAAATTAAAATCAGATGGCACATTGGATCGATATAAAGCCCGTCTCGTCGCCCTTGGAAATCGGCAGGAATATGGCATCGATTATGATGAAACTTTTGCTCTCGTCGCTAAAATGACCACGATTCGACTTATTCTTGCTATTGCTGCATCTCAGTCTTGGCCTTTATATCAGATGGATGTCAAAAATGCGTTTCTTCATGGCGATCTCAAAGAAAACGTTTACATGTGTCTGCCTCAAGGATACTCATCTGGGAAGGGTATGGTTGCGAAACTCCGTCGCTCCCTCTATGGTCTGAAGCAAGCCCCTCGCACCTGGTTTGAGAAATTTCAAGATGCTCTTCTCCAATTGGATTTTCATCCAAGCCAATATGATCCTTTTATGTTCTTACATCGTGCTCCGTCCGGGATTACTATGCTACCGGTCTACGTAGATGACATTGTGATTACTGGTCCCAATGCACATATGATTCAGGAACTCCAATCTTCTCTTAATAAAACATTTCACATGAAGGATCTCAGCCCCTTACACTATTTCCTTGGTCTTGAAGTTCATCGATCGCCTAAAGGCATAGTTCTCACTCAACACAAATACACGGTTGACCTCATTGACTTGGCTGGCCTTACTACTTCCGCTCCAGTCGATACACCAGTAGAACTGAATGTCAAACTCCGTAAAGAGGAGGGTGACCTTCTTCCCGATCCTACCACATATCGCCAGTTAGTTGGTAGCTTGATCTACCTTGCGATCACTCGCCCTGATATCTCCTATGCGGTCAACCTCATGAGTCGGTCCATGACTGCTCCTTATCATCTTCATCTGGCTGCTATTCGCCGCATCATTCGGTACCTTATTCGCACACCTACTCGCGGGTTGTTTTTTCCCTATAACAATCCTCTCTCTCCGTGCTTATTCCAATGCTGATTGGGTTGGGTGTCCGGATACTCGCAGATCTACCACTGGATGGTGCATGTTTTTGGGTGACAGCCTGATTTCCTGGAAATGCAAGAAACATGAAAAGGTTTCAAAATCTTCTACCGAAGCTGAGTACCGCGCCATGTTTGCTGCATGCTCCGAAATTCTTTGGCTTCGCGGACTCCTTTCCGACATTGGGTTCCCACCGGAATGTGCTACCCCACTTTATGCGAATAATACAAGTGCTATTCGGATTACTGAAAATCCGATTTTTCATGAACGCACTAAGCACATCGAGGTTGATTGTCACTTCATACGTGATGAACTTAAGCGTGGTGTCATTAGTCTTCCGCATGTCTCCACTGCGCTTCAACTTGCTGATATTCTTACTAAAGGCCTACCACGCCCGCGTCATCAGTTCTTGGTTGGCAAATTGATGCTTGTTGATTCTCCCGCATCAATTTGAGGGGGGTGTTAATAAAGCCCAAGGCCCAAGGCCCATGAGAAGATCCAACTCATATATTACTCGTGGAATGATTGGGTTCAATTGTAATACAACTGTATATATTCTTTAATTAGTTAGTTTCCTTATCTTAGAATAGCAAGTAACTTAATTGGTTAGGTTCCTTACCTTTGAGCCTTGAATAAGGCATGTAATACCTATATATATTGATGAGTGCTCTCCAATAAGGGACACGACAATACATTCTCAGTTTGGTATTCAAACTCTTGTTTTCTAAGTTGTGTGATCATCAAATTGTCATTACTTACCTAGATTAGAGCCTTGATTAAGGCATGTAATAATTATATACTGAGGAGAGATCTCCAAAGGAGAAACACTTGAATAATACACAAGATTTGAATTTTTGGAAAGCTTGATCACATGGGATCTTTGAGAGATTTTTTAGGAGTTATACATGGAAGGCTTGCTCATCAAGAGACCTAATTTGGAAGGGTATCCACTACAAATTCAAATTGTTTCCTAACCAAGAAGTTTGCTTGGAAAGCCTAAGCCAAGGAATAAAGCATGTAAGGAACGAGGCCAAACTAGGAAACAAATTGTAGCAAACAACGGGGTCTAACAAACCATAAAAAGAGGCCAAGGGAGAGGCCGGATGTCCAATCCTCGATTTCTCTAGTGTAGGAAGTCCAAGGCCCTCTCCACTCATCCACCGTCCACTCCCCCTCCATTCTGATGCAGGAGCATCTGGCTCATTCTTAATGGGCCTGCTATCAGTCCAAGCTTATGGGTTTTATTGTTGACCCATCTACTTAGTTCATTTGTTGAAAGAAACCAAGAGTCATCTTGGAAGTTTATGTCTAGTTGTCTGTTGAAGCCTTTAATTGTCCTTGTTATTTGTTGAGTTTTTAAGAAGTTTATGTCTAGTTATCTGTTTAAGTCTTTAATTGTCCTTGTTATTTGTTGAGTCTTTAAGAAGTTTATGTCTAGTTATCTGTTGAAGTCTTTAATTGTCCTACTTACTTGTTGAGCCTTTAATTTCTCCTTGTTCTTAGTTCAATGCTTTAATTACAGTTTGCCTATAAATACCATGGGGGCTGTCCATGGAAGTCAGTTGATTTTATTCTGTCAAAGGCACTATTGAAGCTTTAGCCTTCATTTAGTGAAAACCTGAAAACTATTCTCCCACTCTCGTTGTTGTTAAATTGCTGCATTCTTCTTTCACCTTTGTGTTGTCTTTTGGCTGCATCATTTGGTATCAGAGCGGGTACTCAATCTGTAAGCTCGTTTTTTTCCCCTTTCTTTCAAGTGCGCCTTACATTTGCTGCATCACGCGCAATGGCTGCCAGGGGAAGAGGTGCTGGTCGCAAGGGTCGTGGTGCTCGTGGAAGAGGAAATCGCGCCAACAACCAAGGAGAAATAGAAGAAATCAGGCAGCGGCTGGAACAGCTCGAATTGACTCACCGCATGGCT
The DNA here is from genome assembly GCA_028538565.1 of Umbellularia californica. NCBI lineage: Eukaryota > Viridiplantae > Streptophyta > Magnoliopsida > Laurales > Lauraceae > Umbellularia > Umbellularia californica. Next base: position 21,025,732 of record JAPQWN010000012.1, on the reverse strand, counting down.
GAAAGTGAGTCTGATAATGAAGGAGTTGATGAGGCACTTCAAGATCAGGCTAACTTACCATTTGCTGAAAGAATATCCAAGCTCTTGAGAAGAGTCAGAGACATTCGGGTAGACGTGCCTGAATTTTCAGGTCACTTCAATCCGGATGAATTTACTGACTGGATGGAGAGTATTGATGTCTTCTTCGAGTGGAATCTACCTGAGTTACAAAAAATCAAGTTCGTGCAAACTCGTTTAAGAGGCCCTGCTCTTATATGGTGGAAAATGTTACAAGAAGATCGTGTGGCACAACAAAAAAGAAGAATCTCCACCTGGAGACGTATGAAAGCTGCCCGTGAGGCTAAGTTTCTACCTAGTGACTATGCTCAGACTTTATATCAGCATTTGCATCATCTCAGGCGAGGCACAAGTTCAGTTACGGAATATGCAGATAATTTCTATTTACTGTTGAATCGAAACAAGCTAAGGGAAACAGAGCAACAGCTCATTTCACATTTTGTCTCTGGTCTAAAGTACCAGGTCCAAGATGAGATTGCTATGACAGAGTTAAAGACATTGGACAAAGCTGTCCAATTTGCTTTGAAAGCTGAGATCAAATTGAATAGGGTCTCAAGGAGAAGATTTACCACAGTTGTGAGCAAGAACCCTGCACCGCTATCCTCTAATTTAAGGACTAGTGGAAGCTCTTCAAATGCCAAACCAGCTGTTACAAAGGCAGAACAGCCTGCAGTTCGTTTTACTAGCAGCGGAAGAGCTATTATCAAGTGCTTTAGATGTGGAGAAAGTGGGCATAGATCCTATGAGTGTCCGAAGAAAGAGAATCACCTGATCGACTCTACTAAATCAGATCTTGAGGAGCAAGAACAGGAAAGGGAAGAGGCACTTTTGGTTGGTTCCGAAACAACCAACGTAGTTACAGAATTCGAAGAAAATGTGCAACCCGATGAAGGTGATTTGCTGGTATTACAGCAGATTTTAGCGGCTGAAAAATCAGAATCTGAACCCTGGTTGAGAACAAACATCTTTCATACGAGATGTACTGCGCAAGGCAAGGTATACACCATTATCATTGACTCAAGTAGCAGTGGAAATATGGTGTCTGAAGAAATGGTTAGAAAGTTAAATCTTCCATGTGAAAATCATCACCACCCGTATCATATTTCTTGGTTCAAAAAAGGCAATGAAACTCTTGTCACTAAGAAATGTTTGGTAAATTTCTCCATTGGGAAACTTTATAAGGATGAAATTTGGTGTGATGTATTGCCAATGGATGCGTGCCACATCCTTCTTGGTCGACCATGGCAATATGATAGGAAGGTCATCCATGATGGGTTTCATAATTGTTACTCCTTTGCTAAGGATGGTGTCAAGATCACACTTTGGCCTTTGAAACCTTCCCCACAAGTGGTACTTGAAAGAAATTCAGAAGTCATTCTTTCCTTCAAACAGTTCATGAGGGAAGTTGATGATGATTCAGCTGTATACATGTTAATTTCCAAGGGAACTCCTAAGACTTCTACTAATTCGGAAGTTAGTGAATTACTACAGCCAGTTCTGAAGGAGTTTTCAACAATAATGCCTGATGAGCTACCAAATGAATTACCACCCATGAAGCAAATACAACATTGTATTGAATTGGTCCCAGGGGCTAGTTTGCCTAACCTCCCACATTATCGGATGAGCCCAAAAGAACATGAGAAACTTCAGAGGCAAGTCCTTGAACTGCTGCAAAAGGGGTTCATTAGGGAAAGTTTAAGTCCATGTGCGGTACCAGCATTGTTGACTCCGAAGAAAGATGGCACATGGAGAATGTGTGTTGACAGCCATGCAATAAACAAAATCACTGAAGTACAGATTTCCTATTCCCAGGTTGGATGATATGTTGGATGCTGTAGTGGCGCTAAAATCTTCTCTAAAATTGACTTAAGAAGCGGGTACCACCAAATTCGAGTTAGGCCTGGAGATGAATGGAAGACAGCCTTTAAAACAAAGGAAGGGTTGTATGAATGGCTTGTCATGCCATTTGGGCTGTCTAATGCACCTAGTACCTTCATGAGGGTAATGACACACTCTAAAACCATTTTTAGGAAAATTTGTAGTAGTTTATTTTGATGATATTTTAATTTATAGTATCACCCCTGTTGATCATGTTACACGTGAGGCAAGTTTTTCAAGTGTTACAGGAGCAAAAGCTTTATATCAACCTCAAGAAGTGCTGTTTCATGACTACAAGCCTGATATTCTTAGGCTTTGTAATCACTGCTGAAGGTATTCATGTTGACAAAGAGAAGGTTAATGCAATCATGGAATGGCCAACTCCAAGATCTGTTGGGGATGTTCGAAGTTTTCATGGCCTTGCAACTTTCTATAGGCGCTTCATTAAGAATTTCAGTACTTTGATTGCACCAATGACTGACTGTATGAAGAAAGGAGAATTTATTTGGTCCGTTGAAGCAGAAAAGCGCTTTCAACTGGTGAAGAAAAGATTGACAGAATCTCCCATCCTTGCTTTGCCAGATTTCAACAAACTATTCGAAGTAGATTGCGATGCGTCTCATGTTGGGATAGGTGCTCTCCTAACTCAAGAAAAAAGACCAGTAGCTTTCTACAGTGAGAAGTTGAGCAAAGAGAAAATCAGGTACTCTACTATTGACTTGGAATTCTATGCTATTGTTCAAGCATTAAGACATTGGAGACACTATCTCATTCACAAGGAGTTCATCTTATATTCCGATCATGAAGCTCTTCGGTTTCTAAGTGCTCAAAAGAAACTCAGTGCACGACATGCTAAATGGGTTTCTTATCTTCAAGAATTCAACTTCGTAATTAGGCACAGATCTGGTAAGTATAATACAGTTGCTGATGCTTTAAGCAGGCGAGAACATCTTCTTATTGGGTTTCTTCTGTTATTATTGGGTTTGAATTACTGTTAGTCAGTTTGTTAGCAATCCACACAAGCCTCATCTCACTACTGCTTAGCGTATACTCTGCTATGTTAAAGGCACTCTTAACCATGGTCTCTTCTACCCTTCTAGTGCATCTCTGCACTTATCCGCTTATGCAGATACTCACTGGGCTGGCTGCCCGAATACTCGAAGATCTACCTCCAGCTGGTGCATGTTTCTTGGGAAATCCCTGATTTCTTGGAAGTACAAGAAACAAACAACCGTTTCAAGATCTTCTGCTAAGGCAGAATATCGAGCAATCTCGTCCGCTAGTGCTGAAATCATTTGGCTACGCTGTCTTCTTTGCGAATTGGGTGTCCTTGTTGGAACTTCTACACCTCATTATGGGGACAATACAAGTGCCACTAGAAGCGCAAACAATCCGGTTTTTCAGGAAAGGACGAAGCACATTGAGAATGATTGTCACTTCATCCGTCAGCATCTTGTTACCGAAAAGATAACTTTGCCTCATATTTCTACTCATCATCAGTTGGCGGATATATTCACAAAACCACTTCCCAAACCCCAGCATAATATCTTACTAGCAAATTGATGTTTCGTGTCTTCCCACCTCAATTTGAGGGGGAGTGTAGAAGATAACTCATCAAATAATAGGCCCATGTATAATATCCCACGTGTGCGACTGAGTCATACACTGTACATCATATTTTGTGCATTTACTTCCATGAATAGATAAGAGGATATATTATTCTTTATTCTGAATGTAATTACTGCTTGATTACAGCCTGTGATTAGGCACAATAACTATATAAAACTGGATGGTCAATCCTACATTGAGGCACGACAATTTTCCTCCAAAAATCTCCTCTATCTTCTTTCTATGCTATTTCAGGTCATGCAACCCATCAAAGTTGGCCAGCATCATAGGAAAAATTTCAACAAACTATCTGGAATTTAGATTTCTAAATTCAAAACCTGTTGTAGCTGGGTGTCCAGAACTGTGGGAGCCAAAACCTACATGGCCCTGTTAGATGATGGACAGATCTGGGCAACCCATATAGTGGGTTTACCTGTTGCATTTGGGCCCTGTAACGGCCTCTTTTGAGTGGTCCAATAAACAGAAGTTTCTTGTGAAATTTCAAGACTGGGCCAAGTTGTTATAAAAAGCCCAGTAATTCACTGTTTTGCCAAACCCACACCTAATAGTAAAAATTTGCTCCTGCATCACTGACTCATGAGAATCAACACCTTATAGTTCCTCTTAAAAAAATTCATTCATCAATTTTGAATGAAAAAATTGAAGCTCCAGTAGACTCAAAACACAACATTATACAGCATCATTGCACGGAGAAAGATAGTTGCATCATTCTAGACAAGGAAGAGCACCTGAGATATCCATGGGGAGACTCTTTGATGCACTTCGTCTAGTAACTGTCCTTGCACTATGGTCAATGGTTCCTGCAACATAGACGTATTTTCATTGTGGACTTGCAATCAGTGAGTTTCCGTGAAACCATAAAGAGATGATGCATAATCATAAGTTGATAAATAGCTAAACCATTTCAGCATTACCTGTCCAGGCTTTATGGCAAATGAACCATTTGGACGAAAGATATATGCTCCGGAGGCCTTCAGCAAGCAATTGTGTCACAAAAGTGTTATATGCTAATGATCATCAAGTAGACACGATAATGCAAAAAGAAATATCACAGTATAATCCCTTAGAACTACCCCCAAAAAAAGAAAAATCCATTAGAACTTGATTTACCTGAGGGTCTTCTTTTGTACCATTATATCCAGCGTAGTAAGTGTATGATTGTTCAAAAAATGCTTTCACCTTAAGTAAAGAAAACCCGCATTAATTTTGAACTGATTCATTGAATACAAACTATGAAAAAAGGATTAAAAAAATGCAGGATGGCAGCAAACTGTTTGAAAGATCACACAACATTGACATGACAACACCACCAATTCAATATTATCTTGTTGAGATAAACTGAAACGGAGAAAACTACAGAAAAGAGACACTTAGGGCGTGTTTGGATGTGTGGTGAAGTGAGGTGAGGTGAGGTAGAGCCTCCATTATCCAGACAAGAAAAGACAACGGGTCATATCAAAAGTACACAATTTCAAAATTCTCTCCATCTTTTAAAAAAAAAGTAAAAAAAGCAACCTCTTTTTTCCACTAAAAGACAAAAAATCTCCACTTTCCTATACAAAAAGTCAAAAAGATTCCATACCAAACAACTAAAAACAAAACACTATCATAACACCTTATATTTTATTCTATCTTGATTTGATGCTTCACCTCACCATACTTCAATTCACCGTACATCCAAAAAGGCCCTTAAGTATTTAAACAAACTTTTACAAACAAAAGAATCATTTAAACAAAAAGTAAACGTATCTAAAGTACCACAAGTCACACACATACCGAACTTCTGCTATTAGAATAATAATTAAGTTTCCCTTCATCTGCAGCATAAAGAAGCTTTAAATTCCCTCGTCCAATTTCTATTGTGTCATTTTCTATTGTTTGTGATGTATATACTGTTGACATGGCTGACCTAGTAATGCCTGTCAATGGATTATAGAAACATTGGCAGATGATCCAATGTTAGTAAAACTGAAACCAACTTGTCTCAAATGAGATTAGCATTTTAGTATACCGAAAAAATGTAATTAGAAGAAATAACCTTGCTTTTTTGCAGCTGAGACGATGTATGTACTGAAACCAAGAGGTGGTACTATTGCTGGAAATGCAAGCCAGAATTTAGGTGTATCACTAGGGGATATACCCAAGTAGGCTTTCACGTAATAGTTTCTAATGCCTGCTGAGTTATTTGCTAGAGGCAGAAGTTGCGATTCAATTTCATTTCCTTCAGAATCATGAACAGCTGATTCACTAATAACCTGCAGCGATTTTGATCATATAAGTAGTATTTTGCAAAAAGTAGAATTATCTGCAGTAATACATATTTAGTTCGCTTCAACAATTTTATCACCGCCAGAAAACATGCATTATATAAGCGAAAAATATTCAATCTAATTCAGCAAAAAATATTGATTTTGGCATTATACAAAATGGTAACACTGACATTAGGTTTTGTTGATCATCAACAAGAGGAGGTGAGTCAGGTGACTACTTTTCCCATAGTGACTAGTTTTGTGTAACTTCCTCTACTTTTGTACGAAGGACTCACATTTTAACTGACAAATGATTAACGTTTGCATTTTCCTGAAAGATGATAGAATCAAATTAGCATTCACATTTTCTTTTAATGCGGATGACATAGGAGTACAGGCCCATGCTCCCCATGAACCGCCATTGGGCTCAGCCCACCTATATCTTTATATTATTTAGAGTTTAATTATGTTGTATTTGGATGGTCCATATTAGTTCTAGGTTTTTATTTTCCTATATAAGTGATGCAAACCCATTTGGCTCAAAATGATTGATGATTAATGAAAATATGAGTGCTATGGGATCTTTCCCAAGTTTTCTCAGAGTTCTCCTTGAGTTTTCGCTTTGCCTCTTGGATTGGAGTTCGGCATGAGGTCAATTTTCAGGTAATCCCTGACTTTCCCCCTATCTTTTCCATCTTCTACCTTGCCCTTGTTAGAGTTAATTTTGTTGCAATTTGATTGGATGTATTCACTTTAGTCATAGCTTGATCTCTCATGCACTCATACTTTTAATCTTGGCATCCTCATGCATTCTTACTTTTTGGCATCATATAGTAAGATTTATCATTTATGCATGTTTTGAGTTTCTAAATTTAACTTTAAGTGATTTATCAAAAGTATTCTAAAAATTCACGCACAAACATGTTTTGAACCGCATTTTGAAACTCATTTTTCAATAAAGCTAAACCCTATTCAAGACTAATTCTCCGAGGCCAAATTTTCCCTTAAGAAATCATTTTCACACCTTTTTATCTGGGAAAGTTCCGTAAACCGAACTTTAGTTTGGTCAGCTCTCGGATCAAATTCCACAATATAAGAGAAGTGCAGATCCATCACATCGGTCAGCTGTCGATTAACCGACATGAGGCCGTTGAGTTCGGTTAACCGAGTAGAAAAACTCAGTTAACCGACCAAAGAGCCGTTGGAGGCCTTTTTGCTATAAATTTGAACCTCTTCCTTGGGATTTGTGCTGACACTTTTGAGACTTTTGAGGGCCAAGGAAGGTGGGAGAGCTAGGCTAGACTAAAGGAAGGCTAGGAGGGCAAATCAATGAATTTCCACCTTTAATGCTTCACATGGGTTTGCTCTCTTGTTCTCAATATTATTTCATGCTTGTCTTTAAATCTTTGTTCTCATTAAAAGGCATGATTTAGTGTTTACATAACTTGTTCAAATGTTGGTTGCCTAACATGCTTTGATTTTAAACATGACTAGTGATTTGACTTCAACATTTGAATAGATTTACACATGTTATTAAATTCATGTTTTGAACAAATATGCTAGAATTAGGTTGGATCTTCTAAAACTAGTTTGTTCATCATTTCAAAAACAAGTGTACATCATTTAACTACTCTTTTCTCTGAGTTATGGTTTTCACCTTTGAATCAAATATTAGCTTTCAATTTAAAAAGGAGATAGAGGGTTTCAAGCATATGCCTCATTTATAGATCTTTGCAATCATCATGCATATGTATTAGATTAAGTTTTCATTTTTTTAATATCATCCTATGTTAAGAGGCATCAATATGTACTTAATTGCATCTCTCTTAGTACATTCTTAGGCATTGAATTGAGAGATAAAAATATCTAGTTGTAAAGGTTATTGCTAAGCCTTAGAAAAGCATAAGTGGCCATCCCCTTCGCCTCCGACTACAACGGAACCTCCCCACTAGCTAGAAGTGTCACACAGCTTGAAGACGGTGATCTAGGGCTTGCTGGAGAAGAGCAGTCCTCAAATCTTGCCCAACGAAGTCTCCAGAAACGAGCTAGGGTTCCCAAGCAAGCCAGGTCAGGCAGGTCCAAAGCCTCTAACTCGACCCAAGTTGAAGCATGGACCTGGCCCACTGCATATACAACCTCAGCGGGCCACGAGCTAACTAATGAAGACACCCTATGCTCCTTCCTCAGTGAATTGGTACGGCCCAACTCATCAGCCCTAGCATTTGCCCCTTTCAAATATCATAAAGAAATTAAGTCTGCAATCTCCAGTAGATCTGGTGCAATCGATGCCTCAACCTCGCCTTCCTTATCGGTCACATCGACTTCCTCCGTAGAAACGTCGAGCAAGATCTCCTATGCCCCTTCCTCAAGGGATCCTCCAAAGGATCTCTGAATAGGAAAAAGACATAGCACGATATTCAGATTCAGTGGAAGATCTTAAGACTCTTTCTTACTTTTTCAATTTCCAAGAAATTAGCGATTCACCCAAATACATACACCATCCCTTGGTGGATCTACGAGTATCCGGGCATCCTGCCCAGTCGGAATCATAATAAGCATTAAGTGTAAGTGGTGTGCCAACCGGAAAAAACAATCCTTGTGTCGAAGAACCAAGAATGTACCGAATGATCCATTTGACAGCAACCATATGGTGATGCCGCAGTAGTGTCATGAATCGACTCACAACATTCACAATATATGAGATGTCTAGCCTACTGATGGTCAATTAGACCAGACTGCCGACTAAGCGTCTGTAAAAGGTGTGATCAGATAGGAGATCCCCATCATTTTTCCAAAGCTTCCCACTGACTTCTAACGGAGTGTCCACAAGTGTGGCATTAATTAGGCCAGCAAGGTCAATGAGGTCAGTAGTGTTGGAATTAGGTGGGCCTCGTGGATAGGTTTCAAAAACTTCTGACCCACTCGACGTAGGGATCAAGTATCCATAAGGACACAAAACCCAATCCAAGATCCAAGACCTCAATCTCATCAACTATGATCAGTAGAAAACTATTTTTAAGATAGCAAATATCATCACCATGCAACCAAAATAAATCCACAACAAACAAATAAGTAGATTATACCTTTGGAGCTCGGTAGTGCTCTAATGGAGAAGACAATTAGCTTGAACAAGAACTCTTCTTGTAGCGAATTAGGATCTCCAAGACCTTATTGTCTTCCACGCTATGACCCGTTTCAAATCTCTGATCTCAAAAAGAATGGTGGAATCTCCAAGAGAAAATCAACCAGAAACTCAAGGCAAACCAAAAGAGAAACTAGAAGGAGGGGCGTGCAACTCTTGCACTGGGCTGGGCATGGAATCCAAGTGTAGTGGATGTCCAAGGGGTGTTCCCCTATTTATAGCACAACCAGCCTCCTTCTCTTACTAATTATTAGAAGTCATGCTTCCAAAGTAATTAGTAACTTTCTCCTTTCTAATAATTATAGAAGTCTCACTCCCATAACAATTAGTAACTTACTATTACCACTATTAGAAGTCTCACTTCAAATAGAAATAGTAACTTTATAATTCCTTTCCTTTTTGAGTTCAAGTAGAATTAGTAATAATCCAATACATGGGCTAACGTGGGGACCACTAGGGATTCCATAGAAAGTTGGCTCCAACTGGGACACCCCGACCCCACATCTCATGTGCAATCCAGGCCCACAATTATTTGCAAATAATTCCACTATATAAATGCAATTACACTCCAGTCTTATGAATAAATTACAAAGAAGACCCTAAACTTCCCTATGACCACAAATAGGCCCCTCCATCAATATCCATGGATCAATTGGACCTGTCCACCAAATTTGATCAATATCTTATTATCTTTGAGACCCAGTTAATTATAATGATCATTATTACCATCCAATTAACCCTCAATTGAGATGGGTGCGCACTTACTAATGATAAATCCATTAATTGGTGCAAGGGGATAATGTAAATAGATTTCATCTTGACCATTGAATGTTCCCACAGTCCTACGACCATGTACCCAAGACACCGAGGTGTTGACCTACAGTTGGCCTCACTCATTGGTGACTCAAAGCAAATGAATAGATAGAAACTTGAGTTCATTAATGTTTCAGGATTGAGAGCCTATTGCTAGGGAATTATGAGAGAAGATCTTAAAATATAGATAGTGTTGCAAAGGTGCTTCTCATGGTCCTTCAATACATCCAATGTACCTGCATGATGATCCAGAGTCTTACACTTTGATGATTGAGATAAATCACACTCTCTCATAGTGATCATAATGCTGCAACCTTATCAGATGAGATGCCCAATCTCATCATCGATTGTAAATCACTTTAAGCATAGGATTTGTGACATGTCTCCCGTATGTGGATCTCATCCACACGTCACATTTAATATACTTGTGGGCTCCGGTTCATCTCATGAACCATCATATCATTCGTTTTGGTATGTGCAAGTAAGTAATAAAACACCATCTCATGAAAGGAAAGCATGATTATATTGATAAATAATGAAATAAATCAATTTATTACATCCACTGGATTGAGACGATATAATCTAACAAGTAGCATACTTATGTTGATGTAAAAATAGCCCATTCTTAGATTACTGAACCTAAAGTCCCAAGAAATATGTTAATGGACCCGGATCTTTCATATGGAATGCAGCTTGAAGTGAGTACTAAAGACTCTGGATCATGTTATTGTGAGTGCCCATGATGAGGATATCATCCACATATACTAGAAGTACGGTGGTAGCTTGAGCAATTTTATTCATGAATAGTGAAGGATCATATGGACTTTGAGCAAAGCCAAGGTCAAGCAGAGTAGAACGAAATTTCTCAACCCAAGCTCTTGGTGCTTGTTTGAGTACGTACAAGGAGCGACAGAGCCGTGCCGCCTCATTTTTTTAAGTAGAATCATATCTTTAAGGAAGACACATGTACACTTCCTCTTTAAGATCTCCGTGGAGGAAGGCATTCTTTACATTCATCTGATAAAGAGGCCATGAGCGTGATGCTGCAATAGCAAGAGTTGTACACACAGCTGTCATCATGGCGACCGGAGAAAATGTCTCATCATAGTCAATACCATACTCCTGACGGTTGCCAAGTGCCACTAACCGAGCCTTATAACGGGCCAAAGTACCATCAAGATGTAGCTTGATAGAGTAAACCCACTTACATCCAATTGGCTTGATCGACGAAGGATATTGAACAACATCCCATGTGTGATTCACTTTGAGTGCATCAAGTTCATATTGCATGGCCTAACGCCAACACTCATGTTGCACTGCTTGGGAAAATAGGTTAGGTGGTATATAAATAGAAGACAGAGTAACAAGGATGTATGGGTGAGACCAAACCGATCGGGGGGGTGGGGGGGTGGGAATCCTAGATGATTGATGAAGAGGGACTGACTGGGAGATGTCTGGAGCAGGAGCTGGGTCAAGTGCCAAAGAAGATGACATATCAGGGGGCTCAGGTGCAATAGTATTTTCCCGTCTATGCCTTCATACACAAGTGTAGGCTTGATATTTTCCGTAAGTGGAACATGAGTATCACCAAAGTCAGGAACAAGTGAAATCACAATAGATGTATCATGATCTAGATGATGTTGGAAAAATATTGATTTTTAAAAAAACATAACATTACGAGAAATCTAGATACGTTTTACCTTTGGATCATAACAGAAAAATCCTTTTTGGTCATTCGCATAACCTAAAAAGGCACACTTAGAGGATTGAGTAGATAGTTTTGTCCATTCAACTGGGGGAAGAAGAACAAAACACACACCTGAAAGTATGGAGATGAGAATAAATAGGATGCTTATGAAATAAACAAAAATAAGGTGTTTCATTCTTTATACGAGGTGAGGGTAGCCTATTTATAACATGAACTGCTATGGGCAAAAAGCTTCAGGCCAAAATTTTGGTGGAACAAAGGATTCTAAGAGGAGTGACCGAACAATGTCCAAACGGTGTCTGTTTTTCCACTCAGACACACCATTTTGTGGGGGTGTATACAGACATGATTTTTGAGAAATTATCCCTTTATGTTGCAAAAATTTCTAAAACTCATTAGAAACATATTCACCACCAAAATCCGTGCGAAGTGTTTTAATGGACGTGGAGAAGTGATTTCTACATAAGCTAAGAAAATTTTAAAAGTAGCAAACACCGTAGATTTTGAATATAAGAAATAAATCCATGTAAAGCGACTATAATCATCAATGAATGTAACAAAATACTTAAAATGAGAATGTGATATGACAGGTGCTATACCCCATACATCACTATGAACAAGATCAAAACATTTCAATGATAAAAGAGGTACTAATGGGAAAACAAAAAGGGTCTCGCTCTTGCTCATTTTAATACTTGAACAATTAAAAGAAACATCCTTAAGAGAATTTATTATCATGTAGCAAACTAGCTTTAAACAAAGAAAACAGAGTACGAGAATGAGGATGGCCTAATCTATTGTGCCATAATTGGCTCTTATTTGGACTAGAAGCAGAAAAAAAAAGGCAAAGGTAACCAAATTCCTATCTTGTATAGATAGTTGTAGCGGGAAAAAGACAGCCACACTTACGCCCCTTCACTATCACCTTCCCCGACGCTTGATCCTATACAACACAACCAGAATGAGAAAAGGAGACAGAACAACAATTATCAAGTAGTTGTCCAACAAATAACAAATTAGTAGATAACTGGGGAGAAAGGAAAAACATGACTCAAAGGTAAGGGATGTGAGATCTCACCAATGGCAGTAATGGGTATACTGTCACCATCTACTGTATTGATTCGGAGATTTCCATCATAAGGCTTTAAATGAGATAAATTATTAGAAGAGTGGGTCATATGATTAGAAGCCCCTGAATCCCAATACTAGATAAAGGTTAAATTTTTTGTTTTACCTGAGAGGCCAAGAGCATAAAAGGCATTTACCATCATCTATTAAACCATTTCACGGGTAAGAAATGATGAAGAAGCAGGCCAAGCAAGCATCATTGTATTGGCAACAGGACTCAATGCAGAAGAAGATGCATCCAGGATTACCAGATTGACCTTCTAAGAAGAAGCTTCAGCACGATGCCGACATTTAGGAAAAACATGATCCTTGCGTTTGCATTAAGAGCAGGATTTTTTATTGCATTGAGTGGAAACATGTCCATACTTCTGACAACAATAACACTATACTTTGGTCATATCTTTGTTTTGCTGTTTGGAACGTGCAACATAGGCAGCAGTCATTGGACCGGTGGAAAAACTTCTATAATTCTTATAAATAGCAGTTGACCATGAGGGAACCAAAAGCTGAAAGAGTTTTGAAAATCAAGGGAGAATGAAGGAGATTCGATGAAACTCTTAGGATTTATTTCCTTCCATCTGCCCCAAGTGATCAAGGCAACCAAAGTTACAAGGTGAGTGGAATTTCTAATATAGTTGGATTCTTTTATCAGATTTAAGCAATTTCTGTGTTGAGTCTCTTTTAGAAAGAAAGAAAAAAGTAATACAAGGAGAAAACCTTGCTGGTGGATAATTTCCCCTTTGCCAAACCCTAGATGAGGAGATCTAGGGTTGGCCGAAACTGATTTTAGGAAGATTTAGGTTGGCCAAACCCTAGAACTGTGAAGCACGGATATGTTAAAATGGGGGGCGAATCCATTTCTCGGGCGTATTGGACACAGATACGCCCGAATACGCCATGGATATGTCCAGGATACGCAAAAAGCGTATCTGATTATTATTTTTTTTTTTTTTTTTTGGAATTTTGGACACATGTGGGACGCGCGGGACACGAACGCGACACATTATAAGAGAAAACGTGTTAAAAAAGAAGTGGGGGAGAGGAGAAACAAAGAAGAGAAAAAAAAAAAAAAAAAGATGGGAAAACATGGGAGAGAAGCAAAGTGAAAAAAAAAAAAAAGAAAAAGGGAAAACGTCTATACCTTGCACCTCGCCATATCCTCCACTCCTCGGACGAGATCACCGGCCAGCACGTCGTTGTCATCAAACCTGACCTACATCGACAAAAATCGAAACCCTAACCAGAGGCTGCTCCGCCAAAGATCCTCCTCCTACAGCCTCACAGCGTCGCCAGTGTCTCGTCGCTGCAGCTCGTCGTTTCCTCTTAAGAAACAAAGCAACAGCAGGAGAAGAACCCATCTTTCGTCGAGCAGCAAGGAAAAAAAAATCTCTTCGTTGATCAAGCACGAGGCCTTAGGATCCCCACGTAGCCCATCCCCTGAATCTTCTTAGTTCAGGCCCCTCTTCTGGGCCCTAGTCCGAGACGAGTCCGACCCAACAGCAAGCAGTAGGGGAAAAAAAAAGAAGAAGAAAGTAAAGAAAAAGGGGGAGAACAGATGAAGAACGGAAAAGAGAAAACGGTACATACCTGTGCCGTCGCCACTGCCTAGCTGCTACAACCTCGCCGCGCCCTCATCTCCACCTTTGCCGCTCCATCACAAGAGAACCAGCACCTGTCAGCAGAGACTCCGTTACTTGTCAGGTTCTTTTCTCTTCTTTCCTTCCATTTTTTTTTCCCTTTTTTCTCCACTGCTTCATCAGCTGTGTCTGATAATGTAATGTTTAATGATGATTAAATCAATGAAAGTGCATATTTTATGGCTATTTTGATTGAAATAATGTTAGATTTTTATTACATAGTCTTATAACAAATATTTTTAAAAAAATTTCAATGTATCCCCCACGTATCGTATCCTACTTTTTTGAGAAATGGCATACCTGCATATCCGTATCGTATCGTATCCGTATCCGTGCTTCATAGCCCTAAATCAAGAGATCTAGGGCTGGTCGAACCCAATTTGGGCGTCTTGGTGTTGCTCGAACTCTAGATCTGATGATTTGGCTGGCTGAACATTGAATTGGGTAATTTGATGTTGGCCGAACCCTAGGTCATGATATCTAGGGTTGACAGATGCTTTTTTGGATTCCCAGTTATATTATTTTGTAAATTCAATCCTAAGAACTGATGTGCAACATCTGATTTCTGGTTTGGTACACTTTTCTTGATATTATTCAAGTTGTATTTTGATGATATAGCTGTGTATCAGTCAAGAATAATCTGAAATAAATTTTAATGAGCGAAATACTGTTTCATGTAACCCCCACTAATGTTAATAGGAAGATAAAGGAATAATACAACTTATGTAATAGCCATATCAGCCCAAACGGGTGCATGAATAGGAGGAAACAGCTACCTAATGATCCTACACTGCTAGGGGACTGAACGCAGTAATGTCACACACCAATTAAATACCTATTTTGACTTTGGTAAGGGCATTCATTACCAGGAAAGGTGTGTGGTGTGACTACGGAATTCCCCAGCCCGGTTGTAATAAACTCTGTAACTTTTATGTTTGTGGCAGACATGCAAGGAATAATAATAATAATATGAGGAATTATGTTGGTCATGACTGGTTGATATACTCTGTGGGAGGCCCAATTGTGTATATAGAATGCGGAGGGTATTCCTCAATTCATTCGAAGGAGTGTACGCTATGATGGTTGTGTTATGGGGATGCATCCGTTCTGTTTAGTGATGGAGGTTTGCAGTGGTTGTGTTGTGATACGGGATATGGTTTATTTGTGATTGATGAGGAGTAGATGATGGGAGAATGCTGGGTTGTGTCCAGAAGGTTCAGTGGTGATATGCAGGTAGAAATATTGGGTTGTGTTTGTTGGGTTGGTGATTTGGTAAAAGCCTTGTTGTAGGCCGGGTTGGCCAATAGATGAAAGGGGTTTTGGAGAGAATCTCCTAAGTTATTTTAATATTTTGATGTCCGAATTCTACTTATCCTTTTCAGTTGCTAAAAGTTTACTTTTCTTTATGTAAATCACAAGTTTCACGCACAAAACTAGATTAGAAATTTTCCTCACCCAGTATGTACTGACTCCTTGTTTGCCCATGCCAGGTAACTAGGTGGCAGATGATGGTGAGGGCTACGATGGCAAGGACCTTGACTACGACATCCGTGGCTGAGGGCGTACCATTATTACTTCAAGGACTAGCCTTGTTTTAGTCTTTTTTTTTTATTTGAACTTATGAATTACAGTTTATGGGCCCGTATACAGTTTGTTTATTTTATATTTTGGACTTGGAACTAATTATTAAATAATTCAGTAAATGCCCGTTTTATGCTTGTGATGAGATCTGATCTATGTTAGTTCATGATTAATTAGTCATGGTCCGGAATCCAAATGGGCCCTGGATTCGGGATGTGACACTGCGACCTTGATGTTGAACCATGCTAGGAACTCTCACATTAGGATTGGGAAAAGGCACTTCCATCCACCTGTGCAAAATCGTGGTCAAGGGAAAGGCTCGAAATTCGGGCAAAAGAGAAGACCATAGATCCACTAAGTATTTTACTTTGTCCACAAGCTGGGAATAACTAGAAGACAAACCTTCGAAGAACCTTCTGTTTCTTTCCTTCGAAATCTACCAAACTGCAGCCAAAAACAAAAGTTTCCACATAATCCTACCTCTTATGGATTACACTCACATCCCCCAAAAATCAAACAAGTGGGGCAGGGAATTTGGAAGACGACTGCAGGCACATAGGACCATCCCAAAATAGATTTTCACATAAAGTGCACACTTCTACAATTTAGCAGACGGTGATTAAGTGACTCCGCATCCAAAAGGCACATAGTGTTAAAGTGTAATATTGTATCATAATAGGCCCAGGGGCTCGGCCCACTTGTATGATATTAAAGCCCAGCCCATTTGTTGAGATAAGACTTAGTCATAATCTTGTACAGCAAGACTTTCCCTTCATAGAGATCTAATTGATCTGATTAGCTTTAATTCCTTAATTTCAGTCCTTGATTTGTAGCCTAATCTTAGGCATTGTAAATCCTATTTAAAGAGAAGAAATCCATGATGCAGGGACATCGAATGAAACCCATTCACAGACTCTCTCTCTCTCTCTCTCTCTCTCTCTCTCTCTCTCTCTCTCTCTCTCTCGTTTGGCATATGTCTATGAATGTCACATAGGACATGCATTCACTACCACCTAAATACACTATCGAGGTTGTCCATCGTTAATATTGTAATACACCGTACCTTGATATAGGGGGTAGAATACCTAGGACTCCAAATCCAGAATGGGTATTTATCAGGCCTCTCCCCTTCCCATTATTCCCACATACACATAACAACCAGCCTGTCCCTAAGAAACCCAAATCTTAGGCTAAGCTAAGGAAGAATTAGAGCTTCGGAGAGGAAAGAAGCAAAACTAGCGAGTTCTGGCCACCAGTTGAGTAGAATTTTCCATATACATGTTGTGTGTTATTCCCCAACAAACATGCTTGAATCAATGGTTTTATGGAATGTGTTTTATGCGCTAATTGTTGCTCCAGCACTGTTAAAGGCATCACATAATCATAAACAAGTCTTTTTTCCATGACTGATTACCTGTTACAGAAGTCCAATGACCCTGTCAGTAACCAGTCCAATGGGGCGACAAACTGGGAAGGTGATCGCGACGGGGAGTAAACATGGTCGACTGTTTCTGCTGGACATTGGACATCATTCCCTATTTTCTTCTTCTCCTCCTAATTTCAATAAATTGTGGACTGTTTGGCATAGTCGTCTTGGTCATGTGAACAATGCTTATTTACTTTCTTTGTTTAAATTTGGTTGTTTAGAACCTACTTTTGATAATAAAATGATGTCCTCCTTCCTTCAATCAAAGTGTGAAACGTGTTGCTTGAGTAAGAGTCATATTTTGCCTTTTCCTATTCGTCACTCTCATGCGTTGTCATCTTTCGATATTATTCACACGGATGTTTAGGGAATTGCACCCACATTGAGTAGGACAAGGTTTAAGTATTATGTGACATTTATTGATGATCATTATCGGTTCACTTGGATTTATTTCATGCGCTTCAAATCTGAAGTATTTTCTCTTTTCCAAAAGTTTTACAAAATGGTTCAAACACAATTTAAGAAATAAATAAAAATTCTTAGGTCTGACTCCGGTGGCGAATACATGTCCCATGATTTCTCTGCCTTCCTTTCTGATAAAGGAATTCTTCACCAAAAAACCTGCCCACATACTCCACAGCAAAATGGTGTTGCGGAGAGAAAGAACAGACATATTCTTGAAACTCTTCGTACTCTCCTCCTTGCATCCTTAGTTCTTCCCATCTTTTGGTGTGATGCTACACAAACAGCTGTGTATCTCCTCAATCATCATCCTAGCTCAGTTCTAGGAAAGACAACTCCTTATGAAACTCCCTTTGGTCATGCCCCCTCATATTCTCACTTACGAGTTTTTGGTTGTTTGTGCTTTGTTCATCTTCCTTCTACAGAGCACACTAAGTTGTCACTACAGGCTGCCAAATGTGTCTTTCTAGGTTACAGTACAGAACACAAGGGATTTCTATGTTATGATCACTCCGAAAAACGCATGTGAATATCTCGTAATGTGATCTTCTTGGAACACATTCCCTTCTTTTCTTTACGTTTGGATAATCACCCTATTGTTGTGTCTTATATGCCAAAATTCCCTGTGACTACTTCACCACCTATTACCAATGTCTATGTCCGGCATAACACGGTTCCTCCTATGGGGACACCTTCTCCTGATCCTCTTCCAGTGCCACCTACTGCACCCTCAGGTATTAATGCTTCTTCTGATAGTATCATACCCTTGCGCTCCTGACCGTTATGGCTTTCCTGCTCTTTTCACTTCTTTAGATAGTGCTCCTATACCCACCTCATATTTACAAGCCTCGAAGATTGCTTACTGGCAAGATGCTATGATAGAGGAGTTGCTTGCTCTTGAAGCAAACAAAACATGGGATTTGGTACCGGCCCCTGTCGGCGCATCTGTAATCGGCAGTAAATGGATCTATTCCATAAAAGTTCATTCTGATGGGAGTCTTGACCACTACAAAGCCCGATTGGTTGCACAGGGTTACAAGCAAGAATATGGGATTGACTATGAAGAAACCTTCGCACCAGTGGCTAAAATGACCACTGTTCGCGCTCTTCTTTGTGTAACTGCAGCCTGCAACTGGCCCCAATGGCAAATGGATGTAAAAAATGCCTTTCTTCATGGCGACTTGCGTGAAACTGTGTATTTAAAACCACCTCCGGGATATGCTTGTCCTCCACACCATGTTTGTAAAATGAGGAAAGCTCTTTATGGACTTAAGCAGGCTCCCAGGGCCTGGTTTGATAAATTTCGGACAGCACTTCATCAAGTTGGATTTCGCCAGAGTCACTTTGATAGCTCCTTCTTCCTTAGATGGACACCAAACGGCTACACATT
Source organism: Umbellularia californica (assembly GCA_028538565.1). Taxonomy (NCBI): domain Eukaryota; kingdom Viridiplantae; phylum Streptophyta; class Magnoliopsida; order Laurales; family Lauraceae; genus Umbellularia; species Umbellularia californica. Next base: position 21,006,632 of record JAPQWN010000012.1, on the reverse strand, counting down.
TCTCTTAGTCTATGTTGATGATATGATTATTAGTGGCAATGATGTTACTGGCATTACAGATCTCAAACTTCATCTTACTCGCCACTTCAGAATGAAAGATCCTGGTCCTCTCACCTACTTTCTGGGGCTTGAGTTTGTGCATAACAAATCTAGCATTAGGGTCCATCAGCGCAAATATGCTACCGATTTGATCACTTCAGCCAGGCTTGATGATGCTCACACTGTTGATACGCCTATGGAATTAAACAGCAAACTCAGTTCAGATGATGGCCCTCCCTTGGCTGATCCCTCAATTTTCCAGCGGATAGTTGGTAGTTTGCTCTACTTAACTGTGACTCGACCGGATATTTCTCACGCAGTTCATACGGTTGGCCATTTTGTTAGCGATCCACACAAACCTTACCTTGCAGCTGCTTTACGCATACTCCGCTATGTTAAAGGCACTCTTCACCATGGTCTCTTCTACCCTTCTGGTAATTCTTTGTGTCTATCCGCTTATGCTGATGCCGACTGGGCTAGTTGTCCAGATTCTCGGCGCTCTACCACTAGCTGGTGTATGTTTCTTGGGGACTCTGATTTCGTAGAAGTGCAAGAAACAAACCACCATTTCGAAGTCTTCTGCTGAGGCAAAATATCGGGCAATGTCATCAGCTAGTGCTAAAATCATCTGGCTACGCCATCTTCTCTGTGAATTCGGTGTTCTTATTGGTCGTTCTACCCCTCTTTATGATGACAACACCAGTGCTACCAGAATTGCCAATAAACCGGTCTTTCATGAAAGAACGAAGCACATTGAGATTGATAGCCACTTCAGTCGTCAGCATGTCGTTACTGAGAAAATATCTTTGCCTCGTGTCTACTTTTAACCAGTTGGCGGATATATTCACCAAAGCTCTACCCAAAACGCGTCATCATGATCTTACTTGCAAATTGATGTTTTCTGCCTTACCACATCAATTTGAGGGGGTGTAGAAATAGAAAGGCGTACACTAATCTAGACCCATCTAGGCCCATGAAGAAAATCCCACGTGTGGGACTAGGTGCAGCCTAACTTAAGGATATACTTCTATGTATAGAGATTAGGATTCTTTTATTCTTCAATTCTGATTGAAATTAGATTGTAATTACTGCTGATTGCTAGCATGTAATTAGGGTAAATTTCATTATAAAATGGTTGGTCGATCCTCTATGGAGGTATCAACTTTTCCTCCAAACGTCTCTCTCTCTCTCTCTCTCTCTCTCTCTCTCTCTCTCTCTTATGCTCTTTTATATTATATCTGTATGACACAACCAGTGGAAGAAAAGTTAACACTATACCCATTATCAATAAGTTGTCCTACAGAAAGTAAATTGGCTGATAATTTGGGAACGAAGTAGACATTGGGAAGGTTGATGGACTGGCCAGAGACACCAGATAAAGTAATGGTACCAATATCAAAAATGATTAATTAGTCTCCATTAGCAGTGGTGATTTTGTCTTTGCCAAGGTAAGGGTGAGAGTTTCTAAAGCTACTTTCTATAGAGGTCATATGGCTAGATGCTCCTAAATTGAGAAACCATGTGGATGGAGTGATAGATGAAGACGGAGAGACTGAAGAATGAAAAGCAGGAAATGCTATAGGAGAATGAGTTTGATACCGACCACCATTAAAGCCCATAGATGCGTATGCTAAGGTCACCGTGTTCTGAATCAGTTCTTGAATCTGGGAAGGAGTCATGGATACGGACCCGGAAGAGGTGTTTCCCGTATCAGGGAAAGGTGCTTGAACTTGGAACGCACTTGGAGCATTATGTTTAGAAGGATTCTGCTTCTGTTGGGGCCCATTCTTTCTCTGTAAGCTGCGACAGTCATCAATAAGATGACCAGAGCGTTTGCAATATCTGCAAACCAATTTCTTACGACAGTTCTTGGCAATATGACCGAAGCCTTTGCATTCATAGCATTGAGCAGGCTTTTGATTGGGGGTTACCAGAAGAGCAGAATCAATTGAAGGCGAAGCTAGGAAGGCCTTTGGTTCTTCAATAATAGCACGCTGTGAGTGGAGGCGAAGTTCTTCGCAAAGGACTTCTTAGAAGCTTGTATCCAAGTTTGCAGAGACTTCTCTATTCATGAGAGCCGATCGAACAAATTCGAATTCGAGTCTTAGATTCATAAGGAACTGGCTGATGTGGGTGTCCTCTTGTAATTTAAGAGCCTCTGACAGAAACCCAGAAGAAACAGTTTGAATAATCATAGCATCCCTCTCAGTCCATAAGGTGAGAAATCCATTGAAGTATTCCTGCACCGTTTTATCACCTTGACTGAATTTAGTAATTTCACTATCTAATTGAAATTTGCGGGCTTTATTAGTTTGATGATAAACTTTCTTGAGATGAGCCCACATATTAGCTATGGCAGTATAAGCTTGAAGAGCAATGGCAAGAGAAGGATCAATGGAGTTAGAAATCCAAGTGATTACCTTAGCATTTTCTTTAGACCGGTGGATAAGGCTTTTGTGTCCGCAATACTTGTAGTAGTAGGTTTAGTTATCGATCCATCAAGATAACCAAATAGTCATTGGCCTTCTACATATCAAACGTAGCATCCAGAAGAGATCTTGAATTGTATAATTTTTGGATCCTCTTCATTGGAGATTCTCTCCTATTATATAGAATACAGATGCCTTATCAAAGGCTACAAATCAGCTACAAATCAGCTCTATAAAACAGCTAATCTAATTACAATCTACTATTAATGAAAGAGTATCTAATTACAATCTAATAAAGAAGGAAGAAGCTGTACAAAGACTTGACCAAATCCAACGAGATTGGATATCATTGTATTGGGCCTAAGAGGGCCAGAGTCATCCAAGTGGGCCTGAGCCATCTTGGATTTGACACCCCCCCTCAAATTGATGCTGGGGAATCCACAAGCATCAATTTGTTAACCAAGAACTGATGGCGAGGTCGTGGAAGTCCCTTTGTGAGGATATCGGCATTTTGAAGATCAGAAGATATGTGAGGAAGGCTAATCACATCACGCTTGTATTCGTCACGTATAAAATGGCAATCAATCTCTATGTGTTTAGTGCGTTCATGGAAAACTGGATTAGCAGTAATACGAATGCCACTAGCATTGTCTGCATAGAGTGGTGTGGCACTATCAGCAGGAAATCCGAGATCTGAAAGCAACCCGCGAAGCCAGAGAATTTCTAAACAAGCAGCAGACATAGCACGATACTCAGCTTCGGTGGAAGATCTAGAGACCTTATCTTGTTTCTTACATTTCCACGAAATCAAGCTATCTCCCAGATACATACACCATCCTGTGGTAGAGCGACGAGTATCTGGACAACCAGCCCAATCAGCATCTGAGCATGCTTTGAGTGTCAAGGAGTTGTTGGCAGGATAAAATAATCCACGGGTTGGTGTCCGAATTAGATATTTAATGATACGTCGAACTGCAGCCAAATGAACTGACTAAATTGACTGCATAAGAAATATCAGGACGAGTTATCATCAAGTAGATCAGGCTGCCAACGAGGCGACGATAGAGAGTAGGATCAGAGAGGATCCCCACTGTCTCGCTGAAGTTTAACATTGACTTCGACTGGAGTATCGACGGGAGCAAAACCTTGAAGTCCAGCCATTCCAATTAAGTCAAGAGCATATTTATGTTGATGGAGGACGATGCCTTTTGCAGATTGATGAACCTCAAGACCTAAAAAATAGTGTAGAGGACCAAGGTCTTTCATGTGGAAAGATTCATGAAGAGAGGCCTGAAGTTGGTGAATCATATCTGCATCGGTGCCTGTAATGATGATGTCATCCACATAAACAAGAAAAATAGTAATCCCCGTAGAAGCATGATGAAGGAACATGGATGGATCATATGAACTAGGATGGAACCCCAAGTGGCTAAGAGCATGTTGGAATTTTTCAAACCATGCCCGGGGGGGGGGCTTGTTTGAGGCCATAGAGAGAACGCCGTAGTTTGGCAACAGCACCGGTGATGATAGAGGAAACCCCCTGAGGAAGGCGCATATACACATCTTCTTTGAGATCACCATGAAGAAATGCATTCTTGACGTCCATCTGGTATAGAGGCCAAGATTGGGATGCTGCAATGGCAAGAATAGTCCTAACAGTTGTCATTTTTGCTACAGGGGCAAACGTCTCTTCATAATCAATACCATATTCTTGCCGATTACCCAGAGCAACAAGACGCGCCTTATACCGAGCCAGAGTCCCATCAGGGTTAAGCTTGATAGAATAGATCCACTTGCAGCCGATTGGCTTAACAGAAGGACACGGAACCACATCCCATGTATGATTTTGCGCAAGAGCATCCAATTCATCCTGCATAGCTTTATTCCAACACTCATGCTGCACAGCCTGGGAATATGAGTTTGGTATAGAAGTAGAAGACATGGTGGCCATTAAGGAAGTGTGGGTAAATCCATAACGATTTGGAGGCACTGAAATCCGAGATGAACGGCGTAAGGGAGGATCTCCAGTTGGACCAGATGCAGTTGGGGGATCGTTAAGGGGACTATGTGTAGTCGCAGTTTTACTCCGCCTCTGATAAACGAAATCAGGATTAAATTTCACAAATGGTGTTTTGTCCGAAAAACCAGGGAAGGAAACAACAGATGACTCTACAGAATCAAGATGTTGTTGGAAAAAATATTGATTTTCGAAAAAGACAACATTACGGGAGGTACGAATGCGCCGTATGTGAGAATCATAACAAAGAAACCCCTTTTGATGACTAGCATATCCTAGAAATACGCATTTAGCAGATTGGGCAGTAAATTTGTTACGCTCAGAATGAGGTAAATGTACAAAACACACCGATCCAAAAACATGTAGATCATCATAAGACGGTGTAGATTTGTATAATCGATAAAAGGGACTCTCATTTTCTAAAGAAAGAGAGGTTAATCGATTTATAAGGTGGGCAACAGTGCTAAGAGCCTCCGTCCAAAAACGTGTTGGAACAGAGGATTCAATGAGAAGAGATCGAGTAATATCAAGAAGATGTCTATTCTTCCTTTCAGCAACCCCATTTTGCAGAGGGGTATAGGGACAAGATTTTTGAGAAATTATTCCTTTTTGTTGTAAAAAATTTTGAAACTCTGTAGACATATATTCACCTCCCGAATCAGAACGTAAAATTTTAATGCAAGTGGAAAATTGATTCTCAACATATGCTAAAAACATTTTGAAAACATTAAAGACATCAGCTTTAGAATGTAAAAAATAGACCCATGTAAATCTACTATAATCATCAATAAACGTCACAAAATATTTATAATTAGCATGAGACAAATGAGGAGCAATACCCCAAACATCACTATGAACTAAATCAAAACACTAAATGCTATTAGAAGTAGAGACAGAAAAGGGAAGAGTCTTGCTTTTGCCCAACTCACATGTAGCACAATCAAAAGAAACAAACTTAGAAAAACCTATTGAGTTTAACAATCCAGAATTAACCATGTGAAACATGGTTTTAAAATTAGGATGTCCAAGCCTACTATGCCACAATTGACAATTATTTTGAGCAGAAAAACAAAAATCATTTGCTGAATTATTCCTAATTGGAGTAGATAGATCAAGAGAAAATAAGCGTCCAATTTTAGGCCCCCTCGCGATCTCCCTCCCGGACATCTGGTCCTGCACAACACAACCAGAGGAAGAAAATGAAACATTATAGTGGTTTTCAACGAGTTGTCCAACTGAAAGAAGGTTTGAAATTAAATTTGGACAGTGATAAACATTCTTTAAGGGCAAGATACTGGAAATATCTCCAATGGCAGTAATAGGAAGATATCCGCCATCGGCGGTTTGAACATGAGTATTGCCAGTATATTTTGTCAAGCTAGAGAGTTGTGCACTGGAGTGAGTCAGGTGATTTGATGCTCCGGAATCAAGATACCAAATGGAAGAAGGGGTATTAGATTTACCTGTGATGCCAAGTGCAGAAAATGCATTGACGATCATTTGTTGAACTAATTCAGGAGTGAGAGCAGTGGAAGACGAACCAGGCTGTGAAGGCACAGATGTGGATGTAGCATCAGCAGTAGAAAAGTCCATCTTGGCAGCATAGGCATTGGGAGTCCGAGTTTGTGGACGGCGGCGACATTCAGTAATGATATGTCCCTTCTTCTTGCAGTAATTACAAAATTTCTGATTGCATTGTGTTGCAAGGTGTCCATATTTTTTGCAAGAGTAGCATTGGACCTTGCTCATATCCCGAGTCTGAGGAGTTGGAGAAGACTGTGAAACCTGAAGAGACTGAGTATTCTCTTTTGCAGAGTATGCCACAGGATAAGTTGTAGTGTGCTGTTGTTCCAGATTGGTTTTTGTGCGAATACGTTGTTCTTCTCGCAGAAGCTCATTCAAACAAACATCCAAAGATGGTAATGGGCTCCGGCTCAGCAGGGACGATGTGACAGTCTCATATTCAGGACGCAATTTCATCAAAAACTGGTCCCTATGACTTGAGGCTTGAAGGTCTTGTATAGTTTTAAGAACATTGTTTGGAATGGAAGCATATTTGATCCCATCATATTCACTCCACAAATTGCGGAAACCAGAATAATAGTCCTGAATGGACAAGGTGCCTTGACTATATTCTGCAATTTCACACTCAAGTTGAAACTGACGTGCAGAATTATCTTGATGATATACTGTCTGCAAGTAACCCCACATCTCCTTGGAGGTCGTGTAGGGTTTGAGGTTCATAATCAGATGAGGTTCCACAGCCCCGAGAATCCATGTTTTTATTTTTGCATCTTTTGTATTCCAAGTAGAAATCTTTTTATCGTCCTCTGTAGGCTTCGGATCAGAACCAGAAACAAATCCCCATAATTCCTTGGCTTCAAGATATAATTGAAATTGAAAAGCCCACGCTGGATAGTTTTTACCATTAAATTGAATCAATTTAACGTCTAATTTTTCCATTTAAACAGCAATAGAGCCAAATTGCAGCAAATCAGAAGATAGAAAGCCCAAACAGTGTAGCACGAGACATAAATTGTAGTGCAGAAGATCAAAAACAGGCTGTGTAGATGCCAAATAGTACAGGATGACAGATCAACTGTCTGTGAACAATTTCACAAAAAAAAAGAACCCAGGCGACCTTGATTTGGAGAGTTGGTTCCCTGCGTGGGGCCCACTGCTTGATCTGAGTGAGAATCAGATCCACAAGATGCAGGCAGGATCAATTTATCTTTCCAGTGGTACAAGATTTATTGAAATCCATTCATAATCCAATGTTTTGTACGACTGAGATCAAAACAATCTTAGAAAACTAGAATATCATAAGATGGTTCAAATGGCCTACCTCTGATCTTGAAAAAATGCTGAAAAAATCTCCAAAATTACCAGGAGGGTTGGTCGACCATTGCTGTATAGATTGCTGAAGATCCCATGATGATCGCAGGTGGGCCACTATTGATCATATCACTACGAAGACTGTTCTGTTTTCAAAAAAACACAGATCCCTGATCTGGTTGTTGTCAAGGTTACACATCTTTGATCTGTTTGTTTCTCAGATACAAGATTGTGTTTTCCAAGAGCAGCAGGGCTGATCACTGGTGGGCCACAGTGATCAGATGTCAAGATGTTGGCGAAGATCCATGTGAAATATGCACGAACAGCCACAAGGAATGACTGTTATCACTGAGATTTAAAAAGAGATTGATTGCTAGAAGGCAGAAGACAGAAGACACCAGGAAGAAGGCTCTGATACCATATCAAACGTAGCATCCAGAAGAGATCTTGAATTGTATAATTTTTGGATCCTTTTCATTGGAGATTCTCTCCCATTATATAGAATACAGATGCCTTATCAAAGGCTACAAATCAGCTCTATAAAACAGCTAATCTAATTACAATCTACTATTAATGAAAGAGTATATAATTACAATCTAATTAAAGAAGGAAGAAGCTGTGCAAAGACTTGACCAAATCCAACGAGATTAGATATCATTGTATTGGGCCCAAGAGGGCCTGAGTCATCCAAGTGGGCCTGAGCTTTCTTGGATTTGACACTACAAAATTCTTTAGATGAAAAGACCAGGTAATACAATTATTCCCATTAAATTTAACAGGAATAACATCATACTTATCCATAGTAGAAAAGTAGCAACTGTATTACCAGCAACAAATAGCAACCAACGACAGCACCCAACACAATAACAGCAACTATGCAAACAGTAGCAAATAGGATGATGATTGTGCCCGAGAAGAAGGAAAGCAGCACGCAAACCAACCACAAGGTGGTCTAATATGCTATAAAAGGTAAATACTGCAGTAATGATATCAACAGTGCAGTAACCAGCCCAGAGGAGTGATTAATCAACCTTAATCCGTAACAAGTAGCTTCCACAGCATACAGCAACAATCAATATTATCAAGAGAAGAAGAAGATAGAAGAAGACAGCAAAAGACAGCACACTCAGTGCAATTTTTACTCCAAACAGAGCCAGGCGACCTAGAAATTTGGACTTGGATCTGTGCGTGGGCCCCATAGGGTGGTCTAATCACATATCAAGTTTAATCTCTGGAAAGTGGATCAAAGTTACTTCCTTCAGTCCAAATCTGATGAGATTTGGAAAAAAATCCACAAATCTGGACGGTCTTGATGAAATCTATCTGACAGAATTTTATTAAAACTGACAGATGAAGAAGTGGATAAATAATATCTCAAAGGTGATGGAAAAATTCCAGAAAAATCCGTAGAAAGATCCTCAAGGATGGTCGATCACAACTATGGAGATCTCTTGGAGATACGAAGATGATCCGTGGTGGGCCACTGTTGATCAATGACACTAACAGAGAAGATTTCCACGCCAAGAAGAAGATCCACGCCAGGGAGACTAAGTGGATCAATGAGAGAAGAAGATTGATCAATGATAGAAGATGATTGATCATAACCAGAGCTCTGATACCATGATATAATATAAAATAGCATAAGATAGAGAGAGAGAGAGAGAGAGTATTTACAACTTAGCTTCTTTAGATAGAACTCTGATAACTAATCTAATCAAACTAGGAAACAAAATAAAATATAAAATATAAAATATACTATGACCCAGTTTAGACAAGACAAAGTGCAACTTAGCTTCTTTTTTTTTTTTTTTTTTTTTTTTTTCCTCAATGGTAATTGCAACTTAGCTTTATTAACAGCTTTAGTAATAAAATCTGCTAACTAATCTTCGATAGAAACCTGTATGAATAACACATCTTCCTTCTCAGGTTTTTCCCTGAAAAAATGACAATCCACTTCTACATGCTTTGTCTTATGATGATGGACAGGGTTATTAGCCAATTTAATTGTAGATGTGCTATCCGAATAGATATGCATTGAACCATCCTGCTTGAACCCTAACTCATCTAGCAAGATTCTTAACCACAATAGCCTAATCAGCATCAGTGAAGGTCGTTGCATGTGCATGTTCATAGGATTTGTAAAGAATTCCTTGGCGATGAGATCCTTTTAAATATCGGAGGATCCCATACACAGCTGTAAGATGATCTGTTCTTAGAGCAAGCATGAACAGACTTGCCAATTTGACAACATAAGAAATGTTAGGTCTTATAATGGTGGGATAAATCAACTTTTCCACCAACCTTTGAGACATTCTTTTATCTTCAAGTAGTTCCCCACTATCTGTGTGTAACCCATGGTTCTGTTCAATTGAAGTGTCCACCAATTTTGCACCTAACTTTCCAGCCTCTTTGAGGAGATCAAGGATATATTTTCTTTGTGATATGACAATTCCACTTCTTGATCTTGCCACTTCTATTCCTAGGAAATACTTAAGCAGTCCTAGATCCTCTATCTCAAACTTCGTTCTAAGGAAACCTTTTAATTTAGAGATTTCACTATCATCATCTCCTGTGACAACTATGTCATCAACATACACCACAAGTATAGCTACCTTCTCGGCTCTCCTATTCACAAATACAGCATGATCCGCATGGCACCTTGTAAACCCATGCTTAATCACAGCTCACTGAATCTGTCAAACCAGGCTCAGGGAGACTGTTTTACTCCATATAATGAATTTTTAAGACGACACATTATTTTCATGTCCTTTGGCAACAAATCCCGGTGGATGGTCCATAATCCATATAAACCTCTTCCTTCAAGTCCACATGGAGAAAAGCATTTTCTACATCCAATTGGCATAAAGGCCAGTTGAAGTTCGCTAGGAGGGATAATATTACCCGAATGGAATTTAATTTTGCCACTCGAGAAAATGACAAGTGATAAAGTGCAAGTATGATATGCATGTCCAGTTACTTTTTCTATTGGTGAAAATTATATCGATACAGTTTGGTGTAATGTCGTGATAGTGGTGATATCTTGTTGGTTCGCCCATGGATGTATGATAAGAATGGAACTACTGGCATGCGCGACAACACATACGCATTCATGCATAGTGAAAAGTAAGTGACACTCCATCCTATAAAGCCGGCACCACCAAAGAAAGGGTCAAGTTCTAGTACTACCAAGGAGGCACTTCAAGTGCACAATGTCTACAAAAGCAACATCAAGAAGAACCGAGTTCGAGGTCGAACTCTTTTCTAACATGAGGGCAATGTTGCAGCAGCAGTATACAAGGTGAGATATAATATTGGGCCACATGTGGGACCCAATAAAGCTTAAGAGATTTTCTTAATTGTTATTAGCAAAGAGTTCCAATTAGATTAGGTTTCTAATTTAGATAGAACTCTTATTTTATTTTGTTTCCTAGTTTGATTAGGATTGTTTCTTAGGGCTTAAGTATCTAATAAATATGGCATTGTAGAGATCAATGATCTTATATTGGAGTTAATAGAATTTTCCCTTGTGGGTTTATCATTGGAGAGTGATCTTCTACATGTGATTGCTCCTATGGGAACCCTAATTGTGCTCCGGCACCTGCAATCCTAACCCTAGGACTACATCACTATCTAGAAATAAGCCATTTAGTTCTCTTTAGTTTGAAAAATGACAATTGTGGCAAAACCATTTAGGACATCCCAATGCCCAAAATTATTATTTTCGCTGAACTCAAGAATGCTATTGAATAAATCACATTTTTCATTTAAAAAGGTTTTTTTTTTTTAACTGTTATAGTTGTAAAATGGGTAAGAGTAAAACTCTTCCTTTTTCCACACATGATGGCATTACTACTGCCTATTTTGATCTAAGTCAAACAATTGTTTGGAGTATTGCACCTATCATGTTGCATTCTCACTCTAAATAGTCAACTTTGTTGATGATGGTAGTCAATATATACTAATGAAATTATATCCACACATATAAATTTTATCAATAAAAACTGTGCCCCTCGTGTTGAAAATTCCAAGATTCCTGAGGCCATTACCTCATGGCCGTTTTCCACTACTGAAATATATGCAGGTTACATAGTGAAACCATAAACAAAAATTCCATTTCAACATGCAGATATGTTAATCACAAATTGTGGTAACCGAAAAATGAGATCTAAATTTCATTAGTCACAAATATAGATAAGTGGATCTAGTTCATTACAAAGTACAAAGAACTCAGACCAATGAGTGCAAAGGAAAATATTTGCATGTCTCAGTAGCTGCTAAATTTTCAAGTTCAAGTAAAGAACTTAGTCGTAGAAATACCATAGAGGTACAGCAGGACAGCAGGAATTATTGTGCAGGATCAGAAGTCACAAAAAATAACAGTAATATACACACGAAAACTGCTGGAATGAGCTATGTATTGCAGTAACAAAGATGACAGCAGAATTGAAGTACTTACAGGTATTCGAATTATATCCTCTCGTCTCCACCCAAGAGAATTGTAGACAACAACTACCTAAAAGTAAAGAACATTAAAATTAAGGGATTCGAATGAAAAGAGCAATGTCTATTAAGCCATTTGGTTTCAAAAAATTAACAAGAAGAAACATGAACATTACCAAGCTTTTCCCACTAGACAAATCAACTTCTGATGGAGGGCAGTAACTAATATTCAGAAGAGGACACTGAAAAAGAATGTAAATGTATCAAGATGCATTTCTACTTTATTATTGAATTTAACACCCTATTTCCTATAACTTGGTCACAGGAGGCAGGTTGAGCACAATTGTATAACAGTAACAAAAATCAACATACTAATACACTTTCATCAAAATTGTACGTCGTCTCAAGCAAGTTTTAAAAACCAGACTGGAGGGCAGACCAGTGGAGTGGATGATTCAGTCAAACCTGGTTCAACCATCTGGCTTAACCTGGTTAAGCCATGAAAAGACAATAGAAAAATAAAAAAATATTTTAAACAATAAATGGTGACTCCCATATACTGTCCCATAGAGCTGTCAGAGCAAACATAGCATTTCATTCGGAAACGTATTTTCAAAACAGGTGTTCAAAGTTCAAACCAACTATGTGAAAATGCAAAGTGCACTTGAATAACATGACACTCTAAACTGTAGGACCAGTTGATACACTAGCTGAGGCCCATCATTGCTTCATCAAACCCACTCATATTACATGCCCACCCATTTATAGGCATTGGCCCAAATTTCGCTTTGAAACAAGTGTTATACACCATTTTTTTTCCTCCGGATTGGTAACAGTAAAGAGATTTTATAAAACAGAGGGGTACAAAAACGAAAATCTGAAAGGGAAACGAAAGAGGTCCTAGGTATAAGACTGTTATACCCGACCACAAAAATAAATTAAAAAATGTAAGAGAACAAAGTGCTAAATGCCTTTCTATTGATTATGTAAAATAGGTTGATATTTTATACATCTTCAATATGACAGTGTATATCACAATTGTATTTAGATTGAGCCAAAGCCTACACATGATTGGTAATGTGCTATGGTCAATTCATGTTATATTTAAGAATGGTTGGCCCCACATACACCGATCATGTTATTAATAATGTCAATGGTTTACAATTCAGTCAAAATATCCGACAAAACCATTGGTTTTTTTTTTTAAGAAAAAAACATTTGCTTTTGATTTTTTAAAATGAAGAAGTTATTTTGCGCGTTTTGTCCAAATGCACTTCTTTCATCAACTGTCCGATTCAAATCAGAAAACACATGCCCAGCTCACATTTAATTGTGAAAGTAAACTTAGACATACAGGCGGGTTCCACATCAGTTGTCACCTATTAACTTAGACATACAGGCGGGTTCCACATCAGTTGTCACCTACTATAGTCTGATGAGTCATGTCATTCAAGGGATCAAATTTACACACATGCATGCGCACATTGGTCCCCACACCCAACACAACACATGAGCATGTTGTCGTCCATGATAATCCCATTAGCCACGTCACTCGAGGGGTCAAACATGCAGGCACATGAGCATAGGAGAGATGTTGCTTGTCTAAATCAAATGAGCTACACTCGTCGCCCACCACCTATGCACTCATACACATGAAAATGATGGCATAAGAGACATTATTCAACCCCCACCCCAACACACACACACACACACAAAAATAAATAAATAAATAAATAACTTGATAAATTATTAAAAATGAATTTCCACTCACCCCAACCCTTTCAACTTATATCCATCCTTGGATTAAGAAACTCTTTTTAACACTTCCTATTATGAGGCCTCAAAATATACACCAAGTGTACACCGATCATGTCAACTTGTAATGCATCCCTTATCCATGCACATATCTTCCAACCCCCGTCTGCTTGATTAGGCGAAAGGTAGGCGGCAATGTCATTCTTGTTTCAGTATGGAGCTCATTCATTCTTTTTTTCTTGCATCTATATAGACATGTATATCTCCATTTTAGAAAGTGATAATATCATAGTTGTCAATTCTGTTCCGGCCGGAACGTTCCGGAATTGGCCTTGGGCTGAACGTAATGGCCCCTAAAAGTTTCCAGTCCATTCAGGTCATTTCAGTCCATTCCAGTTGTTCCGGTCCCAATTCCGGACCTATTCCACCCCATTCCGGCCAAGGTTTCATACTTCCATTCATATGTAGTGAAAACTAGAAAATGGTCATTTGTAGAGCGTAGTTTAATTCAAGTGATGTAAGTATGCATTTTCAGTATTAGTATTATTTTAGCATTCACCTATTTTTTCAATCTTAGGTGTTCTTTTTTATATATTTTTTAACTTTCCAATTACGACTTTTCCGGAATGGAATACCAGAATTCCGAAACATTCTACTACAAAGTCAAAAGCGGAATGGCAACCCGGACAGAATTGACAACTATGGATAGTATGCTCCCACTTTTTAATGAAAGTACAATAGGCCTACCATTCGCAAATCTAAGCTTACATTATTACACACTCATGAATGTATAGCCACCATAAAAAACTTCACATCAATCAGAGTGGGAAATGTCATTCAACTGATAAGAGGTAAAAACATATGATTTACTACCATGGAACAAATCACATGTTTCACAAGTGATTGCTCCTACAATGGGCATGCTTCAATTGGAATGAAATTGAGTGTATATTCAAGGGGAAAGCCACATGGTATGACAGAGTTAGATTTGTCATAGGTAAGCCCCACTGTACAAATTTTAGATACTAAGAGCATAGTCCACCTTCCAGAAGTGGAGTCAACATCGCCTAAGAGAAAATGGCTACCCATACAAATATATATGTTATACATAATCCGTGCGTGCGTGCCAGCATATAGATAAATATCTATATATATATATAGCTCAACTTAGAAAGACTCGGAGTTTTTTGCCTGTTCAAGCTTAGTCACAGGGTTGCCACATCCAGTTTTAGAACTTGACTCCACCAAGCAAGCAAGTGATGACTCGACTAACTCTGCTGCCTGTAGAAAATTATCATCCAAATTTAAAAGTTACACACTTAAAGGAGCATAAAGAAATGTTGAAAGAATACTGTGATGGTACCTCTTTATAACCCATAAACAGGCGTTTTGTGTAATCATTAGCCACATGCTGCTTTTCTGTTCCACTAACGGCATCATGATGCTGAGCAACTGCCAAAGCATCAGCCAAAGTGTCTGTTTTGGGTCCGGAACTATTCCTCCCTTTTAGGAATTCTAATTGCCTTGCTGCCTGACAATACATGAGAATCTTATAATCAATACAGATCTCACACTACAGGGAAAGCATCAAAACTGAGTTATTGACACAGATTGAAATAGGAAAAAAATTTTACCAGAAGATAAGCACTCATCATCCGTACATAGCCTTTGAAAGCTGGCCTGCTCGTGAAATACCCAGTCCAATATGCATTAGCTCGATCTGCATAGCTGAAAATGTTAAGCAATTAAGTACTTCAAAAGAAAATTATTGTGTCAATTAACTACCTTTGAATTTAAACGCATAATCTGAATTACAAATTTCTAGCAGATTTAAATTTTGAAGTCACACTTACGGGAAGAAGTCGTCAGTCTTCAATGGCCAGGGTTCATTTGCTGCATGCTTTGCATCAGTATAGATTGACGGGGTTGAATACAGTGCATTGACACGTCCATCCTAAGTGAATTCAATGTTAACTTCTATATATGGTAACTGCCAGAATTCTAAAAATGACAAATTAAAAAAAAAAAATCATAAAACCAAGGGGTATGATTCATCAGAAAAAGTGAGAGAATCAAGAAAAAAGAAATAGCCACAAAGGAGTTGTCTTAGATACAAAGTTTAAAATAACGATTGTGGTGGGCATGTGACTTGTGAGTCAGCGGCCAAAACAATGTAGTGGGTGATAAAAAGCAGCTGTGGTGATACGCACTAGCATAGCAGTGTAAATAAAAAATTAGGTAAAAAGAATTCCAAAACAAGTCTCCAGAATATTCAAAAAAAATATATATATATATATATATATATTATTAGCTTTTCATTAGTAACTAAGATATGGGGCGTAGCAGAACCCTCATTGAATAGAGGTCTTATATCGTAGTATGATTATAAAATATCAGTATTGATCTATTTGCACACGTATATTCATGTTTTTTTTTATAACCCCACGTATATTCATGTTAGCTAGCTATATTAAGTCAAAACCATAAAATGCTTAGGCATTTCTAAATTCAAATAAGCAATTTCGTACAACTGCAAAAACAAGTGATACATAAAGTAATGTTAAATGAAGTTTAAAGCACAAACACAACTGACAACGCATCTTTGATCAATGGAACAATGTATTTTTGTTGAGACTTAGAAACATAGATAATCATATTCATCATCAAAGCCTTGTCCCAACTATGCTTGGGTTGTCTTGGAAAACATAGATCTACAAGTAAAAATGGATTTCGATGTGATCTCGTGAGCACACATTGAGAAAAGGTCATTTTAGTTTAAAAACTCCAAAAATACAAAAAATAAAAAAAGTTCAAAAATTAAAATCCATTTTAGATTGATCTTTATCAAACATAGATCTACAATTTAAAATGCATTAGGATGTGATTTGATTGGCCCATTTTATAAAAAATTGGGGAAATCCTCAAAAATGTCGAATAAATAGAAAATTATTTTTAAAAACTCAAATAACTTGGGATTCATCTATAGGAAAAATAGATCTAGCATTTCAAGTGAGTTATAAAAAACGAGTGAAAGAAGCACAAAAAAATAGACCAAAATCCGCATATATATACGGGATACTACAATTGTGAGCAACCAAGTGGCACTAAACACCAAATAGTGTATCGGCCAGATACTGCAACCGATATGCTACATATTGCCAAGATTTCACGTAGGAAGTAAGGGTCCTTCATTATTCTTATTTCATTCTTGTCTCGCATGTATCAAATAGAATCTGAAACAAGCAAGAAACTCTGTCTCCCTCATAAATTCCTTTGCCAGTTCTCATCACCACTATGGATTTTTCTTCATCCTTTTCAAGGAGAAATCCCATCACCCTCGTGCCCAAGGTGATGCGGAGAAGAGTACCAGACGCGGAGCGGGTAGAGATGGAGGTGGAAGGGATAGGTCAAGCTTTCGCCTGAAAATTGGCCTCACACAAAACTCCCTGTCGAGAGCGAGTTAAAAGAGAAAACTTTGGGATACCCAAAAGCACTCAAGAAAATTTCATTAATCATTAGCTGAGGAGCCAAAAGGCTTTACAATGCTTAAATAGGAGAATATATAAACCTAAAGCTAATCTGGACCATACAAATGCAATGACAGCCAGGATTAAAACATTAAACATAACCATTAAAATACCATAAAATAAGACTAATGAGCTAAAACATGAAAGTAGATGGGCTGGACTCAAAGAGCTTAGTTAAAGTAGATGGGCTGGCATTGGTGGGTCGACCCATGGGGGCCACAGGTTTGCCCTGCATTAACTCTCCCCTTCTTGGAGATAACTTGACCACGAGTTATGTAGACGTCCTCCAGGATTGAATGTGAAGCGTACAAATCCTCAATGTGCTTGGTTTTCATACCCTTGGCATGACTTGGAGGCCGAAATTGATCTCTTCATCCATGTAAAAGGAGAATGGACGCATGGCTTCTTCTCTAAATTTAGCATGAATGTGTAAGATGACAAATAGATACTTCAATTTTTTAGTCTTCAACATCCGATCACAATCTTTAGATTTCCATCATTGATCCCCAAAGATAAAATCAATGTTAGGGACCTCAACTAATGGGTCATCTTGTGAACCCTCTACTATACCTGATTTGTCCTCCGATGTTCCAATCGCCTTTTCTAAAAGTGGTATGACGACCAAATCCACTGGATATTCAGTTGACTTGCTGACAATGTCCAATTCTCTAATGCTCATGTTTTCTTCTTTCGCTAGCTGCACTGGCTGATCAATGTTTTTTGTCCCTGCATTTTATGCTACTTGCATTTCAATGTCAACTTTATTGTCCTCTCCAATGGGTTCCACAAAAAGTGCTTCTATTATTTTCTAAGACTTTCCTTCTCGGAACTTTTCTTTTCGGAGGCGAAAATGTTTTATCAAACATTCAACACAAATCGCTTCCCAAAATGCTTCATGCATATTTTTTTACAGTATTTCATATTTTTCTGTGTTCTTGGTCTCAAACCTATGGTAAAAATAGTCATATAATGTTCATCATTCTCATCTAACCCACATACTTCTAGCAGCAGCTTTGAAAACTCATCGGAGTACTCATCAACTGTCAAATTTCCTTGTCTCGAATTAAGGAATTGAACAAAGTAGTCTTTATTTTCATAATACCAATTCTCATATTTACATGCATAGATAATTCTTTGCATATCCTTGCACATTTGCAACGTCAGATTGTCTTGCAATTCCATATTGACTAGGATGTAGATGGAATGTAAAATCTAATGCTCCCTTAAAAAGAAAAGGGTTCCCCTGTTGTGAAAATCTTACTGTTTGGAGTTCGCAGGTGACGACAGATTGTTGATCGGACTTCTAGGGGCCAAGAACCAACTGAAATTGAATTGATTGTGGGTCCTTGATTGGTCAACTCTACACTTTGACCGACTGTGATGTCATTGCTCAGATCCCTGTTGCAGTCATTTGTTCCTTTGGATTGGTCGGGTCGACCTGGCCCAAGCCTGACCAAGATAACTTGGGCTCAGAAAAAAGCAAATGTGGGTCGGGTTGGATTGGGTTGAATCTGAACCCAAACTCTTTCTTTTTTTTCCTATTCTCCTCGTTCTGAGTGCTTACCAGTAAAAACAAAAGGAACGGAAAAGGCCTTTTTAGACTCCCTTATATTAATGATTCCGGATCCATTGGGCCAAATCCAACATAAAGCCCGACTCATTTACTTTTCAATAATTGCAGATCCTCTGCTTGCATTGATTTGCAAAATGGCCGAAATTCTAACACTTGTAGCACTGCACTTTACTGACATCTCTGGTGGGTTGCTTTCCCTTGGGAGCATAAGCAACATGTACTGGTGAGTTTGATGATTGAGATTGAGTGGGTACACTATATGTAACATCAAATGCACCATGAGTGGCTTGTTGGAGCACACCAAACTGAGTCAATTGTCTATGTTCCTCTCACAGTAATTCATTTAGACACTCATCTGGTGATGGAGAAGGTACCATACTCATGAGATTAGATCTGACTGATTCATACTCAGCCCTTAATTTCATGAGAAATTGATCCCGATGACTAGTTGATAGTATATTTTGCAATTCGGGAAGAGCCTGTGCAGAGATATTTGCATATTTGATTTCATCTAATTCAGTCCATAAATTTTGGAAACCAGAGTAATAGTGTCTTGAATGGAGGAAGTTCCTTGCATGTAATTTGCAATTTCGAATTCCAACTGATACTGTCGTGTAGAGTTCCCCTGATGATACACCTTTTTCAGATAGTTCCACGTATCTTTGGCAGTTTTGTACGGTTTCAAATTCATGAAAAATTGTGGTTCCATGGACCCGAGAATCCAAGTTTTGACCTTAGCATCTTTCGTGTTCCATGACACAACTTTCTTCTCATCTTTTATCGGTTTTGGATCAGTTCCAAAGATATGGCCCCACAATTCTTTACCATCTAGGTAAAGTTCAAATTGAAAGGCCCAAGATGGATAATTTTTACCATTAAACTTGATTAGGTTGATTTCAGATTTCTCCATTTGCAACAAATATGCAGATGAACCAGCAGAATGATGAAAAAACAATCACACAACAACAAATCCTCTGATCAATATGTTTCAAACCAGATTGGCCTAAGGATGGATAGAAAATTGCCCCAGATGCAATAGACACAAAGGTGATGCACTGATAGAAATTGTGCAAAAACACAGCAAACGACCTTGAATTTCTAGCAAGATCTATCTGTGGGCTCCACTAATCAGTCCAATCACAGATCAGAACATATCAGTTTGTGAGTGATCCAAGATACTAGCAGTAGTCCAAACTTGAAGTGTATTGGATATAAATCCACAAAACTGGACGGTCGTGATTAAATTGCTCTGAGAAAAAATGCCCACAGTCGACGGATGAAGGAGGGAAAACCTACCTCAAATGATGATGAAAAATCCCTAGAAAATCACCAAAAACCTACCTCAAAAATTTTTGGTTGCAGAAGGATCCAGGATCATCGGCGGTGGGCCACTCTTGATCAGTCACAGATCTGTGTCGCTGTGACAGATCTGTAATGAGAAAACAGTCTCTTCTACAAGCACTGATCGAAGGGAACTCCTTCAACTGGAAGAGCTACAACCTCTATCTTTCAACAGTGCTCTAAAACCATGTCAAAGGAACAAGCACTGTAGACAGATTGGATTGCAATGGGATGATCTCCAAAGGATCGATTGATATCCCTGTATATTAATGTACAATCCTTGATTTAGGCTATAATTTAGTTATTGTCTCGTCGGCTATATCCTAAGATAGTATGTAGTATCTGTAAAATATATTACAGTTTGACTAAGCAAATGAGTTGGGCTTTATGTTGGATTTGGCCCAATGGACCCAGAATCATTAACACCTTGCACTTCGACAAATGAAGACAGAGAGTGGAGATGAAGCTTAAGCGTGATGGCTCGGTGATGGGTCTCGGTGCTGCTTCGACAAAGATCGGAAGACATTGTGTCATCGATGGTGGCTGATTGGGAAGTTCGATGGGGAAGATGAAGATGGTGGTCGAAGGTGTTGTTGGGTAGTCGACGACCCTGCAATGGAGGCAAGACAAGGTGAAGCTGGTGAAGGCGAGCAAGTCGATGATAGGGTGCTGCCACTAGTGACGACAGTAGGCGTTGTTGGTGCTTATGTCATTCTGCTGAGGGAGATACGAAGCTAGGTACGCCTTCTCTGCTTTGTTTCTTCTTCTCTTCTTTGTTTTTCTTTCTTTCTTCTTCATTTTTTTTCTCTGAAATTGGAAAGAAGATGGGTGTGGGGTTGGGACTGGGTTTGGATGTTGGGTTTGGTCTGGAATGGGTAGGTTCAGATTTGGGGATTTTAGGGTTCTCGTGGTGTTCAGTTAGTGGGTATGTGGAGAAAAGGGTGCTCGGGCATTGGGTATCGGTCAAAAGGGATTTGGTGAATCTGATTTAAGGGTTTATGGCAGAGATGGTTCGCTGGTTGGGTTTTGATTAGGTGGGGTGCGATGGAGTAGTGCAAGGATTAGGGAATCCTGGTAACTGGATCTCGGCGGGGAAGGATTTTCTGGTGGACGGTTGGGGCAGTGGTTCTGGTTATGCTAGATCTGGCTTGTGAGACTGTCGAATAGTGATGGTGATGTCTAGCGGGGGATGATGGATGCCAATGGTGGAAACTGGTTGATGATGGATAGCTGATGATCAAAACTGGGTGGATCGATCTTCAACTCTGATACCAATTAATGCGGAGCGGGGTACCAGACACGGAGCAGGTACAGATGGAGGTGGAAGGGATAGGTCAGGCTTTCGCCTAAAAATTGGCCTCAAGCCAAGCTCCCATCAAGGGCGAGGAAGTAGAGATAACTCTAGGATACCCAAAAGCACTCAATAAAATTTCATTAATAGTTAGTTGAGGAGCAAAAGCCTTTAGAATGCTTCAATAGGAGAATATATAACCCTAAAGCCAATCTAGACCATCCAAATGCAATGACAGCCAGGATAAAACATTAAACATAACCATTAAAATAACATAAAATAAGACTCTAATGAGCTAAAACATGAAAATAGATGGGCTGGACCCAAAGAGCTTAGTTAAGGTAGATGGGCTGGGCCCATTGGTGGGTCAACCCACGTGGACCACGGGTCTGTACTGCATCACAAGGCTTTAAAAATTAGACTAAAGGGGCGACTCGGTCCCCTAAAGTCGAGTAAAGTCAACTAAATCTCACCCCAAAGGCAAAAGTCTTCAAAAACATTGAAAAATATGATTAAAGAATCTTTAAAAAATTGAAAAAATAATGTCCTATGAATATAGAATCATGTTTTAGTTAGTATGAATAAATTTAAGTATAAATAGGTGTTTTCATCTATTTATCACTCAATTAGGTGAACAATGCATCCAATGTTTGAATGCTTAGATGGTAGAACTTCTATAAAAGATCCCCAAAAGCCTCCCAAACATTCTTCCAACAGGAAATAGGAGAAAAACGATGTGTTTTCAAGCCTTTTCCATAGGAATTGATCCGAAAGGAGAAGAGGAGGGCAGTGGTTGGGGGTTGAATGAACTTGATGACCTTTTCTTGTGTGTGCAAGTGATGCAATCTGGTATGCACCGAGTAACCTAGAAATAAGCTACTAGTATGCACACAATTAAACTCGCAAGCGTACAAGATCACTATGTAGTGTAGTGAATTGTAAGTACGAGGTCGATCCCACGAAGACTTGTGATAGAACAATGTCAAAAACAACTACAAATCAGAATATTAAAGAAACAATTGAATGATTAAAAGTTTGAATTAAACTACTAAAAACAGTAAATTAAACTATTAAAAGCTAAGTAGAAATTAATCTAAACACACAAACTAATATTAGAATTGAAAATAATAATAGTGAATGAACTAGGGTTTCATCTACTCCCCTAACCAATCCTATGCATGTCCCTTATTATCTTTTAATCAAAAATAAGATTTTATTAGTGACATCTATCAACCTAGACCATGGCATATTTATCTAGATTATTATTCCCCTAAACCTAATTCATGAGTGACATACTACATGAATTGTTCATTATGATGCAAAACTAAGCATGGCATATGTCCTAGTCAAAACACACTGCATAAAAATGTCAATCCAAGCCCAGGCCCAATTTGGGCCCAGTCTTCATATATTAGTCAAAGCCACATGTACATTCTTAGTTTGTAAAACAGTTTTAGACTGTAGATAAGATACACTTACATGTAATCAGGGAATTAAGCCCTTTATAATGGGAGAACAGTTGACCCTAAATGGGTACTGTGTTTTAAAAATTCAAAGGAAGATTGTTGTATTCTACATTCCTCCTCTCTAAGTGTCAAAAAACAATGGGAATTATAAATGCATGAGTCTAAGCATGGCATATACTTAGATTATTCATGATTCTAAACCCTAGATGCTTAACATCAAGATCAATCAAAATTAAGTTAATTACTCTTAAAATTAATTGAACATGGCATGGTTGGCATAGCATATACACAACTCATCAATTAAAAACATGGTTTAGAAACTCAACCAATGAAACTGAATTCTTAATTAAAAGACGCCAAAAGAAACTACATAGAACCAGGCTAGGGTTTCAATTACACCCTAGCCCTAAAAAGTTTAGCTACTCATGTCTTTAATGAAAAATAAACTAGAGAATAGTCATTAGAAGAAAACTAGAAGATTGAAGAAGAAGAAGATGTCCAGCAGCTTTTTCCCCTTTTTCTTGCTCCAAAAGCCCTCCAAGATGCTCCAAAGAATGCTCCAAAGGTGGCAGTATGGAAAATAGGGTTTATGGGATGATAATATCTGATTTTTATGCTTTTTTGGTGGCTGGATGATGGCTCAATTGTGGATGGACGTGGCTGGGATGTGGATGTCTTTTTATACTTTTGCAACAGCCCCTTTAGTAAATAGTTCCATTGTAGATTTAGATCTCCATCTTGCTTTTCAATTGGGCTTCCTAATTAGAATGAAATAGGAGTCTTCTTTCTTGATTAGCAAGACTTTCTAAATCTGCTCCCATTTGTATCTTCTACAAAATTCTTCACATGGACCCACAAATCTGAGAATTAATTGCAATAACTAAATCTGAAGCTTTTATAATAAAAGTGGGCCCATATAATGCTTGCACATTGAGTGTGGGATCCCCTTTTTAGACTTGTAACTTGACTTGAATTCTTGCTTTAAACATTCCTTATTTTTCTCCTTTTTCTTCTCCATTCTTGGGCTCCACTTGGACTTTGAATAAGACTTCCCAAATCTGAATTCAGCTCTTGCAATGACTGTGGGGCCCCCTTTGGTCGTGTGGTATGCTTGGAATTCTTCTTTTCCTTCTTTATTTCATCTTCCTTACTTGATTATGCTTTCTTGTTATCCAATTCTTTCCTTCTAATTTGAATTGCAAGTTGCTAAAGAATTAGAAAGTAGTCTTTGAAATCTGAAACAATTTGGATGGGACCCACCATGGCCCTACTTGGTGATTCACACCCATCATTCTCTTCTTTTTTGCTCCTTTTTACCTTTGCATAAAAAAACACAAAGAATATGTAAAATCAAATAAAATAACTATGACTAGCATAAGATAAATCAAAAATTTATGGCTCTAATTACAAACAATTAACCACTCATCACAATCCTAGGGTTAGGATGCAAGTGCCGGGGCACAATTAGGGTTCCGAAGAACAATCACTCGAAGAAGAAACGGTCTCCAACAAAAAATCCACACAGGGAATTCTATTAATCAATTTTAATCTCTGAGATTACCAATCTCTACAATTGTTATATTTATAAGGAAAGAAACTAAAGCTCTAAGAAAGCTTTCCTAATCAAACTAGGAAACCAAATAATAATCCTACCCAAATTAGAAACCTAATTCTAATTACACTCTTTGCTAAAAATAAAGCAAATAACAATTAAAAATCAGGATTTCATGGGTCCCACATGTGGCCCACGGTTCTTGTTGCCATGACATATTATTGTTGCTGCATCATTCTCCCCGGGTTGGAAAAGAGTTCGACCTCGAACTCGGCTCTTCTGCTTGATGTTACTTCTGTAGATAGTGTGCACGTGAATCGCTTCCCAGGTAAGACGAGAACGGGACCCTTTCTTTGGTGGCGTCGGCTTCAGAGGACAGAGTGTGACTAGCTTTGCACCATGCATGAAAGTATAGGTGTTATCGCGCATACCATTAGTTCCATTCTTGTCATACATCCATGGACGACCCAACAAGATATCACAACTATCCATGGGTATCACATTACACCAAACTGTATCTGTACAATCTGCATCAATGGAGAAGGTAACTGGACATGCATATCAGACTTGCACTTCATCACCTGTCATTAACCATCTAGCAAAATAAGGACGATGATGCTTCCGAACTTTCAGCTGTAAGCGATCCACAAAAGCCTGAGATATGATATTCTGACAACTGCCTCCATCGATGATGACTGTGCATTCTTTACCATTGACTGTTCCTTTGGAGCGGAAAATATTTTCTCGCAACCATTTCTTCTCAGTAGTCGATGTAGTTTCTTGGATGACCATGAGAGAGTCAAGACCCTCCTCGGGCAGAGTATCCTCCACTTCCTCTGTTTCAGGCTCTTTAGGATCATCTGGAACATCTTGCACATCACTTTCATTCTCAATGAGATGGATATGTTTTGGACATTCTACTGCACGATGCCCTTGTTGTTTACAATTAAAGCATGTGAGTCTATTTTGACCTTCGGGCTTGGTAAAAACTTTTTCCGATGACGTACTCGGTTTAGAACCTGCAATGGAGGAATTCTTCTGCATAACCCATTTAGCTACATTAAGTTTTTGGGCATGATGATTTGCAATTCCCTTGGCTTTTTTATAGCATGCTGAATAATCTCATCAACATTATCAAAGTGCTTGAATGCGAGGATATCTTGAATATCAAGTGTAGGCCCATTAAAGTATCTGTCAACTAATACCTCATCATTTTCATTCAAACCACAACAGGCTTGCATGGTCAGAAATTCTTCAGAATATTCAACAACTGTTTTAGATCCTTGTTTCAAGTATTAAAAACGTGAACGCAAATCTCTGGAGTAATTGACTGGCAGGAATTTCTGCTTCAACAGATTTTTCATCTCGGCCCACGTGTCAACAGGATCAATTTGTTGGTACCTCCACTTCTTTTGCAACTCAGCCCACCATATCGCAGCATAATTGCGAAAACGAGTTGCCACCAGGGTAATCTTATGACCATCCGGCATTGGTTTATGTGCAAAACTGTTTTCAACACACACTAACCAATCCAAGAATTCATCTGGCTTCAATTTTCCATCATATTCAGGAATCACAAGTTTAATACCCAAATCACGATCAACATTGACGGCATGTGGATCTCGTGGATTCCGAATATGTCCTCTATCATCCCAATGGTTATCTTCACGCCGATTAGTTTCTAAATTTGTTAATCGGGTTTCAATCCTATCAAGAGTCGTTTGCATTTGAACTTGCATTTGAGCCACCGTTGCAAATAGTTGAGTAACAGTTGCTGATAATTGTGCAACGGATTCCCTCAATTCATCATCATTGTGAGAGGAAGACTCTGTGTCAACCTGCCTTTTGGGAGGCATCTTTGGTTAATGCAAAATTAAAATTTGTAGCTGACCTGATGTGGAGATTTGCTCTTCACGATCACGCTGGCAAAAATGGATCGAAAATTGGACAATGGATGAGCCTGATATCGTCAGAAGAAATCCCAACCGTTGATCGTAGTCAAATCTGTTGTTGATTTGGTCAAGGGGCTGGAGGACTACTGCAAACTAGCTTTCCTTGTAAACAAGTCAAAACTGACCCAAATGTATAAATCAGGCCCAAACGAATTGCTTGTGGGCTTCTTTAATGGGTCGGATCTGACCTGAACAGACCCAGAGGCCCAAATATATCGTCTCGGCCTGTGTGTCGAATGAAAGAAGAAAACGGTTTTTGAAAACCCCCTTTGTTGAACGAGATGAGGGAGCAAGT
Organism: Umbellularia californica; assembly: GCA_028538565.1. Taxonomy (NCBI): domain Eukaryota; kingdom Viridiplantae; phylum Streptophyta; class Magnoliopsida; order Laurales; family Lauraceae; genus Umbellularia; species Umbellularia californica. The sequence goes on along the minus strand of JAPQWN010000012.1, from coordinate 20,980,120 downwards.
GCTGGCGTTGGAGCTCGGCGACTTCAATGAGAGGATGGAGTAGACGATGACGATGGGGAGCAGACGAGCACGGCAACGACGCGACTGCAAGGGCGCGATGGTGCACGGTACACTGTTCGATATTTTGCTCCTTCACTTTCTGTTCTTCTTCTTTCTTCCTTTCTGCCTTTTTTTTCTCTCTAATTAGGGTATGGGGTTTGGGCTGTGAGGTGTTTCGATTGGCTAATGGGCAAGCGAAAGGTGGCTATCTAGGGTCGAAGATGAGATGGGTTGCAAGGATGGTTGGGATGATGAACTGAGATGGTTTCAGTGAATGGGTTTGGAGTTTGGCTTTTAGTGAAAAGGGGACGAATGGATTCTATGAGTAGTTTGTGGGGCTGTGGTCTGGGCTAGGTTTTGGCAAACAAAGTTAGTTTCGTCAGAGTGGCTTCCGGCTGGGTGTGGCGGACGAAGGTGGATCACGGGGTTTGGGAATGGGTACGAAGATGGGGAGTGGGCTGACGGCTCGAAAGGGTTTTGTCTGGGAATGGAGAATGGGTGCATTGGGGTTGATGAAGGTAGCAGGTTCTGGAAGAGACGATTGGGGTGTTGCGGTCTTCTGCAGGGAATTGGCAGGGTCTCGACGGCAGGATGGGATGGGGCTGATGTTGGACAAAGGTAGTGATGGGGATAGGGTAGCACGCCGACGATCGATGGATCGTTCGGCTCTGATACCAACTTATGCAATCCTAGGGTTAGGATGCAAGTGCCGGGGCACAATTAGGGTTCCGAAGAACAATCACTCGAAGAAGAAACAGTCTCCAACGAAAAATCCACACAGGGAATTCTATTAATCAATTCTAATCTCTGAGATTACCAATCTCTACAATTGTTATATTTATAAGGAAAGAAACTAAAGCACTAAGAAAGCTTTCCTAATCAAACTAGGAAACCAATAATAATCCTACCCAAATTAGAAACCTAATTCTAATTACACTCTTTGCTAAAAATAAAGCTAATAACAATTAAAAATCAGGATTTCATGGGTCCCACATGTGGCCCACGATTCTTGTTGCCATGACATATTATTGCTGCTGCATCAGCAAGTTGGCTTCATCTTTAAGTACTTGTTTTTAATCAGATTTCCTAGGATCTATTTCAAGTCATTCACATTAGCTCAACACATCCCTTTTCTAACACCAAACCCATAAACCACAAATATTATTATATTAGAGGTTTCATCTTAGATTGTATTGAGAAAAGTAACCTGTAAACAGAACAATAAGGATCATAATTCACAACCCTCGCTGTACAAATCCAAAGCTGTATCAAGACACATAAGTCTTATCGAGTCAGTTTAAGCTGGTATAAAAGGAACTTCTGATGAAGAGAGAAACCTTGTTCACATAATGAATGAGCTTGTCCATCTGCCTGAACCATGTGTTAGCATATTGATACTTAAAATCTGTTCCCATGGTCCACATAATATGATTTGTACGGGTAACATTAGCCTGAAAATGCAAAAAGCCACTTGTTAGAAGACTTCTGACCATACATGGATAAGGTAAAATGATATGCAGGATATGTAAATCAGGATCTTCTAGGTTTCTACTTGGATTCATACTTCACAAAATTTGCACGGCGCACATCTATAAAACGGTCCAACATGGAATTGATTAAGTATCTTATTAATCACCAGTGAATGTCCATCCAATAGCCACTGAGATGGATTGTACAATTGATCATACAAATCCATATTATCCGATGTCGTTCGTTTAATCTCTTTGATTTGATAACTACAACCACTAGATCAACACAGAGTTAGCAGACATACCAGATAGATTGTAGCTGATGGATGATCCAGATTAATCGTAAAGAATAAAAAAAGTCCAATTAAATTTCTAAATTATCTTGCTTGGCCACACTTGGATCTGTATCTTTCAGTATTTGATTCAATAGGACAATCAAGATGGATAACAATAAAAAATAAAAATAAAAAAAGGCACAATCTTCCATCCAACAATTCTTCATGTGACCCACCTCGGTTGCCCATCTCTCTCCCAAGATCTATTTTGTTCAGATGATATTAACCATATGACCAATTGTGAGCAAAACAGATGGTCCAGATGGAGAAAGTTAAAATAATAGTCAATCATATATAACCCTATTTTGGAATGCGAACTTTTCACAGGGTATATGAGAATGGGAAGCAAAAGAAAAGGAAAGGAGCAAAATTTACAATATGGAGGTTACCTACCTTCCTGCTAGTAGCAAATACAGTGGTTGTTTGTATAAACTTAGGTTTATGAATGGGTTTTGTGAAGAAAAAACTGAGGGAAAAGAAGACAACGGATCAATGGGGATGAAGTGTATGGTCGTTCACTTAGGGATTGACGACCATACTTAATATTATTTCATATTATCATTACATAGAAGCCCCTGTAGATTTGTTATAATTACGTAGAAGTCCTACGTACTTTAGAAATTATTAACAAGTCCCTCCGCTAAGTAAACAAAGCACAAAAGCATTTACATTTCCAACACTCCCCCTCAAGCTGGTGAGTAGGTATCAGTGATCCCAAACTTGGAAAACAGATTAGTAAGTTTAGTTTTTGTGATTGCTTTTAAAGGAAGTCAGCCAATTGATTGGCTGTGTGTATGGGCTTCAACACTACTTCTTTTCTTGCCAGTTGCCACCTTTTCTCGAACGAAATAACAGTCAATTTCAATGGCCACCTAGGCGTTTCGCCCCACCAATGGCCATCCTCACAGAATAAGATCATTCTTTATAATTTTTTCCATTGAACAATTCCACTGTAATTCGTGCATTAGGATTGATGTTTCCCGTAGGATTGAACACATTTTGGGTTCCACTATAACCTTCCTCTTTAGAATTAGAACCATCACTCCCTTCTTTTGTCTCCATAGTTTAAAAAACCCTGTGATTTATTCAATGAACAAATCCTGTAACATCAATTGAAGGTCTGATTTGCAAGAATCTTATCCTTTCACATTTCATTTTGGCTAAAAAACAAAAACTCCTTTTCAACAAAGCCCCACCTTTTTTTCTATTTCACCAAAAATAATGAAGAAAACTACTTGTCTCTCTTTCTATAATGTCCAGCAATGTTTTAAAGTACCACACAGTACCTTACCTTACCATGCCATCCACACAAAAAAAAAATCCCGTGGGCTCGAGACCTATGCCAAACTCAAGATGAACCTGCTGAATACTGGTATTCCACTATCACTACTCCTGAATCCACCATCACATTGTTCTAACCAGATCTGGAACTTATCAAGTCTTAGCAACCCTTTTCAAATATTGCTGAACTCAAACCAGAGCCCTTCAGGGGCTGTCAATCCATGCACTGAGGCAGCAGTAAGGTGTTGCCAGCACACCACAACCAACTAGTGGTTGTGGAGAATGGACAAGCCCAGCCGAACCTATGCACAGGTTCCGCTGTGGTAGAAAGCCTTCAGGACTTCTTTTTTCAGATCTTGTTTCTTTTTCAGATATGTATCTCTGTAGGTGATGATCTTGTTGCTCTGATACCAAGTTGTTTGTATAAACTTAGATTTATGAAATGGGTTTTGTGAAGAAGAAAAAACTGAGGGAAAAGAAGACAGATCGATGGGGATGAAGTGTATGGCTATTCACTTAGGAATTGACGACCATACTTAATATTATTTCAAATTATCATTGCACAGAAGCCCCCGTAGATTTTCTATAATTACGTAGAAGTCCTACATACTTTAGAAATTACTTACGAGTCCCTCCACTAAGTAGACTAAGCACAAAAGCATTTATATTTCCTACAGTCTCATGCTAATTGAAATTCAAGAAAGAGTTTCGTGCCAGTAAGTGTACATTCAGCAAGAAGAAACACTTCATACCTGCGTTAGCGCTGCAGCTACAAAATCATTCACTCTTTCTTGAACATTGTAATCAAAAAGATGAATGTCATCCTTCCATCCAGGACAGAGATTGTCAGTGGATACTAGAGTATAACAATAAATAACAGTGCTTTAGCATAGTATCTAAGGAATTACCTGAATAGGAGGGGATTCGTCATTAACTTCAAAGTAGAAACCGGTGGGAGGATCATAATGCACAGGGAATATACCAGTGAAAATCTGCAAAGCAAAATATTGCTAATGTTTCTTTATTTGTAACAGAAAATGTTATTCGCAGATAGTTTATGTATCGTTAATGGTATAACTAACTTATAAGTGCATGATCAAATGCCATCCAAAACCAGACTTCAGAATAGAATATGAAAATACAAGTTGAAACAGGAAAAAGACCGGAATGTTGTCACCTGTGCAGACGACCCAAGGCTTCTGGAACCACGCCATACAACCTCAAGGCTCTTCTGGTCTTTCCTCTTAGTTCTGTCTTGGTAATCAATCCGAGCAAAGAAAAGAGAATCGAATCCAACCTGCAGATGAATGTAGTCATTTGAATGTAAGTCCCACATCACCAGCCATGGTGCATGTTTATAAGATGCAGACTGAGAAGTACATAGAAACAGTTTGTTGTGCTTCCGGTCTGTTATGAAATCTGCAGGGACTAAATTTTCAATTTTCAGGGTACAGGAATTTGATTTTTAGTTACTGAATACAGTTATGAGAGGAACAGTTTTTGTAATTTTTTAAAATATTGAATAGTATCAATAATATCATATGGCTAATCTGATAAACTCCAACAATTGAATAAATCTATGGTTTTCTCAGAGGTCTGAAAAACCCTAGTTAGAGAGGAAGAGAAAAATAAATAGAAAGAAGAAGAATTGGTGAGAAATATTCACACAATTGCCGTGGAGGATTGGATGTCCAGCCTCATATATAGTTCATTATAGTTTTCACTGAAGCAACGCAGGGGAAAAGGAGGGTAGCCAACGGGCTATTCCTCAAGCGAAACAGCTTAGATAGGGAGTCTTGCTCTCACACCACAGACAGAGAAACAAACGTTTTAGAGAACTCAAGATTATCAATTAATTTTTGTATATCCCAAGAGAAGGGATTACATCCTATATATAATAGAGTCTTAGTCATAATTTTAGTAATCAATCTCTACTAAGAAACTTCTAACTCTAAGAATCTTTGAAAATAGAAACTACCTATTCAAAGCAAGTAAAGAAATCTACTAATTCTAGAACTCTATGAAAATAGGAAACTGCGATAGAAATCTTTCAATTTCTTTACTTATGGGCTTGGACTTTGGGCCTTCGGGAATAAACCTTCAAATGGGGCCCATTGGTCTGGCCTGCATCAGCTCTGCTCGGCTTGGAGAAACTAGACTCCGGCAAGTTATCAGCTTAGTACATCTCATACAAATCCAGGTTAAGGCGCTGAAAATCCATGGCAGTGATTCATGTAGCTTCAGAAAATGGTTTTCCTTTCCACTTGACCAAAAACTTGTGATACCCGCCAGTCTTTGTTGACACTAGCTGGTCATCATAGACATCTTCAATTTCCTCTCGAGGAACTAGAACTATGGAAAGCTGGATATCTTGCTCTTCAAATGATTCATCTTGATAATGCCCATGATAAATTGTGAGATCTTCGATATTGAATGTAGAACTGATATTCATGTCTGGCGGAAGATCGAGCACATATGCATTGGAGCTGATTTTCTCCAAAATCTTCAACAGACATGCACTTCTGGGATAGAGCTTTTTGTAAGTGCCTGTGGGAAACCGTTTTAGCTTGATTCGCACCATGACCGAGTCTCCTTCATTAAATTCAACATGGCGCCTGCAAGTGTCCGCGTGCTATTTGTAAGTGTCATTGCTTTTGGCAATCTGCTGACGGACCTCATCATGAACATTCTTCATGTGTTAGGCAAATTGTTCAGCTTCTTGGCTAGGCCTGGATTCAGCTGGTAAAGGACTCAGGTCAATCGGAAGACGTGGCTGAATGCCGTTGACAGCTTCAAATGGTGATCTTCCAGTTAATCTGTTTACGGAGTTATTATAGGCAAACTCCGCCATGGGTAAAATAAGATCCCATGAGGCAATGTGTTCTCCGACGAGACATCAAAGAAGATTACCTAAGCTGCGATTGACGACCTCAATCTAGCCATCAGTCTGAGGATGGTAGGCACTGGAGTACTGGAGCTTTGTCTTCATCATATGCCATAAAGTTTTACAGAAGAAGCTCATGAACTTAGTATCTCTGTCGGACACTATAGTCTTGAGTAGGCCATGAAGACGAACAATCTCTTTGAAGAAAAGTGTAGCAACTTTTCTTGCATCTGTTGCGGTCGTACAAGGAATAAAGTGTGCCATTTTGGAGAACCTATCCACCACAACAAAAATAGAATCTACCTTTCTTGCAGTCTTTGGTAAACCCAAGACAAAATCCATGCTCAGATCTTGCCAAGGTTCATGTGGAATAGGAAGGGGCTAATACAATCCCGTATTCTTCTTTTGTCCCTTTGCAAGCTGGCATACCCTGCATAATTCACAAATTCGGTCAACATCTGTCATTAGGCGGGGCCAAAAGAAACAGTCTTCCACAAGTGCCAAAGTCTTATCTCGCCCTAGATGTCCACTGCATCCTCCTCCATGCAACTCTCAGAAGGCGGATGGAAGTAGCTGGTAAACACAACTGATTTCCACGAAACAAATAACCATCAATGATAGAAAACGTGGAATGGTCAGAGAACTCACCATTAAGAAGATCTTTATAGATGCGGCCAAAGTCATGATCTTCAGGATATTCTCTACGAATTTCTGCGAAGCCTAGGACTGCGGCGGAAATAGTTATGAGCAGGTGAGAACGACGGCTTAAAGCATCTGCAACCTTGTTTTCCGCTCCTAACTTATGACGCAATACAAATGTGAATTCCTGCAGATAGGCGCTCCATTTGACACGATTAGCGCTCATCTTTTTCTATAAGTTCAGATGCTGTAAAGCTTCATGATCGGAGTACAAAACAAATTCTTTCCCGATTAAATAATGACACCAATGACAAAGAGCTTAGACAACTGCATAATATTCCAAGTCATGCGGCGAATATTTATTGCGAGAGTCATTCAATTTCTCGCTAAAGTAAGCAACTGGGTGACCATCTTGACTTAAGACTTCGCCAACACCAATTTGCAAAGCATAACAACTTACTTCAAAGACCTTGTCAAAATCTGGAAGTTTCAAAACTGGTGCCTCTGTCATTTTCTGCTTGATTTGTTCAAAAGCACGAGTGGCTGTCTTAGTCCAAGTGAAATCACCTTTCTTCATGCAATCAGTTATAGGAGTCATAATGGTGCTGAAATTGCAAATAAATATCCTATAAAAAGTGGCCAAACCATGGAAACTTCATACTTCATTGATAGTTTTGGGAATGGGCCAGTCAACAATTGCATTGACCTTCTCTGGATCAGCTTCTACTCCTTGGGCTGAGACAACAAATCCCAAGAATATAACTTTGGGCCTTAAGAATGTACACTTATTCAAATTAATGTAAAACTTATCTTTGCGAAGTGCACGCATCACATAACTGAGGTAATCAAGTGTGCATCCTCGGTCTTGCTGAAGATCAAGATGTCGTCGAAATACAAAACTACGAATTTACTGAGGAACGGTCGTAGAAGCTGTGTCATTACTCTCATAAAAGTGCTAGGAGCATTGGATAAGCCGAACGGCATGACTAACCATTCGTATAATCCATCTTTAGTCTTGAAAGCTATCTTCCATTCATCTATTGCGCCAACACAGATTAGACGATATCCACTCCTAAGATCAATTTTGGAGAAGACAGAAGATCCAGCTATCATATCAAGCATATCATCCAACCGAGGCATTGGAAACATGTACTTAATGGTGATCTTGTTAATTACTCGGCTATCGACACACATTCTCCAAGAACAATCTTTCTTGGGTGTCAAGAGGGTTGGTACCGCATAAGGACTCATGCTTTTGTGAATGTAGCCTTTCTGAAGTATCTCTTCAACTTGCCTTTTCAATTCTGTGTGCTCTGTAGGGCTCATGCAATAAGCAGGTAAATTGGGAAGCGATGGCCCGGGGACCAGATCAATTACATGTTGAATGTTCCTCATAGGCGATAGCACTTTTGGAAGATCTGCAAGAATCAAGTCTTTAAAATCATGCAACAAGGTTTTGATTTCTAGTGGTGTAAAAACTCCCTGTTTATCTTCGGCCTTTTTAAATTCTTGTGGGATAAGGGCATAAGCAACTCATTGCTCTTTACTTTCTTCTTCAAATTTCCGCATTGAAAAGATGCAAGAACTTGGTTGTGAAGCAGTTTGTTTTGCTGGAACGGATGGTGATTGCTTTGCCAAAGCAGTACGAGGCTTAAGTGGAAGAAGAGTAACCTTGCAACCTTTATACTTAAAAGTATGGGTGTTTTTTTTCTCCATCACTTTGGACTTTGTTATCAAAAAGCCAAGGCCTTCCCAATAGAATATGAGTGACATTCAAGGGGATAATATCACAACAAATAGAATCTAAATAACCACCAATTCGGAATGTAACCTGGCACCGCTTGGTTACTAGAATTGCTGAATCATTTACCCAACAGACCTTGTAAGGCTTCGGGTGTTTTCCTGTTGGAAGTTTCAACTTATCAATTACTTCTTGGGAGATCACATTCATCTCACTTCATCCATGACAAGATTGCACAATCTGTTACAACATTTTGCCATAGAGCGAAATATGGTAGTTCGTCTCCAATCTTCAGCTTCTTCTTCGGTGGTAATGAAGAGACGACGAATGAACAATGTCCGTCCTTCGGTTTCAGCTTTGATAGAAGGAATGATCTTCTTGTTCGGTTGGAGGTTCCGGCTCTTCATAAGGTGTTTCAACTTCAATTTCTTCATCAACAGGCTTTGAATCATAGGCACCTTCTTCACTGTGTGCATAGTGAAGATTCTTTGACCCTGGACAATCAGAAGCATAGTGTCCTTTGCCTTTGCATCGAAAGCAATCAATGTCCTTCTTTGAACGTAAAGAATTGACAACATTCTTCCCTTTGTTTGCAAAATTTGCAGGTCTTGATTGATTCTGAGGAGGTGCTTGCCTATTGGAATCTTGTGGAGGGGGTTGTCTGGTTGAGTATTGTGCTGGAGCAACCCACTGATTAGTTGTATCAGAAGTCCTCCTCTGGAGAGGCTCACCAAAACGCCTTGAATATGGATATCACAATTGTTCTTTGACGCAGAATGCTAAGCGATGAACTTCAATGCTGTAAAAGGTGTGAGTAGTCAATTCCCTTTGGATCTCTTGACGTAGTCCTTTCTTATATTTGGTGATAGCCTATCGATCAGTTTCAGGCACTTTGCATCGCACCATGAGATCATGAAACCTTCTTGTGAAATCATCTACAGCGAAGGTCCCTTGTCTACAGTCAACTAGGTGATCACAGAGGGAATCAAGATAGTCAACGAGTAGATATTTATCCTCAAGTTTCTGTTTCATCTCCTCCCATGTGTTGATAGGATGTCTCCCATAATTAGCATTCCTATCATCAAAACTTTGCCACCAAACACGTGTTGCACCCTTCATCTTCATCTTGACAAAGGAAACGCATTTGTCTTTTTCCATATTGTACCATTCAAAATAATCCTCAAAGGCTTTAATCCAGTCTGTGAAGACTTTCACATCCATGCATACAAAGAAATCAGGAACATCAATACGTACCTTCTTGGTGATATCATCTCGTCGGCCATGACGGTCTTCATAGTCAGTTTCATCCATAATACACTCCATAAATTGCTGACAAGTTTCCTGCGGTTCACCATTGACAAAAATCTCTACATCTGCCTGTTGGTTGCTTCCCCCTGGTGCCTTATGACCATCTTTATTGGTGGAAGGTCCTGGGTTGCCACTGTTCCGGTTGCCCGGAGGAGGCATGTTCCGAAAACGTTCATCAACCCTGTCCATTCTATCCATTAATTCCATGATGTAGCTATCCCGCTGGCGATCGGTGAATTTACCTCTGAATGTGGCTCCAGTGCGAGTAGTCAGGATTGGGGTAGACATGCTGACTTGCTTTTTTTTTACTTGCTGTTATTGGGTCGGACTTGACCCAAACTTATGCCCAAGAGATGGATCTGTTGTTATGTGGAGGCCGGGTGTGGTTTCCTCGGGGTTGGCGCACGCAGGAATGGAAAAGGGTTCTTTTAAGCCCTTTTCATTGCTTCTTCGACTAAAAAGGAGAAGAGAGCGAGAGGAGAGCTTTGAGGGAAAAACGCAGCGGCTTGAGGGCGATGAAAGGTGGAAGAGGGCACAGCGTGGCGGCGGCGACAAAGGAGTTGTCGACGGCGATTTGGATCGGCTACAACACAGTGAAGGAAAGAAAGGGTTTTGGAGAACCCTGTTGTTGCGGCTAGCCAACGAAGCCGAGGAGGAGAGGCGAAAGTGCTGGACACTATCTGGCTACTACCTGCTGGAGGTGACGCTACTGCTCAAGTGGTGGCGCCGAAGCAGGTACACCCCCCCTCTTTTTTGTGTGTGCTGTCTTTCTTCTCTGTTATCTCTCGGTTTTTTTTTTTCTCTGGGTATGGGTGATGGAATCAACAGTGGGTGGGGTTTATCTGGTCGTGCAAGGTAGGGACAGGAATGGTTGGGTGTGGCGGGTTCGGTTTGTGGGTTTGGGAATTGGATTCGATTTAGGTTTGGTTGTCATGGGGTGTTGGGGTAATTAGGGTTTCTGGGAAGGAAGGTGGAGGGGTAGGTTTTGGAGGCTACAGGGAAGAGTGGACGGGGATGAGAGGAAGGAGCGTGGTTGGATGGGTCGTGCGATTTGGGGATGGGAATTTGTGGTTTAGATTAGGGATATTTGGGAATGATTTGGGGTTTTAGGGTTTTAGGAAAATTAATGTAGGGTTGTGCCTGTGAGGGGTTTCGTCTGGGATTTGGATGGGGCTGTGTGATGCAGGGGAAGGTGGGGTGAAACGGGATAGGTATCGGTGGGTTGCTGATGGGTTTCGAGGGACGGTCGTGGCCTTAGGGTTGGTAGTGTGGGTCGGCTGTGATTGGGAAGATTAGAAGGATGAAAATGGAGTGACAGAAAATAAAATAGGAAGTGCGTGGGGTTTGACAGAAAGTAGATTACCTCAAACCGGCGATCAGATCGGCAACCTGAGACGGATCTCTTATCCGATACCAAGTGAAGCAGCGCAAAGGAAAATGAGGGTAGCCAACGGGCTATTCCTCAAGCCAAACGGCTTAGATAGGGAGTCTTGGTCTCACACCACAGACAGAGAAACATATGTTTGAGAGAACTCAAGATTATCAATTAATTTTTGTATATCCCAAGAGAAGGGATTACATCCTATATATAATAGAGTCTCAATCATAATTTTAGTAATCAATCTCTACTAAGAAACCTCTAATTCTAAGAATCTTTGAAATTAGAAACTACCTAATCAAAGTAATTAAAGAAATCTACTAATTCTAGAACTCAATTAAAATAGGAAACTGCCGATAGAAATCTTTCAATTTCTTTACTTATGGGCTTGGACTTTGGGCCTTCTGGAATAAACCTTCAAACAGGGCCCATTGGTCTGGCCTGCATCATTCACCGATTACGAAAACTCACTTGTGAACTTAACAGCCCGTTACTTTTTAATATTGAAAAAAAAAAAGTCCAACTCAATTTCTTAAGACAACCCTCAAGCTGATACAAATATATATATATATATATATATTATGCCTAGCTTGAACAAAGCAACACTTAATTGATTCTTTGCTATTGCTTTTGTAAGAAAATCTGTGGGTTGATCATTAGTGTACTCATGTACTAACTTGATCTCTTCCTTCTGAACCTTCTCTCTGATGAAATGAGAGTCAACTTCCACATGCTTTATACAATCAGGATAAACTAGATTATTGGCAATATCTATAGCTGGTTTACATCACAATGCTTGACCATTGGTCCTTTTTTCTTAAGTTCCAATTCACATAACAAGATCTTCAGCCATAGTAACTCACAGCTTCCATGTGCCATTGCTCGATACTCAGCCAAAGCACATGATCTAGCTGTTAACACCAGCTGGCCCACAAGGCCCATGTATGATAGGCCCAGTCCATACACATAATGACCCAACATGTGGGATACCTTAGTTGACTAGTCTTACTGTAAAATATTCACTTTCTCTGTTGGAAACATTACATCTTTCTGATATATCTCCTTTCCGTGTATATCGATTGTAACAGACTGTAATTGCCTTTAAGGCTCAGAAGATATTATAAATGGAGAAAGGATCGACCAAGGGATCCATCCAATTTTTCCAACAAAATTCATCTGTCATTCTTAGTATCATAGCTCTGTCATGGTATCAGATACCAATAGGTTCCTGGCGTCAATTTCTTCAATCGATCTTCTCTGCTTGTGACAATGATCCCTGTATCTCACTCGAGTGATCAATACAGATTCAGATCTGTATTGATGGAGTTTTTTAGTCATCTGGGAAAGAACAACCTGCTGATCAGCCACGATCAACAGTGGCCCACCCACGATGATCAAGATACCCTCAAGAATCCTATCTATGATAGTCAACTAATCATACTGGGAATTTTGGTGATTTTTCAAAAAAAATTTACTACCTCGAGGTAGGATTTCTGCACACTTTTGTGGATTTCCTGTTTTTCACATTAGTTTTCATCTCAACTGTCCAAAATCTTGAATGAGACTTGGTTCGTTGGAAGCAGAAAATCATTCCCTCACATCTGGGGAAGATCTGATTGCTTCACTGGAACCACTGTGGTCCCAACAATCAGCTCCAGCGACTGAAAATATGGTCGACAAGCACCTAGTTCATCAACTGTTCATCACTGGCCCACCAGCAATCATCAAAGACACCCATAATGTTGGTTCCATCATGGTCGCCTGATATTCCTAAGAATTATAGGGGATTTTTCAGATGTTTTTGAAGATCAGAGGAATGCCTTTTGGCCCAGCTAGTGCAATACCAGATTTTTTAAACTGTTTTGATTAGCACCATCCAATTATGTTGATATAAGTTGGATTCTCTTGTAATTTCATCTGGGGATAAGCACCTAATCTCTCTAGCCAGGACTAATCTCTAATCTGAGATCAGGTCCACAAGAGGACCCCACCTTGGGTGCCGACCCGACACAACCTGGATCCGCAAGCGGCGATGGAACGAGGACGCACCTCAATGGGAAAACCCAATTTCATTAATCAACTTTAAAAATAATCTTGTACAATCCCATATAAATAGTAAAATAAGACTCAAGCCCTAAGAAACCTAATTAAACTAGGAAACATTGGAAATCTAATCCTAAATAGAATTCTTTAAATAAAATCAGAAATTAATGACATATAATTAGTTAATAAAATATCCTAAATCTAAGTGGCCCTTACCATGTAGCCATGAGGTCTACACTGCATCATTCTCCCCCACTTGAACAAGAACTTGACCTCGACTTCGGAAAATGTCCACCTGGATCAAATATCAATCGGATGAATTTTCATTTCGTTGGTCCATCTGCAGCTTCCATATACAGCTTCATGCATAACTGCTTTTGAGGGCTAAAATTTGTGTTGATACGCAATTTAACCGTTGGATGCCGTACTTGTAGAACATCCACTATCAAATCATAATATCTGACTATCCGCTATTCATCTCCCAGTTGAAATTGTTGATCCCCAAAGACAATCAATAGGAAATTAATGTGGGGAATATCAATAACTTGCTTTTCATCACTTGGTAGTTGCACTCCGGGATTATTAGTACGCATAAGAGAAATTTCAAAGCTAACTATAGATATGGAATCTTCTGTGTCTAACTCAGGCTGATCGGTCTGCATATCCGCTGGCACTAGAGGGATTCACTCATGTTAGTTTGGTGGGAAAAAGGAGACCTGTTAGGTCAATGGTTATCTCAGCCATCAAAGCCAGTAAGCTACTGAGGAGTGGGTGCAAGGGCTTTTTAGCCTTCATTACAGAGGATAAACAGAAACCAAGCGGAGAAGATATCCCCATTGTCAGGGAATTTCTCTATGTGTTTTTGGATGACTTGCCTGGGTTACCCCCAATTCGGGAGGTCGATTTTACTATTCAATTGATGCCAGGTACAACCTCGATTTCTAAGGCACCTTATCGAATGGCCCCTCCAGAACTGAAGGAACTCAGGGATCAATTGGAAGAATTATTGGACAAGGGATTCATCCGACCTAGCATGTCTCCATGGGGAGCACCGGTGTTGTTTGTGAAGAAGAAGGATGAATTCCTGAAAGACAATGATTTCTCTATATTTTATCGTCCAGGAAAGGCGAATGGTGTAGCCGATGCCTAAAGCAGGAAATCAGCACAGATGGCTTGTCTGACCGCTAAGTGGAGACTACTAGAAGAAATCAAGGATTTGGATGTTAATTTATGGCCTATTGGTGAAAAAAATACTATTGGGAAGCTTCAAGGTTCAACCCAAATTAATCCAGAGAATAAAATACCATCAGCGAGATGACAAGGCATTAGCAGAAATCTTCGATAAAATGGACAATAAACCGGACTTCTCAATTGTTAGTGGCGTATTATATTTCCGAGGCAGACTTTGTGTACCCAATATCCCAGAAATCAAAGATGAAATTTTGGAGGAAGCACATCACACAAGATATACTATCCATCCGGGGAGCACCAAGATGTATCAGAACTTAAAAATCAGATTTTAGTGAATCGGCATGAAAGATGATGTTACGGAGTTTGTTGGCCGTTGTTTTACTTGTCAACAGGTGAAGGCTGATCATGAGAAGCCGGGGGGGGGATTACTGCAACCGTTACCAATACCAGAATGGAAATGGGAACATATCACTATGGATTTCATTTCATGGTTTTTTAAAACCTCAATGCATAATGAAATAATTTGGGTAATTGTGGATCGATTGACCAAGTTGGCGCACTTCATACTGCTAAAAGGAAAAGCTACGATGGAACACCTTGCCAAAACATATGTCCGGGAGATTGTAAGGTTGCATGGCGTCCCAGCATCGATCGTAGCAAACAGGGATACTAGATTTGTTTCACAATTTTGGAAGAGCTTATAAAGGGCTATGGGTATGAAACTGAATTTTAGCACAGCGCATCACCCCTAGACTGATGGGCAAACTGAAAGAATAAATCAAACATTGGAAGATATGCTTAGAGCTTGTGCTATAAATTTCAGTGACAATTG
Source organism: Umbellularia californica (assembly GCA_028538565.1). Lineage (NCBI taxonomy): Eukaryota > Viridiplantae > Streptophyta > Magnoliopsida > Laurales > Lauraceae > Umbellularia > Umbellularia californica. The sequence goes on along the minus strand of JAPQWN010000012.1, from coordinate 20,964,980 downwards.
AGATGAGCAGTTACCGCTGGCAGAGTTTTCTCATAACAATAGCTATTATTCAAGTATCCAGATGGCTCCTTTTGAGGCCCTGTACGGCAAGAGCTACCGCTCTCCGATTTGTTGAAAAGAAGTGGGCGATAGACGGATATTAGGCCTTGAATGCGTGCAAACTTCTACAGAAAATATTAAGAAGATCAGGGACATATTAAAGACTGCTCAGAGTCGCCAGAAGAGTTATGCAGACAAACGTTAGAGAGAATTAGAATTTGCGGTGGGTGACTCGGTATTCCTAAAGGTATCACCAACCAAGGGAGTGATGTGATTCGGCAAAAAGGGGAAGCTAAGCCCGAGACACATTGGACCATTCAAGATTCCAGGGTGCGTGAGCGATGGGAACATTTACGAATTGGAACTACCATCACAGCTCGCTGGAGTCCATAAGGTCTTTCATGTATCAATAATGAAGAAGTACAAGCCAGACCCGTCTCATGTTCAAAAGAAGTATCCCCATCTTTTCGCCACAAGTACGTTTTAAATTTGGAGGACCAAATTTCCTGAGGGTAGTATGTAATATCTTGAGTTACCTGGGCCCCAGGATTAGTTTGGCCCGAGTAGGGCCTTAGTTGATTACTTATTATTGAATTAGAAGGTGTCTCACGTTAATGGTTTTTAGAAAGGGAATGAGTTGTACAACAACTCTAATTAGGAAGTATAAGGGAAGGATTAGAAATTAGGAAGTACACCTCATCCTTGTGTATATAAACAAACCAACAACCCCTTAGGTTGGTATTCTATGCTCTTCTCCCTTTTGAGAAATTTGAGAGGAAGCAATCCAGGAGAAGAAGAAGAAGAAGAAGGCAATCAGTGACGGATGTCCTATTCGCGCCCGAATATTGCAAATGCAACAATCACGTATCAGAGGTGAGTGGATCTTCCTAATTATTTAGATGCTTTAGTCAGGGGACTGATGATGGAGTATGATCCTATTGAAATTGGAATTATTGCAGTACAGTAATGATGCCTGTATATATGGGTTATATAGAAACTCCTTTGAGAGTCTTTTTACATCTCGACTGTGAAGATTATAATTCCTAGGGAGTTGTTAATACTTGTTTCTCCCTGAATTGTTAAGTTTTTGGACAATACACAGAACCCAGACCTTGTCGTCAATGGCAAAGTTTGATAAACAAGGGTTGTGGGGCCCCATGGGCCACAGGATGGGAGATCTAGTCCAAGGATCTATGAGGGGGGTCATGGGCGACCCTTAGGGTGGAGGACCCATGGAGAGTGGGCCCCACTTGGGCCTTCATCCAATTACCATAATGCCAAGGAGGCATCTGTCATATGTGACTACATGTCGTTAGACTCTATTGGGACCCATCTGGCCACATGATTGAAAATCCATTCCAGCCATCTTGTAGGGGACCCATGGTCAACCCTAGTGATGGTGGACTCATAGGAAGTGGGTCCCATCTATTGTCCTATCTAACAGCCACAAAATTCCTAGGTGAGAGATATTGCTAGGAAGCCAATAATAACTGCCTTGATCTATGGGCCCTAGGGAGTGGCCTGATAATGAATCAGACCCATTAGTGAGAGTTTACCCCCCAGCGACCCTAGAGAGTAGACCTGATCATGATTTAGACCAATGGGACCCACTGTACTTTAGGCCAAGATGACTGCATGCAGGAACCAATTACTATACTGGTTTTCGGATGTTTAGGCCTGGATATAGGAAATTTGTAATTGGGGTTAGCCTTAGATTTGGTAGGTGATGATCATATAAACTTTACATCCAGATGATTTAAAGTTTAAATGATTAATTGATTGTGAATTGTGATTGAGTGACTATGATCAATTAACTGTGATAAACAATATGCACTGTGATTAATTAATATTATGTGATGTGGTGTTTTATAGTGTGGGCCAACCATACGCCAATCAATACCAATTATGATTTGGAATGGGGAATCAATCTGTGGAGTGTATAAGGGTTGGATCCATACTACTGATTGTGTAAATTATTATGAATTCTGGTTGTTATATGATTGTGAGATCCCAGAAGTGGGATGTTGGACTTAGTATTTGGGCCGTTGTATTGGCCGGTCCTTAGCAGACGTGAATGATGAGATAGGGCCATGGTGGCCGGTATACATGTATACGATAAGCCTTGAAGGTATAGTAATGTGCATGGGCACGAATATGTATATGGATGTACTTTTACTGGTAATTGATCTATTGATTAAGATTTCTTGATCATGTGATATTATGTTTTATGTTGTTTGTGTAATTAAGAAAATTCATTCACCAATAATACTGATGTTGTGTTGCCCCTTCAGGTAATCACGTGGCGGGTGGGACAAAGCGGAATAACGTTCAGCATGTAGATTTCGGCATGCATGGCTGATGGGAGAGAATGAGAAAACTTAAATTAGTTAATAAGGGGAATAGCTCTTATTTAGGAAAATTTATTTAATGTTTTAAGCACATTATTGATTTGAGTCGGGACATAAGAAGTTTGATTACTCGGAGATTATTAATATTTATAATTTAATTGGAATTACATTTTTGAACTAAATGCCTGATACCTTGTGGAAATTATTTGATGAATGCGTGGTGAATATTGATAAATAATCACGATCCGGAATCCGACAGGGCCCCGGAATTTGGGTCGTGACAAAAATAGTCCGGCAAATGATGGAAAATGCCATCCCTACACTTGGTCTCTCAGGTAAAAAATAGGCCACCATATGGTATTTGGGACTTCTAATGATGTGACTAACTCTTTAAATCAGTTATCTAAACTGAAGCCCTATGATAGGAATCCTTGAATCAATACTGCAGATGGTGGCAATATACCCATTACTGCCATCAAGGAAATCTCTCACCCCTTACATTTGAATCATGTGTTTTTTTCTCCACAATTATCTACCAATTTATTATTTGTTGGACAACTAGTTGACTATGATTGTTCTGTCTTTTTTTCTCGTTCCGGTTGTTTTGTACAGGATCAAGCATCGGGAAAGGTGATAGCGACGGGACCTAAGCATAAACGTCTTTTTCCATTGCAATTACCTACACAAGATAGGCATTTAGTTGCTTCTGCTTTTTGAGATTCTAGTTCTAATAAATGTCAAATGTGGCATAATAGATTAGGCCATCCCCATTCTCGAACTTTGATGTCTTTGTTTAAATCTGGCTTGTTACTTGATAATAAATTTTTTATTAAAGATGTTTATTTTAATTGTTCTAGTTGTAAATGTGAAAACTAGAAGAAGAAAGAAGATGAAAATAGAATTTTGAATCGTCCTCCTTTGAGGGTCACGATGCTGCTTTATATAAAGAATTAGTTGCTATACAAATTACCCTGATTGTAGCAATCAGCCATTCTAATCCTAATTACAATCTAATCATATCTCCTTAATAAGGCAACATATCAGATACATATATTTACAAACGTGAGAGATGACTTATCCCACAAGTTGGGCTTTAGCAAATGTGGGCTGTGACCCAGTGACCCATGTAGCACTGACCCATTTAACACCCCCCCTCAAATTGATGCGGGTGAATCAACCATCATCAATTTGCCAACTAAGAATTGGTGTCGTGGCCGAGGAAGTCCCTTAGTAAAGATATCTGCAATTTGAAGCCCGGTAGGAACGTGAGGGAGAGTAATAGCTTCACGCACAAATTCATCACAGATGTAATGACAAGTCACTTCAATATGTTTGGTGCGTTCATGGAAGACAGGATTTTCAGTAATCCTGATTGCACTTGTGTTGTCGGCATATAGGGGGGTAGGACCAGTTTGAAGAAATCCAAGCTCAGATAGAAGACCCCGAAGCCAGACAATTTCAGAGGTGGCGGCAGACACGGCACGACATTCCGCTTCTGTGGATGATTTGGAGACTTTATCTGGTTTCTTACACTTCCAGGAGATCAACGAGTCACCTAAAAACATGCACCAGCCCGTGGTAGACCGTCGACTATCAGGGCAACCATCCCAGTCAGAATCAGAGTAAGCAATGAGAGAAGTCGAATTGCCCACGGGAAAGAAAAGTCCCCGAGATGGTGTATGCAGAATATATCGAAGAATGCGGCGAACAGCAACTAGATGGAGATGGCGTGGTTGAGTCATGAACTGACTAACCAGGTTGACCGCATAGGAGATATCAGGCCTAGTGATAGTCAAGTAGATCAAGCTGCCGACTAAACGACGATACAGGGTAGCATCAGGAAGAAGATCACCCGAATCGAGTGTGAGCTGAAGATTTGCCTCAACAGGGGTATCAACGGGAGTTGAGTTTTGAAGACCAGCCATCTCAATGAGGTCGAGAGCATATTTGTGTTGATCGAGGATGAGACCTTTCTCTGACTGATGAACTTCAAGGCCTAAGAAGTATGTGAGTGGGCCTAAATCTTTCATATGAAAAGACTCATGTAAGGATGCCTGTAGATGGGTGATCATGCCAGAATCTGTCCCAGATATGATAATATCATCCACGTAAACCAAGAGAACAGTAAGCCCATTTGAGGAGCGATGAAGAAACATAGAAGGATCAAAGGCACTTTGAGTAAACTGAAGATGAAGGAGAGCATCCCGAAATTTTTCAAACCAAGCGCGCGGAGCTTGCTTAAGACCATAGAGAGAGCGTCGTAAGCGCACACAATCCCCAGTCGAGGCACCTGGAGTTCCTTGGGGAAGGCGCATATAGACTTCTTCCTTGAGATCACCATGAAGGAAGGCATTCTTGACATCAAATTGGTAAAGAGGCCATGAGTGAGAAGCAGCAAGGGCAAGAACAGTACGGATGGTTGTCATTTTGGCAACCGGAGCAAATGTTTCTTCATAATCTATGCCATATTCCTGTCGGTTGCCCAATGCTACTAACCGTGCTTTATAACGATCCAACGAGCCATCAGCTTTGAGTTTGACTGAGAAAACCCATTTGCACCCAATAGGTTTGGCAGAGGTGGGACATGGAACAATATCCCAGGTATGATTATCCTGCAGCGCATCTAATTCTTCTTGCATAGCCTTTTGCCAACAGTCATGCTTCACTGCCTGTAAGTAAGATGTAGGAATAGTAATAGAAGAGAGAGTAGCGAGCAAGGATGTGTGAGTGAACCCATATTTGTCCGGAGGCTTGGAAAGACGAGTAGAGCGTCGAACCTGAACTGGAGATGAGGCAGTATGTGATGTAGTGGGGGCAAGATCAGGTGCCGGCGAGGGATCCAAAGGGGGCGGCAGTAATGGAGCATCCTTTTGACGACGTCGTTCATAGACAATGAGTGGAGATGAGATTGTATCAGAAAAAGCAGGTAGATGAGAAAAGGATGGTAAAGGCGAGGAATGGTTTGAAAAAAACAATTGATTTTCAAAAAAAGTGACATTACGGGAGATACGAAGACGGTTGAGCACAGGATCATAGCAGACGTATCCCTTTTGGTGAGAAGCATAGCCCAGGAACGCACATTGAACTGATTGAGCAGTTAATTTGGTGCGTTCAGTAGGAGGAAGATGGACAAAACACACACATCCAAATATACGCAAGTGGGTATAAGTAGGATCTGTATGAAAGAGACGAAAGTATGGTGTTTGATTGGCGAGGCGGTGAGATGGCAAGCGATTGATTAAGTGAACCGCAGTGGCTAAAGCTTCAGGCCAAAATTTTGCTGGAACAGAAGATGTTAAGAGAAGGAACCGAACAGTATCAAGGAGATGTCTGTTTTTCCGTTCAGCCACTCCATTCTGTTGAGGAGTGTAAGGGCAAGATCGCTGCGATAAAATCCCGTGTGTTTGTAAAAAGGTTTGAAACTGATGGGACATATATTCCCCTCCGGAGTCGGATCGGAGAATTTTTATGCGAGTAGAAAACTGATTTTCAACATAAGCCATAAATTTTTGGAAAGCATCAAAGACTTCCGATTTGGAATGCAAGAAATAAACCCATGTGAATCGACTATGATCGTCAATAAAAGTGACAAAATATTTGAAATGTGTATGAGAGACAGGAGTAATCCCCTAGACATCACTATGAATAATGTCAAAACAATTTGAAGCCATAGTAGAGCTGGAAGGAAAAGGAAGAACTTTGCTTTTTCCAAGTTTGCAAACAGAACACTCATCAGAAATGTGACGAAAAGAATTTTTATTTTCATTAATAATATCAGAATTTAACATTGAAGATAACAATTTTGAATTAGGATGGCCTAATCTATTATGCCAGAGCCTCCAAACATTTTGAGAAGAAGAACAAGAAAAAGCAGAAATTTGTTTATTTTGAGATGAAGGCAGAACAATAGGAACAAGCGTCCACACTTAGGCCCCGTCGCGATCACCATCCCCGACACTTGATCCTGCACAACACAACTAGAACGAGAAAAGAAAACATTACAATTCTCATCAATCAGTTGTCCAACAGATAGAAGATTTGTAGTGAGATGAGGGGATAGAAAGACATTGGTGAGAGGTAATGAGTGAATGATATCACCAGTAGTTGTAATAGGAAGCTTTTGACCATCAGCAGTATGGACTTGCAGATTTCCATCATATGGTTGTATGTTAGAGAGATGAGAGGTGGAAGAAGTCATGTGATTGGAAGCCCCAGAATCAATAAACCATATAGAGGAAGGGGATTGGTGTTTACCTGAAATGCCAAGTGCAGAAAAGGCATTCATGATCATTTGTTGAATAAGCTCAGGAGTGATCGGAGGAGCATTACTTGAGGCAGGAGGGGGTAAAGCCATGACCGGTGCTGAAGGACTAGCAATGGAAGTAGGAGCATCTGCAGTGCTGACATGATATGCTCGTGGAGTGCGATTTTGAGGCCGCCTTTTGCATTCATTAATAACATGACCATTTGATTTGTAGTAATTACAAAACTTGGTCTTACACTGCGAGGCATAGTGTCCATAACTTTTGCAGCCAAAGCACTGGATTTTGCTGAGATCTTTGGCAGGAGGCTGTCCTTTAGTAGCAGAAGTAGTATGATGATTGGGCCCCCCCTGACCATGATAGACACCAGGGGTGTGACTTGTAGTGGCAACATATGCGACATCAGGAGAGTTTCCTGAGAATTGTTGTTTCAAAACATGCTGAGTGAGCTGACTTTGTTCCTCACGCAAGAGTTCGTTAAGACACTCATTCAGGGATGGAGATGGAACCCTACTCATCAGATTTGAACGAATGATCTCATATTCAGATCGCAGTTTCATTAGGAACTGGTCTCTATGAGAAATTGCCTGCAATTTTTGAATCTCAGAAAGAGCTGCCACAGATACACTGAGGTATTTGATTTCATCATATTCTGCCCATAAATTGAGAAAACCCGTATAATAGTCCTGGATGGAAGAACTTCCTTGGGAATACTGAGCAATTTCCAGTTCAAGTTGGTATTGACGGGCAGAGTTCCCGAGGTGACATACTTGTTTCAGATATTCCCACATCTCCTTAGAGGTCTTGTAAGGTTTGAGGTTCAAAATATATTGTGGTTCAACAGAACCAAGAATCCAGGTTTTTATCTTGGCATCCTTTGTATTCCAAGAGAGTATTTTTTTTTCATCTTCCGTAGGACGTGGATCCAATCCCGAAACAAGTCCCCACATTTCCTTTCCTTCAAGATATATTTGAAATTGATAGGACCAAGAAGTATAATTCTTGCCATTAAATTTTATCAGGGCAATGTCATGCTTTTCCATTTTAGTCAATCTTTGACAATATGCAAGACAATCCAACTGTGTTAAAGGTTGTCTCCAAATCTTCAGAAAACGATCTGAGAGAAGATGCTAAACAAAGAGGCCTTCCAAATGTTCCAACAGATGAATCAGAATGATCAGCAGTGGAAAAAACAATTTTTTCTTCAAAAAAAGGTGCCAGACGACCTGAAATTTGAGACTAGAATGAAGTGCAGCAGAGAAACTTTGAATGAAAAGATCAATCAGACATCATAGACTGATGAAGGATCAAAAGTCGCATCCAATAAACCAGATTTCGTGCCAAACAGAGCCAGATCCAAAAATCCGGACGGCTGTGATGAAACTATACTGCTGAAACTGAGATTTGACTAGAGGTTGTAAAGATCCTACCTCTGAGATGTAAAAAATCCTCAAAAAATGTCCACAAATACCAGAGGGAGCAGACGACCAAAATGGTTGCAACTTCCAGAGGTGATGATGCTGATCTGTGGTGGGCCGCGTTTGATCACAGCTTGATCTGACGATTTCCAATGCTTGGAAGATGAAGACGATATACTCAGAGAGTCTCCCAGAGACTATGACAACTTCCAATGCTTGGAAGATTAAGAAGATTCACTCAGAGACACAGCTCTGATACCATGTGAAAACTAGAAGAAGAAAGAAGATGAAAATAGAATTTTGAATCGTCCTCCTTTGAGGGTCACGATGCTGCTTTATATAAAGAATTAGTTGCTATACAAATTACCCTGATTGTAGCAATCTGCCATTCTAATCCTAATTACAATCTAATTATATCTCCTTAATAAGGCAACATAACAGATACATATATTTACAAACGTGAGAGATGACTTATCCCACAAGTTGGGCTTTAGCAAATGTGGGCTGTGACCCAGTGACCCATGTAGCACTGACCCATTTAACAGTAAAATGGACAAAAGCAAGACACTTCCTTTTCCCATTCATTCATCATTATAATTGAAATGTTTTTATCTTGTACATAGTGATGTATGGGGAATAGCACCCGTGACATCACATTCCCATTTTAAGTATTTTTTCACATTTATAGATGATTATAGTCATTTTACGTGGATTTACTTACTTTTTACACTCCAGATCTGAAGTGTTCACTACTTAAAAAAAAAAAAAAAAAAATAGCCTATGTTGAGAATCATTTTTCCAGTTCCATTAAAACACTTTGCACAGATTCTGGTGGTGAAGATATCTCAAAAGACTTTCAGAGTTTCTTATGATACAAAGGGATAATTTCTAGAAAAAAAAAAGTCCTTATACAACCCAGAAAATGGGGTGTCCTAGCAAAAAAACAGACACCTCCAGACATTGTTCGTTCACTCCTTTTAGCATCTTCGATTGTAAAATTTTGGCTTGAAGCTCTATCCACAGCTGTTCACATTATTAATAGACTACCCTCTCCTAGAATTCAGAATGGAACACCTTATTTTCGTTTGTTCCCGAAGCCCCCAACGTATTCTCATCATCATACTTTTGGCTGTGTATGTTTTGTTCTTCTCCCTCCGGCTGAATGGACAAAACCATCTGCTCAAACCTCTAAGTGTGCCCTTTTAGGTTATGCAAATGACCATAAAGGTTTTTATGCTACAATCCCAAGGTAAATCGCATCCGGATTTCTCGAAATGTTGTGTTTTTGAAAAACAATACTTTTTTCAACATAATCAAGATCATGATACATACCCTTCAATTTCATTTGTTCCTAACTTTGATGAGAATCATGTTTCGCTTGCGGAAAATACTAAGCCTATTCTTGTGTATGAAAGACGTAGACGGAAAAATACTATTGTGCTTGAGTACGGCATTGACTATGAGGAAACCTTTGCACCCGTCACCAAAATGACTACAGTTCGATGTTTACTAGGTGTGGCCGGGGCCCCAAATTGGCCCCTCTGGCAAATAAATGTCAAGAACACATTTCTACATGGGGATCTCAAAGAAACTGTGTATATGCGTCCACCACCAGGCTATCCCTGTCCACCACAGCATGTCTGCAAGTTAAATAAATCCTTATATGGGCATAAACAAGCTTCCCAGGCCTGGTTTGACAAGTTTCCCATTGCCATAGTCAAAGCAAACTTTTATCAAAGATTTAATGACAACTCACTCTTCATTCAAAGAATCTCTCGTGGCTGTACCATTCTATTGATATATGTTGATGACATGATAATCAGTGGAAACGATGTGGTTGGCATCTCTGAACTCAAAACTCATCTTATGAGTACCTTTAAGATGAAGGACTTTGGTTCCTTGACTTATTTTCTAGGTCTGGAAGTTTCACGGAACAAGGATGCCATTCAGGCTACTCAATGCAAATTTGTTGATGACCTAATTCAATCAGCGCGTCTCGGTGTTGCCAAAACTTTTGCAGCTCCTATCGAGCTTAATGTTAAAATCGACAAAGATAATGGGCATCCTCTTTTAGATCCAACCCTTTTTCGAGGATTGGTAGGCAGTTTTCTCTATTTAAGTATGACAAGGCCCAATATCTCTCATGCGGTTCAGATTATTAGTCAAATTACTAGCAATTCTCATAAACCACATCTTCTAGCTGTTTATCTGATTCTTCAATATATCAAAGGCACTCATGACTGCGGTCTGTTTTGCCCACAGGCACCCTCCTTCAAATTGCAAGCATATGCTGATGTTGATTTGGCTGGGTGTCCGACACTCGTCAATCGACAACAGGATGGTGCATGTTTTTTGGACCCTCTCTCATCTCATGGAAAGGTAAGAAACAAAACATTGTTTCCAAATCATCCACTGAGGATGAATATCGGTCCATGTCATCATCAAGTTACGATATTATATGGCTTTGTGGTCTCCTCCAAGAGTTTGGTGTCTTCCTCAAGCACCCCACTCCACTTTATGCTGATAACACTAGTACCATTTGAATTGTGAAAATACAGTTTTCCATGAGCACGCTAAGCATATTGAGATTGAGTGCCATTTCATTCGTCAACATGTCATCACCAACACAATCTATATGCCATACATCTCCTCACATGATCAACTAGCATATATCTTCACCAAAGGCATGCCCTAGGATCATCATGATTATATTCTTTCCAAAAAGATGCTATGTTGTTCCCCGCATCAATTAAGGGGGAGTGTAAAGATCCAACAGATTCACAAGCCCACTATGACAGGCCCATAACCAAAGGCCCATCATAACAGGCCCACCCAGTATAATATCTCACATTTTGTGCATATGTTGCTTCTTTATTAGCCAACATTCTGCTTCATAAGTCACAGATGGTCTAATTGTTGTACTGTAAATTTTTTCCTTCAATCTTGTTGGCATTCTTTTGATCACAAAGCACGCCAGAAGCAAGTCTCTACTTCAACCATCCCGCTTTTATCCTAGATATCTTCATCAATCTCGCCATCCTTACTAATTATCGAGCCAAGGTAACGTAAAGAATCTATTTGTGGTATATCATGGGCTTTGATTCTCATAGTACTTTCAGCTCTTTCTATATGCCCACTCAAGTTGCAATCCATATATATTCCGTCTTTTTACAGCTTATTTTAAAGCCTATTAGAGTCTAAACCCTCCCTCCATCTCTCGAGTTTTGCATTCACACCGTCTCTTGATTCATCTACCAACACTATTATATTCAAACAACACACACCAGGTACCTCCCATTGAATATGAGCAATTAACTCATCCATAATCAGTGCAAAGAGACAAGGGCTTAGGATTGACTCCCGATGCAAAGATATGGTCACTGAGAACTCACACGTCTCTCCACATGTAGTTCTTACACTTGTTACATCTCCTTCATACATGTCTTTTATAATTTCAATATAACCTGTTAGAATATTCCTTTTATTTAAAACCACGAAATTAAATTTTAAAGTACCATGTCGAAAGCTTTTTCTAGATCGATGAAGACCATTTTGAGGGGCTAAGAGTCAATATCACAAATAGCGAAAGTATCGGACACAATTTGCTAGTCTATAGGTTGCATGACCTATGTATGTAAATGACCTTATTATTATGATCAAGATTCAAGAATCAAGCTCAGGAGGTTCTAATACCTGTAGCTCAATCTGTACCACAAATTCAACAATAAATGCATTCATAAGCCATATACTCAAGCAAAAAATCATCCATTATAGAGTACTTTTGCTAAACTACCGATTAAATTAAAGCATACCTCTGCCCCTAGCAAGTAAGCTTGAATTGCAGAATGTCCAAACGGATCAATCTGCCAACCAATTCTAGGAGTTTGCCCAAATTCTTGCTTGATAAATCGGTGTCCAAGAGTTGTCTGATCAATCATGTCAATATAATGTGGTGCTGCCTCATCATGCATGCACATACCACCATTTCTACAAAACAGAAGGTCGCGAGGGAGGAGGGAATGAGTTATTATTAGAATAAATATGCTTGGAAAATGTTCATTAGTGAAAATAGCTAACAATAGTTGCGTCTTATTAGTCCACAAACTACGTAAAACAATTATACTTTATTAAAGCCATGGGTTTTGAAGATAATTTTGACCATAACTTATGATTTTGAGTGGGAGTTATAACTCCCCACTTCCAATATGTAACCACTCATCTCCACTTCCAACATATAACCACTTATTTCCTCCACTTGATGCAACCACCTCTTCTTCCCACTTTTCACTTTTCTGCAAAAAATGCATTTCTATACCTATCATAATCACTAAATCATTGTCATGAGTACTTGAGGATTGATTTTGCATAATCTGATTTTTTTTCTTAACAAATCAGTAAATATACTTTTCAGTTATTGGTGAACATGCCCGTGCTAAGCACGGGTTTTTGTGCTAGATAATTGATCAATAAAAGCATTGGCTAATTTTTACATCTGTGGATTGTTCCCTCCTCTTGATGAAGCCGTGGAAAATCTATATTCAGAGAATTCTCCTCCCGATCATATGCCCACTACTGTTTGCTTTGTTATTGTCTTTACCATGGTCATAAAGACTTATATTTTTAGACTTATGATCCTTGTTCAATGGCCAGTAGAATAAAGAAGCAAGTAAAAGAGTGTCTATTTAAAAGATAATTAACTCTTTTCTCCTTCTAATTTCTTCTTAAGAAAAATACTTGCTCAATAACTACCAATAGGATAGCTAAACCATGTTTGCTTATGTGTGGAAAAACAACAAGAAACATGGGAAGGGTTAAAAGCATGAGGTGGACGGCTTGCAAACATACTGACAAGAGCTTTATCAAGAAATTAGACATTTTATATTTTAGACGTAGTGGGCTGCATGCCTGATATATATGTCGGTGAGAAGGAGTGTCAGAAGTTATGATACACGGTTACTTCAAAATGGACAACGTATCATGTCGTATCATATCTGACACTTCACATTTTATGCATAAAATCCATGTCTCTGTCATGTCTACTGCATGTCCCTGCTGTATTTATGCCAAATCTGGGAATCATAGATTATAAGCACACTTTTTAATGTCTTAGGAGCATCTTCTTAATGCTTTTTTATTTTACTTTTGTGCCCTTTACTTATCACTTTGAAATGGAATAGGGCATTTCTAATTTTGAGACAAGGGATCTAGGTGAGGTTTTCTCCTATGGGAGTTCACAGAAGGGGTAGTGCAGGATTTTCAAACACACCATCCACAAAAGCAGACCAACCGGAGTAAAAGGCGCACAAAGTTTATCCATGATTCCATAAAAAAAAACTTGGATCCATGGATTTGATCCTTCATCATAATTCCAGTTTGTCGCTTTCTAACATAATTTTCTTATGTTATAAATTTTTATGCCTGATCAAAAGTTTTAAACAGACTTAGGCAGACTGGAAATTCAGACAAAACAAATTGATAAGAAAATATTGCAAGAACACATAGTAAAATAATTAAAACCAAAAAGTAGCTACAATCAAAATCTAGATGAAAGTGATCCACTCAATGAAAAAACAAAAGAAAAGTTCACATTCATTGCACAATTGTGTTGGGACTGCAAGACACAGACGAAACAATCAATCCAAAGTGCAACCATCCACACAACACACACACAAATATATATATATATATATATATGATTTTGGAAGATTCATTCAGCAAACATTTCAACAAATAGTAATAATAAAGGAAAAAAGAAAAATCACATCTATAGAGAAAAAACAGAGAGAGAGAGAGAGAGAGTACATGAACTCAAGTTGACCCGAGCTAACAAGCTCCTTGACTATACGTTTAACTGCTTCACTCTGCTGTCCCCACCATCGTTGGAAAAACGCCTGCATTGATCAAGAAAATACCACGACACACCATTCAAAGTTAAAGACAACTCCTTCAAACTATAGTACTTCAATAAGTGCTCTGTATAGCAGTCACAGTTCAGAATATTTTGGCAGTTCCAATATGCATTTGGGTTGGCTCCAAACTCCAAAACTAAGTGAAGAATGGTGCAATTTTTCTGGATTCATCAGAACCACAGACGGTATTTAATCTAGCTTCCAATTCCTAGAACAACCCCAATGCCCGGCAGAACTGACATCTCTACCTACTGCCCAAAGCAACCAAATGTCGCATATTTGGGGCTTACCCAAATGCACCCATAAAGATTGTGAATTTTTACTATGCATACATACAAATTTGAACTAAAAGCCCTTCCTACTGGAAAGAAAATATATATATATATATATATATATATTTACAATTTGGTTTTATACAAAGCCCCACAAACGGTACCAAGTTTTTACTTCCTCCACATGAATGAATTTCAACTAACAGTCAGTTTTATGGCCACCAACAAATTCATCCAAAGAATCTGAAACTCTCACTACCTCTACATAGATAAATTCTACCTAATAGATAGCCTTCCTTAACAACAAAAGAAACAAGGACCAAATGTCGTCATTTGAGTTACATCCAAATGCACCATGTAACGATCCTTATTTTGCATCTATCCCCATCTCATCCCTTATCTTGCAGTCTTATCTTCTATCCTTTCTCTTATCTCATCTAATCATCGATCTTTATCTCATTACTTGTTATTATCTCTTAGAAACCATATAAAGTGGGGAAAGGAAATAGTGAAAGGCGTGTAGAGAACATTTTCAACATAATAGAATAGAGTTAAAAAAAAGAGGTTTTGGTTTCCCTCGAATGACCCGACAAGAGGTTTCAGTTCCCTCAAATGATTCATACATCATTTTACTTTATTCTATTTTTCTAGCAAGCCAACATGATTGGTTCGCCTTCCTTCTATTCCAACCTCACCATTTTCCCCTGCTAGCTCTCACCATTCACAACAAACATCAAACAGATGGTTTTCCCATCTTTTGTTCCATCAAAAACAACCGCTCCTCACAAAAAGCCAAACACCGAGTATCTGCATGCTCCCTCATGTTTCAACTAGGGCAGAACCAGAAAATTTGCCTTGCAGATGCCAATATGTAAATGACAAAAAAAAAAAAAAAAAAGTCTTACGTTGTGGGGGGGCAATATAATAAACAAGCTTAAATCTCCACCAACTCTGTTTTTTAATGGAAATCTCCACCAACTTCTTTGGGGTATTTCTTCTCATCCTTGGAGACTGGCAGTATGGGTGGAAGAGGTGAAGGATATTTCTAGACGTCAAGTGTATCTTTTAATCATGCTTTAAGAGAGGCTAATGTTATGGCGGATGGTCTTGCCAAAGATGGAGTTTTTTGTTCTATTTCTTTTGATGTATAGCTTCTCCCTTTAACTTTTTAGGGTTTTTGGCGAATTAAGTTTGGTTTTGGGGATTGGCTTGGCCGTTTTTGGTTATGTATTACTTTGGTGTTATTTGTCTCTTTGGAGTAATATTATTTACCGTTATCAGAACTAGGGGCTGTATTCAAAATTCCTTTTTTTCTTTTTTTTTTTTGGTGTTTTGGGGGGGGGGGGGGGGGGTTGGCATGCCCCCAGATCTTGTGGTTCCATCACTGGTTTCAAGTTTCAACAGCTCCATTCTCATATTTTGCCCTGTCTTCTTAGCTCATCTAATCATTTAATCTTTATCCCATTACAAGTTATTATCCATTAGAAAGTACAAAAACAGAGTTGAGGAATTGGTGAAAGGCATGTACAAAAATATGTTCAGAGTAATGGAATTGAATAAAAAGAAGGTTTCAGTTCCCCTCTACCGATCCGAATGCCTTTATTTTTCTTTTTCTTTTCTTTTTTTATTAATTTTCAGCAGGTAGACCCTTACATTTACACACCCATAAAAGATCACGAAATGCTTACTATTTCCACATAGATAAATTTCCTATTCTTGTCCGCCAGCAACGCAGAAACAACAGAATCCAGCACATTCTGCACACAGGCTCCCTTCAAAGACCAAAAAAAAAAAAACAGAGAGAGAAAGCTTAAAAAAAAAACCCTTCAATACCCAAATCATGAAGATCATTAAAATGAACAAACATAGAATATAAAAACGAATTACCTGAATCGAGTTGTTGGATCCTACATAGTACTGATCGACGGTCTTCAACCATCCAACATCATCGTGCGTGTGCGGCACCAGATGCACATTGATCTTCCCAGGGACGATACGCTGCGAGGTGTTGTAAGCGATATAGTCCGACTTCACCAAGCAGAGAAACGCCACAACAAGCACCAGAATCAACGGTGCGATGGCCATGGAAAGATCAGATTAGAGTAATCCAAGACAGATGATGATGATGATGGTCTCAAAGTCTTTCTTTTCAAGGTTCCTTGCAGTTGGCGAAGCAGCGGAGTTAGGGTTTTACAGATGCTGGAAACAGATGTAGAGGGGCTAATTGGATTGCATAAAGATGACTACTGGTGCAGAGAAAAGGTGCTTACTTGTAATGGTACCTGCAACGACAGCAACAACTGGTAGGTAGCTAGGTGGTGTCTTCAAATTTTAGTAGCGGGGTGTTTCAACTTGGCAGTCTGCTGACTGTAATAGTGGTAGTTTTGGAATATTTTAATGATGGCAAAGCTTAGGAGTGTGGACTACTCTGGTTTCCAGGGAATGGGCGGGTTATTATCGTATTGTGCTGCACGTGCAAGGCAAGTATTGTGCTGCTACTTGTATTGGGATTTTTACGAAAAAAGTGGCCACAAACGTGTATTATCCCATTTTAAACATAAATACACAAAAATACTGTATTAGTGTTCATACATTGATTTTGGACGATTTTACCCCCTCTTGTGCGGTCGACATCGTCATGTAAGCCTAAATCCTCCAATCCCAATCGAACGATTTTATTCTGCCTCTTCCCAAATTTCTCCTCTCCCGCCTTTTCTCTCTTCCTCCTCTCCTCCCTCTTTTCTCTTTCCCTCATCCTACCTATGGCTTCGATTCCCTCTTTCCCTCTCCATCTCTGCACGCTGCATTCTACTTCCTTTTCCCTCTCCGCTCGCTGCGTTATCCTCGCCGGTACCTTCTCTCTATTTTCCTCTTCCTCTCCGTTGTTGGTCTCTTTTTGCCTCTCTCTGACGTCCCGGCTCCTGCTTGCCCCTCTAGTCACTGCTGTCTAACTAGCCAAATCCTGAGGCGGAACTCCCACGACTCCTGCAACATTATCTTCCATTTGAGATATTCAGCAAAGGTGATTTTCCCTGTTCTTCTCTCTTCCACATTACCTATTTTGTTGTTTTCTTTTCATTTTCAGTTTCTATAATCATTAGAATGATCTTCCATCTCCCCTCTTTTTCCATCTTTTAACTGTTGAAGTGATTTTTTTCCACATTATACAACAGTTATAGAAACTGAAAATTCCCAACGCATATTGTTATGATCTCTGAGTTATTCCCTGGTTTTGTTGAATTTTCCTTTACCTTGAGTGTATGGTAATGCTTGCTTTGTTCTGTTCGGTTGAGTATTTTATTTTCTTTTGGTCATTTTGTTATTGTTATTGAGGTCTTCAATGGGAAAATGAGAATATTGAAAGACTTTATATGAGAATATGGAAAGACTTTGTCAATTGTTTATATGTATAAAGGTATTGTTTATTTGATTCTTTGTTTGCATGAACAAAGTGCAGAAGAAATAATCAATTACAGTGCATTTGGATTGTTCCCTCTCCCCTGTTTCAACTGCTTTACTACACTTGATAGAAACGATGGGTTTTCCATCATGACATATTGCTCTGGAATTGTAATATGTAGCATAACTCCCACAACAATGATAGAAGAAGCCACGTTGTTCTTCACGCAAAGGGATCATATTTTACAACTTAAGTGATAGCTTACTGGGAAAAGAAAAAACGAATTGGAGAACCAATTTTATTCTTCTCTTTCTCCTCTCTTTCCCTCCCACTACTCGAGACATTATGTGACGTGGAAAAAATTTAATGATATATAACATATTGGTATCTGGATAAACCAAAATAGAAGTTCCATTTTTAACCCATCATCCATTTTCCTACAAGTACCCAACTCATGTAAAGTGTTTAACCATCTTCACCTCAAGTCATTTCTCATTTTTCCCATAAAGAAGGTACATTACCTATCTTCCACTTTCCCGAGTGGGATCCAGTTTATCTAGATGGATAGAGACAAATTCAATGTTTATTGAGACGAACTTACAGAAGTACATAACAGTAGTGGGAGCTTAGTGTTCACCTCCAAGGGAAATGGGTAATTCAACCCATGTGATTGGACAAGAACACAATTTAAAATATTTGCAGTATTATATGTTAGTTCATACTTTGCAACCCCACAGTAACGGTTTCAATATCAGGTCCTTTAAACAAGTAGAATGCTAAATAATGAAATATACATTTAACCCTATGAATGGAACCCTTTAACTACAGCTAACGAGAGACATATTAAATTTTGGTCATTGGACAACATCAACAGATTCACCTAAAACCCAAAGACTATTATAATTCCATGATATGATGAACTAATAATCTCAAAATCACATAACTCTAACCTGGAAAGGAAAACCCAAATTGGACTTCTTTTGGGTGATCAATTGGATGTTGTTAAGGTGGGAAGCCTTTAAAAATTAAAATTAATCCAAAATTTCAATCGGGAGAACACTCACAAACTTCAATAAAATCCACCTTTTCAACTCATAAATAAGCTGCTCTGCGACAACCATTGAATGGACCCTCTTAAACATAAGTGTCTATTACATCAAACTTAATTAAATTTATCCACTATAGCCCAATAGAAACCATACAAAAAGAGTAGGAGTCATCTTAGAAAACTAAATAAAATTTCTTGCTATATGGATCCATTAGAAAACTTGACTTTAGTACAACCTACCAATCACAGTCTTTAATAAAATTTCTTAAACATAACTCCAACAATAAAGGTGCCAAATCATAAAAACACACAAATAGAGAACGAAGCCATGAGAAACTTAAAAAAAAAAAAAATCAATGCTACAAGTTATTCTTAGATTGGGATTTTTATTTTTGTATAGCTTGAGTTTGTATCTATGGAGTGTAGGAATGACCATCTCTATAGGAACTCCAGAGTCTCTCAGACGAAGGTCACAAACTACCTGACCGAGCTTATCTCAGCTGCTCTCAAGATAGGGAAACCCTTTTTTTGAAGACCTCTTCAAGCTTTTTGTAATTTTTTGTCTACTCTCCCTTAATTTTTGTTACCGGGTGTCCTGTTTTTCTTTTGTTTTTCTCTTTCTTTGTAAGCTTGGTGGTTGCCTTGCTCCCCTTTTTTTGGATATGCATAGCTTTTTGCTCTATCCCCCTCCCCCACCTTTTCTAATAAAATTTGCCTTTAGAAAAAAAAAAAAGGAAGCATTGTTCGGGTTGTTTTTTAATGATTTGTGTTATAAGAGAAGTAAGAAACTATACTGTTATGAGAAATATGATTTTTTTTTTTAAGTTGAAAAGCGGTTCCTTGGTTCAGCTTGATCTTTTGATATTACGCATCATGCTAATCCCTCCATCTAGGGTTTGTGGATATCAACATGTCAGTAATACGAAACACCAAAGGGATATCAAATCAAAAAAAAAGAAGAAAGAAAAGAAGATTAAGTGAGTAAAAAGTACAGAAAAGCATTACTTATCTCGTTCTGAAGAACACAATTGGTAATAGCATAGTTTTCTATCTGCTTGGCTCATAACATGACAAAAAACTATAACAAAACAGAAAAGAAACTTTTAAGATCCTGCATTATGAATTATAACAATTTCTGTAATAGAACCAAAAGACTTTAATATTCAAAACTGAAGAAGCTTGTAGTGGAAAAAATCACTTGCTAAAGGAATCCTTCCATTGGCCAATTCTGCCTTAGGATGTTGTTTGTCTTAACAGGTTCTTCAATGGCCTACATCTTGAATTCAACAAAGCTACCCACAATCACTAGAGGGATTGTCATCCCAATCCAAAGGAAAATCAGGGCGAACATAGTTCCAAATGGCACTGCACCAAATGACTTATCTCCCCAGATGAGAGCATTGAAGACAATGAAGATGGTAACAACAAAAGCAGGAAACATACATGCAGTTTTGCCCGATACTTTCCTCCACTCTGTTCCACTAAACACCCTATACATACCGGCAGATCCCTAACCAGCAAACAAGCCCATTATGGCCCTGGAGAGGAGCATAGCTGTCATTAAGCCACCTCTGTTTGATGGTGAGAGAAAGCCAACGAGCGCATAAAATCAAATTAGAGTTATCAAACGACCCCTATCCTTCCATAGCACACTGTTAGTCACCGTTAGACTCAAATATTTGTTGCTCTCCCCTGACATGTTTTCCTATTTGATTTGCATGGTTTTCCCCAACAACTTTATGCATCTGTTGTAATTAATTAACGCATTAGGCATTCTTTAAAATATGCTGTCACGGGTCAATGGACGATGTAGAATATGGGGACACCATCTGTTTTTGATGCATGGTCACTGGAATTATTTGCCACCGATCATACATCATCTTACAATTTATAAGTAACGATAATGAAAATATAAACATAAGATATATGTTGAAAAAATACCATCTGAGGTTCCCGTAAGTCTTACACATCTTCTATGCATTTCATTACATACTTATTGCCAATTTGTTACTGGAGAAAAAAAGGGCTGCGAAAATCAGCACAACGATATCATTATCGCGAAACTTTGACAAATATGTTATGATTGAGTTCGTTATATACTTATCAATGTTTATACATCTCAATATAGAGTATATCATTAATTACTAGTGAGAAAATAGAAATGTAGGAGGATTTATAAGTGGTTGTAATGATATCGTTACAATTGCACTCACACCATAAATGAATATCTATTT
Source organism: Umbellularia californica (assembly GCA_028538565.1). Lineage (NCBI taxonomy): Eukaryota > Viridiplantae > Streptophyta > Magnoliopsida > Laurales > Lauraceae > Umbellularia > Umbellularia californica. The sequence goes on along the minus strand of JAPQWN010000012.1, from coordinate 20,944,050 downwards.
TATTATTCCTGACAAGTCTCTTTTGTGTCTATTAGAAACCTCATTTTAGAACTCTATGAATTGAGATATATATATATATATATATGTATACACATTGTGCTGCCTTTCTACTTATTACATATTATAGATGGATAGTATACAACCCAGTCCTTTTGATTACTCCATCTTATATGATCAAGAGAAACATATTTTAGAACGGGTCTGGCGCGGCAAGGTGAGCATATATTGAAATACACTTGTTTTAATATATTTGTCTTTACAACTATGACATTACAGTAAGCTTATAGATACCCCTTCATTTATTAATTGCAGGAAGCAGGCCCACTACGGTGCATTCCTACACCAAATCATGATAGTTGGGAAATCAATGACCGTATGTGGGCGCTGATATGTCAGACCGGGCTAGAGCAGCTAGCGAAGATAAAAAAAAAATAGAGCTCGATCATGGCCTAATAATTGGCCTAGTTGAGCGGTGGAGGCCAAAGACAAACACGTTCCACCTTAACAGTGGGGAGGCCACCGTTATTCTGGAGGATGTAGCTTACATATATATGGCCTCCCCATTGATGGTCTCCCCGTAAATGGACGCACATTCTCTGCCCCATCGACCATGGTCAAGTTATGCGTAGAACTGTTGGGGGTGGCACCGGACATGAACTATGACTGCTGCGGAGTGCAGGTTAAGTTCACTTGGTTGAGAGATAATTTTGGTTTGGAGCCCAAGATCCGACCACGAGATTAAGACGTTCGGCGGACACGTGCATTTCTATTCTGCCTCGTTTCTAGTCAGATTTTTTGGACCTCCTTGGGTACAAAGGCTCCAGCCCACATCCTCAAATTATTTAGATATTTTGAAAGGCGTTCTTGGGGAAGTGCATGTCTGGCAAATCTATACAGGGGCCTTGCCAAGGTATCTTTATTGCAAAAGAAAAGAAAAGTCGTCAAGACAATAACGAGTCCTTTAAAATTACTTCAGGTGATTAACCTCGTTTCTAATCTGCGAGAATTATGATGATCTAATGTTTTATTAATTCTATAATTGGATCCACCATTTTTCTGCAACTGGTCAAGTCTGGGCATACTCATGCATGACAATTGGCAAGCCGATCCGTCGGAGAGCTAATTGAGATACAGATGTTGAGTTTCTCTTATCTTAACCTGGTATAACAGACTGCGTTCCCATCATTTCCAGACGAGAGTTGAGGATGCTAGACGACACCTGGATATTATGGAAGTGGATGTCGTAAGTATTAAATTAGAACATAGCTGGGTATTGGTTATTTGTTTGGAGTCATTGATTTCAAGTTTGAGTCTCATCTGGAATATTACTTTATCCAAATCTCTTTATTTTGGTCCTTCCCTTTCTTTTGTTTTTTTTTTTTTTTTTAAATAAAGTTATGGATTTAATGATGAATTTATATTCTTGCAATTCAATTGGCTTCCATATGAAGATCATAAAAACATCGAAGACTACATCGACGATGCAGATATTCCTCTCTTCCGGTCCAACACGGCTTTGATTTCTTTTTGGATTGTGGAGCGACACAGCCCGGAGAGAGTAATGAAACAATTTGGTTTACAGCAAGTTATGCCGCCCAGTTTCCAAAGGCCATTTCCACGGAATGAAATGGTTTTAATAGGTGACAATAAACGTGAAAAAATACGAGCCATTTATTCTGGGCTATGGAATAAATGGATGGATGCAATAACTTATGGAGAGGAGGGCGACGCTGGCCCGCACACGGATGCATACTTCCAGTGGTATAGAGGCATCACTCGGCTTCGCATCGGTCGTCCGACCTTTTAAACCTGTCCTCAACCTGAACTCCATCCAATCTCAAGTAAATTCCTCCACCTTACTTTGCTAACTCCTTAAACAAGTATAGAGCTCCATTTTGTATAGTTAATTCTAACTCCTCTGCTGTCTTCATATTGCCTAATATAGATCCTGAAGTTTAGTGAGAAAATCCTGGCATCATGTGGCGATGCGGCTCAATTAGAAGAAATATCCCCCGCTGATTTTTCAAAATTCATTAAAGCTGTTAGAGCAGATGTTTTGAGGTTAAAGGATGCGTGTTTGTCTGATCTTGCGCCGGCTAATTTAGATGACGGAGACAATGTGGGATTCAAAGATATATCCCTAAAGGTATAATTTAAGTCCTCATGCACTCTGTATATTCCATCAGCTTAACCCGTGTCGATTCTATCTGCTGTGTGATGGGCAGCTCCCTAATATCCTTCAACAAGCTATTTGTGCTCTCTGCAATATTCGTGGTTAGCATGTCGTAACGTTGTCCCTCGATAAATGCATTTGCCCAATGCTGGCGACCGATATGTTAATGTAATCATGAGCATCCACATCAATTGATCTGATTTTCGCCATGTAGTTATCGTACTCACATACGCTAGTTGAACGTGCGACGCACCAAAACTTCATGACGATTCCATCATTTTTGAATTACGCTTGAATATTTTGTGAAATGTGACGGCAACAGTAACAGTGTTTTGCGGTTGGAAGTACAACCATGACTGTAAGATCCCGGTCTCGCTATAATATTTTATTATATTTTAATTAAATGTATTTTAGTTATTTAAGTGGGTATGATTAAGTGGGGCACACATTAGATTAGATGTGTGGATCGGCGAGTTGGGCTAGTGGGTAGATGACCTGACCCGTAGTTTGACCCAATGACTTAAGCCCATAAGAGATTCCCCTTTTAACCAAATCCCTGTTTTAAAGAATTGCACATTCTTATCTTCCCTCTTTCGTCTGCAACTTCTCCCAATTAACCATCGTCTTCTTCCTCCTTCAACTTCCCAAGCCATTCCAGCTTTAGGATCCAGCCATCAGAACCAAGATCAGAGGACAACACCATTATTGGTTCAACTTTCTTATTACAGGTGACCCTCTCCTCAGATCATTAGGAGTAGATTTATATTCTTGAGTTTTATCTTCTTTTTTCTTTCCAATGGTGGATTTGGATAGGAGTGCCATAGACCTGATCACCTTGGTATTTCTTTCCCATCTCTTATGTTAGATTGGTGTTGGGATTGTGATCGAGTGCCGTGGTAATCTCATATTGGGTATTGGTTAGGATCTGTCACATTCTTTTTCAACCCCGATAAAAGGCAAGTACTTAACCATAATCTGTGAATTTAATACATGTGTTTGTCATTGATTCCATTATTGTGCATATAGAAACCATTTTGATGCCCTTTTTCATAATGTTAATGGTTTTGTGATGCGACCGGAGATTGGGGATGATTGACTTGTTTTTCTTGTTTTAGTCATCACTGTTGATGCCCTAGTCCACCAAGCCCCTAGGACGGAATTTGTAGCAGAGCCATGATACAAAAACTATGAAAGTTGTTTCTGTGTATTATGGTGGGACCCGGGTGGGCCACCGCTTGCAGATCGGGTCCCCACATCTGATAGGGGACCCAGGGGCGAAGCTAATGGTGGTGGACCCGTGGGGATTGATTCTCATCTCACCTCTCATCTAAGGGTTCACATAGCCTGGGCGTCCATTGAAAAAGGGTTTTTATTTGGAACATTAGATGGTGGCGGGACCCACTGGATCATTTGATCACAAATCCAACCCTTGCATCTAGCTGTACATGGCTGGGCGACATTAGTTGTGGAGATAATCTGGGCTTTTGACCAGTGGGGCCCACTATCTTAGCTTCCATGCCACAACAGGTGTGGAGTTGCAGTTCTGTGAATGGAGTTAAACTTCTGCAGATGCAGAGTCATGTAAAGAGGGACGATGCTGTGCTGGATGTTCATGAGGAGAGAGAGACCACTTGGTGATAAGATGTTACTTGAGTGTGACATCACATGAGTTGAAAAAGAATCACATGAGTTGGACAAAGTAGTGCTGTGTTACTGTGTATGAGTGTTGACTTGGAATTCTTTTGGTAAAATAATCCCTATATGACATAACTTTATCTCTTGTCATAGTTTTCCCATACACCCCATTAGTTTTTAGAATTTGAAGAAAAGGGCCTTGGTTGTTTTATAAATACAAATTAAATTCCTTAGCTTATTTTAAATTTGGAAAATATTATAGATAGAATCCTTAGGTTTTCTAAAATCATAAATTAAGGATTGTTACTTTTTATTATTATTTTCAAATTAATTTTAAATGGTATCTTTGATTTTAATGTGTTAAAATTATATTTTTGGACTTTATATTTGGATCAATGGACTTGAGTAAATACCGTCTGGGCATACGGTATCATACTAATGTGGGGTTTAGTACTTCGTATGACCTCGGGGAAATTCTAATGGATTTAAATTCAACACATCCCTATTGGAAAACCCTTAATTGGGTCTATGCACCATTGAATTAGAAGGGATGCGTTGATCTTTTATCTATTAGAGATTCATGTGGTTGTTAAGTACGAGACCTTATGTTTGACCTTAGAATTGGATTGTAATTATTCTTTGACAATTGGGTTTGCATATGTAAATGACTATTTGTATATGACATTGAATGTGGAACGGCCAGTACTTTATTTGACTTAGGATTCTTATGTTGGAGCAATAATAATTAGGTCTATTACGAATATATGTTTATATGTTTATGTGGGTCATTTATGGACGACTATAGATCAATATATGAACGGTTGATCACCGATGTGACCGGATCACTTATAATCTGCTATGAATGTGAACAGGTTATCCTGATTTTTTTATTTGATCGGTTTATGACCATCGGCGTTATGGACGGGCTTTCCCGATTTTTTTAGGGCTGACCACCCACAACGAGGACACTTGTCTTCGTATGAATTATATTACTCCCTTTGTATCGTTTAGACTTTTGTTTTACGTTCTTTCTCGTTATTATCATTGTCATTGTTTTATTTTGATCTCACTTGTCAACATTTTTCTCGTTATTGTATTAAATTTCGAATTATGATTATGTTCTTGCTATTTACTTTGTAATAATTGGTGCATAGGTACCGAGCCCTACTTTACCCAAGAGACGGAGGAGGATCAAGCGTTTTAAACGTTTGAGCCAACTGACGAACCCGAGTGGGATGTCGGAGATGGCTTTGGAGCCGTCTGAGCCAGCAAACGAGAGAACATCATCTTAGAAATTCTCTTTAAATGAACTTTCTTTTAGTATTGAGACCCTTTTAGAAATTATTGAATTCATTCTGCAACTTTAATTATTAATATTTATCTGATTTTTATGTTGGGTTTCATTTATGAATCTTCAATATCAATTGAATAAAGCTTCCGTTGCATTTAATGAAATTTATTCTGACTCACCATAGGTTGAAATTTTTTGTGGGTCCACTTTTGGAAGTTTGTGTTGTATTAAACACAGGAAATTTGAATTTGTTTTTAATTTTTCACGTTTTCCCAATTCTTATTTTGGGGGACGTGACAATGACAACCGAAGTCAGTCCTTCATTCAATCAGATACAATTGTAAGATTGTTAACATGTTCTAGGGATTCATCAAGACGTGCTAGAAACCATGACCAAGTTGCATAGCATTCGGACTCCACGATGGCAAAAGCTAGTGGAAAGAGCCCATGGTTACCGTCCTAACAAACTGCAATGAGTAAAGATCCTGGGCATTTACCCTGGAGGTGTGTCCCGTCTAGGGCGACTAGTGGCCTGATTGATGTTCTGAAAGATCGGGCACATCCATCAAAACAGACATAGTATCTCTGGAAGGAGTGATTATCTTCTGTCCACAAATTGTCGAATGTGCTCGGGTTTCTGTCCACAAATTGTCGAATGTGCCCGGGTTAGTGCGTTTCAGCTCCAAACGGTAATCAAATAGGATCTTGTATGAATCCTCGAACGAACCTCGAATGTCATTCATAGCTATTTCCTTTGCGATGTGGGCCTTCCTGTAAGATATTTGTACACCAAATTCTCTCTGAAAGTCCGACATAATTTCCTTTGGCTTGTAGTCTTGATGGACTCTAAGTCTTTCTTTGATAAAATCCGCAGTCAAACTTGAAGTTGCCTGAGGAAATTTTGTTCCATTAAGTGGTCTTGAACAAGTATGCTCAGGATTGTAGGTCCTAACTTGAAACTGTGGCCCATCTTCCACAATAGACGCATGGATGCGCTATGGACATGTGGGATGGCTACACTTTGCCGTCGCTTCAAATCTATTGGTCCTTAATGGTTTCAGGCAAATGTTCTTATACATAGCAAACTTGGCCAATGTGCTTTTGAATTCATCACGGTTATTAAACACCCTGCCCTTCCACATAGCGTGCGGCAAATCTTCCTAAGGTGGCGTGGAAAGCAAATCATCCGCTGCTTGCATGGTGTCGACAGTTTTTGATGCCTTGGACAATAATGTTTCTGACTGACTCTTATCGCCTATAGTTCGTTCCGACAAAACGATATCAGCTTCTGAGTCGTTTGATGGTATGTCCCGGAATGTAACGGGAGCTCCTCGAGTCTATATATTTTCCAGTCTCTCTTCACTCTGAATGGAAAATCCTTTGCCGAAGATTGCCGGACCTTCTCTGCATAATCCGGTGGTCAAATGCAGAAATTCAAGATTGTCACTGTCAATCCCCAAATCCCTAATCTTAACTGCATCGTGATTTTCTTCGACACATACAATGTAGCCTCTTTCCCCACGACTTTCTGTATCCAATTGCATAGCTACAAGATTGTCATTGTCAATCCCCAACCCAAGCTGAGTTTCTACAACTGGATTTCCCTCTCCTTCGCAGATGTACCCTCCTATGCGATTTTCTGCATCCACATGTAGAGAATGCCGATTGTCATTGTCGATATCCAGCCCAGCATCAATATCTGCAGATGAATTTTCTACTCCTCCACAGCTATAGCATCCTTGTGAAAATGGCAAATTGAAATCAGCTTCGAGGTCCACAGGCGGATATGGATGCTACGAAATAAATTCTTTTACGACCGCGGGAATTTTTGATGCCAAGTCAGACCCTTTATTCATTAGGTTAACCCTGCATGATAAATGAGCATCATCATTACAAATACTGCATTTGGAAGAAATTTTGACGGAATAATTTTTCTATACAAATAAAGGAGAAATATAATTATAACGAGGACATGCCTTGCTAGATTAAAATAATCACAGGATGCTTTAGAGGGATTCCAATCCAACACACTTCAAAAAGTTATAATGACAAAATTGAAACAAACATAGTTGACGAAAAATAATATGGAAACCAAATGATTAAGGATCAAGGAGCGATATAATATATGAAATGACATACCTAGGAGACGGTAGTATGTTACCCAAATTCGCATCGTCATTGATACGAATGTTGGTATCACCATCTTGATGGTAAAGATCCTGTCTGGCTACATTCCTACGCGACAAAAGAAAGAAGTGGATGATTAGACATATAAATAGCGAGCATTTGGGTTGGTATCGCTATATCCATACATTGTAATGACCTTTTTCCAAGATTAGAAGGCGGACTACTCTGCTGAACAGCTTTGCTGTATCCCAATCTGCATGGAGGTAAAATCCAAAGTTGCTCATTATCAAATGTTATTGTTGAAAATAACAAGTCAGATCATAGCATGCCTTTGTTCATTCCATTGATGATCTATTGTATAAACCGTGCTTGGCTGGATGTACAGGTACACTGTACGGCATCCCTCATAGATGCTCTGAACATAATTTTTACATCGTCATCGTTTGTTATGGCAACTAAAGTGCATACTTTCCCATTTTCATGAAGGTATTGGATATTTGGGATATGTCCAGGCATGTCCCCATCTGAGAGGCCACATATTTTTTCGACCAATTGTGAATACGTTATGGACCTTTCAAGGAACGCCATCTTTGGGCAACCTCCATTATAAATTAGACTTCCATTGTCCCAAACTAATTGTCCCCTGGACTGGAATATGACTAGTAAATCACGATCGGACATCCTGCCAAAGGCATATAGTCTTGAGAGTAAAACTACTAGCTATGTATCATCTATTGGCAGACGCATGCAAGTTTTGTTTCAAGGATGAAAACCCAACTGAATTTGTCATATTACTTTGTTCATCAATATAATTCAATCTAGTAGCCATCGTATAGCGGCTCTATTAATACGTGAATAGATAATGAAACATACAAGGAGTAGTCCGTTAAACTTAAAAAAAAAAAAGGAGCGATACCATTACCAAAGCTACTGACTCAAACAAAATTATTAAACTGTTCTAATTGATTAATAAAGCAATCTTCATTGTTGCCATTACCTGATTCAGTTATCGGAATGCAGCGATGAAATCATTTCAACAGTTGGCATTTTACACTCGAACATGTTCATGAGACGGGCTTTTAAAAGACTAGATTGGGAAAAAAGGGAAGCTAACATTCATAACGATATCGTTACTATAATTTGTATATGCATCTGCCAAGTTTGGTTTCCAAATTCACAATGATGGTGAATTTATTTTGAGATGCAATAATTTAAACTAGAAAAGGGAATTTGTTTTATGGTAACGATATCGCAAGCGATTTACTTGTTCTATATCTCATATACGTTTCGAACAACAGAAAAGTGGGTATGTCATACTGAGATACATAAGAGCGTTGAAGTAATCACGATTTCATTCAGTTTTGATATTTGAGAAAAACAGAAGGTTTTTCTGATAACGAAATCGCTACCATACTTTTCAGTTTCTATGTCCAAGTTTGGTATCCAACAACGTAATAGTGCCGACTTTATATTGAGGTGCATAAATAATGGAAGGACTCACGAATTCATTTACTTTAGATAATTTCAAAGATCCTGATAACGATATCGTTTCATTTATTAATAGTCTGTAACCTCCAATTTTGCGTCATGCAGCATGACTGTATAATGACATGCATAAACAATGGGAAATACTTACGGACTTCACTGTTGATTTTGATTTCAACATCATTTGTATGACAACAGGATCAATACCATTACCCGTAAATGTTGATGATTACATTTTGTATCAAACATGAGTACTTCACTTTCTTTTTGGTTCTACACATGATAATATACTAAGAAAGGAACATTTACATTCCGTGCAAATGACGATCGAGGTAACTTGTACAATCCCAAAGTCATTACTTACTTTGATGGAGAAGAAACGGGGAATGAAGACAATGGGAAACTAGGTGGGCAAAAGCCAAAAGCTGGATAAGCAATAAGGTATACAAAATGTTTGGGAGGGGTGGTGGGGGGACAAAAACCATTGGTTCAGCCATCAAATCTATAAAGCTCAATTACTGGGAGGGTCGATCCATAATACCGTCAGTTTCGTTATAATTGTCATTCATTGGATAAGTAAATGTGCATATATAAAGTATTCATATACAAAGGTAAAGGATATACAAATCTCTAACTATTTGATTTTGTTCGAGGATCCAAATCTGTCTTAACCTTATGGGCGAGAGCTTATATATTACACCACAAGGACAAAATCCAGAACCTAACGAGTGCAATATCTAATGGTTCGTTGCTGCTATCTTTTTTATCAAATTTTTCTTGATGTCATTCCCAGTATTAATAACCCAAAGAGTGCAATAGCTTTCTTAACCTTACCACTAAACCGTCCTCATATCTTTAATATCAAATTCTGAACTGCTGTCTGTCTTATCCTTATCACTAAATGTACTACAAATGTTTTTACATGCATATATCATCATTCAATAAGCATCTAACAAAAGATTAAATGATAAGATATCATTTTCGCAAACCCTACTCATCAGTTCATCAAATTAAAAATAATCAATCTCTAACCCACAAAAAAGACCCCCCAACAACCAAATCGATATTATTTGCCTCTATAGAAATGCGAAGGAAATTATTCTTTGATAACGATATCGTAACCATAATTTTTATATTTATCAATCAATTGTGGTCTATAAAGAGAAAAATGATGGTTACAACATATTGAGATAAAAAAAAATGAATTGGAAGCACGATTTAAGTCAACTTTGAATTTTTAGTAATTTTTGATAACGATATCGTTTCAGTGATTTATAGGTTCTTCACCAATTTTTTGCACCCTCCAAGAAAACAATAATGAATGTATAATGAGCTGCACAAACATTGGGAAAGACTTACGAACTTCACATAGATGTTGATATGGACTTCATTTATAGGACAACAGGATCGTCGGTCACTATTTATAAATATGTTCCAAATATCGTTTGATCCTACACTATAGTAATTTTTATGTAGTCATATGTTACCCCAAAACCTTGGAATCTCGCATTATCAAATAGGTAATAAGTGCCAAAAGTAATTCACTGGCCAAAACCAAGGAAGTGGGTGGAACGTAAGTTATTCATTTTATCTGTTGATCTACTAGTGATAATGTACCCAAAAAGAAATTGCTGGATTATGTGTAACAAACCATCGAGATTACTTGTAGATGACCAAAGTGATTACTTTGTGATTGAAAAGGCATTGATGACGATAGCCAAGAAAGTGGGCAATATGAAATAGAGGGATTAGGGAAGGAGCCTATAAGGGATAGAAAATGATTTTGGGGGGGGGGGGGGGGGGGGACTTAAAACACTATTCATTCAACAGTCAAATATCTAAAGCTCGATGGATCAATCAAATTGTCGGCTTTTTACCCCTTCCAAATTCATTGAAGATAGAAATCTACGTCCGTCAAAGTCTTCCTATCCAAATTGTTTAGATATACAAAGCTCTAAGTACTGGAGTTAGTTCGAGTATCTATATCTTAGTTAAACTTATCGACGAGAGCTTATAGGGTATACCACAAGATCAAATTCCAAAACCCGTCTCAATGCAGTTACTTATGGTTGTTGCTGCATATGTCAAGTAAGTAGCAAAGAAACCACATAGGAGAAAGAGTGAAAATGGCGGGAGAGGAAAAATATGGAACGGTAGGTGTGAATGAAATGACGATGTCGTTCGGCACAATTTTAAGGGTAAAGTGGTCAAAATCTCTCATATGAACACTAAATTCGACATTTTGGTGTGTTTCTGATTAGAACAGGCTAATACATGTTTACAGACACATTTTTTGGGTGAAATAGACTTTGTCCGGAAAGGTACCCATATACTCGATATCATCTATGAGAACAGTACATTTTAACTAGATGATGTGCACATCCACATTAAAAGTTCTAGGAACAAAATTAATGTAAGCTCTAAAAAAAAAAAGCAATTCCAAAAAAAAATTCCAAAATAATAGAATCGATGACCATTCCTCACACTGATTTAGAGCTTTGATCATGAATTTCAAAAAATAACTCTTTTCCTTTTGCCTTATTTTTACTGCAAGAAAGACCTATGTCGTTTATATTTCTCTCAAAGGGAGCATCTCTGGTCCCTTATGCAACTTGCATGAATTAAAAAGCCAATGCATATCATAATAAACCAAAAGTAGAATTGCCATCGGACGAATTGAAGGCGGCTTGATTACTTAGCTGGGACTTATGCTAAAATAGGTACCATGTATACAACTTGCATCTACATTTGGGTGATTATGTTTGATGTTTGAGGCATAAAGATTGCAACATTAAATAAATGATTTTTTTCCCCTGCAAGGTGCAAGGCTCGTCAACATTACTGAAACATCCTAAAAAGTTATAAGGGCTTGCATACTATAGTTTTGCACATTATAGTTATCAAGCTTTTCATTTTATTTAAACAAATGAAACATTCAATGCGCGTACAATTCCAGTAAGAATGGCCATAATACAAGATAATCGTCAACCACAGAGATCGGCTGAAAGCCCCACATGCAATGAGCAAGAATAAGAGAGAAAGAACTGATAGAACTCAACAGTCTAAATTTCTTGAAAAACCTAAAATTGATATGTTATGCAGGTTCTCACCTTTATTGGCTTGAAAAAAACTATTTCATATACAAGATTTTCTCCACCAACTCCGCCAATGAGAGGGCAACACTGGCTGCCAAGCACTAGAGAAAAAAAAGAAGAAAAGAAACCCACTTAGCTCCCACAAGATTAGCTTTCTGTGCATGCATGTACTTGACTTTCGGTGTCTTCTTCATTGCAGCCACTTCTATTTTTCTCCACTAGTAAACAGCAGAATGGGAAGAGATAGAGATGAGGTGCTGGATAAAATAACAGGAGGTGATATAAAAAAGTTAGATTACAAAACCTGAGCGTACAATTTCAAACTATTGAAGGATCATCAGCAATGCATTCTCTGGGCCCTCCATTTATTCATATGATGGTGCTGCCCTTTGATTCCTGGCTGTTGATTGCATAGTTTTGACGGAGAAGGGCGAGGCCAGAGAAGAAGAGGGAAAGAGAGAGCAGGAAGCCGATGGGAGAAGAGAGGATGCGACAGGGATGGAGAGAGGAGGGAGCGAAGAAGGCATGCAGAGAGGGAGAGGGAGAAAGAGAGGAATAGGCAGGAGAAGGGCTGGAGAAGCTCTGGCGGGAGTGGGGTGTTGAGATGACGATGTCGTTCGATCCATGTGAGGGCAAAATTGTCCCTAAAGCCTGTATGAACACCGATTTGGGTGTTTATTTGTATTTCTAATTGTAACCGACGTATACACGTTTTGGGACACTTTTTTAGTAAAATTCCCTAGATTATAAGGCTACTATAATTAAAGTTTTTCTGATTTTCTTTTACAGCTTGTTTGGTAATCAGTGGTGAATCCATATATCTGATGATTCTTCACTACCACTGGATCAAGGATTTCTCGCTGGGGATTTGTATAGCTGATGATTTTACATTGATATTGTTGTGCTTCAATGTGTATAGTTAAGAAAAATATGGTTGGGTGTGCAAATTCACTTAAGTGGGATTTTCAAATCTTATGGGGGGTTGTCGGATCTGAAAATCCTAACAAATAAAGATTTCCATTCGTCCAGATCCTCTGGAATTTACAATTGACAAACATGAATTTACCACAACATGAGGTAAACCGAAAATCTTTTCCCTAAAGATTTAGTTGCCAAACGTGACCTTAGGGATTGTTTCCCTTTTACGCATGTGATGGAAAATTGGTTTTTACATATATGAGTGTTATGTGAAACACATGACCATTTTTTTTTGTCAAAATCATCATTTTTCACATTAGTAATGACTATATTAAATGGTTTTAGACTTATTTGGACTTTTAAATACTTCTTTTTACAAATCTCTCAAAATGCATAAAGAATTATGATATGAAACCTAACAACTTGATTTCTATCATTAAAATAAGAATATTGAATGTTAGGATCATAAATTGGGGCCTGCATAAGTACAAAAAAATTAGATCTATAAATGTGAAGACTTTCGCAAATCACTCAAATCCCATAAAAATTTAAGACAATCAACTGGAGTTTATTAGTTTATGGAATAAAATGAATGATTTAGGTTACAAATATAAGGCCCACAAGAATTAAATTTTTTTTCATATTTGTACCCAAAAAGTTTAAAAAAAAATACTGTGTAGCCCACCGCAACTAAATATGGTGGTGCGTAACCACTGCATAAGAGAATCATTAACATATATAAATGAGTTTAAATAAAAGACCCTTTAAAAAAAATATAATATTATAAAGCTGAAGGTTTTGAATTTATTCAATTTTGATAAGATTACTTTCAGTTCAAACCATTTTAGTCCAACAGTCGTGGTTAAAAAAAAAAAAAAAACCTTCAAAAAATGTAGGTAAGGAAACTAGACCTCTTACTTCTTTTTTTTTAAATAAATAACTTAATCACTATACCATACAATACTTATAGAAGATTATTTATCAAAATAATATCAAATTTTGTTAAATGGAGCAGGGCGGCAGCCCTAGCCACTCCCAAAAACCAATCCCGTTCCCAAATAGAAAAGGCAAGCATGGAATTGTGGCGACTAACTTTAAAATGGCTCTTTCCATGCCCAAAACCCTAACCCTAATTTTGGTGTAGTCACTGCCCCATCTTTGCCTCTATTTAAAGGATCCTTTTGTAAGGCTCTTATTCTCTACCCACCATGCTTCTTCTCCCGTAGGTCTCCAGATTTCAATCCTTTGGCGACCTAATGATTTCTCTTCTTCTTTAGTCTCTTCTTCTTCTTTAGATTTTCTATTTGCATCTGTTCTAATGATACTTGTATCATGTTTTGTATACAAACTAGTTTTAAATGAGTGAGGAAGGGGCTTATGATGATAGATTTAATTATCTTAGCGGATTTCAGTGAGACAAGTTTCAATGATCTCATTATGTTACACACACTGAAGCCCCTGTTCTTCTTCTTCTGATTTCTATGCTAACATTCTCCGTTTTAGCCGATGCTTATCATCTCTTTATTTATTTTTTTGTAATCATGCTTGATGGGTGATTGTGTTTGCTATCATCTTTTCTTTCTATGAGTCTCTTTTGGTTTTCTTTTTGTGATTTGCGGTGGTTGAAAAAGATTTCATCTGAGCCTTTGATTTTTATTGAATGAGGGAATTGATGGTGGATTTTGTTTGCGATGATGAGTTATTAAAAATGGTGTTTGGGCAGTGGCTAGTCCGTGAGCCTTTCTCACCTTTAAACGACTTCTCCTTCCACTGAGCATACAAATCCAAATCCAAATCCAAATCCTTTCAAAGTTTTGACAATAAAATCATTGTCTTTGATTTTTCAGAAATACTTACAAGTCCCCGATCCTTATTAAATGGTTTGCAAAGTTAGGATGATGATTTTGGGGGGTTGAGGTTGACACAGTCTATATAGGAAAAATCTCATTGGGGTCCATATTTAGCTACCAAAATCATCCTAAAAGTTGTTTGAAGTATGGTGCTATTTTCTTCTTCGTTTGGTTATTGCAGTGTTTGATGTTTGAGTGGTCTATGATGATAAATCCAAAGGCTTGTTTCTCAAAAAACATTCGCAGTGGCCGCCTGAGAGCTTTCGCCTTGCCGGGCTTGAGAGCTTGTGCTGCTCCAATCCTTCCTTGGATGTCTGAGACTCCTCTAGATATTTATATTGCTATCTCCATGATTTGTTTTTTGGGTGGGGACCAAACGCCTACCCCCATTGGGTTTGTCTTAAATTTGGTGCTTTTGGGATGAATGTCATATCTCTGTCTTCATTGCGAGTCTAGATTTGATCACACTTCTATGTATATTGGGTTTCTTTTCTTGTGTTCTGAGTGTAACCTCTCGGATTTTTTTAATGTACGTACAGTTAGATGTACAATTTGTTACTAAGGAGTCTCCAAATGTGCGATAGTGAGGATTACAAAGCAGTTTGGACGGGCTCTATGATGATCAAATATTGGCATTCCTTGTTTATCCCAGGTTGCTCTATCTTGATAGGCACTGGTCAGGCCATTTTGGTTTGCTCAATAATTAGTGTAGTGGAAATAGGTAACTTTACCATTTCAAAGATTCAGATAGGCCTTCCAATCCATTGCATCTTTGGAATCAGCTAAAAGATGAGAGAATCGACAACTGCCATGGTCTACTCTCTAGTTGGAAGCATATGGTCTACTCTCTAGTTGGAAGCATGTTCTAATAATTCAACGAGAGAGAATAGATCTATCCCATTTTAATAATTCAACAAGAGAGAATATATCTATCCCAGCTAGAGCAATCCTCATTACCAGTGATCATTGTAGGCACATCTAGTTTGCAATATGGTCCATGGAATTTCCACAATCGGGGATATTCAAAAATGAAATGTAGACTGGATCCAACATTTGCGCCTGGCTGGATCACATTCATCATGCACCCAACAGGGGAAAAACAGTATGGCTATTTATTTTATCATGTATTTAGGCAGCAGAGAAGAGGGGAAGAAG
Organism: Umbellularia californica; assembly: GCA_028538565.1. Taxonomy (NCBI): domain Eukaryota; kingdom Viridiplantae; phylum Streptophyta; class Magnoliopsida; order Laurales; family Lauraceae; genus Umbellularia; species Umbellularia californica. Next base: position 20,928,321 of record JAPQWN010000012.1, on the reverse strand, counting down.
GATCTATAAGAGGAGGACAACACTGCATTCCAAACTTTAGCAGTGTTTATTACTGATTTGGATACAAAGTGGCAAGATTTAAAAACAGTAATCTTGACCGTGGTGAAGAAAACTAATGAAATGACAAAGAAACACCGCTTTTAAGCGAAATAAAGGTCTAAGACCATACAAATAAAGTAATTGGGGGTTTGTAAAGGTTAAGAGGGACCGCAAGGTCTCAATCAACCCTCAGTAATTCTCATATTGTATTTTCTCTATAGTATTGTAGGAAGCAGACATAATTCTCATCAATATCTATTTTTGGTTCAATATCCATATCAAGAAGTATGTTTTATTTGTATTTTTTATTTTTTAGATAGATGTTTATTTTTTATTTTTACTATTCTGAACAATTACTTCCGAAGTTTTCACCCACTTTGCTGGGACCAAAATGCAACCAAATAGCTTTATATTTAGATTTAAAAAAAAATGCTTGTTTCGGGCAATATAAAACAGCAGTAAAAAGCATAAATTCATCTGCTTTATAGATTTGGATTTGACATGGAACCTCCAATAAATGGACTCGGTTGCAGATCCAAATAAGAGTACTAGTATATATATTTTAACAAGATTACATGAGAGACTATATGGGAGAGAGTATGAATCTTATCAATTTGATTAACCCAAGCCACATGATATTATTGTCTGTTTTGACTTGGATTTCAATCAATCTTGCTGTAGTGGAATAACCCAAGCCACATGATATTATTGTCTGTTTTGACTTGGATTTCAATCAATCTTGCTGTAGTGGAAAAAAGTTCATATATATATATAGAGGTTGTTTTCACAACCAAAGGAAAGGGGTATGCGAAGAGGATGCTGACTGCAATAATATTAGATCTGATGATATTGATTAAAGCTATGAATATAAATATCACTCAAGCTTTGTGTGCTCTTTAAACTTTTATATTTTTAATTTGTGGATGTAATGTAGAAAAGGGTTATGACCCCAAGGGGTTGGCCGAGTGGTCAGGAGTCGGGACCATAGTTCCTCCTTCTCTCTGGGCTCGGAGGGAATAGTCTAGCCTAAAGGGTTAGGAACCCTCCACTAGCAAAAAAAAAAAAAAAAAGGTTTACACATTTGAAGAGGATGTGTAATCTATCCAAGTATTCAGCTTGAGAAAGATTGGGACGGAGAAGAATTCTTGTAGCTAACCCAACATACCAACATAATTGCGAGACGGCTTTGATGAATGTAATATTTTAAAACAGTACTAGGGGTGTTCATGGGCCGAGTTAGGCTGGGCTAAGGCATATTTAGGCCCAGCCCGACTTGACATGGCCCATAGGTCTTAGCCCACCCATTTAATCAATCGGGGCCAGGCCGAATTGGGCTTTATATTGATTTTATGGGGGAATTGTTTCGACCAATTAAATTAATGCGTGCACATTCCCTACATGGGTTGGGCGGGCTGGGCTTTGGGATTTCTATTATTTAATTCAAGTTTGGCCCAATTATTAAATGGACTTTAATTACATATCCAATTCTGGCCCATAGTGGGCTAAGCCCTGATCGGGCTTGGGCTGGCCCAGCCCATGAACACCACTAAACATTGCTTTATTTATTTATATTCTTTCTTACCATTGCCTCACCGCAGAGGAATCAATGTCCTAAAAAATTGCTTTTGGACTTATAATCCGCTTAACCCTACTAAAGAATTTCAAAATGAGTGCTTGCCTATGAGTGAAGAATTAAAGGATCTAAGGGTTATCATCAGTTTATTTCCTTTCCATGCACAATGATTGCCCCTTCATAGATGAACAAAAAACTGTAGAACTAACTATCACTGAAATGGAACACAGACATCCATCTTTAACTGGAAATAATTCCCACTTATTTTTACCATATGAAATTAGACTTTTACAGTTTGGATATTATCCCTTTCTAACCTCCACCATTAACAATCTCTCTTAACCCTTTCTTTTCTAAATTCCCTTGTTAGTTGTAAATGAAGTGGGAATTTACTGGTTTATTTGGCAAGCATTAGTGGAAAACTTCTATTCTGGATTTTGCTGATTTATTTGGAAAACATTAGTGGTATCATTTTTTTATTTTTTATTTTTTATTTTTATTTTATTTTATTTTTTTTTAACTTCAATGAATTTTTCTGTGCAAGATGGACCTTTGTGCTAGAACTTTCTTCAATGCCTTTTTTTCATGAGTATGTAAAAAATAACTAAAATTTCCATCCAAAATAAGATTCTCATGACCCAAGCTCATGATATTAGTAGCTTTCACAGATTTGTTGTGGCCACTTTTTCTTTATATTTCTTTCGAACATGTCTATAGACTATTAGACTTTTATAATCATAGCTACATATAGTGCCAAAGACATGAAGATAATAATAATAATAAAAAGAGAGATATTGGAAGGAAACTGAAAGAAGGTAATTATTAATACTTCGTAAAGAACTTTTCTCATTTGATATTAATGTTAAGAGTTCATCTTAAACAATTTTAACACATTAGTATAATTTATTTACTCCAATCCAAATGGTTTTATTGTACTCAACTAAATTAGATTTCTATTTTTTTAAAGATTTCTTAGTAAATATATCTAATATAATATAAATTTTAATGTCTAAATAAAATCACACTTTCAATGATTTATTTATTTTACAATATAAAAATAAAAAGGCATTGAAATTCCTCTTCTGCTACCAAATGTGTTCCATATAACTAATGATTTCAACTCGATATTGGCATATATTGGCATATATTGATGCATATAAATGAAAATTTTGGTATCGCTTAAGATTTTCAAATCCCATAGGAGGTCAAACTTAAAAATCATTGAAAATGAGTCCTCACTGATTCTTAATTTAAGCACTCTTTTAATAAATAAAGTCTCTATATTATGTCTCAGTTTTTTTTTTTTTTTTAATACTTAATATAACTTGGTGATATTTTGGGAGTTACTACTTTAATGTGTTTTTGCTGATATAGGTTTCTCTGTTGTTTTGTTAGAGCTTTTGATGATTTATCCATTATAATTGCAGGGGCTTATTCTACAGCAAAGATGGTTGATATTAAGTGAATACTTATAAATATCTAATTTTGCAACACAAATCAAACACCCGAACTAAAATACTGACCTCATTTTATATCCCTACAAATAAACTAAAAAAGCACCTGAACTATAGTTCTCTGGGAGGAGGAGAAATTTTAGAACAATTTTATTCATTGAAAGTGTGATAAATTAAATTATGGATAAATAATAATGCCAGAGGTTAGAGGAAGTTTTATATATATATATATATAGCAAAACCATGAATTTGTCATGTTAAAAGATGAAACTCGTAACTCCAATTCAAGTTTCTCTTTCTTCAGTATGAAAAATCTCAATTTATCATAGTTTTTTTACCGGTGAATTTATTTATAAATCTATTTTGCATAATGAAGTACTCTATTCATTCCTTGTCTTGCTTCCTTTTTTTAATGGAAAACATGATTTGAGCCGGGGTATTTTTTTTTTCTCATTTAAATGACAGCTTGTTCGATGCATATGATCTGTGTGAACATGTGTAGAGTTAACTTCACGTAAACAGAATTTTAATCACTCACTAAGAGATCACCTGCGTATGCCATTATATTTCATGTTAAATTGAATTGGTGAAAAGTTTCAGCTATTAATAAATAGGCCAAACATTACTGATCAAAAAGCTTAAAAAGGCCAAACATTTGACTGAGTTCTTATTCACTATCAATCCAACTTATAAATCTATAACATGATGAATTTGAAATGAGATGATTCCAACCTATTCAAAAAAGTGAACAATAGTATTACATTTAAGTTTAAAAAAAAAACAAAAGGAAAAAAAATTACTCCATCTAATTAAAATATAATTCAATCACTCAAAAAGGCATAAAATTTGTTAAATAATTGATAGATACAAAATAATTTTCAACAATCTAGTCATCCAAAGACACCCATTCTAGTTCTAGCTCCATTTCTCCACTTTCCACATTCTGAAGCTTAAGTTGTACCGCCTGAATTACCTTCCCATCAAAGATGTTGATAGTGCTGTCCTTGATTAGTGCATTGTCATTTGTCTTTAACCACTTGCCAACCTGCATGTTTGAAAATTTGGCCGCATCCCCATATGAAGTGGCCGCAGTGAGTAGTGGCTGGAGATCTATATCAGCTTCTCCCATGATGTCATCAGCAGAGAACAAGTCATGATCATACACTTCCTGTTCAACAGGTTAACAAATCACAACCAAAACATATTAAGCACATAGGACGGACAAGAAGAAAACACAGTCCATGTGGGATGTGCAAAGAGTTTGTATACAGCATCAACTAAAAAAGTGTCTCTATTATTTAAATATGAAAATATATAACATTTTACCAAATATGAAAAAAGTACAATATTCTGGTTGTTTTAATTTAGAATCGCAACGTATAGAGAATCCATAACAAGGCATGTCTGGAGATTTTGATTTTTAGAAATCTGAGATTGTATGTGAAGGCCTCTTTTGTTTTATTTCTTTTTCTCTAATATTTGAGAAAAAATTAATAAAGAAAATCTTGTGTTTGGACTTTGAACTTTTATGGACTTATCACAAAAACGAAAAGAAAAGAAAATAGCATAGATAATTCTTCCTTCATGGAAGATCTAAATTCACGCACGAACATAATACTTACTATTAAAAGTTTCAAAATGGCCAGTGCTAAGCTATAACTAAGATGAATGGTTACTAATTAGCCTTATCATCAATTGTTATTAATTAGATGAGATTCTTGAGGTACAAATATGAATAAATTGCATGAGTGCTATTCTCAAATTCTGAATTACAAATCAATTAGCCTTGCATGCAATCTCAGGTACAAGGTTGCAAACATTCACTAGAGGATCACGAGTCCTTTGGTGATTTCATAGGTCTCTCCATCTCCAAAAAAAGCATCATATTGTAAGATCTTACCACCTAATCGTTGACCTTGGTTTTTTATTTTTTGAATGTGTATCATTATAATTCAATCCTCACCATCAAGACTCATCACATCTATTTAGGGTCAACTTAGTTAGTTTTACCTCCTTACTCATCTCCATGAGTGTTCTGTACTTCATCACTACTTCATTGTGAACCATTATTGGCCTCCTAATTCCCTATTCCCATTTCATTCTAACTATCGACTTTGGTTGCATCACTCAAGTGGTGCTATTTCTAATCTAAGTGCATGCCCAAACCATTTTTTATACATTCTTTGATTTTTATCTTCTATCAGACTGAGTCATGGTCTAAGCCATGCAATCCTTATTTGCCTAGATCCAAACCCACCTGGATCTATCTCATTCAGCAAGTTGATAGCCTAAACTATGGTCAATATAACAAACCTACTAGAATGTAAACATTTAAAAAAAAAAAAAAAAAAAAAAAAAAACACACACACACACACACATTTATACTTGTACTTTTCTCCAAAGCATTTACTTTCACATTAGATGTTTAGGTGCTCTTAACATCGTTAGGTATGTTTGTTTGCATGGAATTGAATTCCTATGTACTCAAGGTAAAAGGGTTCCAACAAAATATTGTTAAAGAGGTGAGGGTGAAGGATATAAGTTAGAGATGTGGATTGGGATCTTTGACTTCTCAAGGACTTGGTTCACTAATGTGATGATTGGGTATTCATTTCCCATCTCCCCTTATATCATTTGCCATTAAAGGAGAGATTATTGTAAAATTTGGATTTTCACCTATGTTTATTTAAATTAACCACTTTTAGAAATACAAGACCTAGGATTCCCAGGATGGGCCTCCAAAGTTGGTCTAACGATATTTAGTGTTTCCTTTTATTTTAACTGCAACGTTGTAGGAGCTCAAGTTTGTAATGGCCAAGTGGTCCAGAGTCCATACCAATTATCTGGTGATTCAAGTGGTGGGAGATTAGTACACTATCAAATTAATCACTATCCCTCTTGTTAAAACCTTGACAATCCACATAAATCAAGATGCCCAAGTGCACGCACACAATCACTACCTTAAACTACACGCTGTCTCTTATGTCCTAATTGACCCATGCAACATAGAACTTGAGCACCCCAATTCCTTCTTTAAAAAACAAAGAAAAGAAAAGAAAACCAATTACATCTCAAACATTGCCTCAAAAGAGACCCTAAAAAGACTAGAAGACTGGAACAAATGAGGTTAGGATGCTTACTTCTCCAATGAAGAATCCTAAGCGAACTAGAGATTTTCTTTGGCGGATGGTAAGATAATTAGGTACATCATCAACGTTATTGACAAAAGCCTTATTTCATCAATCTGGGGCCAACTAAAAGAGTTCTACTCATAAAACTCCAACAAAGTTAACCCGACAACACTTACCCATGAAATACGAACAATAAGCTCTCTCTCTCTCTCTCTCTCTCTCTCCAACCAAGGAACGACTGAGATGAGCAAGCTTAGAAGGATGTATGAAGTTACTAGAAATGATAAAATAAGAAATGAGTGCAAAAGAAGAAACTTAAGGAAAATCACAATCAAAGAACATTGTTTGAGATGGTTAAGGGCTTTTGGCATGTCAAAATTTTTTGAAGAAACTGCCTCCTTTGAGATGATTGAAAGGTTTTGGTGGAATGTGCTATGAGAAGAAGGAAGCTAGTCAAGGCCTTAGGTGAACCAGGAAGAAAGGCATTTCATTATGCAGAGTAGTTGCAAAGCACTAGCATTGAATATGGTAGAGTGGAGGAACAAAACTCAATGGCAACTAAGGTTGTCAGTGGACTTGGATCCAAGTCCTTTGAGTGGGCCTAGAAATACAATTGGGTTCGACAGGCCAGATCAAGCCCATGCCTAGGCCCAAACCCTTAATGGACCATATCCAAGCCTAGGGTACAAGCCTGTTGGACTCTTATTCGCTCATCTATATTTTCTCTATATAAATATCAAATGTACATATATACCTAATAGAATGGTATGAACATAAAACAAATATACAATGTATAAAAAGAATTTTTATTATTTTCTTAGTCTTTATATAAATTCATGCTTGGTTCTAAAAGTCTTGATCTTGTTTTGAATTTATTAATGGTCTTTCAGAGTGTGGACTCATGCCTGCCCATTTCCTGAAAGGGCGTACTTGCAACCAAGCTCTAGGGTCCATGTCAAACCCAAATGTGGACTGACACTCTTCAATTGTATACAGACTCGGAAGTCGATGTGTAGGTATATCCATTTGCAGTCAAAAGTGCGAATACTTTGCATATATTATATTCTAAGCGGAAAAACTCAATGGGTCAACCCAAACTTGGAATTTCCGAGTCAGTTTTGCGTGTTGGGTAAAGAATTGCTACACTAGAAAGAATAAAACATATTCCATGCCAAAATGGAATCAGTTCACATAGCACAAGACAACCTATACTAAAATTAAGCTACGAAGATCTTCCCAGTACACGTGCATTAAGATCCCATTGTTCCTCATTCCACCTACTAGCAAATGTCATTAGATCCCCACCTACCTCTCTATGAACAACACAATTGCCTCAAAAGGTATTCAATGATAACACAAACGATGCCACTTTCCATCCATGCAAGAGTTATTCATTTAAGGAAAAATAAATTGGATGATTGTACTTCACAAAATAGCAAGTCAAAATATATAGACCACATTACCTCTTCAAGGCACACACTTTTAACAATCTAGATATTGCTTCATTTTATAAAGTTGTCCCTTTTCCCATACCAAAACTAAAATGGCCATGATCATATAATTTAAGTAAGCCATTGCAGACATAAGCAAGCTAAGGTGGTTCGATTCAGATTGAAGATTTTGAATAAAATTAATGCAACCCATTTTGTAAGATATTGACAGATGGTTAAAATTACTTTATTTTTGTAAAATTTTCTAGTTAGACTACAAAAGATATACCGAATCACATTGACAGCCTCCATTGATGACATGCATGGTTGGACAGTTGGACTATGTTAATTAGATAGAACTATATGAATATGCAATAAGAAGCAAATTTCTATTTCTATTAGTTCAAATGTTAAAAAATCTGAGAGGTCTCTTCATAAATTTCTTTTTCAGTAATAAGGCTCACCAGTTTCAAAATACTATGGTTGCGAGGAATGGACAGCGTAAGCACCTCATTCCAAACCGGATTCAAATTGCTTTTTACCACCGTGGTTTGTACTTTCTGCAATAAAGAAGAATGCCAACTACAAGTTCACTCAAATTGAAGAGATTAATCAACTTTAAGGGGAAAAAGTCATTCTCTCGTATAGAAATTTTATGATCCTTAGTTTGAGGTTATGCAAACTATTTTTAAGTCTCAATCTTGTATAGTTCAATGATTGATACAATTGATGTCATGAATGAGTATGGATATTTCGTAACCCAAAAATCTCTCCATAACAATCCTATGCTTCCAATCCTTTAGTTGACATTTGCAAAGAGTTAAGAAAGAAATGCACAATAATGGTCACATATTTGATCCCTAGGATGTAAATCTAGTTATTTTAGAGCTTGTCGGTCCTTTCAAGGTTACATCAGATCAATTGTAGTAGTCACATATCACATAAAACAGTAACCCCAAATGTTCGAAGTGTAAAGGCCAAGGATCATACAACTCTTATTCGATTGAATTTCAATAGAAGTAACTCACCTGTTGTCCAATAGCCAAGATAACATAAGGATCACTAGTTAGCATATCTCGCACAGCTAAATTTGAGCCTTGTATGACTTTGACTTTTAGTATTCCAATGTATTCAACAGGGTCTTCCTGATACACTCCCAGTATCACATATTAAGAGAAACTAGTGTTTAAATGTTAGCAACAATCAAAGTACACGAAATAAAGGAAATGTATTATCTTTCACCTGGCAAAAAAATGTTGTTGTTTTCTTCTTCTTATTAGTTTGACATGATAATATTGTAGGAGGGATATATATTTATGTGGTAGAAATCATTCACCAATCAGGGGTCATGCAGAAATTAGTTATAAGGATAACAAGATAGGCCTACTACTAGGCAATTCAAAGTTTCAAACCATTCGCCCATCAGGCTTCTAAATGAACATCCTGTCCATCTTACCTTTACCGAAATGGGTACACCATAAGCGACCTACTTACCCAACCCATCATTTGTCTCAACATACATGGGACCCATCACATCCAACCCATCCACCATTCTATAGAACCCATCATTCACATATTTCACCAATAGGTCTAATAGGTGGCTAGACTAGTTGATCTAATGAGTATCATTTGGGTCCACTATCATTTAAGAGAGGCCACTTTTACATCGAGAATTTTCTCATGTGCACGCAGTCTTGCAAGATCGCACATCAAGATTGTCACCAAAGGCAGGACCCTCTAGAGTTTCACATTAATCCCACAATGGTTATGTTACTTAGGTACAACTTTAGATTTGATTTGATTGTTAGTCAAAGGACATTTTGGTAATTCAAGAGTCATTTGCTCATATAAGTAGAACATTTAATTCAATATACTTAAAAAAGTTTAAACTTATATAAAAATTTAACTAAATATCCAAGTTTCTTAAGAAGAAAGAATAGCAAATTAATTTATAGATATTTACTCAAACGACGTTGAAGCGCTATAAATGAATTTATTTTCAATTAATTGTTATATATGAATTTATATTATGATGATTACACAAATGGGTTTCTCATTCGATCAATTCATGTATTTTTATTAATTAATACTTCATTTGGATGGTGACTTTTAATTTATTACATGAGACTTAACTCATGCATTGCACAGGCTTTATGCTGGTAAACCAAATTTCACATGAAAAACCAATTCACCGAGATAGACCAGGTTTCCAAGACTAACCAATCAAGTGATCTAATTGAATTCACTTGGGTGAGTCCTAGTTGAGCATCTAAGTATTCAAATTATTGAGCACAGTAACATGATAAACTACAACAAAATATGATATAGCAATTGTGTGCAACTTGTCAAGTACTCAGTTGAAATTAGAATTAGAACTTATTATATTCAATTGAAATTAGAATTAGAACTTATTACATTCAATTGAAATTAGAATTAGAACTTATTATATTTAGTTGAATTAAATTTTTTATAATGTATTATTATTTCTCTTATCAATGAAAAATATTTCATTTTTTTGGAGACTCTGTGGTTACATTTTAGGATGTAAAACCTAGGTTCCAAGGTGAGTAGTTTCCCATCTCTCATGTTCATCAAAAACTGTTTTTTCTTCATTGTGTCAATATTTTTTGTCTTCATATTTTTTTGGATTACATCTTTGTTGTATTTTAAAACTTGTTACAATTTTCCAAAAATAAACAATACGAGTAGCTAATATATTTATTTCTCTGGATATTTACCGTATTATTTGTGTCAGAACGTCGGAAACTTCCGAGTGTCCTTCCAGAAATGGTAGAAAAGATGGAGGTACTATTTCGAGCAGAAAATGAGGCAATTTTTAAGCTTGGTTTTAAGAATTCTTGTCGTTCATACTTTGACCTACACAAAAACACAAGTAAAATAACGTAAGCAACAACCAACCTGTTTAGGTATAAATATATCTCATTAGTTTCCATTATCAAATAACATTCAACCTAATGAAACTCATACGATCCTCATGACTTGAATCTGGTCCAGGCTTGGAAAATCCTTCAGGAATATAAGCTTCATAAATTGCATTGGCAGAAGAATTTCCACCAATATCAATTATTGAGTTAACTTCTTCATCAGACCAATCATCTAGTGTCACAGACAAGACCTAGATGACAGAAACAATTTAAGATATTGTCAATTAGAGGTAAAATTAATTTCAATTAAAATAATATAATTTACTACAACCTACTCTTGTATTTTCCACAAAAAATGGTGCATCAAAGTAAAATGTATTCAAAAACAATTTTTATTTAATTTTATTTAATTCTTTTAAAGTAAATGTATGTATTATAATGGAAAGAAAAAAATGAGCATGCTCTTTACATTCCCCCTAAACCAATAAGAGCCGGTAAAGAGACCAGCCATGCACTTACGTTGAATCCGACACTCGATAAGAAAAAGGTGGAGAGTAAGGTAACAACTATTTACTAGTTCTAATTTTAGGTTGATTTAAGAAAGAGTTGCCAATATTACACTCGCATTAACTCAAGACCATCAATAACAATTCCATGTGTGATAGGGCCTAGTACATGGGCTTAAATTTAAAAAACATACATACACCGTACAACTTATTGTCATCAATGAATTTTGTTCATGTTTTTAAATTCCGGTGCCGGTTAGGGCCGAGATGAGTTTGTGCTGGTTTGTGCCGGTCAGTGTCAGCCATGCCGGTCCTAAAAATGTCAAAAAAGTCTAAACAAATCTAGGAAAATAGAAAATAATAGAAAACTAGTAAAAATAAGAAAACTGAGCTATTTAACTCGTATCAAATCCAAATATAGTGATGTTTAACATTGTTGAACACTGAGTCAGTGTAACATATGACTGCTAGTTTTTAAAGGCAAAATTATCTTTTTTATCTTTTAACTTAAGGGATAGGTCATTTCCTTAAACGTAAATTCGTCAAAATGCTGTAACATGTGACTGCTAGTTTTTAAGAGGCAAAATTATTTTTTTTATCTTTGAATTTACATGTTAAGTCATCTTTTAAAGGTAAATTGGTCAAAAACAAAAATTAAAAATAAAAAAGGGACTAAGGGATCATATAACTAGTATACTTTTTATGGATAAATGACATAACAACTTTATTTAAGCTTACAAAATTTACTAACTCAAGTTAATTTTAATCAGGCTCCCACCTAGATGTATAAAGACTAAGGTAGCATATCAATTGAAAGGCTTGGATGTGGATTATATATTTTTGAATGATCCTAGACTTTGGTTTTTTATGCTCAAAGTTCACCAACTCAAGTTACTTTCAATGAGGCCCCTACCTAGATGTATAAAGACTAAGGTAGCATATCAATTACAAGGCTTAGATGTGGTTTAGGAATTTCGAATGATCCTAGCCTCTATGCTTTCTGCTCAGTTTAAGGGGAAGTTTTTTTATAATCTTAACGAATAAATCATTTGAGTCTCTTTTTAAGGATGAATTGGTAAAAAATAATAATAATTAAGGGTGTCATTAATTTTATTCAATGTGAATGTGGTAGGTTCAAGGGAGATTAATGAAAACATGAAAAATAACAGCCTTTTTGAGAGTATGTAAAAATAATGAGTTCTATATGTAAAAACCTCAGAGAAAGAGAGGCATCTTTTTTTTAGCCAAAGAAGGTTTCTAAGACTCAATCTCATGTACACCGAGGACCGTGGTATCACAGCATCCTTGCTAGTGAGCTCCTTGTTATGAGCTTATATGTGTAACATATAATATAAAACAACATTTTGACTTCTTGAATAACACTTTCCTTGTGTCGGTGCCTGACCCGTTTTGCACCCGGCGGCACCCGAGTTTACCCGGTGCCAACCAGGATTTTAAACCTTGATTATGTTTCTCCATTCTAGGCTATCCTGGGCCAAATCCTCTGATAGATTACACCATACACCTATTAGAATTTTGTTAAAGGAGAGATGCGTTGAAATATAAAAGGTGTCAAAATGATAGCCTACCAACCTGACATTCAGCCTAAATTGTAAAGTGCTTTTGTGATATAGAATGCATTGAGGTAAAGAGATCTCAACCATTGTAGTTTGTAAACATCACCTTATAAAGGGAATGAACATTGAAAAAAATAAAGCAGAACAAAAAACGAAAAATTAAAGACAAATAAAAGGGACGATGTTCTCCTACGACCAGACTGCATATCAGCCTGCGAGGCCCACTAAATGCAAGTTTATCATTGGAGGGGGGATTGACCTAGCCCTTGATTTAACAGCCTTAAAGTTAATGGCATCTTAACTATAGATTTTCCTGGGATTTAATCCAATGGTGAGTGAAGGTTCAGGGATTGTAAAATTGGGAATGATGCCAGATCATAGGATGAAAAGAGTATCAAAGGGGCTGCATTGATGAAAGGGGGGGCCTCACAGTGCTGGACTGCACTTGCAGTAGCTCATAGGAGAACATCTTCCCAAATAGAAGATTACAAAGTTCTCAATTAAAGCTTCACAAGAGAAAACTAGAAATACAAGGCAGATCATTATTCATTATTATGATGCTGAGATGATAGTGAAATAATTTAGCAACACTAATAAGGTATATTGGAACGACCTTTGAGATGTGAGGGCCAAGACCTCTATGTACACCACAACATTTTAAACATATGAATACTCCAATATTAGCTGACCTGAAAAGGCGTCAGTGGGAAGGTAATATATTATGCACAATAATCCAACTAAATTTGTTCGAGAACATTGTAACATCATCAAATACACAACACAAGAAACCTGAAAGATCCAACGTCAAGATTAAGAGGTATCAATGTGTCTGCCTTTATGTATTGGTGCAGTGTTTTGGAAGTTACAGGATCCCGCGGTATAGATGTTTGGGAAAATACTTTATGCACAAGAAGTATGTCATGCAAGCCACATAACATTGATAAAGTTGGCATATTGAAATCTGCCAGTTTAGTTCATACTTAATTGTCTAATTTTAGTGAGGAAGAAAAATGAAAAGCTCCATGGGACTTCCTATGGAGGGGAATGGAGGAAAGAAAGTACCACCTGAATGATTGGCAGGTTGTGAAAACCCCTGGTTCATAGAGGTCATGGTTTGTATCAATAAGTAGAGAAGCAAGCCCTCTTGACTAAATGGATTTGGCAGTTAGGGATAGATCTCAAGGGGTATGGAAGCTGGTTATTGTTGATATATAAGTGTATGAGATGAATGGGAAGGATAAATGAATCTACTTATCTAGAATTATCTCCAGAGTGAAGAAGTTCTTGCCAAATTCTATTTGGTACAAAGTCAGGGTATATGAGAAATCAATTTTTTGTTAAATAAGTGAGTGACAATAAACATTTAGGGCATATTTGTGCGATGACATTTCCATAGAAAAATTGAAGTTTTCTACAGATATGTGCTAATCCAATGTTTGATGCACTGTAGAAAACTTTTCGCAAGATACTAAGGATTTTGAACCATGGGGGATCGGACTTCCAACTTTTTCCTTTGGAAAAAATGCACATGGATATCACAAGCCCTGGAATCCACAATTGTGCCCTATGATAGTTTCAAAATGTGCCATTGAGTTTCTATTTGTCCTGAAGTTTGCTTATGAAAATGTCATGCTCACTCCTCAGGTTGAGTTGTCTGTATTCCAACTTCTAAAAGAAATAGGACTAGGGAGTTTGCTTGAGTTCTATTGTTATTGCAGCAGAGTAGCAGACTGGAGGTGTTTATAATGCCTATCAGGACATATTTAACATTTCATCTTCATATATTGTAGTTATTGTGTGGGAAGAACAAATAGTGATACTTGGCTAAAATATGGGAAGTTCCAGCTAAAGCAAAAATTCCCTCGTTTTTAATAGCTGGCATTATAGAATGAAACCATAACCACTGCAGGTCTGACTATGGCCTCAGAAAAATGTACATTTATCAAGGTGGCACTCAACCATCATATTGTCTCCACTGTGCCCAGTGCCAATTTATTTATAAAAATATCCTCATCAATCTCTCCATTTTGTTATAACATTGCTCCCAATAATTAGAAACTAACGCTAAGTGGTTTTGACATTATCCAATCCTCATTTCCACTATGAGACCCCTATATGTCTCCATAGGTTTTGTCTTTATTCTACTAATTTCATTTTGCTATAAGAGCAATAAAAGGTTTAAAAGAGAGGAAAATAACCGCGTGATTTGCTTTTAGTAATAGTTTAAAGTGATTTCTAAGATCCAAGGAAAAAATTATGATTCTAAAGGTGACACTGTTAAACAAGAACAACAAAATAAAAATAAAGTAGTAATCCACTCAAACCACAACTGCATCTAAAACTTAGATAGATATCATCAATTTTAAGACTAAACATTGAGTGGAAAGTGAAATTTCTCTATAGAGAGTCTGGGAACTATTCAATTGCAAGGTATTGCTCCTTACGCCCATTTAGGATCTGGAGCGCCACAATCTGCACAGACGCGATTCTCACTTTTACGCAAGACCTCCCTTAGTCGCCTCAGATTACCTGTAGAAAATCATGCAACTTAACTATTAGAATAAAAAAGTATGATCTAACTATGATTTAAGCTTATAGGTTATAAAAATTGTACATATTCAGTAAACTAATTGTAGCCCAAGTCACAGTATACATGACTGCATTATACATGAGAATTACAATGTTAAGGGACCCCCTACGTCCCCCTATGCCTTTATTCTATAGTTTTAGTGAGCAATCAGCCTGCTACCTTATACTGTTACTGACTAAATAGAAAGACATACAGAAGGCAGCCAATGAACAAATAGACTTTTTTCAGTGAAAAATAAATCTAGCGACATTAAACAATAAATTGATGATGACAACCTCATAAGATGTCTCTACAAGCAACAGTGTCCACACAAAAATAAATAAAAGCATGGATTGTGGACTCTAATCTGTAGTTAGTTCCATCACTGAGAATCAGCATGTCCATGGAAAATGAGTTTTCATAACATAGCATATGCTGAGTTTAAAAAACAAAAAGAAAAAGAAAATACAGGCTTTAAAATTAGTGTCATTGAGTAGACACCCTATCAACTCTTAGACTTGCTGATAAATAGGTGTTTCTTTGTAATTTTAGGTCAATGGGTTTATTTGTAACTTTGAGAGTTGTTATTAAAAAAAAAAAATTGTAACTTTGAGAGTAAGTATTTTAAATTGGAATTAGATTAAATTTGAGTTATTTTAGGCCAGTCTTATAATGTGACTAGAATTTCCTATTATAATGTAATTAGGTTTCCTAATATGGTCATGATTAGGTTTCCTATTATGATTGGGATTAGGTCTCCAGGCATGGTTACGATTAGGTTTCCTATTATGATTGATATTAGGTTTCCCGGCCAATGTTCCTTAAGAGAGCAGTTTGTATATTTTTTATATGCAGTCCAACTTGTGGGGCCCACTTAAATGCATGTCTAGTGAGATGAGGGCATATACAAAGGTCTCCTTATGGATACGGGTAAACCAAAACATCAACCTTGTCAAATTATCCTAGCCCTTGATTTAACAGCCTTAAATATTAATAGCATTTTAATGATAGTTTTTTTTTTTAGATTCAATTCAATGGTAGTGATGGTTCGATAAGTGTAAAATTGGGCCTTGTGCTAGATCATGCAATGACAAGCTTGTGAGGACGGGCTGCACTGAAAAAGGTTGGGCCTAGGTGGGCCCCAGTGGGACTGCACATGTAGTATGCATGTTGGAGAACATTCTCCTAGGTTTCCCAGTTAAAGTTGATATCTCTGGTTGTACCTTATAAATAGCCATTGGCAATTCACAATAATACAAATCAAAGAATTCAGTCAAGATATAGCCCTAAAATTTCAACTTGGCAACAGAACTGGGTGAAATAATATAAAAGAGCATGAGAGAGAGAGAGAGAGAGAAACGTTTGGAAGAAAAGTGGATGCCTCCATTGAGGATCAACAACACTTTTATAATGAGATTTATCCTAATTACATGCTAATAATCAGCAGTCATTACATTCTAATTACAATCAGAATCAATATGATTAAAGAATAAAAGAATCCTAATCTTTTATACATAGAAGTATATCTTTAAGACAGATTTCATCCAGTCCCACACGTGGGATTCTCTTCATGGGCCTAGATGGGCCTAGTGTACATGGGCCTTTTTATTTCTACACTCCCCCTCAAATTGATGTGGTAAGGCAGAAAACATAAATTTGCTAGTAAGATCATGATGACGCGTTTTGGGTAGAGCCTTGGTGAATATATCCGCCAACTGGTTAAAAGTAAAAACATGAGGTAAAGATATCTTCTCAGTAACAACATGCTGACGGATGAAGTGACAATCAATCTCAATGTGCTTCGTTCTTTCATGAAAGACTGGATTGTTGGCAATTCTGGTAGCACTGGTGTTGTCACCATGAAGCGGGGTAGAACGACCAATAAGAACACCGAATTCACAGAGAAGACGGCGTAGCCAGATGATTTCAGCACTAGGTGAAGACATTGCCCGATATTCGGCTTCAGCAGAAGACTTCGAAACGGTGGTTTGTGTATTGCACTTCCACGAAATCAGAGAGTTCCCAAGAAACATACACCAGCCAGTGGTAGAGAGCCGAGAATTTGGACAGCCAGCCCAGTCGACATCAGCATAAGCGGATAGACACAAAGAATTACCAGAAGGGTAGAAGATATCATGGTGAAGAGTGCCTTTAACATAACGGAGTATGCGTAAAGCAGTAACAATGTGAGGTATTTGTGGATCGCTAACAAACTGGCTAACCGTATGAACTGCGTGAGAAATATCCGGCCGAGTCATAGTTAAGTAGAGCAAACTACCAACTATCCGCCGGAAAATTGAGGGATCAGCCAGGGGAGGGCCATCATCTGAACTGAGTTTGCTGTTTAATTCCATAGGCATATCAACAGTGTGAGCATCATCAAGCCTGGCTGAAGTGATCAAATCGGTAGTATATTTGCACTGATGGACCCTTATGCCAGATTTGTTACGCACAAATTCAAGCCCTAGAAAGTAGGTGAGAGGACCAAGATCCTTCATTCTAAAGTGGCGAGTAAGATGAAGTTTGAGATCCGTAATGCTAGTAACATCATTGCCACTAATAATCATATCATCAACATAGACTAAGAGAAAGGTGTAACCTTTTGGTGTCCATCTAAGGAAGAGGGAACTATCAGAGTGACTTTGGCGAAAACCAGCTTGAAGGATTGCTGTCCGAAATTTATCAAACCAGACCCTGGGAGCCTTCTTAAGTCCATAAAGAGCTTACCTCAATTTACAAACATGCTGTGGAGGACAAGCATATCCCGGAGGTGGTTTTAAACACACAGTCTCACAGAAGTCGCCATGAAGAAAGGCATTTTTGACATCCATTTGCCATAGGGGCCAGTTGCGGGCTACAGCTATATGGGCCTTTTTATTTCTACAAGGCTTAGTTAGTGTTTTTAGGAAACTAAAGTAGTTTCCACGTAAAGGTAACTACCAATCAAAATAGGATACATGGCAAAGCTTGCAGGGCCCACTAATCTACCAAATGCATGATGACTTTAGGATCTGGCATTTATACAAATACATAAATAAGTCCATTGGGTGTTGCCAGCTATCTTATCAAAGATTATCAAATCAAATGATCAATAAAAATTAAAAACTTTTCTAGTTGTCCTTTTAGTTACCTTAAATCAAATAGCTGGAAACATCCAATTAACTTGATTTTTTGTATATGAACGGATCCTAAGGTCCTCTTGTATATGATGGGACCAGTGGTCCCCACAATTTCTGCCACGTGTCCTATTAGAAAAACAGAGTCAAGATGTGGAATCTGTAGAGACTGGGATCCATAAAACAAAGGAATTCCACAAAAGGAGAGTAGGAAAGATGAAAAAGAATCCGTAGAGACTGGGATCCATAAAACAAAGGAATCCCACAAAAGAAGATTAGGAAATAAGAAAAAGAATCCGTAGAGACTAGGATCCATAAAACAAAGGTATCCGTAGAGACCGGGATCCATGAAACAAAGGAATCTGCAGATGTGCAACTAATTAAATTGGAAAACCATGTTCTAATGATACATTGGACAAACATTTACAAGAATTCGCGTGGTTCATTAGCTAAAATTTTCAATTAAATCTAAAATTGCTAAGTTTGGATATTAGCAAAGTGCATTTTGATGTAATGTTAGTTTTATTTGAAATGGTTTAGTTTTCGATTAATGGGATAAATTTGTGTTGGTTAATTTGGTGTAGATCTTTCATGGAGTATGTTCTCAACTTCGAATTGCTTTGAAAAGCATATGCAGCTACTTAGATTGGAGAGTCAAATTCTAGTGACAGATGAACTCATTGGACAAACATTTATAAAAATTCGATTGATGGGATTAATTTGCACTAGCAAAACATGCCTGCTCTTAGCACAGGCAATATAATTCATAATATTAAAAATAATAATATTTTAAATAACATTTAGTCTAAATTATATTGAGACGGTAAAAAATTGCAATCAAAATTAAAACCTATAATGATAACAAACAAATAGTTGGTTAATTTCAAAATGCGAGCACTTTAATTTGTTTGAAATCAATTGAGTATTTTACTTCAAACATTCTTTTGAAATCATAAGAATAAAAACCCATAATAAAAAAATAAAATTAATAAAAACACCAAAAAAATACAACATGAAAACATAAGTCCATAAACAATCCATTAATAAAAACAACTTAGAAGAAACAAATAAACCCATGAAAACTCAATGCCTAAAAACCAAAAAAACTAAAACCAAAAAATAAAGAAGAAAAATATAAATCCATGAAAACCTATCCCCATAGAAACTAAAAGAACTCATCAAAACTGAAAAAAATAAATAAAATAGAACTATGATAAAAAGCAAAAAAAAATCAAACACCAAAAAGTACATAAAAAGAAAAAAATTCAATCAAATGAAGAGATATGACATGATCGTGTTGCAAAAATAATTGGAAATGCAGTTGTGAGAATTCTCCTGTTTCACTCACTCTCATTAATTTGAATTACATGAAGGGAGATTAAATAGTCTAGTTCCGATTAAATTCCATCTAAAACCGAAAACCAAGATGAGTTTGCACAAGATAAGGGATGGAAGTTTCAGATGACATACTCTTTAATATGTCATTAGACAAGATTTGCTTACTTATGACATCATATAAGAAAACCTAAATATACATTGATTGATTAGAGACCGTGGTGGATTGGACTCTTTAAAAGGAAACTCCTTTAGATTGGCCTCTTTATTTAGGTGGCTAAAAGTGAAAATTTTCTCCAGAATCCCTAAAATAGCTCCTTCAAAAATCGAAATTGAGCACCAGTTTCTCAATCAATTGCGAAATTGAAGCTCTAGCAAAATCGAATCCTATCCCTTTTATATATATTAACTAACACAAAAACCCGTGCTTAGCACGGGCATGTTCACCTATAATTGAAAAGTATATTTACTGATTTATTAAGAAAAACTTAGATTACACAAAATCAATCCTCAATTACTCATGACAATGATTTGGCGATTATGAATTATGATAGGGATAGAAATGAAGTTCTTGCAGAAAAGTGAAAAGTGGGAAGAAGAGGTGGGTTACATGAAGGGGAGGAAATGAGTAGTTACAAGTTAAAAGTGGAGATGAGTGGTTACATATTGGAATTGAGGAGTTATAACTCCCAGTCAAAATCATAAGTTAGGGTCAAAATTATCTTCAAAACCTATGGCTTTAATATAGTATAATCGGTTAATTTGTTGTAGATCCTTCGTGTAGTATGTTCTCAACTTCGAATTGCTTTGAAAAAGCTTAGACAACTACTTCAATTGGAGAGTCATGTTCTAGTGGTACATTGGAAAGACATCTACAAGAATTCGAGTGGTCCTAAATATCATAAATCACTACTTAAATATTTCCAGATCACAATAGTCAAACATGAGTAATTGATCATTCACAGATCTATAACTATTAAAATATCTTGGTGCAATTGGAGAAAATTTTCCATGCTCACCCTGACGATTAGTCATCCCTTCGTCGGCAAGTCGCAATCATCCAACAACTACCCTTGCTTCAATCCTTAACCCATCAATAAGAAAAAACCAGATAACCTCAAATTAGAGCTCAAGACATATTATGTGCCATGCTCATAACATTAAAATAAAACACTATGGCATGAAGATGGTGATTTTCTCGGAAATGAAATACTGGACACAAGATTTTGTAGAACATATACAAACATCTCACACAAAGCAATAACCAAAAAACAAATAGAACCAGGATTGAATTGTATACATAAATTTACAATGACCGTTAACACTCGCTAAACCAAGAATCAAACAGATTATGGTAAATAGGGTAATAACTTAACCTTTTAATGCATTTTATAGTTTGGAATGGTTGAATGCAAGTTGTCTAGATGAAAAACTAATTCAAAGTAGGGGATGAAGCCACATCTAGGGATAAAATGAGTCCACATTGATTCAAGTTTAAAGGATTAGCCCTTACAATCTCCTGGTAGGGCTTCAAACTATTTGAATGACAAATTGTCAAGTGTGGGTTTGTTTTGTTTGTTCTCAGATGTAGTTTCTGATTTGTGAAGTGTCCAATAGACCCTATTTTCTGAACCAATTCACCATCAATAGACTGAATTCATGGCATTTGTGTGGCTGGCTCAATTTGTCAATCAAAAACACAAATTCAGTTCTCAACGATCTTAACACATCTTTTTTTTGAATCCTCCTGAGCCCAACTTCTGACCCACTTAGGAACCAAAGTCATGCATGCCCCCAAATATACAGAAACAAGTTTCAACAATTTAAGGTTGCAACTTGTGACTTCAAACCAGATTTCTGTTGAACTTATGCTATGATTGGCCAGCGGAATCTTAGGGTCTAAAAGGTAATATGTCAGTTTTTTCATTAACTTTTATGATCTCCCTTTGGAAGAATTTCAAGTACTTCCTAAATTTTAGCCTAATATCAGATAAAAGCTCCTCAAGTTTTGAGATGCTTTTCAAACAGGTCCTACTACTATCACGGCTGGTGTTACAAGAATCGGTGGAATGATGCCATGTCTCCTAATGAATTTTAAACTGACACCCTAAAGTTCGGGGCTTTCATTTTCTTACAAAGTCAACTGCAAATGCAACCAATCCACCATCCATTCATTCTCCATAAATGGGCAGCATCATCCAACCTAACACCATCCACTCCCCACCTCAGATCAATCATTTTCTTCCTCATTTCTCATATAAAATTGCAAACGTCTTCAAAATAAGCTTTTCTTTTTCACAAATCCATCCATTCTACACTCCAAATCCATCCCACCGTTTCACAATAAATGGTCCTCACAATCACAAGCGCATCTCACTTTCATACATCATCTCCAATCAAAGTGGCCTTACCCACACCCTGGTCTCTACTAAAGCTCAAGAAAGCCAGAACCTTGCACTTCAATTTTTTTTTCCACCCAAATCGACCATCAAAATCTCATCATATCCCACTCAAAACATAATATAGAAGTACCTACAGACTACATTCTCATGATCCATGCAAGAAAAAATAAAAAAAGAAAAGATGATGGAAATTTATAAGGAACGACAGAACCCATCATGGACGCCATTGTCACCAGAAAAATGAAGACGAAGATGAAGCTTAAATATGGACTGACAGATATATAGAAGCTTAAAGCCAAAGCACAATATGTGGGAAGATCAATATGGTTGGAGAAGATGGATAGGTCATAGGTGTTGACAACATATACTTGTTTGTGATGGGATCACAGTAAGTTAATGCCAAGGACTTATTTTGAAATCCCCCTTAAAACTTAGGGATCTTTTTGATATATGAGGATTTTGTGAGGCCAAAACCAAAGAACTGTTTCGAAATTTTCTACTCCTTTCAGGTTTTGCAATATAGGTGGAAGTCATGGTATGACAATTTCTTTCATCAATAAAAGCAAACTGTTGTATTACAGCCAGATAATTGGAAGAAAGCCCAGCTTTCAGTTATTCCTGACAAATAGAAACCTCAAATAAAAGCATCACCTCCAGAACATCGATATTGGATTTCACTAAATAAGAACCCTGGATTTGACATTCGAACAAATGCCACTAATCATATGGATTTCAGGAACTAATAGCAAATTGCAGATTTATATGTTGAGATATGACTCCTTTGATTTAGCTACAGGTGCATTTGAGATCATACTTTATGAACTATGAGAATTCAGTCTAGGGTTTGGTGCTTTTGGACAAGCCTGATCTTGCAAAAATTTCAGCACTTAAACATTTAGTATTGCAATATCGACAAAAGTCAAAATGCAAAAGCATAAATATTGAAAGAATCATCACCAAAATATACCTAAAGTATTCAGCTCAGAGTTGGATATTTTCATAATGCAGGAATTTATTTTTTTTAAGACACAACAAAATTCTAGTGCCATTTGCTAGCATCAATAACAAGAAAGCAAACCACTTAATTCATGGCAGTTACTGCACATTTTAATCCCATAGTAAGTTCATACTCTGCAGAAAATGAAAACTGAAGATTTCATTTTAAACTAATTTCAGTGTCTATTAAAACATTTTCTGCAGTGAAATGTATTTTTTCACTCATATAAGACTGAAGAAAATAGTTTTCAACCTCCTGAATCTGAATCTACTTCCCGCGAAAGTTGTTGAAAATGCTTTCACGTTGAAATTGAAAACATTGGAAAACGTTAACATGAAACTACGGAAAATCATTCTCCCGCGAAACCATTTCCATTCTCAGCAGAAAATGCTTTGCAACAAAACTTCCCTCAGCATTCAACTGAAACTAATGCATATGTAATTCGGACCCTCCCACCACTATATGAATTTAAGAAAGGTAATTTCATTTTTGTCATTTCAACATTATCAAATAATCATCAAAATTCAGCTTGATCGACCATCCAAATTCCAAAGAAATTGGATTTTCACAGTATCTCCTGCAATCACAGATGGCTGTGGTATTCTGAAAATATTACAACAATATCATATATTTAATTTGAACAGTAATTTTTCCAACAATGTTACAATATTCTTAAATATTAAAATCCGAAATGCCGCGGGAGTGCAATTATCATCATCAAAGCCTTATCCCACATAGAAAGTAGCGATATTATCATAACAAAATTGAAACAAAAACCGGGGGAAACTTATAAAAAAAACGTAGTTTTAAACACTATCTTATAATTACCGCGTTTAATCTTTAATTACGTAAACATTAATTCATTTTCCATGACATTCTCCCACGACATCCCGAGAAAGCCTGCAAATTTAAAAATCTTCAGCATTCTCCCAAGCCAATAATCTCCATATAACAATGTCTGATACAATGGTATACTACTCATCATAAAAGCTGGATTTCAACATTTTCAGACTAATCATTAAAATTTCTACAATACAACAACATTGCCATGAACAACAAAGTTGAATTCTCATGGTAAAAATCCATCATAGATGTTAGAATCAGACATTAACATTATTATTACAGCCGAAAGCGACATCAAAGATAAACAATCAAGCTTCTATCTTTTACCATTTACAATCACATCAAAAACCAAAATCACCATCGATGAATGAATGAACATTCATTAAAAAACGTAAATGATTCAAATCTGAAACGGTGAATCGCCAAAAACCTAAATTTCGAGACATTCATTCGAAATTGGGTAGATAGAAAAGGCCCTCGATCGATAAGAAATAAAGGGAAGAAACGGAGGAATGTGAAGCTTAGCGAAAGAGAGAGAGATTGAGAGAAAATGAAGCGATTTGAGATGAAGAAGAGGTTTTGAATCTTATTACCTTTGGGGATTTGTGAGGGGATTCGAGGTCGGAGAGAGGAACGGAGAAATACCAGAAAACGGTATAAAAGAGGGGCATCTTTATATGAAATGCCACTACTTTCTCTCCTCTCGTTGCAAATTTCGCGGTCGCGGGAATTTTCGGGTTTCTGCAGTTCATGAAGGGAACCGTACGTGTGAGCGGACAGGAGGTAGACATGTTAGTCTTCCACAGGATAACAGAAAAAAAGACTTTTGTGGGGGCCCCAAGATATAATGCGTGCAGACCCTTTTTTTTTCTACCAACAAAAAAAAAAAAAAAAGACCGTGGGATCTATTGGTTTGGGACCCGTTTGTTTGCATAGAATTGAATTGATGTGAACTAATAAGTAAAACGTGTTAGAGCAAAGGATGAATGAAGAGGTGGAGATAGGGATGTAAATGGTGTCCAATTATTAATTGTTTGAAATAGTGACCCGTTGAAAACTGAATGTGAGTCCTTATTTAAGCCCCGATAAGTAAATGAGTCTGGGTCCAATTCCACCTTGGTTTAGACTCGAGACCTGACATATTACATCAATTTTTGAAAATCTCTGATAAAAACCATGTTTTTTAATATCATTCTCTACGTAAACCTAGCCCGAGATCCTGACCCGTCCCATATATGGTTCTGGTTCTGGTTCCGGAGATGTTCCAAAACGGTTTCAGGTCCACCGTTTATGACCGTAGGTGGACATGGAGATGTTAGCCACCTGCGATATAATTGATTAGATGATGGTTGGTCATTCAAGATTATTTGATGGTGTTTCACGTTCAGCTTTACCTTTGATAAATTTTGGTTAGTTTTAAAAATATTTTTCTTAAAATTTCTAAATATTTAACATCATGCAAGTAAATGGGCCCTGAAGAGTGTTCTTTCTTCTTTTTATTCATGGAAGAGTCCAGGGAGATGATCATATGGTTTGATGGTGGCATCCTCGTTGGTCAATGTTTAAATTGTTGAATCTAATGAGTCCCATGTAGATAATATATGATTATTTTCCAGCAAGCCCTGCTTAGATGAATATATCAGTTGATGGGTAGGATATAGTTCCACTAGTTCTCACCTAGATGGGTGCAGGGTTGGAGAAAGTAAGGTTCAAATAGAACCCTGTGCTGATATGGGTCCACATATATTAAGGGGCAAAATGTTACTAGAAACAATTAAGATTGTGAATATTAACTCCAATGCAGAAGTCTCCGCAATGGGGGATGATATCATAAAATTGTCTGTGCAAGGCGATTTGACAACCTTTTAAGTAGCTGATATTTTAAAATGCTTGTGAAGAAATATAATATTTGCAAATGACAAGAAATGAGATGTCACGTCATGTCATAAAAAAAAAAAACAACATGATAAATTCTCATAAAGAAAGAGGCTCATATAATACAACTGGAGATTTTTAAATAGTTTAAAAGATGTATCCACTCGCGTTTACCAATGATCAACCGAAGGGGGTCGGCGGGTTCCTATATTATCAAATTTTTTTTTTTTTGTAAAGTTCACCATTTGGTTTGAGAAACTCTATTTCAAAAACTTCAGTTAAATTATATATTGATCATATCCTCACAAATTTTATAAACAGGTAACATATAACCGTGACTCGATTTGTAAATTCCATACACGAGTGCAATTTGAGGTGGCCGAGCTGCCATTGGCTGCTTCAAGTCAATTTTCTCCGATTTATTTTTATTTTCAAGAGGTATATGTCCCATTCTCCGATTACCCCAAAGGTTCTGACTGGTGAAAAATTAGGTCTAAAGCATGTTTGAGCCCTAATTCATAAACAGGTTCGGGCCAAGAACCCAATTTAGGTTTCAATTGCTAAACAAGATAAGGTCCGGATCCATACAAGTTCCGACTCATGGACCAGAGATCTGACCTTGGATGTTTGATTTTAAGACGTGGTTATCAACTATGTATACTTAACCCCGAGGAATAGCTCAGTTGGCTTAGGACCACGGTTTGCACCAGGAGGTTATGGGTTCGAAACTGCACTACCACACTGAGGCTACAGGGGAATTTTACCCGGCTTTCTCTCCTGGACCCGTAGGGATTATTCTGACCCAAAGGGTTGGGAACCCTGCGTTATCAAGAAAAAAAAAAAAAAAAAAACTATGTATACTTCATATAACCACCTATGTATTGGTTCTAAAGATGTTGGGATGTAATGTTATTGGGTAGAATGATATCCCTATTTTAAAGAAAATAAAAAATAAAAAGAGAAGTTGGCATGCCCATTTTAAAGTTCAGTCTCAATGCCGATCCAAACCCAAGCCAACCCACATTTCACTGCCATGCAGGTATGGGTCTGACCCAAATGAACACTTCTAATTATTTCCTGTCTTCAGTTGAAAGTACATTAAGTGCATTACAATTACAGGCAGAACATTCAATATTTTATCACAACCCCAAAAATCTTCTTCACCCTATCAAATTTGATTAAGCACTACCTACAATTACCCGCATAAAGATTATGACATTTACACCTCATTGCTGTATACTGCATTCACCGGCGGAACCCTGTTACAAATCGATGTATTCCAGCCATGTCAGTTTTTATTTTCACATCTCGGAACCTACTTTCAGATTTGCTGGTCATAATGTCTGCTAGAAGCTCGGACTGGTCATCACCATTCGTCTGCAAAATTTTAAAGAAATGGTGAGAGAGAGAGAGAGAGAGAGAGAGAGAGAGAGAGAGCATGTTCATCCCTACTCAATGCGTGAGAACATAAACAATTAGTAGGCATAATTAAGGTTTCACTTTCTATGAACTAAACAATTTTTTAGAAAAACAGTGGTTCTGAAGATGGTTTGGACATGTCCAGGTTAGCAGCGGCACTAGTGAAAGAATTTTTTTTTTTTTTTTAAGCATGTTGATGGCTTGCCAAGGGAAGGAGATAGCATCTTCCCCTGCTACCCATATTCCCATTCCATCATCCATTCCCAACAACACCATCTTTCCCCCGCTACCCAAACCGTGTCACAACCGAGACCCTAGAAACCCAATATCCATCTTAGCTGAACCGGCAATCCCATCTCTCCCTTCAAATGAAGCCCTAACACCAGGGCCTGCATCAATGGCCCACCAAGTAGAGGGGTAGGCCAAAGAGGACGTGGATGGTGGTAGTAAAAATAGATCTAAAAAAGTGCACCCTATCTGAAGATTTGGCTCAAGATAGATAGGAATGGAGAAACAGAATTTGTGTAGCCAACCCCAACATAGTTGGGACAAGGGCTTTGATGGTGATAGTGATGATGATTATGATGATATGTCCAGCATCATCAAACAACCATTTATCGGGTGTCCTAGCGTGATAAGCCTCCAAGGACCTCATGTCTCTCTCCAACACGAGTTCTTGACTATTATTCATGAACATAAACTAAACCAAGCCAGCTATGAACTATCTGAGCCATGAATATAAAGAGATCTGTTAAAAAAAAAAAAAAGAAAAGAAATCTTGGGATGCCAGAGGGAAGTGGGAGAAAATCATAGGCATCTTGACCATAAATCAGTTTCTCTTTTTTCCTAAAGCAAACACAATGCAGGCTAGATTACCCTTTTCAATTCATGGGTCATTCTAACATGAATCACCCAAGCTTAAACACTGCACCTTGGCCAACCAGATTTTGACTCCCAAGCTAAATTAAACAAATATAACAATATGGTAAATTGCAATACTGTAATGTTGACTCCCTGCATAACAAATGCTTAGAGAAGAAAAGCTGGGTGTTCATTATTTGATTGGAAACAATTTGCAAAGTACCATGCACATGGAGATCAAGCCCACCCACACTAGTCCATACATCTTAGATCTTAATAGCATAATTGTTAACCAAGGTGCTCCCCAGATGGGCTTCACTATGAAAATGCAATGACCTACGTATACCAGTGTCAAGTACAAACAAAAGGTATTAGACAGCCGCATGTTCATACAAATATTCAATTTTTGTTGATTGAAACAGTGCTTTTAGTTTTCTCAGAGTTTTCCATGACTGTGAGTGTTCTTCCATGCCCCAGTGTCTAACAGTAGAATGAATGTCAGACAGGATAAACTTCAGGAAAATGGATTTTCCTTGTTATGCGACCATGCCAAATATATGCCTGTGTCCACCCATCAGGTGGGCCACACATTTAACATTTTAAAAAATGAGCCAAGTTATCTTATATTTCTCAGCCAGGCAATTACATGGTGGGTCAGGTTGAACTAATAATAATAATAGTTTCCTGACTCACTTGGTCAACTACGATCTCGGCTGAATCAACTCGGGCCAGCCCCACACTAGATAACTGGGTCAGGTTGAACTAAGCCTGGATAAATTTGGGTTCCACCGAGTCAACTTGTGACTTAGTTCATTCACGTTTGGCTCAATTGAACAGGTTGACTTGATTTTTTTATTTTTGGTTTGTGAGGGTATCCCTAAGGTCTTTGACCCCAAAAATTAATTGCATTAGTTGATTAGTAAAAGTTAAATTAGTAGGAATTTCTATAGATTTTTCAAGAAAATATATACTTTCTGAGTTGTTACACATTTTCCCATATTTTAGTTATACCTAGAAGATTTCAAATTAATTTACTGAATGAACTGTCAGCCCACAAGGTTACCAGGTCAACTCAGCCTGGTGAGTAGCCAGTTGACCCGGCAGGTTGGAAAACTTCCATTACATGTGAGGCTGGGATTGATCTTAGCACCTCCAAAAGCTATATGAGCGTATCTTTATGATGAGTACGGTAAAAGGAAATGAAGATGTGGACCTTAAAGGAGGACCAAGCAGATTCCAGCCCATTTGGTTTGCTGGTTGACTCGACCAGGTGACTGGCAAAGAAGAGTCAATTCACTGGCCAGAAAACTAGTATTTCATGTGACATGAAACAAGGCTTACTTTCAAAAGATATATGAAGAATATCAATATTATAAAGACATTAAAAGGACATGGAGATCCGTACCTCAAAGGCGAAGAATCCACCTGATCCCAATGCAAAAGAAGATCCCTCGCATAGATGAAGAAGGTCATCCATGCCATTCTCTCCTCCATCCAAGGCTAATCTTGGTTCATGTTTGCCAACTTCAGCTTGCAATCTGGGTATCTGATCCCTTGGTATATATGGTGGATTACTAACTAGGCCTGCGAGCTTTCCCATCACATCTTCAATAGGTTCAAACCAAGATCCTTGCCTTATTTCAACTTTATCCTAAAAATCAATTGAACAAATGCAGCTGGAGTATAAACTATTCAAATGTATATGGTATATATAGAAAGAAAAATGACAAAGGATCGTTCTATCAAAAAAATTTTATTCATTTTTAATCTTCCACAAAAAAATTTTATTCATTTTTAATCTTCCACTAAAAAATGGGTAGTTGTTCTAGTTCATGTTTGTGGAAATGCAGAAACTGGAAATTGCACTCGGTGAGATATTGCTCCTCTTTAAGATTGGTTATGACTTATGACCACTGTACATTATTTATGCAGATAAAGCAGAAAACATCATCCCACCTAATGTGGACACTAATTTTCATGCCCTCCTTGGCCAAAATATTCAAAATGGATCCAATTGGAAGTATTTCCAATCACACCCTTGAATTTCTAAATTACTGATAATAATGAATGGAATTTGTTCTCTTTCAGATTGGACTAACGTTGGTAAATTTCATGACCGTCCTTCTTTTTTCAGACCATCTGTTGTCTTAAAACAAAAAATGTTTTCTCAGTTCACAATTGGCATGAGCAGTTTAGATTTTTCTTTCTTTGTTTCTTTCTTTCTTCTTCTTCTTCTTCTTTTATCGGTAACAGTAAGTATTATTAAAACAAGCAGGAAATATTACAAAAGGAATAAAGAAGAATGACCAGATTAGATCTTGGTCACACATCACAAATAGAAATTTCGCATGGATACTCACCATTAATGAGCGTTTTCATGGGTATAGAGGTTAGTCCAACATTAGTTGTTGGTGGTTGATGCAACAACTACTCCTACATTCTATATCACTCAGTCACCCTGCTACAGTACAAGGAGGTCCAATTCTAACAGCCTGTATATCAGCTCCGGAGTGGAATATAAGCTGCACGAACACCGGAGATGGCTGGAGAAGATCCATGTTATCCAAAAGCCTCCATTCTCCATAAGATTTGAAGCCATTGTCTGAGCATCTGAACCGAACTGGATATCCCCGGAATTTACTGATCAGGGACACCTTCCACAGTTCTCACACTGCCTTAACCTGTGATTTAGTAAGTTTGACCAAAGGAAAATGAATGATAAATTTGGGGGGCCAATATCGGTGTATTGTTTACCAGTTCTCGGCCTACAGAATGGCTGCTTTGCTATCCTCAAACTAGGGTGTTTAACAATATCTCAGAGGGTTTCCACTTTCCACGGTTCATCTGAAGGTTGGCTGGTTGGAGAGGTCCTTCTTCGAGCCCCTTGTCTCTAGTTTTTGTTTGTTCTCTCCTATGGTGTCTAATGGTCCTGGCTGTTTTATATACCATTGTTCTTCTTTATCTTTGTGATAGGGTGTTTCGTTCTAGTTGTGATCCTGTCTTCTTAATTCTAATTACTGTTACCGATCAGAAAAAAAAAAAAAAAAAAAAAAAAAAAAACATGGTGAGCATCTTGTGAACTGTTTGGATCACCAGAGGCTAGGACCCTTATATGGGTGGGTTGAGCTAATGTATAATGAAAAATTGTGAACCTCCTACTAGCTTAAACTGCTGTCACATTCAATGCCTGCATTCAGCAAAGAAGCCCCAGTTCAAGTAGCATTGCTTCATAAGGAATTTTCTTTTAGGTTAACCATGGGTTGAAATTGTTAGGTTACGTTGAGCTTGATTAGGATAATAAACCTTATAATTAGTTATGATAAGATCAGCTTTAAATTTAAAAGAAATATCTAATGACGTGCATCTATTTTAGCCCTGAACGATCTGTGAGCCATGTATAGCAGGAAAACATACAGGGAATCAGTTCCAATTCTTCCATAATATTCATATAGTCCAATGTATAATGCTAGCATAGTTCATATCATTTCCAATTTGTGTGTCATCCTTGCGCAAGGGCTATGCTAATCTTTTCTGTATCATTCCAACTTTGATGGATTTTTCCAAAGAGAAACATTGTTGATAAGATTCTGTAACACCCATTACGAAATGAAAAATATGAACTGTGTCAAATCTTACAATGCTCTTTTATGCACAGAATCACTATATTATACTATCAACATTCTCATTTCCTGTATACTAATTTATTTAATTTCTATTTTTTTCTATTTTTTAGGTTTTTATAAGTTGTTTATCTATATTTTCTTCATTTTTAATTAAACTTTTCTCCCTGTACTTTCTTGGATCTACAGCTAATAGGTGATTTACTGTATTGTTTAGAAGAATTCCTGTGAAATCCTGTGTTTGGCCCTAATAGAAAGAAAATAATCATGACTCCATGTAGAAAGAGAATACATAAAATAGTGAAGATTGGTTTTAATGGTGTCAATGGAATAGAAAAGTCTCTTTTTTTTTTTCTTTTTTTTTTTTTTTTTTGCTGGAAAGACTGATAATTTTGGTCATCCAAACATGTAAAAAGAATCATAATTCATAAAGACTAAGACTAGTGGTTTACAACAGAACTTCCCCACATTCTAAACAGTGATTTATCAAGCTTCTCGCATTCTAAGGACTACTGGATAACTTTATATGGGAAACAGTACACTAATATTCATCTTCATCAGAGACAAGTTGCTAAATGGACATCTAGTTTTTGAGTCTTACAAGCTCTTTATGACATTCTCCATGTATTATGAACCAAATTGACAACAATTTAACACATCCAAGCAACTTTCCTTTTGGATTTAGGTGCAACAGATAGCAAAGTGATTACAAAGCCTCAAATCAGCCAATTCAACCACGATTAAAATTGGGATAAATTATGATGGTGTAACTGCGTAAAACAAACTGCCATCACATGTTAGTTGGCTCAGTATATAGAACAGTAGAAATGAGCATAGACATTTTGTTCTTTAAATTTTCCATTTTTCTTTCCTTTAAATCAAGAGTATTCTTCTTATCACTACATGAGGAATGGTTTGGTTTTTTGGTTAACATTTGAAACCCAAAAGAATACAATAAAAAAAAACTCAAGAAGACAAGCTACATGCTAAATTTAGCATCCATGAAAAAGACCAATTTTCCCAAGGAAGAAAGAAAAAAACAATGTCATCTTTCAGTTGTATACACATCAAACTCAGAGCATGAATCCAAAATCCAAATTCACTAACCTGAAATCCATACCTCTGCACATTGAATGTTGCAACTGAAACCGCCACTTCACTGACATCCGTAGCAATAAGTCTACCTCCCTCTTCTAAAATGCTACCAATCCCTATTCCAATTGCACCACTCCCAGTCCCCAAATCAGCCCACAACCCTTTTCCCAACCCCTTCTCCTTTGATACCACCTCTTCCACCATATCAACAATCAGCTCAGTTTCAGGTCTTGGGATCAAAACACCCTCTTCAACACACAAAACAAAATCCCTCCAATGCTCACACCCCACAATGTACTGAAAAGGTCTTCTTTCTTCAATCCTCTGGTTCCACAAGCTGTAAAGATCATCCAGATCCACCTTCAATCTTATCAACCTGCCATTTAGAGCAGAACCCATTTCAAAAAATGAAAAAAAAAAGATGGGAACTTTGAGAAGAGCTGAGAGAGTATGGGAAAGCATCTAAAATAGAAAATCATACTTTGAACCTGTCAAGTTGGGACTTTGAGAAGAACCCAGATGAGGAAGTATGGAGGTGTCCTCAACTGCATCTTCCAAGAGCCATTTGATCTCTCTGCAGAGAAGATCAGTGTCAGGGCCATTGTCAGAGACTAGGAACTTGGACCCAACTGAAAAGGCAAGGCCTTTGGCCCAGGAATGGAATTTCTGGAGGTCAGAAAAGGTGGCAGAGGAGGTTGGAGGCCGGAGAAAGAGGGGAAGATGAGGTTTTGGTGAGATTGGGTGGAGAAGAGGAGGAGATTGGGAAGAGGAGTGAGGAAGGAAAGAAGAGATGGGACGTTTGGAAGGATTGGAGAGGGAGAGGCGTGGGTGTTTGAAAGGGAGGGAGTGGATGGTTCGTGTGAAGCACAAGGTCATCTCTCTGCCTCTACTCACGAACGAATGAATGAAAGATAGACCATGGCTTCTACACGAACGGGGAAGAGGAGGCCTCCTGCTGGGTGGGGAGTGATCTAATAACATAAAACTAATCACTCTTTAAAGAGCAAGGTTCTCCTAAACTCAAGTTTATGATAGAATTTCGTAAATTCATGCTTGTGGGGCCCACCTTTGGTCCATTCAAATGGACTAAACACATGACCGCCTTAAATTGCACATGTCCACCAACTTTCGGTTAGATCCGAATTTACTAGACCGTTGGATCGACCATATATTGATTTAAATGGACCATTGACCATTAAAATTTTAGGCTCATACAGAAATGAAAGAAATCACTATTGGAGTTGATTTATTTGCAGAAAGGAAGATCCCAGGGAGTCCTTGAAATCTCCCCC
The DNA here is from genome assembly GCA_028538565.1 of Umbellularia californica. Taxonomy (NCBI): domain Eukaryota; kingdom Viridiplantae; phylum Streptophyta; class Magnoliopsida; order Laurales; family Lauraceae; genus Umbellularia; species Umbellularia californica. The sequence goes on along the minus strand of JAPQWN010000012.1, from coordinate 20,894,302 downwards.
ATCCCCGTCCACACTTGAGCTTACTTTATTCTAAGTTTGAGCTTAGGAGAGCTGGCCCCATCTATAAACCCTCTCTTTGCTAGGAAGCTGCTATATGTACATCCTAGGTTGCTCAGTGTACATACGATCATAGGAATGGGGTTAGTGTAAGGTCGGATCCGGTCCGGATCCTGGCTCTGTTCCTGATCCATTGTATATACATTTGCAGACCCGATTACCTGAACTTCACTGACTGTTTCCCTCAAAATCACCTATCGCCCCGAACGATCCCTTTCTACTCCCGCGAACCCGCCACGCCCATTCCAGCCCTTCGCCTCTAGCCCTCATTCCGGTAGTCCTGACACCTACACCAAACCGTACACCCGCGGTACTCTTTCCCTCTTACACTCTGGTTCCATGATTTTGATCATTATTGTCAGTATGTTTTGGTGTTTGCAGGCCAGTTAAAATGGATAAGGAGCTGTTTTTTTTAAACTCTTCTTTTGATCAATCTCTCATATTGTGATTTTGATCTTGTTGGATGGTCAGGATCATCGAAGAAAGGCGGTCTAGGGCATCCAACAAGCATTTCCAAGTCAATAGTCTAGGGTCCATCCCAATCTATAGGTGGGACACTGGTGCAGTGTAAAGATCCTTGCTTTACTGGGTTTTTCAGATTTTCCCTGAATTGATTTCTTTGGGGCCTGTTTGCCTAGTTGCTATTGTATTTCTAGGAATTCTCTTGGAAATTCATAGTATAACGGATGATTAAACGTGTGAATAGTGTAATAGAAATAGAAAAAAAAGTTGTGAGGAGTGAAGGATATAAGGTGGGTGATGGAGATAGGAACTTTACTTTCCTAGGATTTGAATTTACTAGGTACTGAGACCCCCTTTGGGAGGGATGTTTACCCCACTTGTGACTCTAGTAAATTAAATCCCTGGAAAGTGATGGTTCTATCCTAATCTCCATTTTATCTAGCCTACTTCACTCTTTTTAAGTCTTTAATTTCTTTGATAAAGCTCCTTTGCCATGAATTCTTAGGAATTCATTTCACAATACCAATTAGGCAAATGGGCCCTATCTGTTTTTTGTTTTATTGTTGTTTGCTTGATGAATCTGGTTTACTTTCATATGTTTTGTCTATGATTTTCTTTACTCTGAGATTTTTAGAGGTTTCATTCAGTACTGATTTTTCATTGTTAGTGTGAGGTACTTTTGAGGGTTAGTAGTAAGAGGTCTTGTTTTGATAATTGGAACTCAGTTGCAAAGTACTCAGGTTACCTGTAATTTGTTATGGCAAAGAAGGAAGGAACTGCAGAATGAGAACAAGAAAATTGGTTGCGGAGAGCAATGTATGAAACAAATGGATAGAAAAAGGAACTGAAACAAAGTGAAGTGAGGACTCTATAGAAATTCCAGGAATGAGGAATCCTAGAAATAGGCAGTAGTTATGCACAAGTAGTTACTACTCATTTCATGTGTAGTTCCTCATGCTCTTCTCGGTATTTGGTATATTGTTTGTCTATTTATCATTTTGATAGGCAACTTATTAATTTTATTAAGAATATGCATCACAGAAAGGATGACAAAAGGAAGAAAGAAGCATAGGTATAAGAGCTTTATACAATATCCTAACACAGAAAACTACATGACATGAGGACATAGATCTACATTCCTTTCCACCCCTTCCATGCCGAAGCATCCGCCATGCTGTTTGCTAATCTGCTTACACGCAGAAAATTCACCTGAACCCATGAAGGCAAAAACTTGATACCATTGGACAAAAAGTTGAAATTTCCATGGCCCTCGGAGGAATTCATCCATGAGATGGCATTGGAAGAATCACTTTCCACAACTAAATTGCAGATATAGTAGGATATATCACAATGTAAGAATAGATAACTCATCTCCATTCCTCTATATACAACATATCGAAATTATTCTCTGAAATAACCCCTTCTGAGATTGACCACTGTAGAAACCTTTTACGGCTATCATGAAGCAGCATGAAATATTTGTTATATTATGTATGTGGAAGCATGAAAAGAATGCAAGAAAATGGACGTGCGAAATGCAGGCTTCTGTTTAGGGGTAATGAACTTTCTAGTAATTATACTTTATACATACCTGTAACTCAGGTCAGATTACCCAAATACTAACTATAGGCTTATGCATAACTCAAGTTACTCAGGTACAAATGAGTCCTGAAGGTTGTTATCTGGACATTTGTTTCCTTAGTTTGTGTTGATGATTTAATTCTTCTAGTGATCTACAAATGTTATGACAAATCTTATATCTATTGTGCAGGTTATTTTTACAAATATGTCTGAAACTGTTGAAATGATAGGTGATGCAGATAATATTGTACCTGAAGCACCAACGACCTCCCAGAAAAAACGTAAACTCAGGTCTGCTGTGTGGAATGATTTTGTAAGGATTTGTGATGATGGACGCATTACAGCGACGTGCAAACACTGCAAAAAATCATTGCTAGGATCTAGTAAGAGTGGAACATCTCACTTGAAAAAACACTTGGAGCACTGTAGTCTGTATAAAAGTACAAAGATAGGTCAAACAGAAGAAGTGAAAAGTGATGGTAGTGGCACTATACAAAACTTTAAGTTCGATCAAGAATCAAGTAGGCGTGAGCTTGCACGCATGATTCTTTTGCATAAGTTGCCATTTTCAATAGTTGAGTGTGTAGGATTTAGAAATTTCCTAAAATGCCTCCAACCACAATTCGAAATGGTTTCACGTGACACTATCGAATCCGATTGTATGAAGATTTATAACAGTGAGAAGCAAAAATTATCTGATACGGCAGAGAATCTCCCATTTCAAATCAATTTGGCTGATGTTGCCAACATGGATCTGGAACACAATGAAAGTATAGCATCAATTCATGATGAACAATGCCCTCTGTCATCATCGGTAATTGTTCAGCTTCATTCACAACATAATTTTTGTTGTGAATTAATATAACTTTAATATTTTTCTTTTATTTTTTGTTTTCCTAGGAGTTAATTTACTCGCTATACATTTTACAGGCTTCATAATCTTTCTTGCGCATTATGGACCTATGCCTAGTCTGTTTGAGGTAATCTTACTCCATTGCTTACATTTTGAAGTTAAAACTCATACATAATTTAATACACCAATACTTATTTGACTTTTAATAGGTCAAAAGTGGGGGATGTGATGGTTCACAATTTTGATTTGTGATGGTGTAACTTTTGGTTGTGATGGTTTGTACTTTAAAATGTGAAGGTTTGGACTTCAGGTTGATTTGTGATGCATGTAAGCTATTTGAGTTGGTCTGGTTTTCGCTGGATACATATTTCCATTCACATATATCCATATTCCAGTTTACATATCTTGTATCATTACTGACTCTTTATGTAGGTGTGCTTGATATATTAAATGAGAGATGTCCACCGACGGGCCTCTGCATGAAAACCAATCCCCAGCTTTGATGCAGGGTCCACCTTTGCATTAAACGAGCAGATTGGTTTTCACGCAAAGGGAGTCCATACGGACTCTTCGCAGGTGAAAATTTTACCTCAAATGAGTAAGCATGAGTTTTCATTGGTGTGGAAGAAGCTTAAATCTATCTTCAGGCTGATTACTCTTATGTCTTTTAACTCGTAGGGTGTCAATGGGTCATGCTGGAGTGTGTTCACGCCCAGCCCCTCTATAACCAGGCCTCAAATTTAGTCCCAGCCATGTCCTGAGGCCTACATGCAATGCCCTGATTTGGCCCTAGGAAAACATCAAGCTTGAGCATTGGACAGAGTCCAGTAGATTTAATTGTAAATGGCCAATTACTTCTATTAACTACTTGAAAATAAAGTAGCACCATTTCTTTTAGCTTTAATTGAGTATGAAGAAGCCCCTTCATTTGATCTGGGACACCCATTATAGAGCCTTATCCCATCATTTGCATTATGGCCTAAAAAATTCTACTCTTAAGCCTAACCAAGCTATAATCAGAATTCTGAAGCTACCCATCATTTGCGTTTTGGCCTAGAAAGTTCTACTCTTAAGCCTAACCAAGCTATAATAAGAATTATGAAACTATCTGCGAAAGCTCTCTCTCTCTCTCTCTCTCTCTCTCTCTCTCTCTCTCTCATGCTAGCTAGAGGTATGGTCATAATAAGTTCAAAGTTTAGACATATCCATGTATTGTACTTATACATTATATATTGGATATCCATCCACAAAATAACTCAGGCATATAAGGCTTTTATTTAGAAAACTAATCATTTTGAAAGAAATCATGACATGGGAGTTGGTGCCTAGCCGGTTATTGATAGGGGTGGAAAGGTCTTTCTTCCATGGTTGTGTGCTTAAGAATTAAGACTAGCACAATAACCTGTGCAGATAGGGTCGCATCTAGGGATGGGACTAGAGGGGATGGAAAGATCTATATGGGACCAACCAAGTATCAAGTTTGACCCCAATGCAATACCCCTAACCCTTTATCCGTGGCCCACGAATTTAATGGCTTCATATTAAACAAAAAATCAACCATCCATCCAACAGCTCACTCCATATGGATGGGTGCCAAATCTCAAAATTAGTGACTATCGGGGGGCGGGGTTCCTTGCTAGGTGGGCCCCACCAATTGTTCTCATGGAAGCTCGGTGAGAACTAGTTCTCACACGAATATTTCCCTATAGGTATTATGTTGTATAGTGGTTAGGTTAACTATTTCATAAGGCAAGAGGTCATGGTCATGGGGTCAAATCTCCATACCTATATACATTTTTAGTTGTTGTTGTTTTTTTTTTTTTTTTTTTTTAACATGGCTGCTCAATAAAGAATTTATAAGTTGAAGGTAATCTGGTCAAAATTGAATTCAAAATCTTTGGCTTTAACACATAATAATATGGACAATATGATAATTAAGGGCCTCAAAATGTTGTACATTTTATAACCATTAGATAAATGAACGTCAAATTTGAGAAACCCTTTTTTATTTTCTGGGCCCAAAAGGACCAGCATAATTTGATAGAATTACAAGCTTGACTTCTTACCCGCCCTAGCTGCTGCAACATATTCTAAAATTAGGCACCATATTGAGAAAATCCAGTGCCGATACTAATGATGCAGAGATAAGGTGGGGTGTTTGATGATTTTGTAATTCTACTCTTGTTTTTCTTATATCCCTGGTTAATTTCTAATGGATTTAACAACTAACAAGGCTCTCCCTCCTTCTTCTTCTTTTTTATTTTTTATTTTTCATTTTTATTTTTTTTTGTATTAGTAGGATATTTTGTCATCTAATCTACAAAAATAGCAGTTACAAGTCATTGTAAGAATCTACAAATAATATTTTTCATGAAGCACTGATTTCAACCCCCCCCCCCCAATGTATATATTTGATAATTCAGAGTATCTCTCGCTCAGTCCAACCCAGGAGCCTTTGGCCTTGAGCTTGAGAGACGCTCGATTCTAGACAGCCGAGAACTAATCCCTTGGGGCATATGCAAACCTTCCTATCCACATCTACCGGTTAAAACTATAGGAGGTGGCCAATGGAGATTTAGATCCCTAGTGAAAGGTGTTGAACTTCTGATTTTCTCAAATTTGATATTGTGTAGGTGATCTTTATTAATAATTTCACGAGCCCGTATAACATTTGGAAGGTGCCCTTTGTCATAAGACTCATAACCAATGGGTTGTGTGTGTGTGTGAGTAATATCGCCCCTACAAAAAGATGTTATCTTCCATTTTCTCTTAAAAAAAAACAAGCCAATGCAATTATAAAAAAATCAGGAAATTAAAAGAAGTCTACTTTGTGTCTATTCAACTTAAAAGTAATTTAAATGCACTTAACTGTTTGTAAAATCTTATTTGAAATGTATAATTCAATCAACTTTAAGACTTGTCTCGTGTTTAAAATATATTCAGAAGGTCACTTTTTCAAATAGACTTGAAGGTCTAAAGCAATAACTTTTTGGTTTTTCTCTTGTTGACAAGTTTTGCATACTTTTATAATGACAAAATTGCCTCTACACTATTATCATATAATAACTTTTTCTATATAACATTAACATTAAAATAAATTTGCTTTTTTCTAATTGAATCAGACATAGCATAACACATGTAGTTTATTTATATCACTCTATAAAGTTCTAATTAATATGACACCCTTTCAAGCAGATAAGACTTGCCAAAAAAGCTCTGACGAAGGCTGTTAGATTTTCAGTTTTCTAAACTTAGGCACTCATTGGCACCTGTAGGTTTCAAAATATTAAAGGTTTTAGGCAATGGTCCACAGAGATTTATTCCGATCAATGCAATTTATTTATGTCCACGGTATGGAAAAATGCCTGCACCTGCACTTGGTCCAAAACGGGCTTTGAGAGTGGACCTCCTTTTTGTCCTTTTAAATGAAGGTCTCTGAATTTTCAGCATGGAACCTTCAAATCTTTTTTTTTTTTTTTTTTTTAATGGTTACTTTCATTGAAAAAGAACAAACATTACAAAAGATGAGTACTATGTAAGCAGGAAAAACACAAAAACCAACTACAAAAAGCAACAAACTAAGGCCTTGCATTAGAGAATGCCAACTCTTTCCAATGATACACTATTTGTTGGAAGGAATATCCTCTAGAAGACGGGTTGATGGACACCCAAAGAGCCACAAAAAACTTTGATTTCTCCACCAAAATGTTTTCCTTAGAGGCTATCCCTTAAAAACATCTTGAATTCCTTTCCTTCCGGATTTCTAAATCACCGCCAGAAAAAATAACCTCCACGTCACCTTTTCCTCTAGAATCCCCGGTAAGGTTCTTACAAGCCCAAAATAGGTAACCTTCAAATCTCAATGGAAGCCTCAGTTCTTCTAGTAGTTTTTGGTCCTTTTTTGGGTAATGTAGTTTCATACACCACATGTCCATCAGGGCGTAGACAATTGTTGCTCCATCCTCTTCTCTATTGAATGCATTCCAAGGCTGTATCTAATCTAAAACACCTTCAATATGAAGATAGGACCACAAAGCCAAGCCCAGATGGATGATTAGGCTTCAATGGTGATGGTGATGGGACAGAAATGTGGGTTTTAAAAATACTACCAAAAGCCATGGGACACCTATCAAGTTTCTTAGAAAATCAGAGGTTATATTTAGGGTATGATTCCTAATCAGCCACACAGAACCAGATGCCTTGGTTCAGCTACTCAACTGAAGCATCCAATATGTCCTGTAGAATCATCATCATCCCATTAATGTGGGTTCAGCTAATTCACTCTACTCAACAATAATAGTAATAATTAAAAAAAGCTATGAGAATGAGTCTCCCTGTTGAAAGTTCTCTCTGGAGAAACCTAGGACCTCTGCCCTGCTGAATAATTCAAGTGATTTTTCTTGATTCATTCATTTTGCACTGTGTTCTGAAAGAAAAATGTACTAAATTAAATGAAAATGGGGATGAAAGTTATGGGCCAAAGCATTCCATTTAGTCACAATTGCAAACGACCTGCATTTAGAATCCATAGATACATATGCCGTGGATATCAATCAATCATGAAAGAAAAATAAAAGAAAAAATCGAAAACATCTGGCTCTCCTACAACATACATGGGGCCACCATTTAAGTAGACCAATAATCAAGCTGTGTATATCAATTCCTTATTACAATTCCAAAAGCTCTAAATATTCTCAGGGAAAAAAGGGGGGAAAATTGAAGCTAGATAATCAAACATTAAAAAATGTTTCTATTAAATCATTAACATCAAATTTGAGAAATGGAAAACTAAAATTACAGAGACGTCGATCCCCTTACACTAAAAATACATGATGGGGGGATGCCTTGAATTTTCATTTCCTTTCCACAGCCGAAGAGAGAACAGAGACAACCTAAGCTTACACCTCGCAAATGATATAATATTCCTCGCCAAACACTCAATACACTCCCACCGATGACATGATAAATACACAAATTAGGAAAGAGAGCCCAAGCAAGCAAAAATCTTTCCTGATTCCTCCCAATATACCAATCAACCATTACTCTTGACTAATCTTTTCTTTTACTCCTTTTTCCACCACCTAAGATGATACAATTGCAAAATTCAAATCGCGTGGCCTCAAAGCACCCTGAACAATCTCATGGACCGATCTGTTGCGTCGGCAAACTTCCGACAGCTCTTTAATGGAATCTTTAAAGGCAGAAATACCTGATCCTGATACTGCTTCCATCAAAGCATTGAGGAAGCTGGCACGCTCTGCCTCAGTCACGGCTGTTGACGGGATCAGCGACATGCATCCCTTTGCCCACTCCAGCACTTTGATGCCATATCTTTTTGTCAGTGCCAACAGCACATAGGTTACCTGCAAAAGCAAAGGGAAAAAAAAATGATTCCACAAAACCGAAAAAGAGAGACGACTGCAGCACATACATTCAATTATCAGTTAATGCTGAGGCTATCACGGGGAGACCCTTCCCATATATAAGCTTAGGTCTGACCTTTCATTAATCAACATTCATGCCCAGGCCATAGTTGAAAAGAAAACAAAAAAACTCATTCCGACAAACCCAAGTTGACATGGCACAGTAAGTTTAATGAGTTGGCCAAGTGAAAATTAACCAGTTTGCTAAAACTCGGACTCAGCCCATAACTCTGCCATGGTCAGATTGAGCAACAAGTCCTAGTTGGGAGCAAGTGTGACTGGGTCCGGTTGGGATCACCGATTAAAATCGCGGTATTAGTTGTGGTATCAATCGACTCCAAAAACCAATATGGTGTCTATATTGGTTGCAGTCTGTCGTAGTCATCGCGGTGTATTTTTTCTTTTTGAGCCCACAAAAATTTGAAAAAATATCCAAAAAATCCAAAATATTAGAAAATGCTAAAAAAATTATTTTTCCCCATTAGTACACACTATAAATCAAAATATTGGTCCTCTTAAATCATAACATCTAGTATCCTTGATTAATCTCTGACCGTTTGAATATGTTGAGTGTAATTTGTAGATCCATCCTGTATAATTTGTAATTCAACAATGTAGCCCACATCTGAAATCCAAACCACTCGGAATAAATATAATCCTTTATATTAACTTTATGAAAACATTTCACTCTAAACATAGGTGGGCCTGCTGTCAATTGACCATGCCACATGATCAGAACCAATGACCTATCAAATAATCCAGCCTTAATAATAAATTAGGTTCAAATGATGCTGGCATCAAATTGGGCCTACCTTCAAATTAGCCACTATAAAGTACTACAATTATTTCTTAATATTTCATTTAGCTATTTTCTAAGTGATTGATTTAATATTTCATCTAGATTTTTTTTAAATGATCAAGTTTTTAATGGGCTCAACTCCTATTTGAAAATAATTTGTTCAAGGCCCTATTCAAGATGTTACATTTATTTGAATGTTTAACTTTTACAAGTGGGGCCTATTAACAGGGTAATCTAAGAGTTTTTGTAGGCTTGCCGTTTAATTGTAGGAATGAGTTTTTGTAGGCTTGCCGTTTGATTGTAGGAATGAATGGCCCCTATACTAAAAACATAAACTAAGGATTTTTAACATATGGGGCCGGCTATGGAGCCCACGAAATGAGCCAAGTCAAGAACCATCGTCCCACGGATGGGCTGAATTCAAAACCCTAAAAAAGGGGCATAATGGCATATTCTCATTTCGGCATTCATTTCCCACATTCCACCACGCCTGCAGCCTTCTAGTAGCAACAGCGGATCGCTGGTGGTCGGAGCTCCAGGGTCAGATTCAACCAAGCCGGAGTCCTTGGTCCTGGACTGTAATCTTTTATCCTTGACCTATTTTAAAAACATGTCAGATATGGGGTCGGACTCAAATACATAGATACCTCGTCAACCCGACCAGTTTGCTACCCCCAACATCTCAACCACTAGTTAACTACATGAAAACATGTGGTTCATTCCATTGAAGTTATCTGGTAGTTTTTATATGATTGATTCAACAATGGTTCTTACTATGAATGAAGTCAATTCATATGTTCATAAGATATGAGTAGTTTCGATTCATGAATAGTGCGCCTGATACACATATTCTGAAATAGTGAAGAAATGATTTCAAACCCTCATGGTGCCCAACTGTGATCAATCCTCAGGCAACAGCTGGGGAACACAACTACAGGAACCTGTTTATAGTAGTGACTAGCATTAGCTGCAGAGATCATCGACTTAGCAACTCAAACTACCTCCTGCAATATTGTAACAAAAGTGCCCACACCCACCCCCCACTCCCACCCCACCCCCTTTTCTTTATGTTCACTTCTTTTTCTTCTTTGCAACATTACATGCTTGATTTTTCTTCCCTTTCTTTTTCCCAATAACAACATGCAATCGATATCCCTCACTAGTCTCTGCTCTTTGTTTCTCTTCATACCTCAACTTTTTTTTTTTTTTGAAAGTTTCAGCCGTTACGACTGATATTTCACTGATATTTAGGTGATTGGGCCGTGACGATACCAAAACCGGTATCCCAGCAGGATGTCGTCACAGTCCGGGCCGATATGTATACATGCTAGTATGGACCGATATTCTAAACCATGGTTGGGATTGAGTCCTTATTTATTTTCATTAATTGCCGTGATGATACCAAGACCGGTATCCCAGCAGGATGTCGTCACAGTCCGGGCCGATATGTATACGTGCTGGTAAGGGCCAATATTCTAAACAAAGGTTGGGATTGAGTCCTTATTTATTTTCGTTAATTTTTCTATTCTTTGTGACAGGGCTCACAAAGTAGTTCTGTTTCTCTTATTCCATGTCTTCCACTGTTTCAAGATTAAGGGTTTCAGATCTTCTCTCCTGCTACATCTTTGTGACAAGGCTCGCATATCAAGGGAAGAAACCTTGCACCCTCTTCCTTTCCCATCTCTTTCATTGTTTCTTGATTTTCAGATCTTCTTCATTGTCTCTCTTCCTTTTCTATTTCTGCGGCCGCATCCAGATTTAGGATTCCAGACCTCCCGACCGACCGACCGAAGAGGTCTCTAAGGTTAAGGAGATTGGTGAGATGGGTTGGTGGAGATGAACATGGGAGGCCGGATTTCCATGTTGGACAAGTGGAGATGAAGATGGGAGGCCGATTTTTCCTTTTTGTATTGGCGGAGATGATTGACTTATAGGAATTTGAAGAAAAAAAAAAATGGTGGGATTGGAGGTGCAGCATTAAGCAAAAATGCAGCCCTGACTCCGACCCCCAAAGCGAACCATGTTGACTTGAGTCAACTCGGACGAGTCTCAAAACCTGACTTAAAACTCCACCAAACTCAACTGAATTACTCAGCTGTTAACTTCCCAGTCAAGTCAGAATGTTGGAGTTTTTTATACTATGGCACAGACTAGCAATAGCGAGCCATGAGAGGGTCTGATTCTCAACTCCGATTGGACCTCACTGAAAAGTAAATAGATCTGAGCGGCCAAGCACAAGGCCTAAAGGTATTGGATTCTCGGGTATAAGCCTAGGGGTTGTTTGCCTTTTCGAGTCAACTTGGACAAGTCTTAAAACCCCTAAGTCATCTTAATAACACAACTTATTACTCAGCTGATGACCTTCCCAGACAAGTAAAGAGTAGTCAAGCTTTTTATACTGTAGCTCAGAATGACAATAACAAGCCATGAGGGGTTCTGAATCTCAGCTCAGATTGGACCTCATCGAAAAGTATGTAGATCTAAGCCAGCCAACCAAGCATAAGACATAAAGGTATTGCATGCTCGAGTATAATCCTAAGGACATGGGATATGAACTGGGTTTTAAAGGTAAAGTTGACCCAATGGTCACTTTTTCTTTGAAAAAGTAGTGTGGGAGTAACCTCTAGCCGCCAATTTTCTTCATGGCATAAAACTGAGGTAACTTGAGTACCCAGGCATTTATCCCTAGGCATGTATGTGGAAGTAAGGTCCCAATGCTCGCCACATACTTCATCTCACCTTTACCATTAATGTAACATTTACTTCACCACACGTAATAATAACTGCACCGAAGGGTTCCAAATTTGCAAATGTTACACATGTGAAACACATTACAAGTTTGTTTGGAAGCACCATTTTCACATGAGTAAATGAGTACATCCTACGTTTTTAGATGTTTGAGATGTGTTTGTGTTTTTCACGTGTTTCTCAAAATCTATGAAGATTTATAATATGAAACTAAACATCTCAATGCTTATCATTGATATGAGAATATTGAACGGTTCGGGTCATGAAATTTTGGGGAGACAAAAAAATAGCAGAAATCAAATCTATATGTTGGGAATTTTTTTTTTTTTTTTTTTTTTTTTTTTTTTTTTTTTTTTTTTTTATGTTTTAGATATGAACCTAAATGTCTTAATGTTAATTAAACCAATAAAGAAGATGAACGGTCAGATTACCAATTTGGGCCAACAAATGTGGAAAAAAAAAATCGATTGAAGAGATTCAATCCTGCAACCTGTACCAAGTGGGAGCTCTATTGCATGAGTGTTGGTACCTGTTCTTCATTCACACATGAAATCATTTACCACCTCCTTAGGTATGTAAATGAGAGGCTGAAAATGGCCTCATTTACACCATTTTCAACCCCATTTATGCATGTTATATGTAAATTAGCACAAACACAGGTGATCATGTGTAAATGTCACACGTGCATACGACCCCTAAGGGGCCATTTGCCTTTTATATATGCAAATGTTACATATGTAAATGGCCCATGCATTACATATGCAAGTATTACACGTGAAACACATTCCCTGTTTGCCAAAATCATCATTTTCACATGAGTAAATGAATATATCCAACGGTTTTAGATTTATTTCGATCCTTATTGCAAATTTCTCAAAATCCATGAAGAGTTGAGATATGAAACTTTACATCTTGAAGTTTACTATTAATATAAGAATATTGAGCAGCTTGGATCATGAATTGGCCATGCAGAAGGCCACAAAATTAGATCTATTGGTTAGGACCTTTTCACAAATTTCTCAAAATGCATACAGATTTAAGATGATCAACTTCAAGGTCTTGGGGTTAATTAGTTCAATAAACAAAATGGACCGTTTGGAGTATAAATGTGGGGCCCACAGTAATGAGAAAAATGAAGGCCTTTGATGGGCCAAAAAAATAGTATGTAATGAGAAAAAATAAAGGCCTTTGTGGGGATGTGAATTGGTTCCACACCTATTTTGGTGTGCAACTGAAGGTATGTAAAGGGCCTCATTTACACACCATTTACGTACCATATGTGTACATCTTAGCAAGCAAGCATGACTTGTGTAATTGTTATGCATGTGAATCATTTACATATGTAAATGAGCCCAAACAAACAACACCTAAGTGATAAGGACTTGGGGCTAGAACACAAACC